>CM019068.1:111464407-112064407 GCA_009667805.1 Leptobrachium leishanense | reverse complement strand
ACCTCCTCTTGCTCGCTTGTGAGCTTTCTACATCGTATGTATATAAAATTTGACTGCTTCTTTGTGTTAAATATATAAATGTATAATGTCCAGTTGAACTTACTTGAATAACATAACCCACCCCCATTATTTATCTCCTTATTTGGGCCTAATTGAAAACACCACTCTGGTGGGTACACTGGTCCTGTTATGGGGTACCCGGGACTGAATACTTCTGTTTTTTCTCGTGGTGCATCGAAAGCATGTATTGTGATATTTCCTGATGCAAACATACTCAAATTCATTGGGACAGAATCGAATGGTATATGAATTGTCTCTGGGTGCAGTCTACTACACACCCAACATATGGTTTGCCCAGACTTTTTAGCATAGTCATATTTAAATTGCACAAATAAATATCCTTTTAGCTGGGTTCCAGATAGCGCCTCTCGTTTTTGTCTCCACATGGTACGGTTCTCCATCCCCGGGTGCGTACCATTCCAGATGTGGGAGATATCCACTTTCTCAGTGGTGCTTGGGCTCCTGGGGCATACTCCACGTGATAGTCCATAAATCAAATTTGCAAAATACAAAATCAGTACCACAAATGCCCCAAATATCAAAATACCTTGGGCAATTCTTTTCACAGTCACATAAACCCAATCTCTCCCCACCGGAATTTCAAAAACAAAAAAACATTTCCGGCAATTTCTGCATTGATTTACCTAACAGTACAACCTGATCATTTAGTTTAGTTTTCCCCAATGCCCGAAGGTCCCCCCTTAGTCCATTAATCAAAGGGGTAGGCCGTCCAAACATGAGTTCGTACGGACTTAGCTTCAATTGGGGGGTTGGCCTGCACCTAATGTGTAATAAGACTATCGGCAGCACATCCAACCAGCCTAATAGCAAATTTTCTGCTCGTTCAACTTCGGTTTCTTTTGTATCTTCTATCTTCTCCATACTCCATTAATTTTACGCCGAAGAATTTCAGCATCATTTTGTATACTCTGCGGAGTTTTTGCTGAACTTCTGAGGTGTTAATCATAAAACATGTCTCTTGAGGGTTCAGAGGAGTGGAGTAGAAATTTCGGCCTTGGGACCAGATTGGGAAAAGCCATTGGATATAATCATAATTGAGTTCTAATAGTTCATAGTCATTGTGCCATTTGTGCAAAACAATTTCAATAAATTCGCCTCCAGATTCAAATTTTCTCCAATTCATATAAAATTCGTAGTTTGACATGGCAGGTTGGTCCTCTTGTTTGCAGAGCAGGACTTTGGCTTGATCAGTTGTTAGCAATGGTGTTGCAGCCGCTTTTGCGGCCTGGTCAGCGCGCCTGTTGCCTTTCAGGATTTCATCATGACCTTTCTGGTGGCCATGACAGTGCATGATACTGACAGCACTTGATTTCCATACAGCTTCTAGAAGGGCTGTGATTTCAGCTGCATACTTGATTTGTTGTTCTGGGGAAATAAATAGGCCTCTTTCTTTGTAGAGTGCACCATGTGCATGGACCGTCATGAAAGCGTACTTGGAGTCAGTGTAGATATTCACTCTTTTGCCTTTGGAGATTTGCAGAGCCCAAGCTGTTATCTCAGCAAGTTGTGCAGATTTATGGCCTGGTAGAGAATTTGCTTCAATAATCTCTTCTGCTGAGACAACTGCATAGCCGGAGACTTTCTTCCCATCATCCATGTAACTGCTACCGTCAGTGAATAGCTGTAGATCGTATTTGTCTAGGGGTACGTCTTTCAGATCTGGCCTGCTACTGAACACTTCTTCCATGACTTGGAGGCATTCATGATCTGGATCCTCTTCGCAGTCAGGCAGTAAAGTAGCAGGGTTCAAGGTAGCGATGAGGTCCAAATGAACCCGTGGATTCTCACACATTATAGCTTGGTACTTCGTCATCCGGCTGTTGCTGAACCAGTAGCTTCCTTTCACATCCAGCAGGGCTTTGACAGCATGGGGCACCTTGACATGAAGAACTTGTCCAAGTGTCAACTTGTCTTTGGTTGGGGTATTCGGCATACTGCTTCTTTTCTTTCTCTGCCCCCAGTGCACGCTTGGTACCTGTTAATTGAAAACCTAGATATTTCAGTCTGTTTACATATTTGTGCTTTCTTTATGGACACTCTGTAACCTGCATGGCATAGCAGATGTAGCAGGGCTTTTGTGGCAGAGAGACAGTCTTTTTCTATGGGAGAAGCCAGTAATTAATCATCAACATACTGTAATAGAATAACTTTGTGTGGCTGAGCGTTGAAGGACAAGAGGTCCTGGCTGAGCGCGCATCCATTGTAGATTCCTCCCACTGAAAAATAAAAAGGGGCTGGCTTGCCAGAATCAGACGGCTGCAAAAAAAAACCGTCTTTTAAATCAAGCACCGTGTAATATTTTGTGTCTCCGGGAATTAATGCCAATAAATTGTATGGTGTCTGTATATTTTGTTTGGCTTTCTGTGGAATGTGATATTGGCTTAAAGCCACAGGCGTTGCACCAGGTTTCAGATTACAACTAATCTGGGCGGGTTTTCCTCCATCCAGACTCCAGGAATTTCAAGGAGTAGTGTGTGCGGGTCCAGGTCGGCTGGCGGGGTTTGTGCCGAGCGCCATTCTTCTTCTCTTGGCATAATTACTGCAATTTTTTTACAGATTGGGTGTACTGGCTGGCTGGCTGTACTGCCGTGTAAAACTGCCATTCTCAGACAGATCTAATCGAGCATATCCCCCCGGGAAAAAATATAATTTGGGCTTGCAATTTGCAAAGGATATCCCGCCCCAGAAACTGGATAGAACATTCGGGCATATACATATACACATTGTATAAACAATATTCACAGAGGTCTCTTTCCCGTAGCCAAAACGGACTCTTAATACCACATCAGAAAAAAATAAAAATTAAAATAAGCCATTCCATTGTTATAAAATCATTCCAAACATCTCATCAGTAATCATCTAAAATAATCCCATAACAATAAAATAACTATCCCATCAGAAATCAAATAGAAATATATTTTTAATTGAATTATTAATCATAATTTTGCTATATTTTAACTATATAGAACATAAAAACGGTATAAAACTACTTTAATTATTTCTCAAACTGCTCTTTTTAATATTAATTTTCTAACCGTTTCATATATTTCCATTTAATCTGTTAATAAATTGTATTATATTTTGGTAGACAATATTGTATATTATTATATACTTATTATTGTTATAATCTGTAACAATATAAAAACCAGGACTCCTTTTTTTTATTTAATTCTAGCTCTGTGAACGAAACTAGAGTTTTTGGAAAAATATCAACACATTACACAATATTGCTTGAAACAACCGGACAATACTAAACAATATAAAACTTTCTTATATATAGCCTAGATTTATAAAACTATTTAAAATAGTCTGTCAAGACAGACTTAACCAAATATATCAACACAAAATATAAACATACATCTTGCACTCAACAGACTTCATACATTCTATTGCAGCATACTTTAAAAATTAGCTAAACTTAGAAATTCGCTGCACAGACACACAAAGGGTTACTTTCTCTATCAGAGAGCAAAAAGCCGACTCCCCCCTTCCCCCTCTCCGTGCAAACAGTGTGTCAGAAAGGAGGGGGGGAGTCAAGTACGGAGAATCTCACTACCTTTCAGCCATTACACACTCTAAATTAATTACTTATCACACTTTACTCTTAATTGAACAGTTTGATAGATCAATTATAAACACAATCAGACAAAAACATCCTACCATATATCATTCGATCATACAGCACACACTATTTACAGCACACACTATAATAACATTCTCTGACTTCATACTCACACAGAACAGTACAGATATCACATCCGAATGATCAGTCCGAATTACATACACAAATTATACACCACTGTAATTATTATTATTTTTTTTAAAACCTTCTAGATTACCATCTGATCTATTGATCATCTCATTTTCTTCTGGCCCAGGGGAAAGTGGGGGCTCAGAAACTCCTGAAAATCATTACATAATCCACACACAGAACTTGTAAATTATCTTTATTTATTTTACTGGTATATTAAAACACTAAATATATATATATATAGACTTATTTTCACACTCCTCATTATCATCACTGTCCTCTTGGTCTACCAATTTATATATGCTCCCATCGGGCATTTAGATATTTCCTGGTGGGACCTCTCAGTCTCTTCCACCCACTGCCCCCTCATATTTTCCTCCACAATTCCGCCCGCCGGAGCGGAGGAAGCTGGCGGAGCAGTAGCAGCCGCCCGCCCCCCCCCTCCGCCTGCCCAACTGCGACACACAAAACTTCTCTAGCTGCCCCATAATATAATGGATAGGGCAGGGGCAGGGAATCAATCTCCTGCGGTTGTTCTACCAACACCGGTCTTTTCTTTTTATTATTTTCTTTATTTGGGGGTACCTGCTTCTTGTTATGTCCCGCCATCATTATAAAATGACTTTTATCTTTTACACAATACTTCCATATATCTATATATGGGTACTGCTCAGAATATCCGCATTTCCCGGTTACTTGGGAATACACTTTCTCTATTAGCTCCAGGTCCATTGACCCCTGCTCTGGCCAGTCTGGAACTAGCAATAGCCATACAATTGTACACATTCCTGTTAATTTCCCTTTAGTTAACTCTACACCATAATCATGTGCTGTATATAGTGTTTCAAAATTCCGCACTATATACCCTAAGGGCGTCTCACCCTCCTTCACCTTGTTGGGCTTGGATGACCCGTTACCCATTGTTACTCTTAAGAGCAGTAACCTTTTTACGATACAGATATTACTTTTTAGCAAGAACACTTAGAATTTACTGTCTGGTACTTCAGTCAACAATTCATATGTGTCTGACCCGCTTCCTCCGTCAGTAGCCAGACTGCAGTCGCCTGAGCCGGAAATGTACCTTGGGAGTCCACTTTCAAGTTTGCTTTCTCGCTAGGCGAGTAGGTGCTCGATCACTAACAGCAGTCTCAGCAATCATTCACAACCCATACTATACCAGATACTTTCAGCACAAAACAATACATAAACAATTCAACTCTTTCTACTAGCCGAGGGCACACCGTCCCTCCTTTTGGCTCCCTATACCCAATTGGTTGAACTCTAACTCTTGACTGCTTGTGACTATGTGCACCCCGTTCTATAACTACACTCCCGTCTGCAATTCCAATTTGCCTATGAATAATTCTACCCACCCGGCACCACTATCTCTGCAGCTACCGCTGGCCCCAATGAGCCCTCTTCACTACACGACGTACACACTAGCACTGACTCAGGGCTCTAAGCCCGGTCACAGAAATCTCTCCACCTTTCCTTTTGTCCACGTGGTGAAGCTTTATTTACAAACACTGACTACGACTACGCAACTCCACGCGGCTCCCCTCTCCTCAAATTCAGAACCAATACAATCAATCAATACAATCAATAGTTAGCATCCGATCCCCCGGGTCCAGACACGCGCTAGCCACTTTCTGGCTCCCGTGCTTTTGGCGGCGGGCTCGGTATGCCAACGAAACCGTGGCCACCGGTCTCCTTATCCAACTTCGGTCGGACATTTCCCTTTATACCGGTATTTCCATTAGACATACAAACATAGAAGACACTTTACCTATCGCCGCGCTGTTCGCTGTTTCCTCGGACTCAGGGGTGTCCCAGTGTTCCCGGGCTGGGGGTCCGTTTGAGACGAGATGAGGTCCACTGAACAGGAAATGCTGCTTGGCGCATGCAGATGTCAGCTCACCTTCAACTGACGCCCAACCAGCGGGATCACTCGCACCTGCAGTCAACCGCTACAGTGTTCAGCAGTCGTTGCCATGCCGGCAAGGGCCCGTATCCCGGCTATCGAGCCCCCAAGAAATGTAACCGGAATCTGCTAGGTTCACTCGGGACGAGGCCGGACCGGACACGAGCAAGGATTGTCTGAACACGAGTCTCTTCAGGAAAGGCAAACTTTATTGTGATATCACAACAGATGCTCAAACAGTATTCAATCGCAAAGAATGAGCCCCGAGTCCCTCGTGACATCCAATCTTATACCCCAAATACACAATTAGGTACATCCCAATCAGCCCACCTCCAGATGACACTCTCCCACCCCACGTGGGTTAATACCTCCCTTTGGCTAATACAAAGACATTTCATTAAATTGGCAAACTTTATGTTAGTTTCAGTGAATCATAATTAGTTGCTTTTCCCATCCCGGGCTGCGCCCCCCTCCCTAGCGCCTACAATCACTTGTTGCAGTTAACACCTGGTCTGATCTCTATACTCTCTTGTCTCTCAGCGGGCCTCAATGACCTTGGCATGTCTACTCCTCTTTCTGTCCTTCCGTGCCAGGAACAGCCTAGACTTTTCTCAAATTCTAATTAATTTTTCTGCTAATCTAACACATTCCTAAGTTTCTACGTATATGCCATTCTAGTTTCAGCTAAAAACTTGCCTAGTTATTTTCAAGTGAACCAATATTCTGAACAAGATGGTCGCCTGGCTTATAATGGCGGCCATCTTCCAGTCTATTTCCACTTCAACTATACCCCCCCTGATTTGTCTTGTTTCACTCCCCACTTATTACTCCCCCTTTCATTCTGATGCGTTTTTTGGTACCTGACTTTGCACGGCCCTGCGTGGCCGTTTGTTATGTTTTTGTGCAGCTGTTATGCTTATAAAATAAAAATTTTAAATACAAAAAAAAAATTCCTTCAATTATCGTACCTAGGAGGTCCCCATAACCTGCCCGTGAAGTGGCGGATGTCTAGGATGTATATAAATATGTTGAAACCAAAAAATGACATTTCAAATGATGGTAAATGCTTTTCCTTTAATCTATCCATAAACAACTGCTTGGGGCGGCAGTCTGTATGAAAAGAGGAGACATTTTCAGACACGCAGAAAAAGTTTACTGATTTTTTGGCGGTGAAAAGCAGGAGAATGACTGGAGAATGGAAAATTCTAGACCAAATAGCCGATTTGGAAAGTGACATAAATGGGAGAATTTTTCTGGTTTGGCTATTTTGACCTAGAATTTTCCATTCTCCAGTCATTCTCCTGCTCTTCACCGCTCTCTGAATAACCCTGACAGGGTTATTCAGAGAGCGGTGAAGAGCAGGAGAATGACTGGAGAATGGAAAATTCTAGGTCAAAATAGCCAAACCAGAAAAATTCTCCCATTTAGGCTAGGGTCAGACTAGCGAATTTTTAACGTGCGTTTAGGCGCACTTAATCACGGCCGCACTAGCAGCAAATGACGGCCAAAATACGAAGTACGGTCGCACGAAAGTCTGGCTGCGCAACGCAAGTGGAAAATGAACGCATTTTTTTGAGAACGCAGAACCGCTAGTACGGACGTACAGAGTGCGCTGCGTCCACTAGCGGCGTGTGTGCTTGATTTGGAGACATCAGAACCTGCTCATGTCCGGCCAACATAACGTCCAGACACCCAAAGTTTCCTGGTTTGGATCCGTAAAAAATCACGCACAAAAATGCGCATCGTATGACCGTTTTCGCGCATTCTGTGAAAAAATACGGCAATGCATTCGGACGCACTTTTTGACGGTCGCTGCGAAAAATGCGTTAGTCTGACCCTAGCCTTATCTCACTTTCCAAATCGGCTATTTGGTCCAGATTGTTCTCTTTTCCTGCCATTCTCCTGGTTTTCACCTTTCTCTGAATAACCCTGAGAGACAGGTGAAAGCCAGGAGAACTGGCAGGAGACGAGAACAATCTACACCAAATAGCCAATTTGGAAAGTGAGTTAAATGGGAGAATTTTTCTGGTTTGGCTATTTTGACCTAGAATTTTAACTTCTCCAGTTATTCTCCTGCTTTTCACCGCTCTCTGAATAAGCCTGTGAATGTTTAATCCCGAGGTGAAAAATAACATTGCTTTAGATGTTATTTTGAATTTTTTTCAAACACCAGTTAAATGCAGCATATTAGGAAGTTTTAGGAGGGAAATTAATTCTTAAATCTCAATCAGAAGCAGACACCACCCCACCCCCTCAGTATAGTGTACAATGTATCAAATTGATTACCAGACTAAAAACACCTGGTGTTATGCCTGTTTGTGAACAGAGGTCATTTAGAGTTGAGAATCTTTCCACATACACATTAGTTTTTAATTCAATATCTAATAAACCGTTTCTTATAATATTCTGCAGTAAAGAGTCTCTTTATTTCTAGATTTTTTTTTGTATTTTTTTAAGTATTTTCTATACTTTTTTCAAAATTTCCTTTTTTTTTTCGAACTCGAACCGAACACACCCAAAAAGTTCGAAGTTCTCAAACTGCCAAAGTTTGGGCCGAACTCCGAACCTGCCCGAACCCGAACAGCTCATCCCTACTCCAGAGCCTAATACGGTGTTCTAACGGTACTTTTTTCCTGAACTTTTCGTTCAGTTTCTTTAGTGTATACTTCTTCAAAGGTTTAATCCTTATTATAAGTACCTCAACCTTGTTTTGTTTTGTTTTTTAGTCTTTTCATATATAAGTCACACCCACATAAAGCACCGGTAGCATACATACAACAAGAAAAACAGGACACTTTGTATGTATGCTGTGGTGGCAGCCCTGGACACGGCCCTGCTCAGCTACTAAAACACACACAGAAAACATACTTAATGTGTGCATGTCTTAGTGCAAATTTTTTGTGTGTGTGTTTCTGTGTGCTGAGACGTACCTAGGAATAATGACACCTATGGCAAGCACTGCAATTTGCACTCCCCCCCCCTGCCTGGGAGAAAAAAAATAAACACTTTTTTAAAATAAAAACAGATTTCTTTTAATAAAATGATAAATGGAAACAAAATTCACTACAATTTAAATATCAATAAAATACATACATATATTAAAAAGTTTCAGAAATTAATATACTGTATATGCTAGAATTACTGTGTGTATATCAGTGAGTCTTAGCGTAACTCACACTCAGTAATACATTTACAAAGACATACACACCTACACAAAATTCACTAGGGCAAACTGTCACTCACATAACCCACACACACTGTCACTCACAGCACACTCACATAAACCATACACACTGTCACTCACAGCACACTCCCATAACCCACACACAGCACTCACGTAACCCACACATTCACTGTCACTCAAAGTACACTCACATAACCCACACATAACCCACACACACAGCACACTCACATAGCCCACGCACACAGCACACTCACATAGCCCACGCACACACTGTCACTCACATAACACACACAGTCAGGCACACCCCACTTTTTGCCTGTCAGGCTTTCTCCCTCTCTCCAAGTCTCCATAGCTGCGTCTTGGGTTGGCTGCCAGTGGATCTACCTGGTCCCTCATCTCTACTCCTACTCCAGACAGAGCAGGGGATTTATGATATGGAGACCCCTGCCTGCGGCCTCCAGAACTGCATGTCAGGAACTGACAGGTAGTGTTTTTAAACACACGCTGCCACCGGCATTTCTTTCTGGCTGCGGCGGGGAGACCTTCAAATGCTGCATCAACCCAAAGCTGGAACCTCAGGCAGAGACACAGACATTGGAATTGGAACCATATCTTCAGTAACGCACACTGAGGCTGATTTTGGGGCCCCTCCGGACCCAAGGGCCCGGGTGCAGTGGCCCCCCTGCACCCCTGGTAGTTCCGCCCCTGTCTATTCCATTGTTCTTTACTGACACTATCTGATCTAATCTGTCATGTATTCCTGAAGGTAGGGGGTTGTGTCTCAACTGTGTTCTACCTTTATTTATTTTTAAATAAATAATCCGTCTTTGTTTTGCTGCTCAACAACACTGATCGTGCCTGGTGGTTTTAGAGCTTTGGGCTGCTGAAGTTGGATTTCGGGGTCCAGCTTGGAGAAAGCTAGAGGTTTGACAGGGGCACACGGTCAGTGGACTTGGCGGTCTGTCACAGGGCACAGCAAGTTTAAATATAGCGGCCTGTTCACCCATAGGTGGAGCCGATCACATGACACCAGGGGGAGCTGTCGCTGGTGTGGTGACGTCACGTGTGTGCCGTGCCGGCGGCGGCATAAAGCGGCTATGAAGTCAGTAGAAGTATAGGTCAGGGGGTCGCAGTGGATGTGATTTTCTTGGATTTTGCCAAAGCTTTTGACACAATTTAAATAGTAACCTCTTGTGTGGAACTAAGATAAATTGGTCTAGATGAAAATTATTGTTCTTGGATAGAACACTGGCTAAAAGATAGGGTACAGAGAGTGGTCATAAATGGTACATTTTCAAGATGAACAAAAGTGGTAAGTAGTGCCCCTAAGGGGTCTGTTAAAGGACCAATTCTATTCAATTTATTTATAAATGACCTTGAAATCGTCATTGAAGGTCAAATGTCAGTGTTTGCAGATGACACAAAACTAGGAAAAGTAATACAATGTGAGTAGGATATTACTTCACTGCAGAGGGATTTAGATTGGGCACTTAAATGGCAAATGAAGTT
Organism: Leptobrachium leishanense; assembly: GCA_009667805.1. Taxonomy (NCBI): domain Eukaryota; kingdom Metazoa; phylum Chordata; class Amphibia; order Anura; family Megophryidae; genus Leptobrachium; species Leptobrachium leishanense. The sequence goes on along the minus strand of CM019068.1, from coordinate 112,053,961 downwards.
TAATGTAGATAAATGCAAGGTTATGCACTTTGGAGTGAAAAACACACAATAAACCTATACCCTAAATGTCGCAGTTAGGGAAATCAAAGCAGGAGAAGGATTTGGGAATAATCATACAGGGTTATTCAGAGAGAGGTGAAAACCTTGAGAATGACTGGAGAATTGAAAATTCTATGTCAAAATAGTCAAACCAGAAAAATTCTCCCATTTATCTCACTTTCCAAATTGGCTATTTGGTCTAGATTGTTCATTCTCCTGGCAATTCTCAAGATTTTCAGCTCTTTCTGAATAGCCCTGCTTGACTTCAGTAACAATGCCCAATGTCAAACAGCAGACGCCAAGGCCAGCAAAGTATTAGCATGCATTAAAAGGGGAATTCACACTCGGGATGAAAACAGAATTTTGTCGATTTATAAATCCATGGAAGACCGCACCTTGAATATGCTATGCAATTTTGGGCACCTGTTTTAAGAAAGGATATTATAGCGCTAGAAAAAGTGAAGAGACAGGCAACTAAATTATTATGGCGAAGATTTAAGTTATGAAGAAAGGCCAACAAGCTTAAACCTGTTCAGTTTAGAGAAACTGTGCCTTAGAGGGGCTCTGATAACTTTATATAAATATATCCAAGGCCATTAAAAACCACTATTTCTTTTATGGAAATCTCTGCCTGTTGAGGTGGTTGGATCAGAGACTGTACAGTCATTTAAACAACGACTGGTTGACTTCCTGCAAAAACAGACAGTGTTATTCAAAGAGCTCGGAATTTGTGGCCGAAAGGTAACCGAACGCTGAAATTCAGCGTATGCTTTTCAGAGAGCAGACAGTTTGCCAAATGTTGGCAAATTGCCTGCATATACGGTGCCTGTTCGTTGCCTGTTCGAGGGCAGTGAAATCCCCATAGCGAAGCAATGCTTCATCTATTCAGAGAACAATAACCAGCAGTGAAAAGTTTTCGAAATGCCCTGCTGTTTGGTGGTTTAATTGGACAGGTTTATTCAGGCGATTCCCATAGGCTTCAATGTTAAAAAATTTCCCATTTTAATTCAATATCTATTAAACCATTTATTATAATATTCTGCAGTAAAGTTTCTTTATTTTTAGATTTTTAGTATCTTTTAGGCATTTGTCAGGTTTTTTTTTGCGAATTTTGTTTCCATTTTTTCTATAACAGCCCTTTTAATTATCATTCTGTAGCGCTCACCCTCGGAGGAGCCGCTGAATAAACCTCGGGATAGTCTCACCGCACTAGGAAATAACTACACACCAGCACTGTTGTGGATTTTTCTTTACCGATCCCAATAAAGCAGCATATAATACGCATATACGGTATTTGAGTAACAAGAATTCGTATCGTGTGAAAAACACGCAGCGGTAAAAGAAATTGGTTAACCCACTTAGTTCTGGAGTGTAAGTCCCGTGAAAAATAGCTCAAAAATATATATGTGTGTTGTCTAGGGTACCCAGGTACTGTGTTCAACTGGCCAGTGAATGAAACAAAAACAAACAAGTGTGCAATGTTCTGCATTTTCACCAGGCCGAAGCCTTCTCACCCATTCGGTGTAACCGCTTGTCCTGGACCGATGGACGCTGGAGAAAGGGATCTCTCGAGAGAGGATCTGTCCTCGCTGCCACTTGGAACTCGATGCTGTTAACGCCTGCACTCCCGATCGGGTTCTCCTCCGCCAGAACACGAACACATAGGCCGCCAGTACTCCTCTCCAGTTTGCAGCCTCTCCTCACACAATGTCACTCTTCTCCCAAACCGCATGTTGTCAAGAACAGTTCAGCGTAGTACACAGCCGGCCAATGCACACTCTCTCTCCGATCACTGCAGGAATGGATGCTGCCGTCTCTCTGCGCTCCAACTCTGCCAGGATCCCAGAAGTGTCACCTGCGACTGTTCTCTCTCACTGCTCGCTCTGTACTCTCAACACTCAGGGAACAGCATGATCTTTAACAGGACTGTATCAACTTCCACACTCCGGCCTGGTTTCAAACCCTAACAGCCCCAGCGTGCGTCCTACATCTCTCGTGGCTCTGCTCACACTGCCAATGCCTTGCACGTGGCTCCTGATGTCCTTCCTCCTCTTTGTACCACCCCTTCCTGTCCTCACGCAAAGGGTGATGGGAGATGGAGTCCGTCTTTCCCAGCATAGTCCACAATGTCTCCCTCTGGTGGCAGCAATAGTTCAATGCACCAGAATACAGTTTTAAAGCAGCGCTACATTCTCCCCCCCATAACTCTTGGGTTTCTCCAAGGGAGTGTAACAGATACATAACATTGCAATATTTACATCAATCAATACATTCAGGCTCAGTAGCAGACATATAATGGGTCAGATATACTTCCTCAAGCTGACTCATTTCCCTAACTACCTCAGCTAGTGTAGCAGACACTTCGGGCAGCCTTCGCACAGTGGTAACAGCTTCTTCAGTGCTATGTCCCGTTGAATCATAGGTAAGTCTATGAGGGGGCCAGATCGAACGTTTGGACTCCGGTTCAGTCATCTCCTCTTCAGGTGAAAGTGCCACATTTACAAAGTCAATTCTCTCATCTACAGCTGGAGCAGACACCTCCTCTGAGTATGAGCCTTCCAGTGAAGGCATAGAACTGTAATCTATGGACGCATCTTCTGGAATTACAGGAACTTCTGATGTCTCAGGTACTTCAAATCTGAATTCAGGAGCCTCAGGCCTCTGGTTACTTTCACACCATTCAGAAACTGGAATGACTTCTTCAGGCTCAGGCGGGCACACCCAGTCCAGACAAAAACTTCCTTCTTCACTGTTCTCACTTTCTTCAACAACCCTTGACTGCTGAGATCAAGTAACAGGAGCCGAGCGAGGAACAGGCGGGTTCGGCAAAGAAAGTTCGTCTCCAAATGGTATCCTTACAGCTTCTCTCAAAGGTAACAGATGATTCCGGTGCCAGTTCTTTAGAGGCCCGGCCTTTCCGTCCAGCCGGATTTGGTAAACTGGCAGGCCAAGCAGTTGCTTGCAGACAATGTAAACTTGAGATCTCCATCTATCCGCCAGCTTGTGCTTTGCAGAAACACCAAAGTTCTTCAACAAAACCCTATCACCGGGTTGTAGGTCGTTGTATACGGACTCTCAAGTCGTAGTTTCGCTTATTCCTCTGTTCTCTGCCCTCTGAAGTCAAACGGGCCTGTTCAAACGCAGAAGCCAAATTTTTCCAGAGCCAGTCCACATAATTTTTGTGAGAGGCCACAGATGTCTGATCAAGAGATAGTCCAAATGCCAAATCAACTGGCAGCCGAGCTTCTTTTCCGAACATGAGACGGTAAGGCGAGTATCCGGTAGCGTCACTCTCCGTACTGTTCTACGCGTGCACCAGCGTAGCTATGTGACGACTCCAATTCTGCTTCTCTCTGTTTGACAGTGTCCCCAACATATTCAGTAGAGTGCGATTAAATCTTTCCGGTTGAGCATCACCTTGGGGGTGATACGGAGTAGTTCGGGTCTTTTGAATTCCTAATAGTTCTAGCAATTGCCCAACAAGTCGGCTCTCAAAGTCTCTACCCTGATCCGAGTGGATTCTCTTTGGTAGGCCATAATGAACAAAAAACTTCTCCATTAAAACCTTTGCCACTTTAGGAGCACGTTGGTCTTTGGTAGAGAAAGCTTGAGCATAACGGGTAAAATGATCAGTCACTACTAAAATATTTCCCTGCCCACTAGCATCAGGCTCTAAGCACAGGAAATCAATGCACACTAAATCCATGGGTCCTTGACTCTGCAGGTGGCTCATTGCAGCAGTTCGGGTTGGTAGGGTCTTCCTCTGAATACACCTCAAACACGAATGGCAATAACTTTCAACTTCAGATCTCATACAAGGCCAGTAGAATCGGTCTTGCACCAGTTTAAAAGTTCTCTCTGCACCCAAATGTCCATGGTCATCATGCAATGCTCTCAACACACCTTCTCTGTGCTTGGTGGGGAGGAACAACTGTTGTGTTTCTTCAGCATTGTTCGAGGGGCCCCTTCGGTAGACCACCCCATCCAGCATCTTCAGCCGCTCCCATTCCTTATATACCAATCGGGTTCCTTCAGGGGAATTAATCAGTAGAAATTCCCTTTGACCCGCGTTCATAGCCTTCATTGCATTCATGCATTCATTCAAAGCGATCAGGGGATCTTCAGCCTGATCTGCTCGCAGGTCCTGCTTCGAGAGAGTAGGTAGGCTTTCACCCCCCAGCTGTGTAGGATTACAATAAAGCTCAGGAACACCCGCAGCCATAACTCCTATAGCTTCTGCTTCAACTGCTCCCTTGACCCGGCGCTCTGCCCCCTGACATAAGGCTTGCACCCCATCTGGAGTCAGCGGAGTCCATTCTGTGTTGTAGGGCCTTCTTGACAAAGCATCTGCATCTCGATTATTCACTCCAGGGCGATACTTAAGACTGAACCGAAATCCTGACAGAGCGGCCAACCACCGATGCCTCGTTACATCCAGTTTTGCAGTAGTAAGGCCGTACGTAAGAGGATTGTTGTCAGTCTTTATCACAAATTCGGCCCCATACAGATAATCTTTCAGCTTGTCTACTACCCCCCACTTCCAGGCTAAGAACTCTAGTTTGTGGGTAGGATAGTTTTTCTCTGAAGGCGTAAGGCTCCGGCTTACATACGCTACAGGCCTCAACAATCCATCATATTCTTGATATAAGACTCCCCCTAGACCTTCTTTGCCGGCATCCACATGCAATTCGTACGGCTTATGAGGATCAGCGTAAACCAGGATGGGAGTTCGAGTCAGACTCTCTTTCAGCTTCATAAGGGCACTTTCACATTGATTAGTCCATTCTTCTTGGATGGATTCTCGAGCCTTCCTTGGCCCTTGAGCCGACAAACTTCGATCAGAGGCCTTGGAGCCTTCTCCCACTTCTTCTTTCCATAGGAGCTTATTCAAAGGTTGAGCTATCTTCGCAAATCCTCCTACGAATCTTCGGTAGTATGAGCAGAACCCCAGGAAGGATCTAAGTTCGGTAACATTCCGGGGTCTAGGCCAGGAAGCTACGGCTTCCAACTTTCGAGGATCCGTAGAAACACCTTCTACTGAAACAACATGTCCCGGGTCCGTTACGGAAGGTAAACAAAATTGACACTTCTCCAGGGACAGTTTCAACCCCTCTTCATGGAGCCGCTTCAAGACCTTCTCCAACCGTTGCTCATGCTCTTCCAAAGTCTTCCCGAACACAATAATATCATCTAGATACACCAACACTTCTATCAAGTTCATATCTCCGACTGTCTTCTCCATTAACCGTTGGAACGTGGCGGGAGCCCCCGTGAGGCCTTGATGCATTCTGTTGAACTCAAAGAACCCCAGTGGGAAGATGAACGCAGTCTTCTCTTTGTCTTGAGGATGCATTGGTATCTGATGATACCCACTTCGCAGGTCTAGCACACTAAACCATTTTGCTCCAGACAAACACTGTAGGGCATCTTCTATCCGAGGAGTAGCATATTGATCTGGAATGGTCCTCTGATTTAGCGTGCGATAGACTACACATAAATGTATAGAACCATTCTTCTTTCGAACCATCACTATGGGAGAGGCATAAGGACTCCTGGATTCTTGAATCACCTTAGTCCTCTGTAGTTCATTCAGCTGTTAATCAAAGTCTCACAGCGGAACTCGTATTGACCTTTCTCGAAACGGCTTATCCTCTTGTAGTCGAATGCGATGTTCAGTACTCTTAGCGCATCCCACGTTGAACTCATCCTTTGAAAACAAGTCCTTCCATTTTAGAATCTGAGACTGAAGTCGCTTCTTCCATTCAAGCGAGATGGGAGCATCTTTTGGATAGAACCGTTCAGCTGGAATCTCTTTATTCACCTTCCCCCCTAAATCGGTAGGGGAGAGAGGTGTAACAGAAGCCACTTGTCCGATGGACATTCGTGATTTCAGGACCACTGGAGAATCAGACACATTACACACACTGACTGAAACTCTTCCTCGTGTCCGTTTCAAAGCTCTTGTAGAGATTATCTCAAGAATTACTTGTACTCTGGCCTCACTCCCATGACGGAGATCAGTTTCCAGTACCACATAAGGACCCCGTTGTAATCCGTTTAACTTGACTGAAGCACGGAAGCTCGCCACTTCTCCTGATTGCAGAACCTTCTCTGTTCTTCCCAATCTCCACAGACGCCCCACTTCGGCAGGTGCCCTCTGTTCTTCGACCATTCGTTGATAGACCGGACGTAACATCGGATGCGCTCCTTTGGTAGAACCTTCTTCCATCACTATGGGAGTCAGAAGACGTCTCACCAGATCAGTATTCGTCCCCACTATCATAGAAATTCTGCTGGCCCCTGAAGGGCGAGGACATACAAGGGCCAATGCATCACAACCTCCAGACTGTCCGACTTCGGATCCAATTTCTGACTTCACCTGTAGATTAGGGATGAGCTGTTCGGCTTGATCAGTTCGGAGTTTGATTCGAACTTTGGCCGTTCGCAAGTTCGCGAACTTCGAACTTTTTGGCGTGCTCGGTTCAAGTTCGATTTTTTTTTTTGAAAATAGTATAAAAAATGCTTAAAAAAAATACTAAAAAATCTAGAAATAAAGAGACTCTTTACTGCAGAATATTTTAAGCAACGGTTTATTAGATATTGAATTAAAAACTAATGTCTAAATGTCTAGGTGCAAAGATTCTCACCTCTAAATGACCTGTGCTCTCAAACGGCGTAAACAACAGGTTTATAATTAGTGTTTGGAAATAACCTGTGCTTCTAATTAGTCCGGTCTCATGAATTTGATACATTGTATGCAGACTGGGAGTGCCAGGTGTTGTGTGTGGGTCTGTGATGGCGATGTTTCCATACATCCTACAAATCCGCCACTTCACGGGCAGGTTATGGGGACCTCCTAGGCACGATATTTGAAGGAATTTTTTCGTTTTTATTTTTAACCCTTATTTTATGGAAAACTCACTGTTCCTTTAACCCTTTCACTGCTGAGGCATTTCACCACTGTGTGCTGAGCTCATTTTTACTGCTTTCGCTCATCATGTTTAAACGCAATTTGAAGCCACATTTTATTATACGACCCAGACATATTATATATCGTTCTTTCCGGCACACTCGGCAGATTCATAATATATCATTTTTATATGTATACGTCATGTTCTGCCTGTATATTATAACAAAAAATGCAATAAAACTTGAATTTTTAATCATCTGCAGCGTGTAAAGTGTTTTTTTTTCACCTTTTATCACATGAACATTTGCGGTTATATTTTCTATGGGGTGCGCTTGTAAAAAAATTAGAAAAGGGGACTTATTCAATTTTTTGGGGGGAATTATGTGATTTTTAGCAAACACACACCATAGAAAAAAATCATTAGTGTAGCATCATTGTCCACATTATAATTGAAATGTGAACAATATTGCTGCATTAATAAAAATAACACACAAAACAAAATACATGTTTTTTTTGTTTTTTTTTTTACTTTAAACCTGGTCATGTTGGGCATCATTCGAAAGGCCATACTCAGGCCTTTCGATTGACACTCTCCATGACCCCCTAACTGTCACGGTTCTGGAGATCTCGGGGCCCAAATGAACCCCTTATCTCCACCATGGGATTCCGGGCAGCTAGGGGTTCCCCAGCTATCTGACGTCATCACGCTATGCGTGAGGACGTCAGGCAGTGATGGGGACCCGAGGTGGAGCCGCTATCCAAGATGGCGGCCCTACCGGAGCTAGGCCGCACTTTGGCGCCGCAAGATGCCGAAGTGCGACCCGGTGCCTAAGAGGTAAGGCTAGGGTCAGACTAACGCATTTTTGGCGTTGTCCGTGAAAAAGTGCGTTCGCACGAATGGACACATTTTTTCACGGAATACGCAATAGCGGTCAGACGATGCGCATTTTCGTCCGTGATTTTGTACGGTTATCAATAAAACACTTTTTGAGTCTGGACATGATGTTGTCTGGATATTAGCAGCGTCTGACGTCTCCTAATTACACACACATGCCGCTAGCGGACGCCACGCACTCTGTACGCCAGTACTAGCGGTTTGACGTTCTCAAAAAAATGCGCTCGTTTGCCACTTGCGTTGCGCCGCTGCACTTTTGTGCGGCCGTTCTTCGTATGCTGCACGGCATTGGACGTAATTTGCTGCTAGCGCGGCCGTGATTTAGTGCAGCTAAACGCACGTTAATACTGCGTTAGTCTGACCTTAGCCTTAAACCCAGGCACCGCTTAAAAGTGGAGACTCTCCCCTTTTAAGCGGTTCCTTGCTTTTTTTTGTGGGACCTCCCGATCAGGAGGGAGAGGGATCCGAACGGATCCCCCCTCCCTTCCAGGCGATCTCCCGGCATTGCCGGGGGTCGCCTGGAAATGACGTCATCGCATGGCGCGATGACATCATTTACGTCGGGAGGAGCTTGACTTCAACGTCAGAGGACGCTGAAGTCAGAACGTGCGGGACCTCGGACAGAGAGGTGAGTATCTCCGCCAGGGGTCCCGCAAAGCTGATGATGTGTGGTACATGTCCTCCTCAGCATACAGTGGGAGTAACTGAGGACGTGTCCCACATGTCGTCAGCAGTGAAGAGGTTAAAAACATCTTTTTTTAAAACTTTTTGTCCTTGTTTCCTGTCCCCCAGGGCACTACCCGGACCCGGATATTGTTTTTAAATGTTTCTATACATCCTAGAAATCCGCCACTTCACGGGCAGGTTATGGGGACCTCCTAGGCATGATATTTGAAGGAATTTTTCGTGTTTATTTTTAACCCTTATTTCATGGAAAACAAACTGTCCCTTTAAAAAATTTTTTTTTTTTTTTACTTTTTGTCCTTGTTTGCTGTCCCCCAAGGCACTACCCGGACCCCCAAACACCTTTATTTGGCAAATATCTAGCATATATGCCCTCTTGGAGGGTGTGACGGGATGGAAGTTCATCTGCGGTCCTGCTCTATCTAACCCCCTTGATGCCGTCAGGCCCGACTACCGAGTAGCATGGTACTCGGCGTCTCGAGCGGCCTGAGTAGGGAGATGGCATTGCTTTGGCGTCTGCGGAGATCAGCCCGACTACCGAGTGTCACGGCACTCGGCGTCTCGAGCAGCCTGATCTACTGACCTCTTGATGGTACGAGGATGGCTGCTGGGCTGGCCGCGATTCGGCAGTGGTTCCGTTGAAGTGGAGACCCGGGAACGATTCGGTCTTCCTTGTTGGGGTAGTGGAGCGCCGATTCGAGGGTTTGAACAGGGTCATTTATACATTTCACACACAAAGGATTACCAACTCCCCCGTCCACACAACCAGCCCTGATTGGCTCCTTTCCCAGCCACCTGGTCCCTTTCAGGTCCCTTTCCGCTTCCCCATTGTCCAGGGATTAGGCAGATGAGGTCTTGGAAAAGCCTCCAATCAACTGTCTTGCTGTATCCTCTACCTTGGGGCCATGAGGTCCATTGTCCTTTGGACCCATGCTGGGCTGGGCAAAATGGCGACTGGGGAAAAACACATACATACAGTTTTCTTAATTTGAAACTTCATTAATACAATAAGGTTACTGTAGCGGATCCCTGCTACCCTGCCCGGGTAGATCCGCCATCAGCGCCGAGCTGGTCTGGGGGTGTAGAGTCAGGGGTAGAGGGCGGTAGGGATTCGGCAGTGATCCAGTGTTTCTTTCCACGGTCCTTGCAGCGTCGCGGTCCCCCAAGCCCTGTTATCCCCAATTACTAGCCGAGGTAAGAGTAAAGGTTCAAACAGGAAGGAGTTTATTTCAACATGGGGAATACAGGGTTATTTATGAGAAATGAAACCATTGTTCTCCCCTGGCCCGCCCTCAGTCCTCCTGCAGTGATCTTTGTTTGTACCTCAAGCCATAGCCCAATCTGCCTTGGTTAACCTGGGGGAACCCCTACGGTGCGCAGCCCTTATCTCTGGTCTCGGCGCCAGCTCGTCTGTTCCCCCCTCCCAGAGCCTCTCCCTGTCTGGCCAGCACCCGGCCCCCCCCTGTGGTGTGAGCGCTCCTTGTGGCTTTCTGCCCGAGTTTGGGGTTTTACTAGGGATTTCGGGGTGATCCCCTGGGAGCGGCGGCATGCTGGGGGTACAGCCTGGTAGCTCGGGTCCGGGGGCTGGTTCAGTCCAAAAAGTGCCCGGATCGGATTGACGGAGCCCGAACTGGGAAGGGGGAAAGTTCGGCGGCTGTACACGAGCAAGAGTCACTGGTTGCCGGCCGCGCTCCCAGCGAGGGATCCCTGGTTGGCATTCGGGTTTCTCGGGGTGTTTCGTTCTATAATTCGCACCCCCGTAAGCACCTATTTTTAGGAGCCCACTGGCCAAGAAGCGCTCTTCTGCGTGGTTTCCACGCTGCGGGGCAAGGCGGGCAAGTTTGGGCGGCTTGGCAGAGACAGCCAGCGGCGGCTCGAGGCATTCACAGACCGGGCGTCTTCCCGGGGCTGTGGACAGGCGGGGAACAGGTCAACCATGGGGAGAATTACAGGGGGAACTTATAAAAATACAACCTACTAAAACAACATTTTTAAAATTATGTACCGCGCTACGGTATAGTGGCGCCGTTCCGTCACACATCTCCCCCAAGTTTCCAGATGGCAGACCCGGTGAGACCCTCTTCGGGTCCGCTTGGGGATGTCCATGGCCTCCACCCACCCTAAGTTTCAAGCTCAGTCTGGCGGGATAGTCCGTCCGCATTGCCATTTTGCTTCCCAGGCCGGTACTGGATGGTAAAATTGAAGGGCTGGAGGGCCAGGCTCCACCGCAAGAGCCTGCTGTTGTCCCCGGCCACCCGGTTCAGCCATACCAGGGAGTTGTGGTCCGTGAAGGAGCGCCCATACAGATACGGTTGCAATTTCTTCAGGGCCCATACCAGGGCCAGGCACTCCGTCTCGATGGCCGCATAAGCTACCTCCCTGGGTAAAAGTTTCTGGCTGATGTAGGCAACCGGGTGGTCGTGCCCGTCTTCATCGACTTGGCTCAGCACTGCTCCCAATCCGAACATAGATACATCTGTGTGGAGCACAAAACGTTTAGTGAAATCAGGAGCAGTCAACACGGGGGCTCCCACCAGGGCTCGCTTGAGCTGCTGGAAGGCTTCTTCACACTCCGGGGACCACAGTACCTGTCGGGGAAAGTTCTTGCGGTTCAGGTCAGTCAGGGATTTGGCAATGGCGCTGTAGTTGGGGACGAAGCGGCGGTAGTATCCTGCCATACCTAGAAAAGCCAACACCTGGGTCTTGGTGCGGGGAGTGGGCCACTGGGCAACAGCCTCAACCTTGGCGGGTTCTGGGCGCTGCCTTCCGCAGCCCACCCGGTGGCCCAGGTACTGGACCTCGGACATGCCGAAGTGGCACTTGTCTGGTTTGATGGTCAGACCGGCGGTGCCAAAGCGGTCCAGTATGGCCCGTAAGTGTTGTAAGTGTTCCTTTCAGGTGTTGCTGAAGATGGCTTTGTCATCTAGGTAGGCGCTGGTAAAGTCTTGCATCCCCTCTAGCAGCCGATCCACCATGCGTTGGAAAGTGGCCGGGGCATTCTTCATCCCGAATGGCATAACCCGAAATTGGTATAAGCCAAACGGAGTGATGAATGCCGATTTCGGCACACCTTCCTCGGCAAGGGGAATCTGCCAGTACCCCTTACATAGGTCAATGGTGGTGAGAAAGCTTCCCTGGGCAATCCGGTCTAGGAGTTCGTTGACTCGGGGCATGGGGTAGGCGTCAGTGACAGTGTGGTCATTTAACTTCCTATAGTCCACACAGAACCTGGTAGTGCCATCCTTCTTGGGTACTAGAACCACCGGGGAGGCCCAGGGGCTCTCGGAGGGTTCTATTACCCCTAGGTCCAACATCTCATGGATCTCTTTCTGAATCCCGTCTCTCACTGCATCGGGGATTCGGTACGCCGTCTGCCGCAAAGAGGCTTGACTCTGGGTATCGACCCAATGCAGGGCTACGGCGGTGTAGCCGGGATGGGATGAGAACAGGTCTCGGTGCTCCTGTAGCACCTGCTGAGCCTGTTCCTTGTGGCGGGGGGTGAGCCCCTTGCCCAGCCGGACATCGGCTATCCCCTGGGCGCTTGGATCCCTGGGCAGTACCGGCAGGGGGAGATCCTCCAGATCCCCCGCGTCCGGCGCGCAGATGGCGGCTACTGCCTCTTCCCTTTCGAAAAACGGTTTTAGCATGTTCACATGAAAGGTTCTGTGTATCCTTTCATCTGAGCATCTAGCTGCGGTGAAGGTGGTATCGCAGATCTTTTCTATGATTTTGTAGGGTCCTTCCCAGGCTGCCTGCAACTTATTTTGTTTGACCGGTCGGAGTGCTAACACTTTCTGCCCTATCTGGAAGGTGCGGTCCCTAGCTGACCGGTCATACCACCTCTTCTGCTTGGTTTGGGCCGCTTGGAGATTGTCCCGTACCACGGCGGTCAATTCCTGCAGCCGGTCCCTAAACTCAAGCACATAATCTATGGCCGAGGTCCCCTCCTCGGCCAGAGCACCTTCCCAGTGTTCCCGGAGCAAGTCCAAGGGGCCGCGGACTCTCTGGCCATACAGTAGCTCAAAGGGAGAGAAGCCTGTGGCTTCCTGGGGTACCTCCCGGTACGCGAACAGAAGGTGGGGCAGATGGCGTTCTCAGTCCTTATGGGACATGGTAAAGGTGCGGAGAAGCTGCTTGAGGGTCCCGTTGAACTGCTCACAGAGCCCGTTGGTCTGCGGGTGGTAAGGGGAGCTGTACAGGGGTTTAATCCCACACAGCCTCCAGAGCTGCTGGGTCACCTCGGCCGTAAATTGTGTGCCCTGGTCAGACAGCATTTCCTGGGGAAATCCAACCCTGGAGAAGATCTGCAGCAGAGCTCCGGCAACGGTCTCTGCGTGGATATCCCGGAGGGCCACGGCTTCGGGGTACCTGGTGGCGTAGTCCACTACGGTCAAGATATACTTCTTGCCTGTAGGGCTAGGCACTGCCAAGGGTCCTACCAGATCTACCGCCACCCGTCTAAAAGGTTCTCCCACTATGGGCAATGGTCTCAGGGGAGCTTTCTTGGCGTCCCCCGCTTCCCTACTCGTTGGCATACCCCACACGTCTGACAGTAGTCCCTAACTTCCCCTGATAATCCAGGCCAAAAGAAGCTCTGGGTCAGACGGTGCAATGTCCGCCGGTGCCCGAGATGGCTCGCAAGGGGAATATCATGCGCGATCCTTAACAGATCGCGCCTATATTTCGCCGGCACTACCAGCACCCTGTGGGGTACTCGGTCTATTCCCTGGCTCGTTCCCCCCGATGTCCTGTACAGCTTCCCTTGGTCCCAGGCAAATCTCACCTCCCCTAACCCTCTCGGGTCCCTCCCTGCTTGTTGTCGGTATGGGGCAAGGGTAATATCATCCCGGGTGGCTTGGGCAAAGTCCGTCGGGGAATCCCAGGTCAGGGCAGGGGCGTTGTCAGTGCCAAGTGGGGGTGTTGGTCTGGTATGGCTTACCGTGGTCCCCTCAGAGTCGGTGGGTGGAGCCTTCCGTGCTTGATTGCGGGTGGTAACGGGGCATACCCCGCCAGGATGAGGGTCCTCAAAGGTGGAGGTCAGCAATCCCAGGTCGTTGCCAAGTAGGACCTCGGACGGTAGATTCTTCATGACCCCGACCTCCACGTCCCGGGCATTTGTGCCCCAAGCTAGATGGACGTGGGCCGTAGGGATTCGATACACATGGCCGCCAGCGACTACCCGGTTGAAGCAGCCGAGGGGATAAGATGGGGCTGTGCCAGGGTAAAGGTTGCACCGGTGTCTCGCAGACCACTGGCAAGTTGTCCATTCACCCAAACCTGTTGGCGATGGTGTTGACGGTTGTCCTGCGCAGCTGCTTGCACGGGGTTGGCCTCATGCAGATGACTCAGTCTTCCTCGAGGGTGGCTGTGGGTTCCGGTTCCTGATGGCAGCAGTATGCCGTAGTTCGGCTCGGTGGGTGCGCTGCCCGGGACGGTGCCGGACGCTGGTTGTTCAGGGGACAACGGTCTCTCATGTGTCCGATCTGGTTACACCCATAGCACCGGGGTCCTACCTGAGGAGCCGGGGTGGAGGGTGCAGGTGGCCTGGGTGCTCGTTCGAGGGAGCAGGGCGTAACTGTGGCGCTGGATGGAAGCGGGGAGATGGGGCTCGGATGGCCGGAGGGGCTACTCGCCTGGCATCCTGGTACTCGTCGGCAAGGCGGTGGCTTCAGACAGGGTGAGGGGGCGCCGGTCTCGTACCCAGTCCCGGACCTCTGGAGGAGAGTGTGGCGGAATGGGGTATCCGCCTGCGGTCCTGCTCTATCTGACCCCTTCTTTGGTGTTGCCAAGCCCGACTACCGAGTGGCGCGGCACCCGGCGTCTCGAGCGGCTTGGGTAGAAGACTACGTGGCGGTGGAGATCTGGAGAGTAGATGGGGCACCCACGGCGGAAATCCGCCCGACTACCGAGTGGCACGGCACTCGGCGTCTCGAGCAGCGGATCTACTGACCATTGAAGGGCTGGAGACGGTCTGCGTGGCGAACCGCGGTTCGGTAGAGTCTCCTTGCAGATGCAGGCACGGCGCTCAGCCGAGGTCCCGATTCGGGGTGGTTGCGGTATCCCAAGATACCGATTCAAGGTGGCGCAACGGCGCAGCGAATCGATGTTCTGCTGCGGAGTTAGAGTGACCCGTTCCTGGGTGGTGGTGATATGTAGCCGACGTAAAATGACAACACCAGGCAGAGCTGTATATGTTTCAAAACACTCAGATGAACTGAACTCTTTTAATCACACGCCACTATTTATGCTGAAGTACAACAGTCATAATTTGCATACCCATACTAATGAGTTAGGTCAGTTATTTACAATCAACATTCTTCACATTCTCTTAGCCTTCAGCGCACACAACGTTTGTACAGCCATTGTTCCAGCACATCAGATTAAACACACACTATCAGAGATCCCTTAAATTAAACATGTACCTAGATAATGGGGAAAATCCCTGACGCATAAATTACACAACAGCAAAACTTATTTACTAGCTACAGAAACACACATTTATCTACAGGAATATAAGTATATTTTAAAACCAAAGCTATGTCATTTCACTAAACTAAATTAAACTAAAACCAAACGAGGTAAAATATTTAAAATCACACGATAAAACCGACCATAAGGTCTTTTGAGGTTTGAAGCATGGAGCGTTGCCTCAGCTCCATGACATAGGTCCTTTTAAAAATGTCTTGGGTTGGCGTCCTGGGCTCGCTGCGCCGAGCCTCTTGGGTCATTCCGTGACACTCCTCCCCCTTTCCAAAGTCCTACGGACCCGGTTGGACCCCAACGGGTCGCACCGGGGAAGTCGGTGCAGTCCTTGCGGCCCATAGTCTGTGGGAAGGAGGCGAGTCACCAGGCTTCTCCATTTGTCCTGGAGGCAGTGCCTGATGTGTAGGGGGTACGAGTCTTTGGGGTTACCCCCTCCGGGATAGGGTTCCTGTGGTCGGGGAGGGTTACCGCCTGTACCATCTCCGGAGGTACCGTGCACCCGGGAAAAACGGGTGCCAAGTGCACGCGCCCCGAGTGTCCTGGTCCAGCCGTTGGGGAAAACAGTGGCTGCATGGGGCCTCCGGGCCAAAGGGTTGTGGAGATGGGCAGAGGGGGACCAGGCTCTGCCTCATTGCCAGCGCGTCGGCTGGGTGGTTCAATGCCGAGAAAGGGTCCCCGGGCAGGAGAATGGCGTCCTCCAGCTCCGGTGGGGTCCGTGGCTGCGGGATAAGTAGCCGAGGGTACCCCCCTTCTGCTCCTCGGGGCAGATGGTGGAGGATGGGCAGAGGCCAGTGGCCCTCTGCCCCGTTGCCAGCTCTTCTGCTGGGGGAGTGGGCACAGGAACAACGTCCAGGGGGTCAGATGGGGTCAACGGCTGCGGGCTAAGCAGCTCGGGTAAATTCTGCTGTTCCTCAGGGCAAACGACGGAGAGTGGGCAGAGGCCAGCGGCACTCTGCCCCGTTGCCAGCTCTTCTGCTGGGGAAGTGGGCGCAGAAATGACATCCCGGGTGTCAGGTTGGGTCAACGGCTGTGAGACAAGCAGCTCGGGTAAACTCGCCTGCTCCTCAGGGCAGACGACGGGGAGTGGGCAGAGGCCGGCGGCACTCTGCCCCGTTGCCAGCGCTTCTGCTGGGCAGGCGGGTGCGGAGCAACGTCCAGCGGGGAAGATGGGGTCAAGGGCTGCACAACAATCAGCCCGGGGAAATCCTCCTTCTGCCCTTCGGGACAGGCGTCAGAGGGTGGACAGAGGCCAGATGCACTCTGCCCCGTTGCCAGCTCTTCTGCTGGGGAGGTGGGTACCGGAACAAAGTCCAGGGGGTTAGATGGGGTCAATGGCTGCGAGATCAGCAGCGCGAGGGTATCCCCTTTCTGCTCCTCGGGGCAGAGGGTGGGAGATGGGCAGAGGCCAGCGGCGCTCTGCCCCGTTGCCAGCCCTCCGCTGGGTGGGGGTCTCCTTGCGGGAGGGTCATTTCTTCCACCCAGGGCGGTCAATGGCTGCGGACAACCCAGCCCAGGGAAACCATCGGTCTGCTCCACCTGGCAGACTGTGAGAAGGGGGCAGAGGCCAGCTGCGCTCTGCCCCGTTGCCAGCTCTTCCGCTGGGCCCGCAGGCACGGCCACCGTGTCTTCCTGCGGGTGTAAGGAATAACTTCCTCTGCTGCTGAGGGTGGGCAGAGGCCAGCGGCGCTCTGCCCCGTTGCCAACTCTTCCGCTGAGCCCGCGGGCACGGACACCTTGTCTTCCTGCGGGTTTAAGGAGGTATCTTCTTCTGCTGGGGCCCCAACGGAGACCCCTGGGAACATCTCGGCCTCCCATGCTTCAAGGTCCCTTGGACTGTCGGTGCCTTCGGCCGGACAGTCCCAGTACAGGGAACTTAGACTCGACTGCGGAACGCTGTCCAACAGTCTCTTGTAGGCCTTCTCGAGCTCCCATTCCCGCTCTGCTAGGAACTCCAGTTCCTCCAGCTCAGAGTCCCTGCTCTCGTACGGGAGCTCTTTTTCCCGTCGCTCCAGAATCTCCTCCGACCGCTCTTCTGTCTCTTCGCCGAACCCAGGGTCCTTGCACATGCTCTCGTAGAGCAGCCCTGTGCCGTCGTAGTGGGAGCCTGCGGTGGAGGCGCCGTCAATGGTGCGGGGTAGCAGGGGGCCGGTCAGCCACCGGAGCGCGCGGTACGCGGCGTCCAGTGCAATCTCCTGTTGCACCAGGTATTGGAGCTCTGCTTCCCACTCCTCCGGGGGCCGATCTTGCAGGAACGCTGCTCGAGCGTTATACTGCACCTGGTGGATGACGGCGTCAGAGGGAACATGGACGTCATGGTAGTCCCTTTCATGGTACAGGGCCTCGTACCAAAGTTCTTGGCGGATCTCGTCCCGCCACTCATACCCAGTGGGCTCCACTGTGGACCCGTGGTACCGGACCAGGCCCTCCTGCAGCCTTCTCGGAAATTCCACCCTCGAGTCCGCGAGGGTGCTGAGACAGTGGCACTGCCACTCGCTGGGGGGTGTGGCGTCCTCAGATGCAGCTCCAGGCGAGCTGTAAGCCTCCACCCAAGGGTCGCTGGGATGTGCGATTTCCCAATACAGACTCCAGGCGAGCTGTAAGTCCGAAAGGGGTATCACTGGGGGGTGCAGATTCCCGGGGTGAAGCTCCAGTCGAGCTGTAAACCTCGACCCAGGGTTCTACGGGTTTAGGGACGGGGTTAGAAAGTTCACCACTCCTCATACAGAGCGCCGCCATCCGCAACTCGTGCGCTTGGAGGTCCACCATTACCCGGCTCACCATGTCCTCGGAGGGGGTGAGGCCGCATCCCATGATCAATGACCGAGTGCTCTGCCGGAGGCGCTCGTTAGGGTCCTGGGCCAGGGTTGGGGCCCTCAATCTTTGCTGGTCCATCCGGGTCAGCTCCTTCACTAGGGTTTTCTTCTTTTTGTTGCCGGGGGTCCCTCCCCGATTCTCCAACATGCCCCGCAGGACGTCCCGCTGGTAAACGCTGTACCCGGCCATGGTATGGGTCTTCTTAGGGGTTGCAGAGAGCTATCCCACCGCTTGCCACCAGTGTGGCGGAATGGGGTATCCGCCTGCGGTCCTGCTCTATCTGACCCCCTTCTTTGGTGTTGCCAAGCCCGACTACCGAGTGGCGCGGCACCCGGCGTCTCGAGCGGCTTGGGTAGAAGACTACGTGGCGGTGGAGATCTGGAGAGTAGATGGGGCACCCACGGCGGAAATCCGCCCGACTACCGAGTGGCACGGCACTCGGCGTCTCGAGCAGCGGATCTACTGACCATTGAAGGGCTGGAGACGGTCTGCGTGGCGAACCGCGGTTCGGTAGAGTCTCCTTGCAGATGCAGGCACGGCGCTCAGCGAGGTCCCGATTCGGGGTGGTTGCGGTATCCCAAGATACCGATTCAAGGTGGCGCAACGGCGCGGCGAATCGATGTTCTGCTGCGGAGTTAGAGTGACCCGTTCCTGGGTGGTGGTGATATGTAGCCGACGTGAAATGACAACACCAGGCAGAGCTGTATGTTTCAAAACACTCAGATGAACTGAACTCTTTTAATCACACGCCACTATTTATGCTGAAGTACAACAGTCATAATTTGCATACCCATACTAATGAGTTAGGTCAGTTATTTACAATCAACATTCTTCACATTCTCTTAGCCTTCAGCGCACACAACGTTTGTACATTCATTGTTCCAGCACATCAGATTAAACACACACTATCAGAGATCCCTTAAATTAAACATGTACCTAGATAATGGGGAAAATCCCTGACGCATGAATTACACAACAGCAAAACTTATTTACTAGCTACAGAAACACACATTTATCTACAGGAATATAAGTATATTTTAAAACCAAAGCTATGTCATTTCACTAAACTAAATTAAACTAAAACCAAACGAGGTAAAATATTTAAAATCACACGATAAAACCGACCATAAGGTCTTTTGAGGTTTGAAGCATGGAGCGTTGCCTCAGCTCCATGACATAGGTCCTTTTAAAAATGTCTTGGGTTGGCGTCCTGGGCTCGCTGCGCCGAGCCTCTTGGGTCATTCCGTGACAGAGAGTAGTTGTAGAACTGCTCCAGTAATAGCAGCTGGATGATCTGGTCCGGTTGGGTAGCTTGGCACCCCTGTATCCAGCTGCGGAGCGCCTGGTGCATCCTGTGTCCCCACTCCGCATACGAGTCCTGAGTGCCCCTTCTTAAGGCTCGAAATCGAACTCGATACGCCTCCGGGGTGAGTGCATAGCGGGCCAGCAGATGTTCCTTGACCCGCTTGTACACCATACAGTCTTCATCCGCCACCACCCGATAGGCTTCAGCCGCCCTGCCGGTCAATTTGCTCACCAGGATGGGTACCCAGTCTCGGACCGCCACCCCCTGCAGTGCACATTGCCTCTCGAAATCCTGCAGGAACCCGTCGATGTCTTCGCTCCCCTCTGGGAAGAGTTTGAATGCTGCGGACGGTATTTTCTGTTTGGGGGGTCCGGTACTGCCTTGGGGGGACAGTGACCCCCCGGACCTTTGCTGCATCTCTGCCTAGCGGAGCTTGTCTGTGTCGGCCAGGACCCTCCAATGATGTCGGCGGAGGGGTCCGTTCCATATAGGGCCAGCCACCACTGCACCTCTCGCCTCCATTCCGAGGTCTCGGAGCCCTCAGAGGGAGCCACGCTGTTGCAGTCGTCCTCCATCAGTTCTCCGATGATGACCGCTTTTGCCTTGCCGCCGGGCGCCTTGCCTCTGGCTTTTAACAGTTCTTTCAGGACCATGCGCTTCAGCCCTTCGTAGCGCTGTGCCATACGGGGTCGCCGCCGTTGCTGGTACTGTCCACCTCTCGAACCCAGGGGTGTCTGAGACCGGGGTCAAGCCGGCAGCTGTATCTCCCCCTGCTGGGCTGGTCTCAGATTCTCCCCCCGGATGATGTCTACTCCAGACGCTCGGCGTGTCGCGGTGGCTGAGACCGGGGTCAAGCCAGTGGCTGTATCTCCCCCTGCTTGTCTGGTCTCAGCCGGATCCCAGCGCTGCCAGCCAATGTAGCGGATCCCTGCTACCCTGCCCGGCTAGATCCGCCATCAGTGCCGAGCTGGTCTGGGGGTGTAGAGTCAGGGGTAGCGGGCGGTAGGGATTCGGCGGTGATCCAGCGTTTCTTTCCACGGTCCTTGCAGCGTCGCAGTCCCCCAAGCCATGTTATCCCCAATTACTAGCCGAGGCAAGAGTAAAGGTTCAAACAGGAATGAGTTTATTTCAACATGGGGAATACAGGGTTATTTATGAGAAATGAAACCATTGTTCTCCCCTGGCCCGCCCTCAGTCCTCCTGCGGTGATCTTTGTTTGTACCTCAAGCCATAGCCCAATCTGCCTTGGTTAACCTGGGGGAACCCCTACGGTGCGCAGCCCTTATCTCTGGTCTCGGCGCCAGCTCGTCTGTTCCCCCCTCCCAGAGCCTCTCCCTGTCTGGCCAGCACCCGGCCCCCCCCTGTGGTGTGAGCGCTCCTTGTGGCTTTCTGCCCGAGTTTGGGGTTTTACTAGGGATTTCGGGGTGATCCCCTGGGAGCGGCGGCATGCTGGGGGTACAGCCTGGTAGCTCGGGTCCGGGGGCTGGTTCAGTCCAAAAAGCGCCCGGATCGGATCCACGGAGCCCGAGCTGGGAAGGGGGAAAGTTTGGCGGCTGTACCCGAGCAAGAGTCACTGGTTGCCGGCCGCGCTCCCAGTGAGGGATCCCTGGTCGGCGTTCGGGTTTCTCGGGGTGTTTCGTTCTATAATTCGCACCCCCGTAAGCACCTATTTTTAGGAGCCCACTGGCCAAGAAGTGCTCTTCTGCGTGGTTTCCAAGCTGCGGGGCAAGGCGGGCAAGTTTGGGCGGCTTGGCAGAGACAGCCAGCGGCGGCTCGAGGCATTCACAGACCGGGCGTCTTCCCGGGGCTGTGGACAGGCGGGGAACAGGTCAACCATGGGGAGAATTACAGGGGTAACTTATAAAAATACAACCTACTAAAACAACATTTTTTTAATTTTGTACCGCGCTACGGTATAGTGGCGGCCGTTCCGTCACAGTTACATTGTAAAATACACCACCCTGCAATAAAACCACATAGTAATAAGATAAAATTGTGCATACAATTTGAAACACAAAACCGAGGGAAAAGTAAAAATGGTCTTTAAAATTGGAGCAGAGTCAGTTCCTTGTGGCTCGCTGAGGCGAGCCCGATGTCAGCTCCGTGACATTACTTTCCCCCCAAAAGAGTCCGACAGACACAGTTGGACCCACAAACAGGTCGACTCGGGGCTGCCGGAGCAGTCTTTGTGTGGCCCGTAGTTTGTGGGTAGGAGGCAAGCCCCCGGGTTTCTCCACTTGTTCTTGTCGGCTGGCCCGCTGTCCGAGGGGTGCCCTATACTCTGGGGCCCGGATTGTCGCTGGTGTAATCCTTTGTTGGTGTCCCCTCCTGGGGAAGTGTCTCTCTGTTGGGGAGAGGTACCGCCTGTACCTTTTCCCAGGGTATCAATAACCCGGGGGGAACGTGTGCCAACTGAACGTGACCCTGGTGCTCTGGCCAGCCGTTGAGGGTAATAGGTGAGGCAAGAGGCCTCCAGCCTAACGGGTTGGGAGGATGGGCAGAGGTTGGAAATGCTCTGCCCCATAGCCAGCGCTTCTGCTGGGGGGGTGGATGCTGGGGAAGTGCCTCCTTGCAAGAGAATGGCGTCCTCTATTCTCAGGGGAGCCATTGGTCAGGAGGGTAGCACCCTCTGGAAAAACTTGCCTGGATCCTCTGGGCACAAGTTGGGTGGTGGGCAGAGGTCAGCATCACTCTGCCCCGTTGCCAGCTCTTCTGCTGGGGGGACAGGTGTAATATACAGGAAACAGTTGTCCTCCAGTCGGGGTAGGGTTGTCGGCTGCGGGGCCGGCAGCCCCTGGGAGTCCTCACCGAAATCTTCTGTGCGGACCGATAAAGGTGAGCAGAGGCCAGCGGCGCTGTTGGCAGTTGCCAGCGCTTCTGCTGGAGGGGTAGATGCTGGGGACGTTTCTCTGGGCGGGATAATGGTGTCCTCCATTCTCGGTGGGGTCATTAGTTGCTGGGCCGGCAGCCCGTGGAGATCCTTGCTCGGGTCGTCTTAGTGCAACTTGGGGAGTGGGAAGATGCCAGTGCCGCTCTGCCCTGTTGCCAGGGCTTCAGCTGGGGGGATAGACACTGACGAAGTGTCTTCTGGCGGGAGGATGGCGTCCTCCATCTCCGGTGGGGTCATGGGCTGCGGGAAAACCAGCCCGGGGGATCCTCTCCTGGATCCGTTGTGACCATTAGGAAAGGTGGGCAGAGGGCATCGGCGCTCTGCCCCGTCACCAACGCTTCAGCTGGTGGGATAGACACTGACGAAGTGTCTTCTGGCAGGAGGATGGCATCCTCCATCTCCGGTGGGGTCATAGGCTGTAGGAAAACCAGCCCGGGGGGATCCTCTCCTGGGTCCGTTGTGACCATTAGGAAAGGTGGGCAGAGGGCATTAGCGCTCTGCCCCGACGCCAGCACTTCAGCTGGGGGGATAGACATTGACGCAGTGTCGTCTTGCAGGAGAATGGTGTCTGGGGATGGGCAGAGGCCAGCGGCACTCCGCCCTGTTGCCAGCGCTTCCTCCTCTGCTGCAGTCATGAGGGGGAACCAAGGGAGTGCCTCGGGCTCCAATTCTTCTGTGTCACTTTGCCCGCTTCTACCGCCGGACAGTCCCAGGTAATGGGGCTCAGGCCTAGCTGTGGAGCATCATCGAACAGCCTTTTGTAGGCTTTTTCGAGCTCCCATTCCTGCTCAACCAGGAACTCCAGTTCCTTTGTATCACGGTGATTATCAAGGTTTTCCAGTTCCTCATACCGGAGGTCCAGGAGTTATTCCCACTGCCACTACGCGTCGTCCCCTAAAACCGGGGTCTTTGCCGATCCTTGTATACAGCAGCCCTGTGCCACCGTAGTCAAAGCCTTCTGTTGGGCCGCTGTCTGCTGTGCGGTTGGGCCATAAACCACTGGAGGGCTCTGTAGCTGGTGTCCAGTATAATTTCGCTCTGGACCAGTTCGCCTAGCTCTGTCAGCCATTCCTCTAGGGGCTGTTCTCCCAAAAAGGGCACCCTTAAGTACCACTGGTGCTCGTACCTCTCCGTAGAAGTGGGAAGGGCTTCTTCAGGGCAGTCCTCCTCCTGTTGGATGGCCTTGTTCCACATCTCCTGGCGGACAAAATCTTTCCACCAGTGCTCGTCCTGCCAGGCACCAGGTTCATCCGCCTGGGCCTGGGCCATCGCCCTCCTTACTCTTCGCTGGAACCGGTCTCTTATGGACGGGGGTCCCGTGTCCTCTCTTCGCTGGTCCATTTCTTTGACCAAGGCCTTTTTGCTCTTTGAGCCGGCGGTCCCCCACGGTTTTCCAACATGTCCCGTAATGTGTTCCTTTTGCATTTTGCATAATTGGCCATTCTGAGTGTCTTTCTTCTGGGGTTGGTAAAGCTTATCCCACCGCTTGCCACCAGTGTGACGGGATGGAAATCCGTCTGCGGTCCTGCTCTGACTACCGAGTGGCACGCACTCGGCGTCTCGAGCGGCCTGATCTACTGACCTCTTGATGGTACGAGGATGGCAGCTGGGCTGGCCGCGATTCGGCAGTGGTTCCGTTGAAGCGGAGACCCGGCATCTATTCAGTCTTCCTTGTTGGGGTAGCGGAGCGCCAAGTCGAGGCTCCGAATCAGTGGGGCAAGTCGAGATGCTGTGCCACCTTGGGGATCCCGTTTCTGGGGTGAGTGGTGATGCAGGAGTCTGCTGTGTGCCTCCTGCAATAATGTGACTAAGCCCTGAAATAAGTCACCAGATGCGGCCGTATGCTTTAAAACAGAAATCTCAGTTGAACTGCTTTATTAAGGGTTTGAACAGGGTCATTTATACAATTCATACACAAAGGATTACCAACTCCCCCGTCGACACAACCAGCCCTGATTGGCTCCTTTCCCAGCCTCCTGGTCCCTATCAGGTCCCTTTCAGGCATCCCCATTGTCCAGGGTATTAGGCAGATGAGGTCTTGGAAAAGCCTCCAATCAACTGTCTTGCTGTATCCTCCATCTTGGGGTCATGAGGTCCTTTGTCCTTTGGACCCATGCTGGGCTGGACAAAATGACGACTGGGGAAAAACACATACATACAGTTTTCTTCATTTGAAACTACATTCATACAATAAGGATACATTATAAAATACACCACCCTTCAATAAAACCACATAGTAATAAGATAAAATTGTGCATACAATCTGAAACGCAAAACCGAGGGAAAAGTAAAATTGGTCTTTAAAATTGGAGCAGAGTCAGTTCCTTGTGGCTAGATGAGGCGAGCCTGATGTCAACTCCGTGACAGAGGGCACTCTAAAAATCGAACTTTGAGTCCCATTGACTTGTATTGAGTTCGTGTTCGAATTCGAACGTTTGAAAAGTTCGAGTTTGAATGCGAACCGAACTCGGGGGTGTTCGGCTCATCCCTACTGTAGATATCCATCATAGGGAAGCTTCTCCGTCCCTGATCTCAAGGTCCTTCAATTCCTTTAAAGGTATGTGCTTCAAGTGCTTCTCGTAGAAGTTTCGATAGATCAACGTCACTTGAGCACCTGAGACTTACAAAGCTTTAGTGTAGACTCCCTCTACTTGGATTGGAACGATGGGAAAAGGACCTATCGGCTGGTCAGGAAACTTGGTTGTAGCAGCAGGAGATATAGACCCAGTTTGCTGTACTCTAGCCTTCTTCCTGACACATAGAGGTTTTGGGTGTGCATTGCTTTCCCGCGACATAGGACCGGATACTAAGGGAGTAACTCTTTCAGTCCTGGTAGGCCCAGCATTTGGCAAGGATCCGGGCACTCTCAGCCTTTCGGTTCTGGCTTGAAGATTGGAGCGGTTTTCGACCATTGGGCACCTAGTTTGCTCCCTCACTTGGGCCCTCTGGCGTTTCCCGCCTGTGAGGTAGATAGCAGCCCTTCTAAGGCCATTAAGAACTGTTCAACTCTTTTTCCTTCAGGCCTTTGGTTTTTACACTATGCTCTGAAATGACCCATTTCTCCACAACTGAAGCATCTCTTCTTTAAAGATGGAGGTGCACTTGCTCGTGGTGATTCGTTTGAAGGACCCTTGCCAGATGCAACAGCCACTCCCGTTGTCCGCTTATCGGCGAGGAACTTCTGCATATCAGTCTGTGTCTCTGCCACCTTCAAGATTACCCGGCACAGGTCCATGTGCACCTGTTCCAGTGCAGCTTGAGCTTCTTGCACCTTCTTAACAGTCTTTTGTATTTCACTATATGCCGGAATTGTTGACTCTTTTGCAGCACTCTCTGTGGATATAGGAACAACCAGCTGCTCTGGTCTGTCAACTTCGGACACATAGGCATAAGTGATGAGCCGAACACCATCGTGATCAGTTCACATTCGAACAATTTCAAAAGTTCGAGTTCAAACTCGAACACGAACCAAACTCAATGCAAGTCAATGGGACTCAAAAGTTTGATTTTTAGAGTGCCCTCCAAGAGGGCATATATGCAAGATATTTGCCATAAAAGGTGTATGGGGGTCCGGGTAGTGCCCTGGGGGACAGGAAACAAGGACAAAAATTTAAAAAAATAACTTTTTAAAGGAACAGTGAGTTTTCCATGAAATTAGGGTTAAAAATAAAAATGAAAAATTCCTTCAAATATCGTGCCAAGGAGGTCCCCATAACCTGTCCGTGAAGTGGCGGATTTGTAGGATGTATAGAAACATTTAAAAATAAAAAACTGACATTTCAAATGATGGTAAACGGATTTCCTTTAATCTATTCATAAACAACTGCTTGGGGCGGCAGCCTGTATGAAAAGACATTTTAGGACACACAGAACAAGTTTAGTAATTTTTTGGCTAAATTATGTTGAAACTTATGCAGGCTTTGGATGAAAGTAACAATAGGTGCTTTAAAATTGGGCCTTTATTGTTGGCAACAGTGCCGTCACACCGTAACCCCTCTGTGGTATTATGGAAGGGTGCAGGGTTGGACCCTGCGGTCCAATGTTAAAATGATATGAATCTGGTACAGGCGTCAGTGCACCCAAATATTGTGCCTTTAGTGGCAGCAAGTGCCTTCACACCATAACCCTTTTGTGGTATTGTGGAAGAGTGCAGGGTTGGACGATGCAGTCCTATATTAAAAAGATATGAATCTGGTACAGGCGTCAGTGCACCCAAATATTGTGCCTTTGGTGGCAGCAAGTGCCTTTGCACCGTAAGTAACCCCTCTGTGGTATTGTGGAAGAGTGCAGGGTTGGACCCTGCGGTCCAATGTTAAAATGATATGAATCTGGTACAGGCGTCAGTGCACCCAAATATTGTGCCTTTAGTGGCAGCAAGTGCCTTCACACCATAACCCTTTTGTGGAAGAGTGCAGGGTTGGACGATGCGGTCCTATATTAAAAAGATATGAATCTGGTCAGTGGCAGTGCACCCAAATATTGTGCCTTTGGTGGCAGCAAGTGCCTTCACACCGTAACCCCTTTGTGGTAATGTGGAAGAGTGCAGTGGTGGAGGTTTTGTGAATGCAGAAGAGATCCCCGATATATTCAGTTACGTCAGCATCAGGGGATTGATAGCTGCTGATCCAGGACGGATTCATTTTTACAAATGTCAGCTGGTCTACAGAGTCGGTGGACAGACGCACTCTTTTGTCTGTAACAAAACCTCAAGCGGCACTGAACGTCCTTTCAGAAAGCACGCTGGATGAAGGGCAACCTAGTAGCTGCATAGCATATTGGCTAAGTTCTGGCCAGTGATCCAATCTCAACACCCAGTAAGCCAGTGGATCATCTGCTGTAAAGGTATCCAGGTCTGGCCTTGCCCCTAGGTAGTCCTGCACCATACGGTGAAGAAGCTGGCAATGGGTGCCTACATTTGACGTCCCTGGGCATTGTGGACTAAAAAAGTTGGAAAAGGCATCAGTCAAGCGGCCCCTTTCACCGCTCTTCCTCTGAACAACCACAGCCTCAGAAGCAACTGTATCATCACTTGGTAACCTACCAGTGCCTGTAAAGGTGTTACACAAGTGTCGCATTAGAGCGTCCTTAAGTTTTTTCATCCTGTCCTCCCTCTGTGAGGGCAGGATGAGCTCTGCAACTTTACCCTTGTATCGTGGATCAAGAAGGCTTGCCAACCAGTAATGATCCCTCTCCATGATAGCACGAATCCTGGGGTCCTTTACCAGGCTTTGCAGGATAAGGGAGCCCATGCAGCGTAGGTTGGAGGTGGCATTAGCTTCCGAGTCTTCCTGGTCAATGAGGAGGATGACCCCATCGTGCACTTCCTCCTCCCAGCCACGTACTAGTCCTTGGGTTTCTGGGGACACAAAACCCTACCCTGAGGAATCCCCAACTTCAATGCACCCACTACTTAAATATTCCTCCTCCTCATCCTCCTCCTGTCTGATCTGAGGACCCGCAGGAATGCTGTCTGCATAAAGACTGGGGCCTTGAGAGCTAGGGAACCTCCTGGTGCTCTGCCTCTAGTGCCACATCTATAATTCCCCGCAGAGTGCGTTCCAGCAGGAACACTAAAGGAATTGTGTCACTGATGCATGCACTGTCCCTGCTCACCATCCTCGTTGCCTCCTCAAATGGCGACAGTACAGTGTATGCATCCTTGATCATCAGCCACTGGGGGGGGAACCAAGTTGACCTGAACCTGTCCTTGTGCCATACTCACAAAGGTACTCATTGATGGCCCTCTGTTGCTTGTGCAGATGCTGCAGCATTGCTAATGTCGAGTTCCACCTGGTGGGCATGTCACAGATCAGACGGTTTGTGGGAAGGTGGAATTCTCTTTGAATTTCTGCCAGGCGAACACTTGCTGGGAATGACTGTCTGAAGTGGCTTCAGACTTTTCTGGCCTGGCTGAGAAGCTCTGCCAGCCCTGGGTACCTGGTTAGGAAATGTTGTACCACCAGATTTAGGACGTGTGCTAGGCATGGTACATGCGTCAACTTACCCAGGCGTAGGGCGGAGAGAAGGTTGCTGGCATTATCACAGACGACCATTCCCAGCTGAAGCTGGCATGGTGTTAACTATCTCTGTACCTGCCCCTGCAGAGCTGACAGAATTTCTGGCCCGGTGTGGCTCCTGTCCCCTAAACAAACCAGCTCAAGCACAGTATGGCATTTTTTTGCTTGAGCCATTGCGTAGTCCCTGCCATGCGTCGGTTTAACTGCCACTTTGCCAGAGACAGAGATGGAGGAGGAGGAGGAGGAGGAGGAAGAGGGAGAGGTGGTGGTGGAGCAGACAGACCTCATATAAGCAGCTTTCTGGAGGTGTGGTGGATGAACAAGCTCCAGCACAGAGCCCCTTCTTGGATCCCTCCCAGCTGCAATCAGAGTTACCCAGGGTGCCATGAAGGAAATGTAACGGCCCTGTCCATACTTGCTGGACCACTTGTCTAAAGTCACATGCACCTTGCTGCTGACTGCCTTTCCCAATGGCTCGATAACATTGTCTTCCACGTGCTGGTATAGTGCTGGAATGGCCAACTTGGCAGTATGCTGCAGCTGCTGGGGCAACATGAGTGCCAGTTATTTGTGTGTCATCACTAGCACCCCCTTCCTCTAGGTTGATTATACTCCCTTCCTCAACCTCAAGAGATTGAATCAGAGCACTGTAGTTGCTGCGCATCCTCAAACAGCATGTCACTGTCATTGTAGTCAAACAATTCAGCTGACTTTTCCGTGTGATAGTGAGGCTACGGCAGGAGTAGCTGTGGACATGGAGGCTGCATTAGATGCTTTGGCAGCTGAGGTGGACTGTAAAGCACTACAAGCCTGGCTGGCAGAGGACTCGGAGGAGGAGGATGGCCTGGTTAGCCAATCCACCAAATCCTCTGTATGTTGCTGCTGCTTAAAACGGCCAGCACCAGTTAGAAAGGACAAGCGTGCCCCTGCAGAGGATGCACAATGTCCACGACGATCAGAGGCATAGCCTCCCGACACAGAGGCTGCTTGCCCTCTTATCTGTGTCTGGGAGCGTCTGTCGGTCCTTTTTGGTCTTTCTGACATGGTGAGTGATATATAGATTAAAGATATACAGAACTCTGATTCAACTCTGGTATAAAGATTAAAGATTTCCAGAACTCTGGTATAACTCAGTGAGACACCCTGATAGCTGGCAGCCAGTGACAAGACACAGATTACAATTCCCAGAAACCTCCTATAAATCAGTGAGGCCCCCTGATGGGTGGCAGTGAGAGCACACAGATTACAACAATTCCCAGATATTTTGTATAAATTACTGACCCACAAAATAGTTGCTGGCAGTGAGAACACACCGATTACCACAATTCCCAGATATTTTGTAGAAATTACTGACACCCAAAATAGCTGGTGGCAGTGAGAACACACAGATTAGAACAATTCCCAGATATTTTGTAGAAATGAGACCCACAAAATAGTTGCTGGCAGTGAGAACACAAAGATTAGAACAATTCCCAGATATTTTGTAGAAATGAGAACCCCCCCAATAGCTCCTGGCAGACTGGCAGTGAGAACACACACTAACAATCTCCTCTCAAAAAACACGTGCTGGGGCTGCAAGGGACACCTTATATAGTGTGCTGCGAGACGTAGCTCTGTGAGCCCATGATTGGGCAAAATTTGCACAATCAGGACTCTGAGCCGTGATTGGCATAGTCTTGCACCTGTCCTGTGGTCAGGTGCAGGCTGTAGCCAATTACAAGCTTCAGGCCAGTGGAAAAAGTGCATGGAAGTCTTCGGGCGAACAGAAAAGGCTGCTGAGCTCCTGTACCAGTATGAACACACCTACCAGCGAAAGGGTGAGAAAGACTTCCTGTAATATATTTAGGTAATCTAAAGCAGTACAGTCTTGCTTACTCAACTTCAGGTTTCTGACAGCCTCTGATGCAGGTCCCTTTAGGTTCTCAGTAATCCTTTGCTACTTCTGCGCTTCAGGTACGTCCCACTCATCCAGAGCCTGCATCGCCTGTTCCACCCATTCTTCAAAGGTTTCTTCTCCTGCCTGAGTTGGCGCGTTTCCTGAAAAATTTCTCAACCGTCGGTAACCAAAGTTAGTGTGATGAGGGCTTGTTCTTTGACATTTAGCCAGCAAATGTCCGATAGCCACGATGAACTCAGGCCCTATCATGGCCAGCGGACTGGGCGCAGGAATGTTTGTGGGGTCGCCACGTGGCGCACTTGGCTGAATAAGTTGAAGTTCCACATCATCGGTCAGCTTTACACTCGCTCCCTGAAAACACACTGGAACACCCTTTTTCCATTCAAAAAGAACATATGTGTGAGAAGTCTCTGGGTTCGCTTTAATGTCCAGAATTAACCCCCGATGATCTGGTGTCAGCGCGGCCACGGCCCGTCGAATCTGATCTTCGGCCCAAGTGTCTGCAGGAATGTCCATGACAATGCTTAACCCTGTCTGGCTATTGTGCTCCTCACTCCATTTGGCAGCAGTGTCTGGATCCATATTTAACCCTTTAATTGCAGTATCCACAGAGACTGGGATCCCTGACGAGCCCCCACGTGTAGCGCTCACCCCCGGAGGAGCCGCTGAATAAACCTCGGGATAGTCTCACCGCACTAGGAAATAACTATACACCAGCACGGTTGTGGATTTTTCTATATTATATTCTTTACCGATCGCAATAAAGCAGCATATAATAAGCATATACGGTATTTGAGTAACAAGAATTTGTATCGCGGGAAAAACACGCAGCGGCAAAAGAAACCGGTTAACCCCCTCAGTTCTGGAGTGTAAGTCCCGTGAAAAATAGTTCAAAAATATATATGTGTGTTGTCTAGGGTACCCAGGTACTGTGTTCAACTGGCCAGTGAATGAAACAAAAACAATCTTCGACTAGTCACCGTTGGGGCCCTTAAAGAAACAATAAACAAGTGCGCAAAGTTCTGCGTTTTCACCAGGCCGAAGCCTTCTCACCCATTTGGTGTAACCGCTTGTCCTGGACCGATGGACGCTGGAGAAAGGGATCTCGAGAGAGAGAGAGAGGATCTGTCCTCGCTGCCACTTGGAACTCGATGCTGTTAATGCCTGCACTCCCTATCGGGTTCTCCTCTGCCAGAACACGAACACATAGGCCACCAGCACTCCTCTCCAGTTTGCAGCCTCTCCTCACACGATGTCACTCTTCTCCCAAACCGCACTTTGTCAAGAACAGTTCAGCGTAGTACACAGCCGGCCGATGCACACTCTCTCTCCGATCACTGCAGCAATGGATGCCGCCGTCTCTCTGCGCTCCAACTCTGCCAGGATCCCATAAGTGTCACCTGCGACTGTTCTCTCTCACTGATCGCTCTGTACTCTCAACGCTCAGGGAACAGCACGATCTTTAACAGGACTGTAGCAACTTCCACATTCCGGCCTGGTTTCAAACCGTAACAGCCCCAGCATGCATCCTTCGTCTCTCGTGTCTCTGCTCACACTGCCCATGCCTTGCACGAGGCTCCTGATGTCCTTCCTCCTCTTTGTACCACCCCCTTCCTGTCCTCACGCAAAGGGTGATGGGAGATGGAGTCCATTTTGCCCAGCATAATCCACAATGTCTCCCTCTGGTGGCAGCATTAGTTCAATGCACCAGAATACAGTTTTAAAGCAGCGCTACAATTCATTGGATCTTATGTGTGAATTTCAGACATTTTCGTTCTGTAGTTTCTTTGCAAACAGCGTTTCACTTTTCAAACATTCAAGCAAACGTTTTTATTTTTCACTCCATTCGTCGGCGGTGTCGGCTTTTTCCAGCGGCAGCTCTGCGATGTGATCGGCGGCTGCTCGGGTTTCTCCGGCATGTTCGGCGGGGTTAATCCAGATGTTTTTGCATGTTTCGGTGTGCGTTCGTCGGGTTTGCGGCGACTTTTCCCTGCACTACGACAGACCTGTGGTGCTTGCTGAATACACCGCAGTGTCGCCGAAAACGCTGAATCACACCGAATTGAAGAGGACGAAAAGTCACCGAACGTGCAGTGACTTTTCGATTCTCTTTGAATAACCCTGATAATATTAAGGGTTATAATATTTAATATTGGGTATAAGCTTCTTGATCAAGGGAGAAATCTGACTGGCATTCTGGGGTCAAGAAGGAATTTTTTCCCAGTATGTTGCATATTGGCAAGCGCTTCAGACTGGGTTTTTTTCCTTCTTTTGGATCAACAGCAGTAGGAAATGTGTGAAAAGCTAAATCCGATGGACGTACGTCTATTTTCAGCCTATGTAACTATGTATATACATAGTTATATATACACTGTGTGTAATAATGTTTAAAAAAATAAAATAAGCACAGCCCTCTAGCCATTCTGCTGAATGGCTCAAATGATGTGCTTAATGGCAATATTGAAATAGAGCCCTTTGTCTCTACATGGCACTGCTATTTCCTGGCCCTTGAGCCTTGTTCTTTAATACTATACGGTCCTCGTTCCAATACACAACATAATACTCCTGAGAATTACACAGCCATTGGGATCCCCATCAAGGACACATTCCTTTGCTTGACCGGTTTCAAAACTTTCATGATAGTCCAGGTATGGTTTACGTTTAATATGTTGCTTTTGTTTTCTATTTCCTCTTGGTTTGAATTCTGTTTTCTTTTATTTGACGTTTGTTTCTTTTCCTCAATTATCATAAAATAAGATAAATAACTGTATACTTTTTGTCACTTCTGTACATGTATTAGTTAATATTTCATGTCACTGAGACACTACATTTGTCATTCACACGTCAATGTTACTCTTGTATTTTGAATGCACTCTCAATTAGAATTGTCAAATTAGAAAAGAATGTGTCTGGAGCGAAGCCTCCAAGAATGAGTTAAAACACAGTTCTTAAGGTGGCTTCTCAATAATTGTGTTCAAGTAGCAGATCAGTACACAGAGAGTCAAGCAGAGCGCAGTCTAGAAGCAGGCCCGGTTGGTGCACAGAGACATGCAGAGTGGAGTCTAGGAACAGATCGGGTCAGTACAAGTGGAGAACAGATATAATTTTGTTCAAAGTGACAGGATTTCATTAGTGACAGTATCTCAGTGGTGAAGGAGAGATCAGAGTCAAAAAGGACATCAAAGCAGTGAGCTTGTGATGTAGAACCAATGGTGGCAACATTCAGCTAAAGAGAAATAAGTGCAAGAGTACTAGATTTAGCGGGGTGACAAGAAGTTCAGTTTTGGAAAGAATGAACTTCACATAGATAGGTCGATTTGGATGTCATCAGCTAAATCAGGTGATTTTGGAAACCATAGGAAGAGATTAGAACACCAAGAGAGGTTGTAAAAATTAGATGAGAAGGGGAACTAGAACTGAATTTTTAGATAATCCAACTGAGAGAGGAACTGGGGGTGAAGAGGCACAAGCAAAAGAAGCACGAAAGATCAATGAGAGGGATAGAAGAGAACCATTAGAGTGGTGACGCTGAGACCAAGTTTTCGCATTGTGAGGAGTAGAAGTGGGTGGTGGTCTGTGTCAAAAGAAGCAGAAAGATCAAGAAGAATAAGCAAGTAGTAATGTCCTTTGGATTTAGTGGCAACTAAGTCATTGGTCACCTTGGTCAGAACAGTCTCGAGAGTGCTGGGAGAGAAAGCCAGACTGATGTGGGTCAGGTGGGGTGTTGTCATAGAGGAAACCAGTCAGTTGGGTGTAGACCCGACATTCTAAGATATAGGAGATTTTGCTATGGAGATGGACTAGTCCATGGGTTAGGAGAAGAGAATAGTTATGTTCTACATGAGGTTACATTTTTCTCTTTATTTCTATTCTCATTTGTTTTTGATTATACCAAAGGAAGAGAAATGCATAATATTCTCCTTATAGTCTTTAATAAAATCACAACTTTCCATCATGATCTTAAGAAAATCCTCAATTATTCACTATATTTAAAATAAGAGCTCTCCCTTCTGTCCAAAACATATAATTTACTTATGAGCTAAATCTCTGAGCCTCAGATGACAAGCGCTGATACTGAAACATCACAGAAATAACAACGTCAGAAGGAAGAAGTCTGTAGACGTTTGTTTTAATGATGTAGTTAGAAATAAAAATCTTGTTTTGATATTTCAAATCGAGTAAGTAAAGTTAAAAAGTTGTTAGAAAGTCACTAACGAATTGCAACATTCACAGGGAATCTGTTGTTTTATGCTGCCATCATTTGGCTAAAGTTACAATTGCACCTTATAGTGACATTATGATTTTTGTATGTGTTATCAATGTAAGAGAAACAATTGCAGCACCTAACATTTTTGGAAGACAGGGTTACATAGTAGTAAGTAAATATACTAGTTATGCTGAGAGGGGGTGACAAAATGGTGCAGTTGTCCCTTGGGTCACCAAAACAGTACTATATTATTGTAACAAAAAAATATCTATTTTACTAAAATTTATAGGGCAGTATTGCAAAGGTAACACTAAAATGGGAACTCTGAGGAAAACCTGTGCCTCAAGGCACAGTGTGAGTGGTAAATACTGGGTAAAATTAAATAAAATACCTGACCTCACACCTACTTCTCCTCCTATTGACGTCTGAATAATACAATGGGTAAAGAAATAATAGATGGGGTGGTTCTACAAAATAAATGAAACATAAATATGTATATATAAATAAATATGATATGGTTTTATTTGTTTTTTAGATCCACCTTGAAATGTATTGTGTTTTGCCTATGTTTCTTTTTGTGTCATCCTGACCACCGTAGCTAGCCTGCTTGAGCCCTCCCTCCTGTTAGGTTTGTGTGCAGTAACAGAATAAACAGGAAATAGAGCAGGAGCTCAGCTCAGTTGTGAAGCTCTGTGTCTGTCACATTATTTTACACAGTGTCAGATGTCTGTCTGGAACAGATCTCACGCTTAGTATGGCATTATTGCAATTTGAACACCCTAAGATTGACTGGGATGCTCTGGACTTGTACCAAGAGTTTGATAGATTTCGAAGCCACGTCACATTCGTGTTTGACGGTCCACTCTCAGAACAAACACCGAAGTAGCGTGCAGGGCGAGCAGGGCAGAGAAATATATAAAACGCTTCTCTGGGGAGAAGGTGAGAAGGATGATCCTTCTAAAGTGCTGGATAAATTTGCCAGCTATATAAGGCCAAGAAAAAATAAGAGAATAGCCAGACACTGCTTTAACCTAAGAAAACAAGGAGTCACTGAGGGTTTTGATCAGTTTGTGAAGGATTTAAGACTCCTGCTAATGGATTGTGAGTATGCTGATCCAGATGATATGTTAATCGATGCAATAATCTCTGGAGCCAGAGAAAAGTGCGTCCAAGAGAGACTCTTAGACAAAGGGGAAGATCTAATACTACCAAAAGCAATTGAAATCGCTCAACAGTTTGAACGGTCACAGAAGCAAATTAAAATAGTCAGAGAAGATTAATCTCAGCTGCAAGCAATAATGGGGAATACACAATTCCAAACTGCAAATAAAAAAGCCTATCTACAAAATCAGACTAAATTTGTGCAGAAAGACATGTATACTAATCGAACATACAACTGTTTAAGTTGTGGCAGAGATCCACAGCATAAGTGGAACCAAGGAAAATGTCCACCAAAAGGTTCTGTCTGCTCATACTGTCACAGGCCAAACCAGTGGGTGGCAGGATGTCGAAAAAGGTCAGTAAACACAGTGTGCAGCAGCAACCAGAAACAGAGGATGAGGAGGTGCTGAACATAAATCTCACATGAACGGATGAGCACGATGATGACAAGTGGACAGCGGACATTGAAATCCTGTCTCGGCAAGTACCAATTAGAATTGATACTGGTGCAAAGTGTAATATATTGACTTTATGTAACTATCAGGCACTTCTGCATGTGGATGAGCTTAAACGCTCTAATTGGGTGCTAAAGTCCTACTCCAACCACAAGCTGAAGCCAATAGCTGCAGCTGACCTTCCAACTAAATTCAAGAATACAGAGATACCAGCAGAATTTGAGATTGTGGACATTATGCAAGAAAATGTGCTTAGTGGTGCAACAGCGGAAGCCTTAGGCTTAGTGATGCGGCTCAATGCACTGCAGCCTGCTACAAAAAACGACACAACACACTCTGTGCCAGTTGGGCTAGATGATTATCCAGAGCTGACTCGCACTACTGGAACCTTGCCAGGCAAGTACACAATCAAAATTGATCCTGAAGCACAAGGTGTGGTTCATCCTGTCCGTCGTCAACCAGCTGCACTTTGAAATAAAATACTAGAAAAACCACAAGAGATGGTTAAAGATGGCTACATCACTAAAGTTAACCAACCATCCGAGTGGGCGAGTTCTATGGTGGCAGCTGTGCGTAATGGCAAGATAAGGATCTGTATTGACCCGATCGACTTAAATAAAGTCATTAAGAGGGAACATTACCCAATGTGCACCATCAAAGAGGTAGTCTCTACAATACCTGGTGCTAAAGTTTTCTCAGTTTTGGATACAAAATCTGGGTTCCTACAAATAGAACTGGATGTATCATCATCATTTCTGACTACCTTCAACACACCCTGTCACGCCGCTCGGGGACGCAACGCCAGCCAGGGCACCCACCTCGCGTGGCGGTCTCCTCCGGCGGACCGGCAACCCCCAACGAATGGCCCGAGGAAGGGGGACATCCAAGACCCCACGCTGGCAGATCGCCGGTCTCCCGAGTGCTGCCTGGTCGGGGTGCGACACTGTGCTTCCATATCGGGCGGGGCGATCCGCGGCATCTGACGTCATAGAGGCAGATGCGAGGAGCCGCATTGGTGGTCCTGGCTCAAGGGGAGGGCCCCCTTACTTGCGTGGACTAGATGCGGAACTGCTCCAGACGGCTCCTGGGTCCTGATTGGCTGCTCCAAGGACTGTACTGACTGGCTGGTAGAGTGCTCCTGGGAGGGGCCAGACTACCCCATCACCTATAAAAGGTTTCAGTGAACACTAATCATTGCTTCAGCATTGTATCACTTCCCTAAGTGCTTACTATAGAGAAGCTGTCCCTATAGGTTTACTCTGTGTACCAGTACCTGGCTTGTTACTCGATTACTCCTTTCTCGCCTCCTGCCCTTGACTACGGCTTCGTCTTCCTTAACGCTTATTGGAAAAACCCTTGGTACCGCGATCTGGAACCTGATATCTCCCATCTGCACCTGGGCTCCACCACCACACCAACCTATCTTGACACACCCATTGGCAGATTTAGGTGGCTTAGGCTTCCTTTCGGTCTAAAATGTGCACCCAAAATATTCCAGCGTATTATGGATGAAATGCTTCAGGGCATTAGCGGCGCCATCAGTGCCATGAACGACATTCTCATTGCGGCTCCTTCAGTAACGGAACACGATGAGATTCTCCAAAAGGTGATGCAGAGAGCCACAAGCTATAACCTGTGTCTCAACTTTGATAAATGCCACGTCAAGCAATCGTCCGTGCCCTATGTAGGACACCTGATAACAGCAGATGGCTTGAAAGCAGACCCTTGCGAAAATAGAGGCAGGAAAATCCATTGCAGCACCAAAAGACAAGGATGGTGTTTGTCGCTTCCTAGGGTTCGTCACCTACCTGTCGAAATTCCTGTCCAACCTCAGTGAAGAAGACGCAACTCTAAGACAGCTTCTGAAAACGGATGTGGAATTTGCATGGTAACCAGCACAAGAACAAGCCTTTGATAGACTCAAAGACCTGTGCACTAAGTCTCCTGTGCTACAATTTTTTGATCCATCCAAGCCTGTCGAAATTTTCTGCGATGCCAGCAGCAACGGCCTCGGTGCTGTATTATTACAGGACGGTCACCCCGTTGCCTTTTCCTCTAGGTCGCTAACAGATGCAGAAAAGCGTTACGCGCAAATCGAGGAGACACTGTCTATTGTTCACGCATGTGTCAAGTTTCATAATTACATATTTGGAAACCACGTTACTGTGTACAATGACCATAAACCTCTGGAGGATATTTTTAGGAAGCCATTGCTCTCTACTCCCATGCGCATTCAGAGGATGCACCTTCGCTTGCAGTGGTATGATCTCACCGTTAAGTATAGGCGAGGCAAAGATATGGAACTACCTGATACGCTGTCAAGAGCTCAGTTACCTGTACACAAGCCTGAGATGGAAGGCTTAGAGAGCGTCTCCATGCTTAACTTTGTTTCAATCAGTGAGCAGAAATATTCAGAGCTTCAGAACTGCAAAAGAAAAGAGCTCAGCTGTCTTCAACGGACAATCCAACAAGGCTGGCCAGACCACAGGCATGATCTGCCTAATGAAATACAACCATACTGGGACTCACGAAGCCAGCTTGTTGTCTCCGATGGTGTTGTGTACAAAGGCCTGCGTATAGTGGTACCCCCTTCTATGCAAGCTCACATGTTGAAGCTCATACATCAGTCCCACTTGGGAATAGTGAAGAGCAAGCAGAGAGCCCGTGAGGTTCTATACTGGCCAGGTATGAGTTCTGTAATTGAACAAATGGTGAAGAACTGCGGCAAGTGTGCAGACTTCCAGAATAAACTGCCGAGACAACCCCTTCAGCCTACAGAAATGCCCGATCTTCCCTTTGAAGAAGTAGCCTCGGACCTGTTTGAGTTCGAAGGGACCCATTACATTCTGCTGGTGGATTACTACTCGAAGTTCTTTGAAGTGGACATGCTGAAAGATCTACATTGCCGCACTGTCATAGAAAAGCTGAAGGCTCAATTCAGCAGGCATGGGATCCCTGTCATCCTCCAAACAGACAATGGTCCTCAATATGCAGCAGAAGAATTTAAGGTTTTCCGCCAAAGGTATGGAATTACTCACAAACCTTCATCAACCCACACACCACATTCCAATGGTGAAGCAGAGCATGCAGTCCAGACTGTGAAAAAACTTTGGGCCAAAGCGCCAGACAAACACCGTGCACTGCTTGACCACAGAACACCACTGGATTCTGTAAACTTTTCGCCTGCTCACTGCTGATGGGCAGGTGGCCCCGCAACTGCCTGCCTACTGCTCATCTGCTGCTCGCACCTGCAGCGTATGATCCCATCTAGGGGCGGACTGACCCCTTGGCCGGATCGGACCTGGCCCGGTATAGTCGTCCTGACCGGCCGAGAACGCAAATCGCAATGACCGGTCCGGCTGGCCATCGCGATTTGCAATCCGATGCGTGCCCGCCGTGTGCCTGCTGCAGGTCCTCCGCTCTGAACTCCGTGTTCAGAGCTTGCTGCGGAGATACCCGCCGGCAGCGTGACCTCTTCCGCACATGTGACGGCGGCTCGTCACCGTCACGTGAGAGCCAACGTCCGGGCTCTCATGTTGCTGCATACAGGGGGGCCCACGTGCATCCATGATGCTGGGTGGGCCGCCCATCGCCCCCTTCGGGACCAACCAGTGGCTGTGGCAGTGAGTGACATGTTCTGCCTCAGCCGCTCACACCCTGTCAGACGTCACACCGCACACAAAGACAGACAGTGACTGACAGAACAAAGAAAGGAAGCCACTGCATGCGCCACCTGGAGGACCCATGAGAAGGAGCCAGACCAGTTAATTTGCCAGATTAGGCCTAGCCACTGCCAGCCAGAGACACCAGTGCCACAGCCAGTCAGACATCCCCGTGCTGCCAGCAAGACCGGACGTGCCACAGCCAGCCAGATGCCAGTGCCAGCTAGACACCCATGCTACCAGCAAAACCCAGCTGTGGCACAGTAAGAGACGCCAGTGCTAGCTAGACACCCGTGCTGCCAGCAAGTCCTGGCCCTGCCAGCCAGACGCTAGTGCCAGCTAGACACCCGTGCCAGCCAGATGCCAGTGCCAGCCAGACACCTGTGCTGCCAGCAAGACCTGGCCGAGCCTGCCACTGCCAGCCAGACACCGTGCCAGCAAGACCAGTGCCACTGCAAGCCAGACACCGTGCCAGCAAGACCAGTGCCACTGCCAGCCGGATCAGCGCCAGTCACACGGGGCCACGCACAAAATTAAGGTGAGCTTGCACATTGTTTAGCACTGCTGCGCTGCGGAATATGTTGGTGCCATATGAATAAAGAATAATAATTCTAACTATGAAATGTTTTACTATGAATAGGCCAGGGGGACACATAGACTTTAACAGTGTTGTTAACCCTTTTGCTGCTGAGCCAAAGCTATTCACCTCTCTGTGCTGAGCACATTTTGTCAGTTTTTGCTCATCCGGTTTAAACGTGTTTTGAAGTCATGTTTTACTATAGTGCAGGAGGGGTGGGGTCGCGCCTATTCCCCGAAGGGTTAGCTGCAACCACCTAATGCATCCAGCCCAACAACATGTGTAGAACATAACAAAGAAAAAAATGTCATCTGCACTTACTCCAATTATACCGTGTGAAACTAAACACAATTAGAGGTTTGGTTTCTTATTAATGGCCATTATTAGACTAGCTCGCCCGCCAACGTCACGGCACCTCTAAAGGGCGAGTCCTAACCAAAATGAAACCACAGGCTGCTATATAGACAAACCATACCTGCTCATGCTGCTTGTCAAACATGAGGTAGACTGGTGGGCCTTTATTTATGCTCCCCAGAAACAAAATCCACTTTGGGATCAAAACAAAGACACGGAGCGGAGTCTTGCTGCAGGGATGACCTGGCTGGAAGTACATTGAAACATACATAGTGCAGGAGGGGTGGGGTCGCGCCTATTCCCCGAAAGGGTTGGCTGCAACCACCAAATGCATCCAGCCCAACAACATGTGTAGAACATAACAAAGAAAAAAATGTCATCTGCGCTTACTCCAATTATACCGTGTGAAACTAAACACAATTAGAGGTTTAGTTTCTTATTAATGGCCATTATAAGACTAGCTCGCCCGCCAACGTCACGGCACCTCTATAAGGGCGAGTCCTAACCAGGTCATCCCTGCAGCAAGACTCCGCTCCGTGGCTTTGTTTTGATCCCAAAGTGGATTTTGTTTCAGGGGGAGCATAAAGGCCCACCAGTCTACCTCATGTTTGACAAGCAGCATGAGCAGGTATGGTTTGCTATATAGCAGCCTGTGGTTTCATTTTGGTTAGGACTCGCCCTTATAGAGGTGCCGTGACGTTGGCGGACGAGCTAGTCTAATAATGGCAATTAATAAGAAACCAAACCTCTAATTGTGTTTAGTTTCACACGGTATAATTGGAGTAAGCGCAGATGACATTTTTTTCTTTGTTATGTTTTATTATAGGACCCAGACATATTATATATCCTTTATCCAGCGGACTCCGAATATATCATTATGGGGTCTATTTACAAAGCACCTACACTCCTAAAATTTCAGGACCCTATTACATTCTTCACGCAAAAACGCACGC
The DNA here is from genome assembly GCA_009667805.1 of Leptobrachium leishanense. Taxonomy (NCBI): domain Eukaryota; kingdom Metazoa; phylum Chordata; class Amphibia; order Anura; family Megophryidae; genus Leptobrachium; species Leptobrachium leishanense. Next base: position 112,012,657 of record CM019068.1, on the reverse strand, counting down.
GCAATGCGTGAATTTTTGCACGAAGCGTTAAAAGTTAATGCGCGTAAATCAACGCTGGTATTACAATCCTTGAGCATTTTTTCAACCGTTGAGCAATAACGCGCGTAAAACGAACATGCAGCAACGTTGCATGCAGAAATCAGTGTACGGACTGTTTTTTCACAAGATTCAGCCAATCAGAATTAAGAACCACAATTATCTCACGTTAAGTTTTTGCGCCTGTCAAAGTCAATCTGCGCATATATGCTGCAGCAATAATAAAAACACGCACAACTCCATTTTATTGGTTTGGTATGTGTACAATGTGTAACTATACTTTGCTGCGTATTTTTTTTTGGGGCTGTAGTATTTGGTTTCGGCCAGGTTGATAGAATTTGCCTTAAATGCCAGCTTTCAGGAGTTTCTAAAATTATGCGCGCAAAGGCTGTGCGTTACAAACTGCGCATAGATTGTAATACCATCCGCGTACCAGCGCACAAACGCATTTGCGCTCACAATCTTAAGTATAGGACGTGCGCAGTACAGTAAGCTTGCGCAGTGTTCGCGCAGGTTCACCAGTGGTAGACTTATACGTGCGTTTGTTGCGCTGAGATTGTAATACGAAGTTCAGCGCAAAGGGTTTTGCCCCTTGTGTTATTGCGTTTTTGGCGTGCGCGCAAACGTTAGCATGGAGATTGTAATAGGGCCCTCAGTGCTTTGCTTTTTGTCACATTTCGTTGACTTAATTTCACTGAAAATAAGGTGAATTCACTATTTAGCGAATGGTCACCGTAATTTGCTGAAAAAGGATTTGCCAACGCAGTTATCAAACATCGATTATAATTGCCGATAACGTCTGAAATTGCCTTGACAAATGCTGCCGAACTGGAGGAAAAAAAGTCTCCTATTCTAATTGGAGCTTAAATCCTTAAAGCGTCGAAATAATAAAAGTCTGTTAAAAAAAGCAGAAAAAAATATTCCATTCATTACATTGAAACCTGTAGGATTCGCCCGTTTAAACCTGTTGAACTGAAAATGCAGGAATTTCGTTCTAATTTGGGACTCGGGGAATAGATGAATCTATAGTTGTCAATGCCATAATTTTGATGCCAAAATGTGGCGTATTGTACCTTATTTCGCTGTCCACATGCCTCTGGTGAATCGATAGCTTTGTGACTAGACAAATTCCCCTGAAATTGCACCGAATGGTGAAGTTCACAGTTTGGTGCAATTTCAGGGCCAATCCAGGAGTTAGGGAATAACCCCCTATGGGTATTCATCATGTCACGGCAGAATGCTATAGCACAAAAATTTCAAAGGCGTGTATAGATTTCCATTCAGATTTAATTTCAAGTGTGTAAATTTATATTTCCACATTGTATCATTGTCATGGAACTCCCATAGCGATCCCCGCGTCAAACGCCAAGACTTTTATTTTCCTGAGAAAAAAAAATAAAAGACACAGACATTTGGTTTGGAAATACTTTATGTTCCGTTATATTGTGTGGTGTGATTTTAAATGGATTGTAAATTGCTTAGCTTTAGTTTAAAATGTACTTTTATTACTAAATGTGAATTTAGAGATGTGTTTTGAAGGTGCAGACTTCTTTTGTGTAGAACGTAAACAAATGAGTAATTTGTGATTATACAAGCATTCTCTTTCTTATCTGGTTAACCCTTTCACTGCTGAAGACGTGTGGGACACGTCCTCATTGATGCACGTTGCATGCTGAGGACGTGCCCCACACGTCATCAGCTGTGCGGGACCCCCGGCGGAGATACTCACCTCTCTGTCCGGGGTCCCACGGCGTTCTGACTTCAGCGTCCTCAGACGCTGAAGTCAAGCGCCTCCCGGCGTAAATGACGTCATAGCGCCATGCGCGATGACGTCATTTCCAGGCGACCCCCCGGCAATGCCCCCCGGCAATGTTCGGATCCCTCTCCCTCCCGATCGGGAAGGAGCAGCGGTAAAAGCCAGGCACCGCTTAAAAGGGGAGAGTCTCCCCTTTTAAGTGATGCCTGGCTTTAACCCCTCAAGTGCTGGGTTGCACTTCAGCGCCTTGCGGCGCCGAAGTGCAGCCTATCTCCGGTGGGGGCCACCATCTTGGATGGCGGCTCCGCCCCCGGGACTCCCCTCGCTGTCTGACGTCATCACGCATAGCGTGATGACGTCAGATAGCCGGGGAACCCCTAGCTGCCGGGGATTTCCCAAGGAAATCCCCTGGTGGAGATAGGGGGTTCTTGTGAACCCCGATATCTCCAGAACCGTGGCAGCTAGGGGGTCATGGAGGGTGTCATTTGAAAGGCCTGAGCATGGCCTTTCGAATGATACCCAACATGACTAGGTAAAAAGTAAAAAAAAAAAAAAATAATAATAAATAAATTTTAAAAAAATAAATAAATTAAAAAAAACATGGTTTTTTTTGTGTGTTGTTTTTATTAATGCAGCAATATTGTTCACATTTCAATTATAATGTGAACAATGATGCTGCACTAATGATTTTTTTCTATGGGGTGCGTTTGCTAAAAATCACGTAATTCCCCCTATAAAGTAACAAGTCCCCATTTCAAATTTTTTGTACAAGCGCACCCCATAGAAAACATAACCGCAAACGCTCATGTGATAAAATGTGAAAAAAAAACACTTTACACACTGCAGATGATTAAAAATTCAATTTTTATTGTATTTTTTGTTATAATATACAGGCAGGTCATGACGTATACAGATAAAAATGATATATTATGAATCTGCGTAGTCTGCCGGAAAGAACGTTATATAATATGTCTGGGTCATTTATTAAAATGTGGCTTCAAATCGCGTTTAAACATGATGAGCGAAAGCGGTAAAAATGAGCTCAGCACACAGGCGTGAAATGCCTCAGCAGTGAAGGGGTTAAGGAGCCATGAGTCTGGGACAGTGTTTGAGTGCAAAGGTAATCTGATCTATTAGAACAATAGATTATGTAAGTAATGTGTGATAAGAAGACCAATGAATGTTTATTTTAAATATCTAACTGACATAATGTAATTAGAGTTTTAGCAGGTCAATGTTGGTCGCTTGGTTTAAGCAAATTATTACTGTTGGACCTGGGCATAAATAGTGTGTTTTTCAATCAAAGTCAGAGTATCCTGTTTGAACATACAGCTTGTCTGTTGTCTCATTCAGGGTACCTACAATCACCCTCCAAGATTTTACTGTATATCTTCTCCATATGACACATTGCATACACAGGTCCAGGTCTGTTGCCACATTCATACAGAGCGCTGCAATGTCTTCTTATAAGCACAAAGGTGGTGCAACGAAGAGAAAGGAAAGAAAAGAAGAACAGAGGAAAATTTTTGCTTCAACAAGCAAAATTGTCAGTGTTTTTCAAAAGAAAACTGTTCCAGAGCAGGAGGATGCAGGAGAAATGTCAGCGGAGGCTGGAACCTCTGGTACTGACATTTCAATTCCTGAAACTTCGGTCAGTCTTTTAGCTGAAGATGAGACCGAGGAGACAGCACCACCCATGAAAGTGCCAAGGGAGGAGACTGCACGGTCTCCACTACAGGAAAAATCACCTTCCACCGAGGATTTCTTTCTCCCTTGTCATGGTTTGAGAGATGCTGGAATCTCTCCAGAAATATTCTGGGAATTTCATCCTAAACAGCCTAATCAAGACATCCCATTCAATGGAAGTGTAGTGTACTTTAAAAAAGGTATTCAAGGAGGTACCATTAATAGAAAATGGGTTACTTTCAATGAGAACAAGAAGACCCTACACTGCTCGATTTGCCTAATGTATGCTGAACAAAAATACCATCATACTCACTGGATACAGGGCTGCAACGAATGGAGACATATAGCAACAAGGCTCACAGAACATGAGCAGTCTCACTGCCATAAGCATGCTATTGAAGCCTATATGATCAATAATAAAGGCAAGTCGATTAGGCATAAGCTTTCAGTTGACCAGCTGTCTATGCGGCACAGCAGGTACTTCAGCGCCGTGCTGTTGTAAGTACCATCATTGATATAGGTTTTTTTTATTGGAGTCCAAGCATTGCCGTACAGAAGCAGCCATTCAGAATCTGCAGCCAATGTCTTTGATGATGACCATCTTGAAAACAGAGGTAATTTTTTGGAAGCTGTTAAGCTACTTGCAGAATACAGCCCTGTCCTAAAAGACCATTTGGTAAAAATTGTCGAAGTGGCCAAAAAACTTGACCCATCTCAAAGAGGACGAGGAAAATTTGTTACGTTCCTTAGTAAGTCCTCTATAACAAAACTATTCACAGTTATTGGGGACATGATTAAAGAAGACATTGTTAAGGATGTTAATAATGCAGGGATGTTTTCCGTGCAAATGGACTCTACGCAAGATGTCTCTGCACATGATCAATGTGCTATTGTTGTGCGTTATGTCGTGGAGGATACAGCTAGAGGATGGTGCGCCTACTGAATGTTCAGGACTCAAGCAGCAAGAGTTTACTTTGTTTGAATTGGTAATTCATTTGACGGAGCAGCTAACATGAGTGGCATGTACACAGGATTACAAGCTTTAATGAAAGAAGTCCGTCCCAGTCATATACATGTGTAGCGCAGCTTTAAAAACTGTATTCTGGTTCATTGAATTATTATGGCCACTAGGGGAGCCAGTGTATAACATATGAGAGGATCGTATTGGACTGAGAGATTTGTGAAACTCCAACTCTCAGAGACCTTTGCAAAGGGGAATAGGAAGAGTGTGTGCTGGCCAGGAAAGACATCAGCAGCCTAGTGCAAGGCATGGGCAGAGTGAGCAGAGCCATGAGAGATGTAGGACACACACTGGGGCTGTTAAGGATTGAAACCAGGCCAGAGTGTAGATGTTGCTACAGTCATGTTGGAGATCATGCTGTTACCTATATACCTAGCCCTGAGCGTTTGGCAAGACAGAGCAAGCAGCGAGAGAGAGCAGTCGCAGGTGACACTTATGGGATCCTGGCAGAGTTGGAGTGCAGAGAGATGGTGGCATCCATTGTTGCAGTGATCGGAGAGAGAGTGTGCATTGGCCGGCTGTGTATTATGCTGAACTGTTCTTGACAAAGTGCAGTTTGGGAGAAGAAGGACATCGTGTGAGGAGAGGCTGCAAACCGGAGTGGAGTGCTGGCGGCCTATGTGTTCGTGTTCTGGCGGAGGAGAACCAGATCGGAAGTGCAGGCGTTAACAGCATCGGGTTCCAAGTGGCAGTGAGGACAGATCCTCTTGATAGAGATTCCTTTCTCCAGCGGTCATCGGTCCAGGACAAGCGGTTACACCGGATGGGTGAGAAGGCTTCAGCCTGGTGAAAACGCAGAACATTGCGCACTTGTTTATTTGTTTCTTTAAGGGCCCCAATGGTGACTAGTCGAAGATTGTTTTTTTGTTTCATTCACTGGCCAGTTGAACACAGTACCCGGGTACCCTAGACAACACACATATATATTTTTGAGCCATTTTTCACAGGACTTACACTCCAGAATTGAGTGGGTTGACCGGTTTCTTTACCGCCGCGTGTTTTTCCCGTGTTACGAATTCTTGTTACTCAAATACCTTACATGCGTATTATATGCTGCTTTATTGGGGTCAGTAAAGAATATAATATAGAAAAATCCACAACAGTGCTGGTGTATAGATATTTCCTAGTGCGGTGAGACTATCCCGAGGTTTATTCAGTGGCTCCTCTGGGGGTGAGCGCTACACATGTATGGTGTAGCGCTCACCCCTGAATCTTGTAATAGGCGATGCTAGCACGGTTTGTGTTCCAGCAGTGAGTCTGTTTGGACTTCTTAGTAATCTGTCAACCTTTTTCTCAGAATCCTACAAAAGGGATTAAAATTTGGGAAGATCAGTTTAAAGCCAAGACTGGAAGTGCTAAACTTAAAAGACTTGAAAAAATTGGTACTACTAGGTGGTCAAGTAAAGCTAGAGCTCTTCGGAAACGTTGTGGAACATATATAAACCACTCTGAGGAATTATATTCTGACCTCATCCTTGTTCTCAAGCAAGTAAGCAGTTCATCTGATTTTCAGAATTCTGTTCGTCATGAGGCACTTAAATTAAATGAAAGTTTATGTAAATTTGAGACCATCCTGGCAGCTTTTACATTTATTAGAATATTTGACATTACGACTCCAGTGTCAGACTACTTGCAGTCACCAGCTCTTGACATTATGCAGGCTTGGCGAATGATTGAAGATGCTACAAACAATTTATTAAAAATTTCAAGAGACTTTTCAGGTGTCTATGAATCTGCAATTATTTTTGTTGATCACCTCAACAAAAAACTGGCTGCCGAGGACATCTGCATCAGTCAAGATTTCACACAACATAGGTCAACAAGATGTATAGATCCTTCAAGTCAGAAAAAAAACTTTGAAGTTTCAAGCTACAATGTAATCTGTGATGCAGTTTTGGAAAGCATGAAATCCAGGAAAACCATACTCATGGAAAACTTTACATGCAGATTTCATGTTTTGACCCAACCGATTTAAGGAAATACTGGCTACTCCTGAAAAAATACAACTGGATGTCATTTCAGCATCTGTTCCTGAAATAGAAGGTCTTCCGCTTCATCAAGAATTAATTTCATTCGCTAACAGCTACAAAAATCTTTCGAAAGGGCTTTTTGACACAGATGATGACATTGAGCTCAGCTGGAGACGAAGAGTATGACCTGTCGGACTCTGAGCCATCAGCTTGTAAGCCTGTTAAAAATCTTGCCTGTAAAAATTGCATATCATGTGCATTTAAGTTACTGTTCCAGTACAGGTTATGTTCGTTCGCTTACGAAAATCTTTATATGGCATACAAGTACTTGATTACTACACAATGCTTCTGTGAACGATGTTTTTCAAAATTGAAAATTCTGAAGTCGCGACTTAGATCAACACTCACTCAGCAAAATCTGGAGACATTGATGCTTATTGCCATAGAGAAAGATGTTGCTTTGAGGATAAAGAAAATATCATAGACCGTTTTGCCAAGACATCTGCTGAGCTTCGCTCTCTGCTTCTCTTTTAAAATGAAGAATGGTTAAACTTTTGTAACCATAATTAGAGGGCATTTACCATTACTGTTTTATTTGAAATGCCCTGAGATTGTGTGCATTGTTATTTATATTTTTAACTGTATTGCTCAAGTTCTTTGTTTCCCATTGCACTTGCACTTGTATTTAACTTGTTTTAATCTGTTTTTATACTGCACTTATTTGGTCTGTATTTATCACTTGTATAATTGCACTTGTTTGGTCTGTATCACTTGTATTGCCCTTGTCTGGTCTTTATCACTTGTACTGAACTTGTTTTGGTCTATTTTTATATTGCACTTGTTTGGCCTCTATTTATCACTTGTAGTTAACTTGTTTTGCTCTGTTTTTGAATTGCACTTGTTTGGTCTGTATCAGTCTAGGGATGAGCTGTTCGGTTCGAACATCGCCTGTTCGCGAACTACGAACATTTCCGCATGTTCGCCCACAATGGACTTTTTCCACTGGCCTGAAGCTTGTAATTGGCTACAGCCTGCACCTGACCACAGTTTAGGTGCAAGACAGGTGCAAGACTATGCCAATCACGGCTCAGAGTCCTGATTGGGCAAATTTTGCCCATTCATGGGCTCACAGAGCTAAGTCCGGTTGCACACTATATAAGCCATCCCTTGCAGCCCCAGCACGTGTTTTTTGAGAGGAGATTGTTCTGTTAGTGTGTGTTCTCACTGCCAGTCTGCCACCAGCTATTGGGGGTGGGGGGTTCTCACTTCTACAAAATATCTGGGAATTGTTCTAATCTGTGTGTTCTCACTGCCAGCAGCTATTTTGGGGGTCTCATTTCTACAAAATATCCGGGAATTGTTCTAATCTTCCACAATACCAAAAAAAGGGTTACGGTGTGAAGGCACTTGCTGCCACCAAAGGCACAATATTTGGGTGCACTGACGCCTTTACCAGATATCTTTTTAATATAGGACTGCATGGTCCAACCCTGCATTCTTCCACAATACCACAAAAGGGTTATGGTGTGAAGGCATTTGCTGCCACCAAAGGCACAATATTTGGGTACACTGACGCCCTTACCAGATTCATATCTTTTTAATATAGGACCACATGGTCCAACCCTGCACTCTTCCTCAATACCACAGAGGGGTTACTTACGGTGTGAAGGCACTTGCTGTCACCAAAGGCACAATATTTGGGTGCACTGACGCCTGTACCAGATTCATATCTTTTTAATATTGGACCACGGGGTCCAACCCTGCACTCTTCCACAATACCACAGAGGGGTTACGGTGTGACGGCACTGTTGCCGACACTAAAGGTGTCAGGCTTGCGCCATGAAGGAGCCATGGCACAGCCCATGTGTAGTGATATATTCCCAAGCGCTGGGGGTGAGCAGGCAAACAGACAATGGAGGCTGTATTGGCACAATAAGCTTGTATTGTAGAATCTGGTACACAGCAAACAGTCCTTGTAAAACACAAAAATACAAGCAATGGCAAGTGGATGGTGGGCCACGTAGTCTCTCTCTCTGGATCCTATGGAGGAAAAGCAGGAGCCTTAGGTAACAGTACCTCGATAGAAGGTCTAACTCTAGGAGAGAGCGGAGGGCTGGGAGTCACTTGAGAGTCTCTGAACCCACTGTATAGTGTGCCACGCAGTGGATCTTCCAACAAGCAGGAACCAGGTCATGCAGACACATCAAGGATGGAACAATACTGGTATACACGGAAAAGTGGAATAAATCAGGAGACAAGGAAAATAAACAAGAGGGAGCTCTCAGGACCTCTTTAGGGAAGGAAATACACAAAATGAAAGAGCAAAGGGGAGGAGGGTGTGGTCTGCTTATATGCAGAACCTCAGGTTCAGGCACAGGAGTTAACCCTTAGGTGGGAAGCAGGTAAGGAGAGCAAGTGACCCAGGCTGGCCATAGCAGGTTCTCAGGGCTGAGGCATGACAAAAGGCCCAATTTTAAAGCACCTATTGTTACTTTCGTCTAAAGCCTACATAAGTCTCACCATAATTTAGCAAAAAAAAAATCACTAAACTTGTTCTGTGTGTCCTAAAATGTCTTTTCATACAGGCTGCCGCCCCAAGCAGTTGTTTATGAATAGATTAAAGGAAAACCGTTTACCGTCATTTGAAATGTCATTTTTTTGTTTTTAAATGTTTCTATACATCCTACAAATCCGCCACTTCACAGGTAGGTTATGGGGACCTCCTAGGCACGATATTTGAAGGAATTTTTCGTTTTTATTTTTAACCCTTATTTCATGGAAAACTCACTGTTCCTTTAAAAACATTTTTTTTTAACTTTTTTCCTTGTTTCCTGTCCCCCAGGGCACTACCCGGACCCCATACACCTTTTATGGCAAATATCTTGCATATATGCCCTCTTGGAGGGCACTCTGAAAATCAAACTTTTGAGTCCCGTTGACTTGCATTGAGTTCAGTTCGTGTTCGAGTTCGAACTTGAACTTTTGAAATTGTTCGAGTTTGAATGCAAACCGAACACGAGGGTGTTCGGTTCATCACTATTTATCACAAGTTAACTTGTTTTGATCGGTTTTTGAATTGCACTTGTTTGGTCTGTATTGATCACTTGTATTGCCCTTGTTTGGTATGGTTTTATATTGCACTTGTTTGTTGGATTTAGATTACACTTGTTTTTTAACTTCTTGCATACTTGAGTTGTTTATGCTCTGTGAAATGTAGAGGTGGAGTTTGGAGGAGGGATTTGGGAGGAGCTAAGGGCGGGGAGAGGTGGGGTCATGGGTGCAGTCTGGTGGGGGGCCCTTGCATTATTTGGTCCGGGGGCCCTTAGTATTGTTGGTCCGCCCCTGATCCCGTCAACGTCAAACGGTGCCTAGACAGAAACAAATGCATTCAGAAGTTCTACTATGACCGCAAAAGAGCAAGTGGCCCTCGTGCTGAATTGAAGCCTGGAGATGAAGTTAGGATGCAGCCGCATCCAGGCAGTAACAGATAGTCGCCTGGAGTAGTAGTCAGGTCTCACAATGCCCCAAGATCCTATATTGTAAACTGTGGGAAGAGAACACCGTCGCGACATCGAGCATATTTGTAAAAGCACAACCGCTGCCAATGACTCCCGTCACAGACTTGTCTATGATCATTGGGCAGAGTCGTTGGAACCTGTGAGTGCCGAAGAACCCGAGTCTGTGGATCATGCTAGCTCTCCACAAGAATCTGCTCCAGCAATACAACCTGCTGAGGAAATGCTGCCGACCAGGCAGTACACCACCAGACTTGGCAGAGTCGTGAAACCTCCAGACAGGCTTTGCTTGTAGTCAGAGACATGCACGTCGACGGCGCTTGGTGAAAGCAGTGTACCTGATGGGATTTACCTATCACGATCAGGCAGCTATGAAAATATATTATTATTATTTTTTATTTATAAAGCGCCGGCATATTCCGCAGCACTGTACAATAGGCACAGTATAGACAGGGTTACAATACATTGAACAACATTTGACAAACAGTACAGGAGGAAACGAGGGCCCTATTCCCTTAGGAACTCACAATCTAGAAGGGTTGGGGTTGGAAACTGGAGGAGAGGACTGCAAGGTGAGAGTAATTGCTGGTTGCATCAGTGAGTTGGGTGGTAGGCTTCCCTAAATAGGAATGTTTTAAGGGAGCGTTTGAAGGAAGAGAAATTAGGGAAAAGTCTGACTGTACGAGGGAGAGCATTCCAGAGGATGACATGATTTTATGCTTATATGTCTGCATGTTGAACTTTGTTCTAATTTCTTTGACCAAGCTGACAGTTTGAAAAATACATCTTGCCCAAAATCTGTAGTCATGTGTAAATGTCTTAAAGCACACCCAAGATAAGGGCGGAGGCTAGAAAAGAGGGAGTAAAAAGTCCAGTAGGAAACAGATGTTAATTCTTGTTAAAGAATGAAACGTTAGGAAAACTTATGAAACTGCAAATATGTTTTATCTTTGTATTCATTTCTATTTTAACTTTTAATATGCTAATGCTGTAGGCGTTAGGATAAGCCAAATATCAATGTAAACGTCATGTAATGTATATAAGCCCATGCAAGTGTAGCGCTCACTCCCGGAGGAGCCGCTGAATTTAAACCTCGGGTCAGTCTCCCCGCACTAGGAAATAAATATACACCAGCACTGTTGTGGATTTTATAAGTTATATAGTTTACTGATCTCAAATAAACTGGCATATATAGAGCAGCACGGTATACATATATATTTACAGAAGTTCGTAATGTGAGAAACGCGCAGCAGAAAAGAAAAAGGAATTTTAACCCCTTCGTTGCTGGAATGTGAGTCCCGTACAGGTTGTGTCCCAAGAAGGTGTGTGTGTATGCGTGTGTTGGTACCCGGGTACTAGATTCAACTGGCCAGTGAATGATTTCAATGTGTCTTCGACTAGTCACTTTGGGGCCCTGTAGGTTTAGACAAACTGCAGCATGCTTTATTATTTTACTGTGGCCGGGAAGGCCTCTCACCCATCCGCCAGATACTCTGCACTCTGCTCGACCCAGGACGTCTCTCCGCTCGTCTTGACTGGGACTCTGTGCCACCGGATCCGCTTGTCTTGCTTGTCAGTTTCTGCCACAAGATGCTCAGCTCACCGCCTGCACTCCCGTTAGATCATCGCGGTCTCCTAACTCGGGGTCCTTCTGCAGCTCTGTATCTGTGTGAACTTCTCAGCCGTGGATTACTAGGTCTCAGGCAAGTAATTTAAACCGATCTCCAGCTCCGCAAGGCAACACCTGCGCTCCGGCCTGGTCACGATCGTTGTCTGTCTCACATGCATCCTGCTCTGTTCACTCCTCGGCGCGCACTGGCTCTCCTCTGCACGAGGCTGCGGATGTAAGTCCTTTCTCTCCACCTACTTCCTGTTCCCCCCGCAAAGCATGCTGGAAAACGTAGTCCCATTGTCCAGTGTCTCTTACATTGCGCTTGTCTCCCTCTGGTGGCCAAAAATGAGTAACACAGCAACAGTGTTTTAAACCAGCGCTACACTCTCCCCCTCCTAGAACTCTTGGGTCTCTCCAAGGAGGTATAACAGTTGCATTACATTTCAACATATATTAGGCAACATATACAGGCTCAGCAGCAAGCATACAATGGGTCAGATACACGTCCTCAAGTTGACTCATGCTTCTAACTACCTCAGCTAACATAGCAGACACTTCGGGCAACCTTTTCACTGTGGTGAGAGCCTCTTCAGTGCTATGTCCTGGTGAGTCATAGGTGAGTCTCTGGGGCAGTCGAATAGAGCGTTTTGGATTTGGCTCAATCAGTTCCTCTTCAGGTGGAAGTACTATAGGTGCGGGTTCAGTTCTTTCATCCACAACTGGAACAGACATCTCTTCGGAGTATGATCCTTCCAGCGAAGGCATAGAACTGTAATCATAGGACGCGTTTTCAGGAACTACAGGGATTTCAGAAGTCTCGGGAACTTCCAATTGGAATTCAGGAGCCTCAGGCCTCAGGTTACTTTCCCACCGTTCGGGAACTGGGATGACCTCTTCAGGTTCTGGCGAGCACACCCAGTCCAGACAAAAGCTTTCTTCCTCACTATCCCCTTCACTCTCTTCAACAACCCGTGTCTGCTGAGACCGAGTAACGGGAGTTAAGCATGGAGCAGGCGGGTTCGGCAGAGAAAGTTCATCTTCAACTGGTATCCTTACAGTCTCCCTCAAAGGTAACAGATGATTTCGGTGCCAATTCTTAAGAGGCCCGGCCTTTCCATCCGGTCGGATTTGGTAAACGGGCAGACCCGGCAGTTGCTTGCAGACAATGTAGACCTGAGAACTCCATCTATCCGCCAACGTATGCCTTGCAGCAGCTCCCAAGTTCTTCAACAAAACCCTATCACCGGGTTGTAGATCCTGTATCTGAACTTTCAAGTCATAGTTCCGCTTATTCCTCTGTTCCCTGTTTCCTGAGGTCAAACGGGCCTGTTCAAACGCAGAGGCAAAGTTCTTCCGAAGTCTATCCACATAATTTCTATGAGAACCTACCGACATCTGGTCCAGAGATAGCCCAAATGCCAAATCAACCGGCAGTCGAGCTTCTCTTCCGAACATAAGACGTATCCAGTAGCGTCACTCTCCGTACTGTTGTATGCATGTACTAGCGTAGCTATGTGACGACTCCAGCTCTGCTTCTCTCTGTTTGACAATGTCCAACATATTTAGCAGCGTGCGATTGAACCTTTCGGGTTGAGCATCACCTTGAGGGTGATATGGTGTAGTTCGGGTCTTCTGAATTCCCAACAGTTCCAGTAATTGCCCAACAAGCCGGCTCTCAAAGTCTCTACCCTGATCAGAGTGTATTCTCCTTGGTAGGCCATAGTGAACGAAGAACTTTTCCATTAAAAAATTCGCTACCGTAGGAGCACGTTGGACTTTTGTAGAAAAAGCTTGGGCATAACGTGTGAAATGATCAGTCACCACTAGAATATTTCCCTGCCCACTAGCATCCGGCTCTAAGCACAGTAAATCAATGCACACCAAATCCATGGGTCCTTGACTTTGTAGGTGCTCATTGGAGCAGTTCGGGTTGGTAGGGTCTTCCTTTGGATGCACCTCAGACATGAGTGGCAGTAACATTCAACTTCAGGTCTCATGCAGGGCCAATAGAATCTGTCTCGCACCAGCTTAAAAGTTCTCTCTGCACCTAAATGTCCATGTTCATCGTGTAACGACCGCAGCACATCCTCTCTGTGCTTGGTGGGAAGGAACAACTGTTGGGTCTCTTCAGCATTGTTCGAGGGGCCCCTTTCGGTAGACCACCCCATCCAACATCTTCAACCGTTCCCACTCTTTGTATACCAATCGGGCTCCATCTGGGGAATTTGTCAGAAGAATCTCCTGTTGGTTTGCGTTTAGGGCCTTCATGGTTAATGCAATCAGAGGGTCTCCAGCCTGATCAGCTCTCAGGTCCTGGTTCGAAAAAGTAGGCAAACTTTCATCCCACAGCTGCGTAGGATTACAATAGAACTCTGGAACAGCCGCAGCCATAACTCCTATGGCTTCCGCTTCAATCCCTCCCTTGACCCGGCGCTCTGCTCCTTGACATAAAGCTTGCATCCCATCTGGAGTTAACCGAGTCCATTCTGTAGTGTAGGGTCTTCTCGACAAAGCATCGGCATCTCGATTATTCACCCCAGGGCGATACTTCAGGCTGAACCGAAACCCTGACAGAGCGACCAACCACCGATGTCCCGTGGCGTCCAGCTTCGCAGTAGTAAGGACGTAGGTAAGAAGATTGTTATCCTTCTTTATCACAAATTCGGCTCCATACAGATAATCTTTTAACTTGTCTACCACCGCCCACTTCAAGGCTAGGAACTCCAACTTGTGGGTAGGATAGTTCTTTTCTGAAGGCGTAAGGCTCCGGCTCACATACGCTACAGGCCTCAGCAATCCACCATACTCTTGGTACAGGACTCCTCCCTAGACCTTCTCTGCTGGCATCCACATGCAGTTCGTACGGCTTGTGAGGATCCGCGTAAGCCAAGACAGGAGCTCGAGTTAGACTCTCTTTCAGCTTCAAGAAAGCACCTTCGCATTGACTAGTCCATTCTCCCTGGATAGATTCTCAAGCCTTCCTTGGCCCTGGAGCCGACGGATTTCGGTCAGAGGCCTTGTGGCCTTCTTCTGTGTCTTCCTTCTGCAGGAGCTTGTTCAGTGGTTGAGCTATCTTGGCAAATCCTCCTACAAATAGTCGGTAATAGGAGCAGAACCCCAAGAAAGATCTAAGTTCAGTAACATTTCGGGGTCTAGGCCAGGAAGCTACGGCTTCCAACTTTCGAGGATCCGTCGAAACACCTTCTGCTGAAACAACATGTCCCAGATACGTAACGGAAGGTAAACAGAATTGACATTTCTCCAGAGACAGTTTCAACCCCTCTTCATGGAGCCGCATCAAGACCTTCTCCAACCGTTGCTCATGTTCTTCCAAAGTCTTCCCGAACACAATTACTGTATATCTTCCAGATACACTAACACTTCGATCAGGTTCATGTCCCCGACTGTCTTCTCCATTAACCGTTGGAACGTGGCTGGAGCCCCCGTAAGGCCTTGAGGCATTCTGTTGAACTCAAAGAACCCCAGTGGGCAGATGAACGCAGTCTTGTCTTTGTCTTCAGGATTCATTGGTATCTGGTGATACCCACTTCGCAGGTCTAGTACACTAAACCATTTTGCTCCAGACAAACACTGTAAGGCATCTTCTATCCGAGGAGTAGCATATTGATCTGGGATGGTTCTCCGATTTAGCGTGCGATAGTCTATACATAGACGGACAGAACCATTCTTCTTCCGGACCATTACTATTGGAGATGCATACGGGCTCCTGGACTCTTGGATCACCTTAGTTCTTTGCAGTTCATTCAGCTGTTCTCGTAAATCATCCAAGTCTCCCAACGGAACTCGTCTTGACCTTTCTCGAAACGGCTTATCTTCCTGTAGTCGAATGCGATGCTCAGTACTCTTAGCTAGGCCCACGTCGAACTCATCCTTTGAGAACAAGTCCCTCCACTTTAGGACCTGGGACTGAAGACGTTTCTTCCATTCAGGTGAGATGGGAGCGTCCTTGGGATAGAACCTTTCATCTGGAATCTCTTTATCCACTCCCCCTCCTAAACCGGTAGGAGAGAGAGGCGTAGCGGACGCTACTTGCCCGATAGGCATTCGTGCTTTCAGGACCACTGGAGAATCAAACACATTACACACACTGACTGAGACTCTTCCTCGTGTTCGTTTCAAAGCTCTTGTGGAGATTATTTCAGGGATTACTTCTACTCCGGCTTCACTCCCATAATTAAAATCGGTTTCCAGTACCACATAGGGACCTGGTTGCTATCCGTTCAACTTGACTGAAGCCCGGAAGCTCGCTACTTCTCCTGATTGCAGAACCTTCTCTGTTCCTTCCAATCTCCATAGGCGCCCCACTTCAGCAGGTGCCTTCTGTTCTTCGACCATTCGTTGATGGACTGGACGTAACATCGGGTGTACTCCCTTGGTAGAACCTTCTTCCAGTACTATAGGAGTCAGGAGACGTTGCACCAGATCAGTATTCCTCCCCACTATCATAGAACTTCTGTTTGCCCCTGAAGGCCGAGGACACACAATGGTCAATGCATCACAACCTCCAGACTGTCCGATGACTTCGGATCCGATCTCTAATTTCACCTGTAGATATCCGTCATAGGGAAGTTTCTCAGTTCCGATACCCCAGATTTCCAGGGCCTTCAATTTCTGTAGTGGTATGTGCTTCAAGTGCTTCTCATAGAAGTCTCGGTAGTGTAGACTCCCTCTACTTGGATTGGCACAATGGGAGCAGGACCTATCAGCTGGTCAGGAAACTTTGTGGTAGTAACAGGAGGTTTAGACCCCGTTTGTTGTACCCTGGCCTTCTTCTTGGCCCGTATAGGTTTTGGGTGTGCATTGCTTCCCCATGACGTAGGACCGGATGCTAAGGGAGTGACTCTTTCAGTCCTGGCAGGCTCAACAGTTGGCCAGACTCTGGGGACTCTGGGCCCTCTCGTCCTCTCAGTCCTGGCTTGATTTTTGGTAGGCTTGTGCACCGATTTTTTTTTCGGTTCGATTCGATTTTTCGGATTTTCAAACTTTTCGATTTGGCTCGTTTCGACCGATTTCTGTTTCGATTCGGTTCGGCTCGACTCGTTTTTCGTGTACATTTTTGTTTCGGAATATCGAACATTTTTCGTATTTTCGTGTCACTTAGCTCGTTTTTTGTATCGACTTTTCGTGATTTCGGAAATTTTCGTTTTTCGGAATTGTAGATGTTTTCAGAATATCGACCATTTTTCGTATTTTCGTGTCACTTTGCTCGTTTTTTGTATCGACTTTTCGTGATTTCGGAAATTTTCGTTTTTTCGGAACGTCTGTTCTCCTCGTTTCAAAGCAATAAATTTCGATTTGACACATTTCAAGTCCATTCGAAAATTCCAAAAATATTTCGTTTTGGCTCGGAAAACTTTTCGGATCTGCCGTTTTCGGATCTAAAAAGTTTCGGAAAATCGGCCGCATCCGAAAACACGAATCGGGAAATTTCGTGAAATTTCCGAAATTCCGAAACCCGAAACGCACATCCCTAATTTTTGGAGCGGGTTTTGACCATTGGGCACCTAGTTTGCTCCTTCACTTGTGCCCTCTGGCGTTTCCCGCCAGTGAGGTGGATAGCAGCCCTTCCAAGGCTTTTAGGAACTCTTCTACTCTATTTCCTTCAGGCTTCTGGCTTTTGCATTGCGCGCGGAAATGACCCATCTCTCCGCAACTGAAACATCTTTTCTTTGAAGACGGAGACGCACTTGCTTGTGGTGATTCGGTTGAAGGACCCTGGCCAGACACCACAGCAACTCCAGTTGTCCGCATATCAGTAAGGAATATCGGTCTGTGTCTCTGCCACCTTCAAAAGTACTCGGCACAGTTCCGCGTGCGCCTGTTGCAATTCAGTTTGAGCTTCTTGTACCTTCTTAACGGTTTTGTGCAACTCACTATGTGCAGAAAGGGTTAGTTCTTTTGCAGCATTCTCTGTGGATTTAGGAACAGCCAAACGCTCTTGTTCGTCCACTTCGGATCCATAGGTGTCTAACGAATCATCTTCAGGTTGCAAACATTCGTTATGCCTCACGGGTTGTGCGTAAGCTTTTTCTCCTCTCCTAAAGGATTTTTCTTCAAGTAAAGCCTCTTCCTCTCAGACAGCTCGGATCAGTTCCAGGTATTTCAATTCTCTGTTACCTTCCCTGCTTCTCAGCTGTAGCATCACTGGATCTAGAGGTTGAGCGCCCCTCAAGATCTGTTGCATTCGGATTTTATCTATTTCGGCCGGTTCGGCCCCTTTCTTAAGAAGTATCTGGTGCAGAATCTTATCTAGGCGCCTCATATATTCAGTCATTTTCTCACCTTTTCGCTGGTAGGTGTGTTCATACTGGTACACGAGCTCAGCAGCCTTTTTCGTTCGCCCAAAGACTTCCTGTAAAACATTTAGATAATCTAAAGCAGTGCAGTCTTGCTTACTCAATTTTAGGTTTCTGAAAGCCTCTGACGCAGGTCCCTTTAAGCTCTCAGTAATCCTTTGCTTCTTCTGCGCTTCAGGGACGTCCCACTCATCGCCGTCCCACTGCATCGCCTGTTCTACCCATTCTTCGAAGATTTCTTCTCCCACCGGAGTTGGTATGTTTCCTGTAAAATTTCTCAACCGTCGATAACCAAAGTTAGTGTGCGGAGGGCTTGTTCTTTGACATTTAGCCAGCAAATCTCCAATAGCCACTATAAATTCAGGCCCGATCACGGCCAGCGGACTGGGCGTGGGAACACTCACGGGATCGCCACGTGGCGCACTTGGCTGAATCAGTTGAACTTCCACCTCATCGGTCAGCTTCACGCTCGTGCCCTGAAAACACACTAGAACACCCTTTCTCCACTCAAAAAGAACATACGTGTGAGGGGTATCTGGGTTCTCTTTAATGTCCAGGATTAACCCCTGATGATCTGGTGTCAGCGTGACCATGGCCTGGCGAATCTGATCTTCGGCCCAAGTGTCTGCAGGAATATCCATGACTATACATAATTCTGACTACTGTGCCCCTCACACCATTTGGCAGCAGTGTCTGGATCCATATTTAACCCTTTAAATGTGTTTTTTCCAGAGACTGTATCCCGGAAACGAGCCCCCACGTGTAGCGCTCACTCCCGGAGGAGCCGCTGAATTTAAACCTCGGGTCAGTCTCCCCGCACTAGGGAATAAATATAAAATCCACAACAGTGCTGGTGTATAAGTTATATAGTTTACGGATCTCAAATAAACTGGCATATATAGAGCAGCACGGTATACATATATATTTACAGAAGTTCGTAATGCGAGAAACGCGCAGCAGAAAAGAAAAAGGAATTTTAACCCCTTCGTTGCTGGAATGTGAGTCCCGTACAGGTTGTGTCCCAAGAAGGTGTGTGTGTATGCGTGTGTTGGTACCCGGGTACTAGATTCAACTGGCCAGTGAATGATTTCAATGTGTCTTCGACTAGTCACGTTGGGGCCCTGTAGGTTTAGACAAACTGCAGCGTGCTTTATTATTTTACTGTGGCCGGGAAGGCCTCTCACCCATCCGCCAGATACTCTGCACTCTGCTCGACCCAGGACGTCTCTCCGCTCGACTTGACTGGGACTCTGTGCCACCGGATCCGCTTGTCTTGCTTGTCAGTTTCTGCCACAAGATGCTCAGCTCACCGCCTGAACTCCCGTTAGATCATCGCGGTCTCCTAACTCGGGGTCCTTCTGCAGCTCTGTATCTGTGTGAACTTCTCAGCCGTGGATTACTAGGTCTCAGGCAAGTAATTTAAACCGATCTCCAGCTCCGCAAGGCAACACCTGCGGTCCGGCCTGGTCACGATCATTGTCTGTCTCACGTGTGTCCTGCTCTGTTCACTCCTCGGCGCGCACTGGCTCTCCTCTGCACGAGGCTGCAGATGTAAGTCCTTTCTCTCCACCTACTTCCTGTTCCCCCCGCAAAGCATGCTGGAAAATGTAGTCCCATTGTCCAGTGTCTCTTACATTGTGCTTGTCTCCCTCTGGTGGTCAAAAATGAGTAACACAGCAACAGTGTTTTAAACCAGCGCTACACAAGCAAAATCATAATGGAGAGCGAAGCGAAGGAAAACTTTGTGTCTTGTGTGATTATTTCCAGCTACTTCCTTCTCTCTGGTCGACCATGAGTTATTTTGTTACGGAGACATAGTTCAGTTAGAGAATAGAAGATTACGGACACACATCATGCGGAGGCAGAATTTTCCAGCTATCAGTACCAATACCCTTTTCTTTACAGTTGCACATGTTTTTTGTTCACTAGTTCACTGTTCTTAATATGTCATTGAATGATTCTCATCTGAAGTGTGCCAACCTTTTCTTTTTAGGCATGCATGTTTTTACGTAAATTGCAAAGTTTAAAGAAATAGCAACAATTAATATTTGCGATATCTATACATATATTTAAAGTGACTATGCTAAGGTAGGGTTTGTTTTATACTTAGGCAAAACACAATACATTACATCTCCCTTCCTATGTTTCTTTTTGTGTCATCCTGACCACCGTAGCTAGTCTGCTTGAGACCTCCTTCCTGTTAGGAAATAGAGCAGGAGCTCAGCTCAGTTGTGAAGCTCTGTGTCTGTCACATTATTTTACACACCCCCATCTATGAAAACCTGTGCCTGCAGGTTTCTCCTCATCATCCTCGTTTTAGCTCCACATTACTGTAATGCAGCACTAAGCCTCAGTATGCTCAAGGCTTAAGCATCCCGGACTCCATGGAGGCTTCGACTGCTGGTCACATGACCTGCAGGATCTCGCCTCTCGCAAGATCCTGCAGGTCGGCGGAGTGGTTCTGGGGACTTTTTTTCCCAGTCTCTCTCTGCTCCTGGCAGCCAGAAGAGGTGGATCGAGCCACCGTTCTCGCCGCGGGATAAGAGGTGAGTATGTGATTTTTGGGGGGATTTGTAGTTGGTGATAACGGTTTCTGCAGACGTGGAATCAGTTAGCACCAGCTTCAAGCTGTGGTTAACCTTTCAGTTAATCCACAACCATGAAAGATAGGGGTAGCGCTTCACAAAGAACCCAGGAGAAACACGGAGAGGAAATGTCTTACTGCAATCGAAAGTTAGCATATACAACTCTCTTGATTGAGGTGACTGTTGAAGACTGGCAGCATGAATAGTTTTTCAGTAAAATTAGTTTTAGATGGTAGGCCTCAAAGAAAGCACAAAGGTAGCAGATAGTGTAATACAGTAAACCATAAAACTATGGAATGAAAAACAGAGGAGTCCTACTCACACTCTATGAGAGCTGTCAGGTCTCAAATGGGAATGCTGCATGTGTTAACTGAAAGGTTAGAAAGGTGGGAGAATCCTGCCGTGGATCGTTTGGGGTGAGCAGGTAACCCGTTAAGTGTATAGTGTACTTTAGTATAATTATGAAGAACAAAAATAAAAGAATTATCAATCCCCTTGTGGGCCATCAATATGTCTTGAGATTCCCAAGGAATGGACAGTAACCGTGTTGTAGATAAACGCATCTACAACACAGTTACTGTCAAGGCCAGATTTATAACTAGGCAGAATAGGCCTGTGTCTACAGGCACCTGCCACAAGGGGGAGCCTTGCTCTGTAAAAAAAAGAAATATATATTTTTTTACAATTTACAATCATTTAGACCACTGTATCTCTGGAGCCCTAAGGGCTAGAGGGACATACGAGGTATCAATGGAAAGGCCAGATAGTGGCCTTTCCAGTGATACTGAACATAACAGGATAGATTTCTGTAAAAATAAAGTAACAAATAAAATATTATTCTCTATTTTCTAATGGAGCACTATTATTCAGTTTACAATTATAAAGTGAACAGTGATGGTGCACTAACTCACCTTCTCATTTCCCACACTGCCAGCAAGTGTGGAGCTGATGATACAACATATTGTTTCATCAACAAACTAGACCATGGAAGTACAGTGAGGTGAGACAGGGGGACTTGGGAACGCTGCATTTCTGAATTGTGAGGTGTCATTGGAAAGGGCAGCATCTGTTCTTTACAATAATACCAAACATGACCATGTAATGTGTAAATATAAAAATTTGACAAAAAAAGTAAAAGCAAAATGTATTTATTTTCTTTATGTTCTATGGCAGAGGCAATATATGCTTTCACATATAAAACAAACAATGCCACTAAACTAACTCAACAGATTCTGCCCATTCTCATGATTTGAGCACAGTGAAAAACAGTTTTTGAGTCTTTAAAATTTTTAGTTTTCTAGTTTGCCCAAAACGAAAATTTAAAAAAAGTCATTTTGGCATGTGTCTTTTTTTTGTTGGGGGGGGGGGGCGCACCACATTTCTGTGCCTACAGGCTCCTGGGATGCAAATCCAGCCCTGGTTACTGTCCATTCCCCGGGAATCTAAAGACACATTGAGGGCCCACAAGGGGATTGATAATTCTTTATTTTTCCACATATGTGAAAAGGTTTACCACCTGGCTCTCCTAGTAACTGTGTTCTGTCACCCTGTCAGTGTCCCATGCCCAGGGCCGGCCTGTTCATGGAGCAGGGGCTCCAGGCGGCCCTTTGTCAGGGCGGCATTTTGCCACCCTGTCAAAGGCCGCGGCATGGCAAAGGCAAGGCCCTGATGCACGCTGGAAAACCCGCTCCTGCTCCTCTCAGCAGGTCAGCACCTGCCCCATCACCTAAGCATCCAGGCACCCGCCCCCATCAACTAACTGGCCCGACGCCCACCCCATCACCTAAATGGCACGCCCCTTTACCATGCTGAAGGCCAGGCCCGCAGCCTAGGCAACCAGGCCCGAAGCCTGGGCCCAGCAACCAGGCCCGAAGCCTGGGCCCAAAGACCAGGCCCCGGCAACTGGAAGACCGGTCCCGAAAGACCAGGCCCAAAACCTGGGCCCGAAGACCAGGCCGCGGAGACCAGGCCATGGAGACCAGGCCCTAAAGACCAGGCCCCGGTGACCGGAAGACCAGGCCTGAAAGACCAGGCCTGAAGCCTGGGCCCGGAAGACCAGGCCCAAAGCCTGGGCCCGGAAGACCAGGCCCAAAGCCTGGGCCCAAAAGACCAGGCCCGAAGCCTGGGCCCAGAAGACCAGGCCCGAAGCCTGGGCCCAGAAGACCAGGCCCGAAGCCTGGGCCCAGAAGACCAGGCCCGAAGCCTGGGCCAGAAGACCAGGCCCGAAGCCTGGGCCCAGAAGACCAGGCCCGAAGCCTGGGCCCAGAAGACCAGGCCCGAAGCCTGGGCCCAGAAGACCAGGCCCGAAGCCTGGGCCCAGAAGACCAGGCCCGAAGCCTGGGCCCAGAAGACCAGGCCCGAAGCCTGGACCCGGAAGACCAGGCCCGAAGCCTGGGCCCGGAAGACCAGGCCCGAAGCCTGGGCCCGGAAGACCAGGCCGAAGGCTGGGGCCGGCGACTGGGCCCCGAAGACCAGGCCCTGAAGACCGGCCCTGGTGACTCGGCCCGGCGACCAGGCTGGAAGACCGGTCCCGAAAGAACAGGCCCGAAACCTGGGCCCGAAGACCAGGCCGCGGAGACCAGGCCGTGGAGACCAGGCCCTGAAGACCAGGCCCCGGCGACCGGAAGACCGGGCCCGAAAGACCAGACCCGAAGCCTGGGCCCGGAAGACCAGGCCCGAAGCCTGGGCTCGGAAGACCAGGCCCGAAGCCTGGACCCAGAAGACCAGGCCCGAAGCCTAGCCCCGGCGACTGGTCCGCGAAGACCAGGCCCTGAAGACCGGCCCCGGCGACTGGGCCCTGAAGACCGGGCCCAAAAGACCAGGCCCAGAGCCTGGGCTCGGAAGACCTGGCCCGAAGTCTGGGCCCAGAAGACCAGGCCTGAAAGACCAGGCCCGAAGCCTGGGCTGCTGAGCCCCGAGGAGACCAGACCCGAGGCCTTTCCAGCTAGGCCTCGACCAGGGCTGTGTGGGTAAGTTTCAGTGTGTGTGTGGGTGACTGTGTGGGTTACTGTGGGTGTGGGTGACTGTGTGTGTGTGTGACTGTGTGTGTGGGTGTGTCGGTGAGTGACTGTGTGGGTGGGTGTGGGTGACTGGGTGTGGGTGGGTGGCACTGTGTGGGTGGGTGACTGGGTGGGTGACAGTGGGCTGGGGTATGTGGACCTCTGTGATACACTGCCAAACCACCTGTTACTGTATCACAGAGTGCCACAGCAATAAAACGCACAGTAACAGGTGGTGTGTGAGTTTATTGCTGTGGAGCAATACACTCATACACACTGCACATTACTGTATCACAGAGCTCCACAGCAATAAAACTCACACACCACCTGTTACTGTGGGTTTTATTGCTGTGGGGCTCTGTGATACGCTCAAACGTGTCACGTGTTTTTTCTTTGGGGGGGCAGCATTTCATTCATTGCTCCAGGCATCACAGTGGCTTGGGCCGGCCCTGCCCATGCCTAATTCCTAAGTGCACAGTGCGCATGGAGCAAAATTGTTAGGAATTACGACGATACTTCATAATTATAAAAAAGAAATATGAAGTAACAACTAGAAGTACTGAAGTACTTCAACAGTGCAGGGAAACAATATCTGCCATTAAGGGGACAGAACCCCGTGCATCACAGGTATAAGTCGGCCTGAAAACTCAGGTCCCAGTATGGTAGAGCAACGAATCAAAATAAAACTTAACGTTTATTAAATAGCAAAAACCAGTGGACAAGCAACAATCAACACATAATGAATAGCATATGGAAACTGGTACTGGACTGTTGCTCAGGAGGCAAACAACATAAAGAATAGTAGAAAAAAGCAAGTAGAAGTCTACATCAGTGGTTCCCAACCGCAGTCCTCAAGTACCCCTCACAGGCCAGATTTTAAGGATTATTTTGGTGAAATGTAGACTGAATCCTGTAATCAATGAGCAGCAAATCATATCACCTTTGCTGTGCTTCAGATATCTGGAAAACCTGGCCTGTTAGGGGTACTTGAGGACCTTGGTTAGGAACCACTGGTCCCGATGATCATAGCAAAAGAGGGAATACCAGCAAAAGTGGACAGAGTAAGAAAGTGTATAGAAAAAATATCCAGGCAATTGCAAAAGCCTCACTATGCTAAACTCGGCGGATCAAGCTGTCTATAATAGGGATGGGCTGGCGGTTCGATGCGAACATGAGTTTGCATCGAACATTGGCCGTTCGACCGTTCGAACAGCAAACATTTCTGTGTGTTCGCCCACAATGCACCACAATAGACCACAATGCACTTTTCCACTGGCCTGAAGCTTGTAATTGGCTATAGCCTTGCACCTGACCACAGGTAAGGTGCAAGACTATGACAATCAGGGCTCAGAGTCCTGATTGGGCAAATTTTGCCCAATCATGGGCTCACAGAGCTAAGTCCTGCTGCACACTATATAAGGCTTCCCCGCAGCCCCAGCATGTGTTTGTTGCAGGAGTGAATCAGAGGAGAGGAGATTGTTGCATATCAGGGTGCTATCAGGGTGTATCACTGATTTATACCAGAGTTCTGGGAATTTTAATCTGTGTGTTGGCACTGCCAGCTTTCAGGGACAGGGTGCATCACTGAGTTATAGCAGAGTTCTGAATATCTTTAATTTAGTTGTATCAGAGTTCTGCATATGTCCAATCTTTATACCAGATTTAAATCCGAGTTCTGCATATCTCCAATCTTTTATAACAGAGTTGAATCAGATTTCTGTATATCTTTAATCTATATATCACTCACCATGTCAGAAAGACCAAAAAGGACAGGCAGACGCTCCCAGACACGGATAAAAGGGCAAGCAGCCTCTGTGTCGGAAGGCTGTGCCCCTGGTCATCGTGGATGTGGTGCATCCTCTGCAGGGGCACGCTTGTCCTTTCTAACTGGTGCTGGCCATCTTAAGCAGCAGCAACATACAGAGGATTTGCAGGACTGGCTAACCAGGCCATCCTCATCCTCCAAGTCCTCTGCCAGCCAGGCTTGTAGTGCTTTACAGTCCACCTCAGCTGCCAAAACATCTAATTCAGCCTCCATGTCCACAGCTACTCCTGCCATAGCCTCACCATCATACACGGAGGAGTCAGCTGAATTGTTTGACTACAATGACAGTGACATGCTGCTTGAGGATGCACAGCAACTCCAGTGCTAAGATTCAAACTCTGAGGTTGAGGAAGGGAGTATAATCAGCCTAGAGGGAGGGGGTGCCAGTGGCACACAAAGAACTGGCACTCATGTTCCCCCAACAGCTGCAGTATACTGCCAAGTTGGCTCCAGTGACGAGGAGATAGGGGGTGATGATGATGATGAGGTCACTGACTCCACCTGGGTGCCTGATCGAACAGAGGAGTCAAGTGAGGAGGAGGAGGAAGAGGAGGCACAACAAAAATGAGGCACAACTTCCTCTATGAGCAACCGTAGCCAGTCCAAGGCATCAGATGTCAAAGCTGCTCAGGTGCAGAGCGCTGTTGTCTCAAAGCACACATCCAGGAACTCTGCTGTCTGGGAGTTCTTCACGACATGTGCAGCAGACCGAAGCATTGCTATTTGTAAGTATGGATGAGCCGAACACCCCCAGGTTCGGTTCGCATTCGAACTCAAACTTTTCAAAAGTTCGAATTCGAACTCGAACACGAACACA
The DNA here is from genome assembly GCA_009667805.1 of Leptobrachium leishanense. Taxonomy (NCBI): domain Eukaryota; kingdom Metazoa; phylum Chordata; class Amphibia; order Anura; family Megophryidae; genus Leptobrachium; species Leptobrachium leishanense. The sequence continues at coordinate 111,986,518 of CM019068.1, read as the reverse complement.
AACTCAATACAAGTCAATGGGACTCAAAGTTCGATTTTTAGATTGCCCTCCAAGAGGGTATATATCCTAGATATTTGCCATAAAAGGTGTATGGGGGTCCGGGTAGTGCCCTGGGGGACAGGAAACAAGGACAAAAAGTTTAAAAAAAAAAGTTTTTAAAGGGAGAGTTTTCCATGAAATAAGGGTTAAAAATAAAAACAAAAAATTCCTTCAAATATCGTGTCTAGGAGGTCCCCATAACCTGCCCGTGAAGTGGCAGATTTGTAGGATGTATAGAAACATTTAAAAACAATGTCTGGGTCCGGGTAGTGCCCTGGGGACAGGAAACTAGGACAAAAAGGTTAAAAAAAAAAAGAAGTTTTTAACCCCTTCACTGCTGACGACGTGTGGGACACGTCCTCAGTTACTCCCGCTGTATGCTGAAGAGGGACCCCCGGCAGAGATACTCACCTCTCTGTCCGGGGTCCCGTGGCGTTCTGACTTCAGTGTCCTCAGACGCTGAAGTCAAGCTCCTCCCGACGTAAATGACGTCATCGCGCCTTGAGCGATGACGTCATTTCCAGGCGACCCCCGGCTATGCCGGGAGATCGCCTTATGGGAGGGGGGGGTCCGTTTGGATCCCTCTCCCTCCCGATCGGGAGGTCCCACAAAAAAAAGCCAGGCACTGCTTAAAAGGGAGCAGACTAGAGAATATCCAGATACCAGAGAGTCATACACAGAATAAATCAGAATACAGAACTTGAATAGACACGAAGAACAGGAACTAGAGGATCTCAGACTTAGTCTATCCTGATCCAAGGATCAAATGCATGGTTGACCCTATATATAGAGCTTGACAGCCAGCAACTGGCAAATCCCTGCTCCCACCACCAGGGGGCAGGGTCGAGACGTAACACAAGGCTAGTAAAGTAGTAGTCTAGACTAAAAACATTAATTGGCAGTGAAAGAAGAGAAAATAGCAAAACACGAAAGGCACTATGCCACTTTATGAACTCTTGCAGAAGCCTGAGGAAGAGTTTGCTACAAAAGCCAGAACTTTACAACAGGATGATGTTAGTGTTAAGGAAGTGGTCAAGCTTTGGGCTCCGTTCACACCTCAGCGTTTTACAGCGCTTTCCTGCGCGCTGTAAAACGCTCAACCCCGGAAATCCCAATATTCCCTATGGGGCTGGTTCACACCTGGATGTTTTACAGCGCGCAGGAAAGTGCTGTAAAACGTCTGACGCCCAAAGAAGTACGGGAGCTTCTTTGGGGGCGTGTAGCAGCTCGTTCGTGGCCATAGACATAGCCACGAAAGCGCTGCAATGCGCTTTGTGCGTTTTATCATAAGCACAATACGCACGTAAAAAAAACTTGCGTATTGCGCACGTTTGAAAAACGCTGAGGTGTGAATCCAGTGTAAGTGTGACGGTGAGCCTTTAATCTGCGGAGGTTGAAGCCTTTAGGGCAGGTATATGGAATAGCTGCCAGTAACAGGATCAAGCACAATACTTTCAGATTTATACTCCAAATCCAGGGAGTATTACAGGATAACTGAACTGCTACTAAGCTCCAAAGGTTGAGACCAACGGACAACTTAGAGCACCCAACGATACAGAGGATAGCAAGACTTAAGATTCAGAACTAAGGTACTTGGTAAAACAGACAATGAATTGTGCAAGCTGCAGGGCAGCATTAAACACAAACAGATACAGACTGATGATCCAGACGCTCCTACCCAGGGAGTACAGATAAAGTCCTGAGAAGAGAACTACTCAACAGCAAATTGGCTTCGTGGCCAAATGCCTGCTGAGTGAAACAGCTAAATAATACAAACACAATAATACCTGAAACAGACAAGGTTAATACTAGAGAGGTCCAAAAATCCAAGCCAGAAGGTCATACACAGAATATCAGAAATACTTCAGGGAACAGACGAAAGAGAGATCCAAACACAAGAGACAGAGGTCATACACGGAATATCAGAATAACTTCAGGTGTCAGACAAGAGGGTAATCTAAAGACTAGAGCCGGGGGTCATACACAGAGATATCAGAACAATAATACAGCGTGCATGAACTAGGTAGAATATGGTCTATCCTGATCCAAGGATCAAGGGAAATCCTGGCCCTACATATAGGGCTGAACAGGTCATGTGACCGCAGACCAATTTGCCCAACAGATGGTCTGCAGCCTGAAAACAAAAATAAACAGGAATCCCTGCTACCACCAGCAGGGGGCAGGGCCGAGATGTGACAGTAAGGGAAGAAACTGGATCCCAAACAACAAAGAAAAGAAGGGCATGACAGAGGAACCAGGAGTCTGATACATGAGTGGAACAAGCTTCTAGTTGGGGAAGGAATTCTGTACCAGCACACTGGAAATCGGAAACAATTTTACCAGAAACTCTGAAGCCATTGGTTTTGAAAAACCTTGATGATAACATGGGTCACATTGCACTGATAAGGTAATCCATTTAGCACGTGACCGATTTTACCGTCCGTTTATGCAGACAGATATTGTATGCAGAAGGGTTTTGGCGAATATGTGCTCACGAATAGGGATGAGCTGTTCGGAGTTCGCATCGAACATCGGCCTTTCGACAGTTCGCGAACTTCGAACTTTTTGGGACATTGGCCAAAAGTTCAATTTTTTAAAAAAAAAAAAAGTATAAAAAAATGCTTAAAAAATACTAAAAAAATCTATAAATAAAGAGACTCTTTACTGCAGAATATTATAAGCAACGGTTTATTAGATATTGAACTAAAACGGGAATATTTTTAACATTGAAGCCTATGGGGTAAAACATTCTTGTTACTAAAACATCAGGCAGACACGGCCCTCTAATCAGGCACTGTAGAGGGAAGCCTGCAGGGGCCTCCCAAGGATCCCCTTGAGGAGCATTGAGGAGCATGCGGCCGCCGGATTACAGAGCTGCGACTGTGCGGGCTAGCCGCCCGGGTGCATGTGGCAGAGACAGGCAGCGCTTGGAGGAAGCCACTGCACCTGTGGCCACAGCAGACCCCCCCCACAACCAGGATCCCCCACCGATCACCAGGCTAAGGTAAGACGACACATTTCTAAAAAAAAAAAAATCCGAGGACATTTTTAAATGTCCCCGGGAACATAAAATAAAACTCTTTTTTTTAATTTCTCTACCTGGCTGAATGTATGTAATATATATAATTAAATACATTCAGCCAGGTAGAGGGGGATGGCATGTGGGCTGCGCGGTGTCTCAGGCAGTGGTTTGTTTTATTTGTGTGTATATTTTTAGCAAATTTTTAGGGGAAGGCAAGGGCAGGTATGATATATATCTACTGTATATATAGATAAGATATAGATCTATATTCTTATAAATATATATTTCCAGACTTGTATTACACACACATTTTGGCAACTAATTGCCCCCCCCCAATTTGGCTGATCCCTCCAGAAGAAATGTTGAACCCGATAGAGCCAAATGGGGGGGCGCATTTAGTTGAGCTTGTCCACATGCCACCCCCCCCATGTGCGTATGTGTATATATGGTCTGAGGTCTGTGGGTGGGTGTATATATATATCTGTGTGTTGATATATACGTATATATAGGTCTGCGTGTTGATATATACGTATATGTCTGTGTGTGGTATCAACGCATCCCTACTCTATACACGACGCTCCGTGTCCCTATAATATATATGATCAGGGGTTACCTTTTTTTTATATTTTTATACTATTCCTATTAAATTAACAGTAATTTTTGATGTATTTTATCCAGTAGAAATTTTTTTTTGCCTATATAACATGTGCTTTGTGAAAATAAAATGGTTTTGTGTGTACATTTTAATTTAGTTAGTGGATTCCTGTCCAGTGCGGTGAGAAGCAAACGTAATGTAGTGTAGACATGCTGTGAGGCGGAGTGGCTTACCGAATCAGTTTGTATACTTGTTAGACCCTGCTTGTTCTGAGGACCCGATCTGTTGCCAACTTTGCCTCCCATTTGACTATTCTCTCTGTGTATTCCCTGCCTGTTCTGTTTGCTTCCTGTTGCTACTGGTGTGCGGCAATTCTCACCATATACAGTAGCGCAGTACAAGTGCCTAAACATTGCTGACCCGGTTTTGTTATAGCTGCTGATGTAAATGAATAGATTGCGGATCTCTTCTGCATTACCAAAACCTCCACCACTGCACTCTTCCACAATACCACAGAGGGGTTACGGTGTGAAGGCACGTGCTGCCACCAAAGGCTCAATATTTGGGTGCACTGCCACTGACGCCTATACCAGATACATATCATTTTAATATTGGACCGCAGGGTCCAACCCTGCACTCTTCCACAATACCACAGAGGGGTTACGGTGTGATGGCACTGTTGTCGACACTAACGGCCCAATTTTAAAGCAGCTATTGTTACTTTCATCCAAAGCCTGCAAAATTTCACCATAATTTATCAAAAAAAATCACTAAACTTGTTCTGCGTGTCCTAAAACGTCTCCTCTTTTCATACAGACTGCCGCCCCAAGCAGTTGTTTATGAATAGATTAAAAGGAAAACCATTTACCATCATTTGAAATGTCATTTTTTTGTTTTTAAATGTTTCTATACATCCTACAAATCCGCCACTTCAAGGGCAGGTTATGGGGACCTCCTAGGCACGATATTTGAAGGAATTTTTCGTTTTTATTCTTAACCTTTATTTCATGGAAAACTCACTGTTCCTTTAAAAACATATTTTTTTTTTACTTTTTGTCCTTGTTTCCTGTCCCCTAGGGCACTACCCGGACCCCCATACACTTTTTGTGGCAAATATCTTGCATATATGCCCTCTTGGAGGACACTCTAAAATTCAAACTTTCGAGTCCCATTGACTTGCATTGAATTCGGTTCGTGTTCGAGTTCGAAATCGAACTTTTGAAATTGTTCGAGTTCGAATGCGAACCGAACACGGGGGTGTTCGGATCATCACTACTCACGAAATGCAATTGTATCAAACAGAAGCATTTGAACATTCCTGAGCGAGCACCTATAGGTTCAATCTCCACAAGTTCACACTTTGAGTTGCTGTCCATTGATAATTTTTACTTGGAGCAAAGAGGGTGAGAATAAATACTTATCCTTGTGGATCAGTTCACACACTTTGTGCAAGCATACCCATCAAAGAATAAATCAGGGAAAACAGCGGCAGAAAAGATCTTTCAGGATTTCATACCATACTTTGGATATCCAGAGAAATTACATCACGATCAAGGATGAGAATTTGAGAATCTCTTCCAGACACTGCAGCAATTGGCAAGAATTTCTCATACAAGGGCTACCCCTTACCACCCACTTGGTAGTCGAGTTGAAAGAGTGAACTGTACCTTGCTACAGATGCTCCACACTTTGAAGGAAAGAAAAAGTCTGAATGGAAAGAACATCTTTCACATCTGGTTCAGGTAAATAATTGTACCAGGCATGAAGCTGTTGGATACTCCATTCTTTATACTGTATGGAAGATGTCCTAGGTTACCAATTAACCTGATGCTTAACTTCAAATCAGAAAAGGAGACACAAAGTCACCTGATGTTTGCTCAAAAGTGGCATCCAGAGTGCAAGAAGCTTACAAAATTGCATCTGAAAATAGCCAAAAATCATCTGTTAAAGGAAAGAACCACTGCGATAGAAAGGTGAAAGGAGTACCTCTTCCAGGTGATCAGGTATTGGTACAAAATACAGGAGGTCAGGTTAAGCTTCGTCCATACTGGGGAAAATCAGTGCACAGCGTGGTGGAAAAGATCAAAGATAGGCCTGTGAACAAGATCCAACCTGAAAATGTGGTAAAAGACTGCACAAGTATTGAACAGAAATCTTTTACTACCAGTGAATGACTTGCCTGTTGAAGACCACATTCCAAAAAACTCAGGAAAAAAAAGACAAGGGAGTAAAAGATATAGAACCAGATACAGAGACTGATAGGGACCAGAAGAAAAGCTCTGATGAGGAAGAATAGTACTATCAGGGGCTTAACTACCAGGGGTGCAGAGAGTGCCACTGCAACCGGGCCCCTGAGTTCAGGGGGGCCCACACACAGCCGGCCATGGCCTCATCTGGGCGGCTTGGTAAGGACCAGGGCCTCCCCTATGATTCATCAATTGCTCATACACAGCACACATTACTGGGAGTTTTATTGCTGTAATGCACATTACATTAGAAATGGGATAAACTGAAGTAGTTATAGTGGATCTGGAAAAAATGGGACACTGATTGTCTGGAGTTGATATTGTGGACCTGGAGCGGTCCAGTGCATGGGGAAGATAGGGGGAGGGGGGTATGATTTTGCCAAGGGTGGGGCGGGCCCTTCATGGATTCCCACACCAGGGCCCTGAGGTTTCTAGTTACGCCTCTGGGTACTATCCTTATTTACCAATGACCACAATAAATTGTGACCATCCTAAACTTCAACAAAAGTCTCAGACCAAACAAATCTCCTTTAAGAGCTTCTGCAAAAGAGTTAGATCCATCAATAGTAACATTAGAGCCAGTACATGAATAGGAATACAGGACAGGGGCTGACTACCAGATTCAGGAAGAGGAACAGGTTAGGCTAGAACCAGAAGAAATGGATCTGCCAAGTCAAGCATTACCTGTAAGACAAGAAATTTGAATGGAGAACACTGTTGGAGAAGAACTGGGAGTTGCTTCACTGGTGTATTTTGGCCTAGGCTGACTAGGCCCAGGCCTAGGCCTAGGGCGGCACTTTCCACTTTGCAAAGTATTTTACCAGGAAGGATACATTGAGATTTCACTAATTTACACTTTCAAATTCACTTTCCAGGGGGCAGCAAAAAACCTCACCACTAAATGGGTTACTCACAGAGCACCGAAATGACGCCAACTTTTTGATGTTCTGTAGTTCCCTGCACTTAGGAGAATAAAATTTCCCCACCCTGCAGTGAATTCTCCATTCACCGCAGGGTCCCCAAAGTGCATGGAGTCGGCCGCTGAATGCTGCCACCGCAAACCCGTGGCCTGCTGTTTTCAAAAGTACTGAACGAAAATGTCTGGAATTTACATATAAGATCCTATGATTGATAATAAAAAGTTCTGTTACAGAACAAAGAAAAACTGCTATTAAAAAAAAGGGGTGGGAATTTTGCCCAAAAAAATATGAAAAATGACTAAAGGTACTAAAAAAAAAAATCAATAAGTAAAGACTTTTTACTGCAGATTAAAATAATAAATGATTTATTAGATATTGCATAAAAACGGGAATATTTTTAACATTGAAACCTATGGGGTTCGCCTGAATAAACCTGCAGATTGAAACCACCAAACATCAGGGCATTTCACTGAGTCTCAGTACCACATGACTGGCTGAACCACGTGAAACGCATGCGCGCAGCTGCCCGCCCTTTCGTTAACACAGACTCTATTCTGGACTGAACACCCACCGGGAAGGGAATCAAAGCTACAGTGCACCCTCTGGCAGTGGCACCCCACTGCTGACAAGTAGGGATGTGCGTTTCGGGTTTCGGAATTTTCACGAAATTTCCCGATTCGTGTTTTCGGATGCGGCCGAATTTCCGAAAATTTTTAGATCCGAAAATGGCAGATCCGAAATGTTTTCCGAGCCGAAACGAACTATTTTCGGAATTTTAGAATGGACTTGAAATGTGCCAAATCGAAATTTATTGCTTTGAAACGAGGAGAACAGACTTTCCGAAAAAACGAAAATTTCCGAACTTACGAAAAGTCGATACAAAAAACGAGCTAAGTGACACGAAAATACGAAAAATGGTTGAAATTCCGAAAACATGTACAATTCCGAAAAACGAAAATTTCCGAAATCACGAAAAGTCGATACAAAAAACGAGCTAAGTGACACGAAAATCCGAAAAATGGTCGATATTCCGAAAAAAAAGTACACGAAAAACGAATCGAGCCGAACCGAATCGAAACAGAAATCGGTCGAAACGAGCCGGATCGAAAAGTTTAAAAATCCGAAAAATCGAACCGAATCGAACCGAAAAAAAATTCGGTGCACAAGCCTACTGACAAGATGGCTCCACAGCATAATTGCTGTGTGCTCATATACACTCGGTTTGCTGGGAGTTTTACTGCAGTGGATTCTGATGCACTCCTACACACCGCACATTGCATTGCTGGGAGTTTTATTGCTGTGGATTCTGTGATACACACTGCATATTACTGTGAGTTTTATTGCTCTGGAGCTCTGGGATACGCTCATACACACTGCACATTTCTGTGGGTTTTATTGCTGTGCAGCTCTGATATGCTCATACACAGTGCCCATTTCTGTGGGTTTTATTGCTGTGCAGCTCTGTGATACGCTCATACACAGTGCCCATTTCTGTGGGTTTTATTGCTGTGCAGCTCTGTGATACGCTCATATGCAGTGCACGTTTCTGTGGATTTTATTGTTCAACCAATTAGAGCGGCTGTGATCCCGTTTGCTTGACATGCATGGCTGTTCTTTGTAAAAATGCTTGAATTTAAACATTTCATAATTTTCTTTATCTCAATAGATAGATTTGAAATGGTATACAAAATATACAAGTAGGCACTTGGTATCCACTTTTAATATAAAGAGAGGAAAAGGCGGAGCTCTAAGAGGAAAAGGTGGAGCTTAAAGAGGAAGGGTGGGGATTAACCAGGAAGAGGTGTGCCCTTGACAGGAAGGGGTGCGTCAAATTTAAATTAGGGGGTGCACGAGTTTAGTCAGGCCTAGGGCAGCACAAAACCTAAATACACCACTGAGTTGCTTGTAGTGGTCTATTTTTTAAGTAGGCTATTTACAAGTAGGAGTTAAAAAAACAGTAGTTCTCCTTTACTGGTCTGTGGTTTGTATTCTCCAGAGGGGGAGAAACCTCTGGTTTATTTATCTATTTGTTTATTTTCTCTTCTTGGAGATTTGTTTTTTTTGGGGGGTTTTCTCTTTTCTTTTCTTATTTTTTCTTTCTGTGTGCTGCTGGTGGCTTGTTAATTGAGGTTGTGTTTCCGGTGAGGTGCTTTCACTTGTGTGGCTATATAACTCTATTAGCAACTCACTGAGCTTGCTCACTGGGAGTTGCTTTTAGTGGTCTATTTTTCATGTAGGCTATTTGCAAGTAGGAGTTAAAAAAACAGGAGTTCAAATAACAGGTATCAATTGTTATTGTTATTGAATTAGTGCAGTGACACTGCGTTATAAACGAATAATGACACTGCCTTAGAAAAGAGAAAAAAAAGATGTTTTGCAATTGTTTGGTCTTTTCACTTTTTTTATTTTTACACATTATATAGTCATGTTTGGTATCAACGGAAAGGCCAGACTCTATCCTTTTCAATGACACTTTGCTTGACCTTGTGGGGTGTACATAATTGAGATACAGGGGTCCATAGGACTCCAGCCTCTCCCTGCAACAGTTCAGTGGCTTTTGTTTTAGATAAAATGTGTAATAATGCAGACTCTGTGTCATCTATCCCTCTACAAACATGACAGTCCCTATCTACCCCTCCGATCCTCTAGTGGTCGGTAAACTAACTACCGCTTAGGGACACAAACACAAATATACGTATAGGTATGCACAGGACAGGATACCAGATACAGTAAACAAAACAAGTGGGAAATGTTTTACCAACAACGAGTGGGAAATGCTTTACCAACAACGAGTGGGAAATGTTTTACCAACACAGGACATCACTGGTATACGATATACAGAGGACAGGGTACAATGGAGTAGGCTGAAACTAGCCAAAGCAGTAGGAAACAGAATGGTCAGACAAAGCAATGGACTGGTACACGGAGGTGGTTCTTAAACTAGCCAGGTGATAGCACAGAGCGATCAGCCAGGAGACGTTAGCACGGAGGGAAGTAAACTCCATGACAGCGCAATGTGTATTGCAGCAAGTTGGCTTTTAAACCCTGTGGCTCCTCGTTAACATGCCGCGCCCCACCCCTGGGCCAGTCACGTGATTGCTCTGAGCCTGTATATCATTTGGCACCTGACCAGCAAGAACGACGCTGCTGGATACCAGGGACCGCAGACGTGACACTCTGGCCTTTCTGCTGATGCCCCATATGATTTATGTAGGGCTGCAAATGACGGTTATTTTCAAAATCGATTATTCGGATAAAAATATATATAAGGGGAAGTGGGAGAGACTCTGACATCAGCACGCTCTAGAGCGAATATATCAGTGTCCAGGGGAAGTTCTACAATGAGGGAAAGATTTCAGACTGCTGTGAAAGTAGAAAGAAATGGCACGGAGCTGCAGGACGTCAACGACGTGCTGAGTACATCATCTGCACACAAACATGAAACCAGAGGATGCGTTCAGCACGCCGTCAGCAACAAAGAGGTTAAATCGAAAAAAGGGAGGAAAATTTGAGCATGGTGCCCATTTAACCTCTTGCTGCCCCACACCAATATTTAGTCTCCTACCTGTACCTCACGATTAGGGATGAGCCGAACACCACCGTGTTCGGTTCGCACTCGAACAATTTCAAAAGTTCGAGTTCGAACGCGAACACGAACTGAACTCAATGCAAGTCAATGGGACTCGAAAGTTCGATTTTTAGAGTGCCCTCGAAGAGGGCATATATGCAAGATATTTGCCATAAAAGGTGTATGGGGGGTCTGGGTAGTGACCTGAGGGAAAGGAAAAAAGGACAAAAAGTAAAAAAAAAAAAACATTTTTAAAGGGACAGTGAGTTTTCCATGAAATAAGGGTTAAAAATAAAAATGAACAATTCCTTCAAATATCGTGCCTAGGACTAGGAGGTCCCCATAACCTGCCCGTGAAGTGGCGGATTTGTAGGATGTATAGAAACATTTAAAAACAAAAAATGACATTTCAAATTATGGTAAATGGTTTTCCTTTAATCTATTCATAAACAACTGCTTGGGGCGGCAGTCTGTATTAAAAAAGGAGACATTTTAGGACACGCAGAACAAGTTTAGTGATTTTTTGGCTAAATTATGGTGAAACCTATGCAGGCTTTGGATGAAAGTAACAATAGGTGCTTTAAAATTGGGCCTTTAGTGTCGGCAACAGTAACCCCTCTGTGGTATTGTGGAAGAGTGCAGGGCTGGACCCTGCGTTCCAAAAAAATAAAATGATATAAATCTGGTACAGGCGTCAGTGCACCCAAATATATTGTGCCTTTCATGGCAGCAGGTGCCTTCACACCGTAACCCTTTTGTGGTATTGTGGAAGAGTGCAGGGTTGGACCCTGCGGTCCAAAAAATTAAAATGGGGGGGGGCGTGGCTGACCATGCAGGGGACCAGACGTGCTTCTGCTGAGCTCCGTCTGGAATCGCTGGCGACGGCGGTTTTGGAACGAATTCCTCGTTTAATTTGCCCCACAGGGAGTCCCTGTATGGTCGGCCACCGGGAGGAGCACTTTGGAGCCGGTTCGGTCCCCCCTCCAGAGCATAGCGGAGATTGCGGCCTTGTCACACGGCGGAGGCGTTCAGGCGTCGGCCATCTTGAGGCCTATCACCGGGATCAGTCTCGGACCGTTTCGGGCTTTCCAAACCTCCCCCGGCAGTTTTACCTGGATGGGTGGTCGGCTGTAGTGGCTCGGAGGATGGAGGGCCCCCATCTTCTGAACGCGGCAGCGACCGCTGCGTCTGGGCTGCTGGAGGAACGAGAGGGCACGACATGGAGACAGCCAAAGCTCCCTCCTCGTGTTGGAGCCCTGGAGGCCATGTCTGTGGACTTGGAGGAGTGCCTGGTGATGGTGCCTGACACCGAGGGGAACCAGATTACTACAGGCTCCTGGTGTCCACAGATGGCGGAGCTGCATGGAGGTCGGGAGGAGACGGAGGACTTAACTGAATGTCCGGAGCTGACGGTGGTGCCTCCTGGACGGATGGTGGTCCTCCCTGCTGCGGTAACAGAGGACGCAACTGGAGGTGAGCTGGTCCCAGAAGTCAGGGAAGAGGGGCATGGGACAGCGGCGACGCCGCACGCGAACCCACTGCCGTATGTTGGAGTGGAGGTGTTACCAGATACGTCGCAGACCGAGGTGGAGGTGATACCTGCTGCCGGAGTGCGCCCCATAGGAGGAAAGAGAAGTGTGCCTAGGCCTCATGGAGCTGTCTCAGCTGTGATCACACTACTACGGGGATGCCTCTCCTTGCCTGCCCCGCGGCGACCGCTGTTTCGGGACACTGGATGAGAGCAGTCTATTGTTTTTTCCTGCCTGATGACTATCCGCTGTAATTACCTCTCCACCTTTTTGTTTTTTTACGCCGTGACTTTTGCTTCTCGCACCCCCCCCCTGCTCTCTGCTACGACTACATCTTGAGATCTTCTTCGCTGAGGACGTTTATGCTTCTTTGACACTTTCTGAAGATTTAAAATGCTTTTGATTTTACTCTTACCGTACGCTTTGTAGTTATGCAACCCCCCTTGTCTTTTTCTGTTTTGCAGATACCTTCTGACACCCCTCCCCCCTTTTTTTCTCCCTTATATTTTATTTTATTACTGCGCAGTCTCTGTGGACATTTGCGTTATTTTTATTTATCTATTTTTTGGCTGCGTAGTGGATGTCTCCGGCTGGGGACATCCCCGTGGAAATTTTATGCCACGATGCCATCTGAGTGTTTTTACGTCTTCGACCCATTGCTTTATGTTCCTGTGTGTTTATTATTGCTGGCGGGATAATTCTTCAGATGACATATGGCCCTGCGTGGCTAACTTACAATGTTGATTTCATGATGTGTATGCTAAAATTCTAAAATAAAGAATTATAAAAAACAAAAAATTAAAATGATATATTAATGACGTATTTTTCGCTCCATAAGATGCACCTGACCATAAGACGCACCTAGTTTTTAGAGGAGGAAGACAGGAAAAAAAATATTCTGAATCAAATAGTGTAATAAAATATTTAATGAACTGTAACAGAATAACATTTGAACCATGTAAAGTGAACAGCAGTCAACAGTGGCATTAAGAACCATTATCACTGTCATCAACAAATGGAGAGACTTAAAGGTTTGAGTACTCTAGTTTTCTGGAAACCCCAAGAACTCATCATCGCTAAAGTCAGAATTTATGAAGCTCATTTGACCACTAAAGTATAATATGGCAGGTGTTTTATCATATATTTAATGCTCAAAGTGGAACATCATATGTATGGGGTAAATCAAGATTTAATGAGTGATCAAGTTTATTTTTTTTTAATGAATTGTACCCCCTACAGCCAGAAATCATAGTACCTCAGACAAGCCCAGCCGTTGAATGGAGAGTAATGCGCATGCGCACTGCTGTCCCCGCTGTCTACTAGGAAACGCCGCCTACTACAAACTCTTCTCCAATCAGCACGGTGATAACACAGCCAGCAACAGCACTCACTCCTCGCTTGTAGCCTTCCCTTGTCCTCTGTACGATCTCCTCCTTCTTGGCCGGGACCCGCTTCTCCAACGCTGCCACCATGGAATTGTAAGTTTCCTGCCTGGACCCGCTCTCCTTCCATGCAGTTCCTGCTTTCTGATCTGGCAACAGGCTTCCCCACGGCATCATTAAGGTCCCCAACGTGCACTCTTTTTTGCAGTATTCGCTCCATAAGACGCACACACTTTCCCCCCCCACTTTCGTGGGGTGAAAAAGTGGGTCTTATGGAGCGAAAAATATGGTAAATCTGGTATAGGCGTCAGTGCAGCCAAATATTGTGCCTTTCATGGCAGCAAGTGCCTTCACACCGTAACCCCTTTGTGGTATTGTGGAAGAGTTCAGTGGTGGAGGTTTTGTGAATGCAGAAGATATCCCCGATCTATTTCGTTACGTCAGCATCAGGGGATTGATAGCTGCTGATCCAGGACTGATTCATTTTTATAAATGTCAGCCGGTCTACAGAGTCGGTGGACAGACGCACTCTTTTGTCTGTGACAAAACCTCCAGTGGCCCTGAAAGTCCTTTCAGAAAGCACGCTGGATGAAGGGCAACCTAGTAGCTGCATAGCATATTGGCTAGGTTCTGGCCAGTGATCCAATCTCAACACCCAGTAAGCCAGTGGATCATCTGCTGGAAAGATATCCAGGTCTGCCCTTGACCCTAGGTAGTCCTGCACCATACAGTGAAGACGCTGGCAATGGGTGCCTACATTTGACGTCCCTGGGCGTCGTGGACTAAAATTTTTTAAAAAGGCATCGGTCAAGCGGCCCGGCCTTCACCACTATTCCTCTGATCATCCGCAGCCTCAGAAGCATGTGTGTCATCACTTGGTAACCTACCAGTGCCTGGAAAGGTGTTACACAAGTGTCGCTTTAGAGCGTCCTCAATTTTTTTCATCCTGTGCTCCCTCTGTGAGGGCAGGATGAGCTCTGCAACTTTACCCTTGTATCGTGGATCAAGAAGGCTTGCCAACCAGTAATGATCCCTCTCCTTGATAGCATGAATCCTGGGGTAATTTAGCAGGCTTTGCAGGATAAGGGAGCCCAGGCAGCGTAGGTTGGAGGTGGCATTAGCTTCCGAATCTTCCTGGTCAATGAGGAGGATGACCCCATTGTGCACTTCCTCCTCCCAGCCACGTACTTAGTCCTTGTGTTTCTGGGCACACCAAACCCTCCCTTGAGGAATCCCCACCTTCAATGCCCCCACTACTTAAATATTCCTCCTCCTCATCCTCCGCCTGTCTGATCTGAGGAGGACCCGCTGGAATGCTGTCTGTGGAAAGACTGGGGCCTTCAGAGCTAGGGAAGGCCTCCTCTTCCTCTAGAGCCACATCTATAATTCCCCGCAGAGTGCACTCCAGCAGGAAAACTAAAGGAATTGTGTCACTGATGCATGCACTGTCCCTGCTCACCATCCTCGTTGCCTCCTCAAATGGTGACAGTACAGTGCATGCATCCTTGATCATCAGCCACTGTGGGGGGGGGACCAAGTTGACCTGAACCTGTTCTTGTGCCATACTCACACAGGTACTCGTTGATGGCCCTCTGCTGCTTGTGCAGACCCTGCAGCATTGCTAATGTCGAGTTCCACCTGGTGGGCATGTCACAGATCAGACGGTTTGTGGGAAGGTGGAATTCTCTTTGAATTTCTGCCAGGCGAACACTTGCTGGGAATGACTGTCTGAAGTGGTTGCATACTTTTCTGGTCTGGCTGAGAAGCTCTGCCAGCCCTGGGTACCTGGTTAGGAAACGCTGTACCACCAAATTTAGGACGTGTGCTAGGCATGGTACATGCGTCAACTTACCCAGGCATAGGACGGAGAGAAGGTTGCTGCCATTATCACAGACGACCATTCCCAGCTGAAGCTGGCATGGTGTTAACCATCTCTCCACCTGCCCCTGCAGAGCTGACAGAATTTCTGGCTCGGTGTGGCTCCTGTCCCCTAAACAAACCAGCTCAAGCACAGTATGGCATCTTTTTGCTTGAGCCATTGCGTAGCCCCTGTCATGCGTCGGTTTAACTGCCACTTCGCCAGAGAAGGAGAAGGAGGAGGAGGAGGAAGAGGGAGAGGTGGTGGTGGAGCAGACAGTAATCATAAAAGCAGCTTTCTGGAGGCGTGGTGGATGAACAAGCTCCAGCACAGAGCCCATCTTGGATCCCTCCCAGCTGCAATCAGAGTTACCCAGTGTGCCATGAAGGAAATGTAACGACCCTGTCCATGCTTGCTGGACCACGTGTCTAATGTCACATGTACTTTGCTGCTGACGGCCTTTCCCAATGACTCCATAACATTGTCTTCCACGTGCTGGTATAGTGCTGGAATGGCCTTCCATGAACAGTAATGGCGTTTTGGATCCTGCCACTGTGGTACAGCACATTCAGCAAATTCACGGAAGGAAGCAGAGTCCACCAGCTGGAAAGGCAGCAGCTGTAATGCGAGTAATTTTTCTAGGCTGGCATTTAGACGCTGTGCTTGGGGATGGTTGGGACTATATTTTTTCTTACACTGCAGCAGCTGGGGCAACGTAATCTGACTGTGTAAATCTTCAGCTGATGGGATGCTGTCACATTGTGAGGAAGAACCTGGGACATCCATTACTGTAGCATCATCCCTGTCAGTGGAGGTTGGAGTCAATGACATGGCAGGACATATAGTGGGGGTAGAGACAGGTGAGAAGGACCTACGCAAAGTTTTGCGCCAACTGGATGCGTGGCAGGTGGTCAGTCATGTCGCCTCAAGCACATGGTACCCAAGCGTCTGGTGTCTTTCCCACGCTTGAGCCTCATCTGACATAGATTACAAATAGCAACGGTGGGGTCTGCTGCACATTTCTTAAAGAACTCCCAGACAGCAGAGTTCCTGGATGTGTGCTTTGAGACAACAGTGCTCTGCACCTGAGCAGCTCTGACATCTGATGCGTTGGACTGGCTAGTGCTATGGTTGGTCATAGAGGATGTTGTGCCTCGTGTTTGTTGTGCCTCCTCCTCACTTGACTCCTCTGTTCGATCAGGCACCCAGGTGGAGTCAGTGTCCTCATCATCATTGTCATCACCCCCATCTCCTCGTCACTGGAGCCAACTTGGCAGTATGCTGCAGCTGCTGGGGGAACAGGAGTACCAATTATTTGTGTGTCATTGGCACCCCCTTCCTCTAGGTTCATTATTCTCCCTTCCTCAACCTCAGGGATTGAATCAGAGCACTGTAGTTGCTGCGCATCCTCAAGCAGCAGGTCACTATCATTGTAGTCAAACAATTCAGCTGACTCCGTGTGTGATAGTGAGGCTACGGCAGGAGTAGCTGTGGACATGGAGGCTGCATTAGATGCTTTGACAGCTGAGGTGGACTGTAAAGCACTACAAGCCTGGCTGGCAGAGGATTCGGAGGATGATGATGGCCTGGTTAGCCAATCCTGCAAATCCTATGTATGTTGCTGCTGCTTAAGATGGCCAGCACCAGTTAGAAAGGACAAGCGTGCCCTGCAGCGGATGTACCAGGTCCACGACGACCAGGGGTACAGCCTCCCGACACAAAGGCTGCTTGCCCTCTTTTCTGTGCCTGGGAGCGTCTGCCTGTCCTTTTTGGTCTTTCTGACATGGTGAGTGATATATAGATTAAAGATATACAAAACTCTGATTCAACTCTGGTATAAAAATTGGAGATATGCGGAACTCTGATTCAACTGTGTTATCTAGATTAAAGATTTCCAGAACTCTGATATAACTCAGTGAGACACTCTGATAGCTGGCAGCCAGTGACAAGACACAGATTACAATTCTCAGAAACCTCCTATAAATCAGTGAGACCCCTTGATCAGTGGTGTATTTTGGCCTAGGCCGGCGGACCGCACCAGGTGGCCCCACCCCAAAAAAAATATATATATTATTTTTTTTTTTACTTTTGCAAAGTATTTTACCAGGAAGGATACATTGAGATTTCACAAATTTTCAAGTATGTCCTGGGTAGACAAGGCCTAGGCTTTCACTTTCCAGGGGGCAGCCAAAAACCTCACCACTAAATGGGTACTCAAAGATCACCGAAATGACGCCAACACTTTGGTGTTCTGTTGTTCCCTGCACTTCAGGGAATAAAATTTCCCCACCCTGCAGTGAATTCACCATTCACCGCAGGGTCCCCAAAGTGCATGGAGTCGGCCGCAGAATACTGCCACCGCAAACCCGTGGCCTGCTGTTTAAAAAGAACTACTGAACGAAAATGTCTGGAATTTACATATAAGATCCTATGATTGATAATAAAAAGTTCTGTTACAGAAAAAAGAAAAAAATGCTATTAAAAAAGGGGGGGGAAATTTTGCACAAAAAAAAAAAAAAAGAAAAATTACTAAAAAAAAAAAAAAAAAAAAAAAATCAATAAAGACTTTTTACTGCAGATTAAAATAATAAATGGTTTATTAGATATTGCATAAAAACGGGAATATTTTTTACATTGAAACCTATGGGGTTCGCCTGAATAAACCTGCTGATTGAAACCACCGAACATCAGGGCATTTCACCGACATTTCTCTGCTGTTTGGTGTTCTCTGAATAGATTAACCATTACTTCTCTATGGGGATTTGCACTGCCTTCAAACAGCACCGTACTTGCTGGCAGTTCGCCAAACTTGTTTGTGAGCATATCACAGAGCAGTGGTGTACTTAGGGGAGTGGTGGAGGGCGGGCCGCCCCAGGTACCAGTGATTATTGGAGTGTCATTAGGGTGTACTAGGAGGTGCCACTGTCACTGTGTGTCAGCTTTGAGCTGTGTTCTCAAACAACGAGCAGCGGAGCATGGCGTTTGCATATGGAATAAAATCGAATAGAATAAAAATCCCCCTCTCCTCCCTCCATAGCTCCTCCCCTGCCCGCAGCAGCTCTAGGAGAGGGGAGGGGAATGTGATTTGTGTGCAGAGAGAGATGACGACAGTAAACGGCAGGTAAGGGGGGTATCAGCAGAATATGAAGCCCTGTCTGCTTACTGCTGTTTAAAGTGGACCTTTCCTTAACCAGCACTGCAGTGATAGAAATTTGTCATTGAGCTGCCTGGCTCCTGGTGAGGCTGCATGCGTGCAGGTCACGCGGTCTGGCCAGTTAGGTGGTACTGAGTCTCAGTACCACCTGACTGACTGAACCACGTGACACGCACGCAGCTGCCCGCCCTTTCGTTAACACAGACTCTCACTCTATCCTGGACTGAACACCCACTGGAAAGGGAATCAAAGCCAGGTGCACCCTCTGGCAGTGGCACCCCACTGCTGACAAGATGGTTCCACGCACAGGCACAGCCGCGATCGGCCTGTGGGGGCCTGGGGGGATGTGGCCTGGGGGGACCTCCTGCTGAGTCTGTACACTGTCCCTGCTGACTCTGCACATAGCCCTACCAGGGACGGAGGCCGGTAAATATAGAATAAATAATTGCTGTGTGCTCATATACACTCGGTTTGCTGGGAGTTTTATTGCAGTGGATTCTGATGCACTCATACACACCGCACATTGCATTGCTGGGAGTTTTATTGCTGTGGATTCTGTGATACACACTGCATATTACTATGAGTTTTATTGCCCTGGAGCTCTGGTATACGCTCATACACACTGCACATTACTGTGAGTTTTATTGCTGTGCAGTTCTGTGATATGCTTATACACAGTGCACATTTCTGTGGGTTTTATTGCTATGCAGCTCTGTGATACGCTCATATGCAGTGCATGTTTCTGTGGATTTTATTGTTCAACCAATTAGAGCGGCTGTGATCCCGTTTGCTTGACATGCATGGCTTTTCTTTGTAAAAATGCTTGAATTTAAACATTTCATAATTTTCTTTATCTCAATAGATAGATTTGAAATGGTATACAAAATATACAAGTAGGCACTTGGTATCCACTTTTAATATAAAGAGAGGAAAAGGCGGAGCTCTAAGAGGAAAAGGTGGAGCTTAAAGAGGAAGGGTGGGGATTAACCAGGAAGAGGTGTGCCCTTGACAGGAAGGGGTGCCTCAAATTTAAATTGGGGGGTGCACGAGTTTAGCCAGGCCTAGGGCAGCAGAAAACCTAAATACACCACTGCCCCTGATAGGACCAACAGTGACAAGACACAGATTACAATTCGCAGAAATCTGCTAGATGTATGTGGGACCCCCTGATAGCTGGCAGTGAGAAGACACAGATTGCAATTCCCAGAAACCTCCTATAAATCAGTGAGACCCCCTGATGGGTGGCAGTAGGGAACACACAGATTACCACAATTCCCAGATGTTTTGTAGAAATGAAACCCCCAAAACACTTGGTGGCAGTGAGAACACACAGATTACCACAATTCCCAGATATTTTGTAGAAATGAGACCCCCCCTCCAATACTTGGTGGCAGACTGGCAGTGAGAACACACACAAACAGAACAATCTCCTCTCAAAAAACACGTGCTGAAGCGCTGTGTGAAGCTTTATATAGTGTGCTGCAGGACTTAGCTCTGTGAGCCCATGATTGGCATAGTCTTGAACCTGTCTTGCACCTGACCTGTGGTCAGGTGCAAGGCTGTAGCCAATTACAAGCTTCAGGCCAGTGGAAAAGTGCATCGCGGTGCATTGTGGGCGAACGCGCGGAAATGTTCGTAGTTCGCGAACATGCAAACAGGCGATGTTCGAATCGAACTCCGAACCAATCGAACCGAACAGCTCATCCCTACTCACGATGCTGCCAAGACACCCGCTGTCATTCTTACTTTGTGGAGTGCAGGTAGCAGATAATGTGACGATTCTAGGAGCAATACAAGCCTTTAGGGTGCAGGGCTAGGGCGCAACGACAGACTGTGACAAGGACACAGGCGCTGACTTTTACGTACAGCAGCCTGTTTGTATAAATGCATGTGTAGCGCTCACTCCCGGAGGAGCTGCTGAAATTGAACCTCGGGTCAGTCTCCCTGCACTAGGGAATAAATATACTCCAGCACCGTTGTGGATTTTATCAATTATATAGTTTACTGGAATAAATGGCATATAATGAATAACACGGCGTTCGTATATATATTTACAGTACTTCGCAATGCGGGAAACACGCAGCGGAAAAGAAATACGATGCTTCGTAATTCGAGAACGCGCAGCGGAAAATAAATGGAAAAATATCTTTAACCCCTTTGTGATTGGGGAGTGAGTCCCGCACAGGTTATGTCCCGGAATGTAAGTGTGTGTGTGTGTGTTACGGTACCCGGGTACACTATTCAACTGGCCAGTGAATTGCTTAAGAGGTATCTTCGACTAGTCAAGTTGGGGCCCTGTGGGTTTTGGAAACAAACAGCAGCGTGCTTTCTTGGTTTTACAACGGCCTAGAAGGCCTCTCACCCATCCGCCAGATACTTGAGGCTCCGCTTGACCCAGGACGTCTCTCCGCTCGATATTGACTGGGGTTCTCTTGGCTTCTGGATCCGCTGTCTGGTTTTCTGTTCCGGCCGCGACTTGTCCAGCTTACCGCCTGCTCTCCCAGTCCGATCGACCTGCGGTACTCCTAACTCGGGGTCCTCTGGCTTCCTCAATAGCAGCTTGGGTAATCTTGTGGATCACTGGGTCTCCCTTTGGTAAGGCTGAATAACCGGATCTGTAACTCCGTTAGGCCGCACCTGCACTCTGGCCTGGACACTGTTACGTTCTGCAGCACTGTGTCTTGTCTCTCTCACTCCCTGGCGCGCTCTGCCAGCTCTCTCCACGAGGCTCAGGATGTCAGTCTCTGTGTCCCACCCACTTCCTGTGTCCGTTCCCAAAGCATGCCGGGAAATGTAGTCCCAATGTAATATTCAGTGTCTCACATTGCGCTTGTCTCCCTCCGGTGGCCAAAAATAGGTACTGCCACAATAAGGAATTAAACACAGCGCTACACATGCATTTGTCTTTAAACAGCCATACTTTCACATACATAGCCATATCCCCCTACACCCTGGGGGTATTTAGCAATAAAGCTCACAGTAATGTGCGGGTGTATGAGTGTATCACAGAGCTCCATAGCAATAAAACTCAGATAATGTGTGGTGTATATGAGTGTGTCACCCTGTAAATAGATTTTGTACTTTCTCTGGCAGTGACCAATCTTGTTAGCAATCGGTCTGATAGAGCCCGCAGTGGATCAGATCTGTGTATGGGCGCACAGCCCTGATCCATTTTTTAAATTAAATTTT
Organism: Leptobrachium leishanense; assembly: GCA_009667805.1. Taxonomy (NCBI): domain Eukaryota; kingdom Metazoa; phylum Chordata; class Amphibia; order Anura; family Megophryidae; genus Leptobrachium; species Leptobrachium leishanense. Next base: position 111,965,016 of record CM019068.1, on the reverse strand, counting down.
ACATACATTTAGAGGACATTACAGCAGATGCAGATACCAGAGCGATGTACACAAAGCATCAAGAGTAAGAAAAGAAGAGGTTGGCTTTGTGAAGAAATCATCATATTAAAAGAATGTTTAACTATTTGGATGATCTCTAGCTCAATGGCACAAACAAAAGCCAAATATGCCAGCCCCCATGAGACGACAAGTGGGGGGAGTGCTGCCAGCACGTGTGAGGCAGCCTGAAGAAGTGTGTGGGAGCCAGAGCAGGGTTCTCTCGCTTAGATTGTAAACTCCGGAGCAGGGTCCCCTCTGTTGTGGAAATTTTATTATATAGAATTATGTGGACATTTTTTTCTAGGATGTGTGTGTTTTATAGGTTGTCATCTGTCTCCCTGTGTCGTATTTAACCGAGGAACGCTCTAGCAGAGGGTACTTGGGTTGAATCGGGACCAGCGGTAAAACCTTCAGTATGAAAACCTTCTCATGGGTTTGGAGACGTGTTTTCGGTTTGCCGGTTTGTGAGCACTAAGTGCAATGCGCTGGGCTTACCTTCAAATGTCTATGCACATTAGAGAAGTGAAGTCTGCATAACGAGAGATACGTATTATACCTCTGTTGCGGCTACGCTATCCCTTTCTGGATACATATCTGCTTTTAAGACATATCTGCCTTGTCGGTATACTCGTACCGTATACTGACAATAGCTGTAGTAATGTCCCCGCAGATAGTCTCAAATCTATAGGAACCAGTAGACTCATCTTCACTAGATACTGGTCGCTCTGAGCAGTGTTGAATGGGGTCCATGCTGACAGTGATGGGGGATGGTTGGCCACATGGCTGATGGGGCAATGGACAGGATTCATCCTTCCTGTTATACAGGGATGAGGTGTGTGCATTGGACTGGTCAGCCATCCTGGTGTACTCCCCTGTCCTTTTGATATGTACCTGTACTTTCTGGGCTGACTGGTTGATGTTGTAAAGCCATCTCCCACTGGGCGTTGTTCTATTGCCTGAATAAATGAAGGAGTCCGGGGTCTATGCGCTCTCTTGGTACACAGACTCCAGCTTGAACCAGCATTGTGTCTGACTCTTCCCGGGCTAAAGAAGTACTTCATCCCTTATACAGAAAGAACTGAATGTAGCGTGTTTTTTTATAGCGATGGAATTGTTTGTGCTGGGCACACTTTAATACCGAAGTGTACCTTTTAGTGCACCGGGACTTTGTGCGCAAAGTCCAACCAAAATATCCACCTCGCCTCTCCTCTTAGATTGTAAACTATGGAGCAGGGTCCCCTCTCAGATTGTAAGCTCTGGGGCAGGGTCCCCTCTCCGCTTAGATTGTAAGCTCTGGAGCAGGGTCCCCTCTCCGCTTAGATTGTAAACTCTGGAGCAGGGTCCCCTCTCCGCTTAGATTGTAAGCTCTGGAGCAGGGTCCCCTCTCCGCTTAGATTTTAAACTCTGGAGCAGGGTCCCCTCTCCTCTTAGATTGTAAACTCTGGAGCAAAGTCCTCATCCCCACTGCCCAGGCAAGACCCTGCCTAGAGCACCTGTATACTGCCAATATTGCATATTGTCCTGGCCTATACCTCGTGAAAGCTCTGTGAGCTTAACAAAGGCCCCCACCATATTACTACTATTCATTTTGTGTCCCTCCTCCCCCTCATAAAGAAATACAATGGCATCATGCTTAATAAAAATGAATTTATTTTAAAATCATCACCTTTTTTCTTCTGTGCAAGATCCCAGGACCATAGGAGCAGCTGCACCTGCATCTCAGCCCGGCCTCTCCCAGCGTGCAAAGTGAGTGGGAGCACCTGGTGGATTGGAGGTGCAGTGGGGATGTGACTCTGGTGCAGCCTAGTGGAGAGCCCAGGAACTGCAGCAGTGCAGTGAATAAATTACCATAATTTACGTTCCGTAAAGAGTGCCTTGTGGCGCCCCACTCCCTGACAGGCTGACAGGCACCTGGGGGCAAGAGCCCCCCTGCCCCCTCGCTACACCACTGACACTGAGGCAGAATGACAATCTTGAGAGGAGCCTGATTCTCACGGAGCAGAGTATAGCTGAGGAATCTAGTGGTGTGGGAGGAGCAGAGTTAACTGGGGAGCAGGTTGGTAGCTGGGTGTCAGTGACACGTAGTAGCAGGGGGGAGGGAAGAGGAATAGGTTGGCTAATCCTGACCTTGCGTACACAAGCAGATTTGCCCCTTTGAGAGAAGATGTTGGGTGCATCGGCTGAGGTGTAGCAGTACTGGAGGAGGCTGCTCCCTCTAACAGCAGGGGGATCAGCCCACCAAGTAAGGGAGGGATAAAGAGGGCAAGTAAACCTAGACAGATTGTGGTGGTCGGGGACTCTATTATTAAGAGACTAGACAGAGTAATCTATCGTTCTGATCGCCTTAACCGGACAGTTTTCTGTCTGCTGGGTGCCCATGTTAGGCATGTGGCTGACAGAGTGGGTGGATTATTGGGAGGGGCTGAAGATGACCCAGCTGTCATGGTCCATATTAGTACCAATGATAAAGTAAGAGGAAGATGGAAGGACATGAAGAAATAGTTCAGAGAGCTAGAAAGAAAACTGAAGAGGTCCTCCAAGGTAGCAGGCATGTACTGGCCATTGGGAGCACTGGGAGAATCAAGATGGGCCGATGGCTCAGTGGGCCAGCTGAGCCTGGGTGTGCTTTTTTAACACTTAGTCTAGTACTTCGTATAACCAGGACTGGATAACTCAAGTGTGGAATGTCAGCACTTGTTTCAAAGGTCTGAAGGATTTCTGCATTGCAGGGGTGGGTTAGGGGGCTTCCTTGGACACCAACACATGGATTCAGGAGCTGGCTATGGCTTTAGGAGCGGAATCCACAGAGAATGCGAGGATTCTGCTCCACATTTTACTTACAGCTTCTCCTTCCAGTGACTGGCGGCTTCGGAGTTTGAAGCCAGCAGCAGCCAGTGCACCACATGTTGCTACACACCTCTCCTGCCTGTGCTGTCTGCTGTGACCAGGAGCAATCCCCAAAATGTGAAAATACCTAAGGTATTGACTAAACATGCCATGCGAGGGTGAATCCCACCCTTATGTCTTATACCTCAGCACTGATGTTTCTCCTGAGTGCAGTATAGCCTCCAGACTCACAGCCAGGCAGGGAGCCGTAAATCTGACAGATCCTCTAATCTGACAGTCCTTTGGGCATTCGGCCTCCCCCTCTCCCCTGCACCCTTTCTATAGCCTATTAAGCCAGAGCTTAGTGTGGCAGTGCTGTACTTTCTCTATAGGAGCACTCAAGGGGTTAATTATCACAGGAGTCTGCACAGAGCTCAGGAAAGTATTTGCTAGTCAGCCATAGCCATGTAGCAGGGAGACATGTCCAGGGACAGAGTCCAGCTTGGCCACAGATTTAGAGAAGTGTGTACCCTTTTTCTATTCATATACTGTAAATCCAGCAGCTCCTGAGCTGGACTCTGTCCCTGGACTTGCCTGCCTGTTACATGGCTGAGGTTGAACAGGGATTACTTTTCAGAGCTCTGTGTACCCTTAACTGTTCCAACACTATCAAGATTATTCAGAGAGGTGAAAAGCAGGAGAATGGCCGGAGAATGGAAAATTCTAGGTCAAAATAGCCAAACCAGAACAGTTCTCCCATTTATTTCTCTTTCCAAATCGGCTATTTTGACCTAGAATTTTCCATTCTCCAGCCAGTCTCCTGCTTTTCCCCTGTCTCTAAATAACCCTGTTTGTCACAGTTATGAGCCCCTTAATTACATTTTATTAAAGTATATTTTAATATTTATTATGTGATTTATTAGGATTTATTTTTTATAAAATAATTTAAATCAATATTCTAATTTCAAATAAGTATATATTAATGCTTATTTATTTTAATTGTTCAAATTACATATAGAATTCATATTAAAATGCAATTTATTTTAATAATCCATAAATATTTTTTAATTCTATTGCTGCAGAGCTCTGTGATACTCTCATACACACTGCACATTACTGTGAGTTTTATTGCTGCAGAGCACTGTGATATGTGCGGTGTGTATGAGCATTACTACGGTTTTATTGCTGTGGATCTCTGTGATACGCTCATACACACAACACATTGCTGGGAGTTTTATTGCTGTGGAGCTCTGTGATTTGCTCATACACACTGCACATTACTGTGAGTTTTACTGCTGTGGAGCTCTGCGATACGCTCATACACGACATACATTATGGTAAGTTTTATTGTTGTTGCACTCTTTGATACGCATTAACATGTGTTAGTGGGCATGGGGGGGGGGGTCAGCATTTCATCCTTGGATCCAGGCAGCACAATGTCTTGTGCTGGCCCTGCTCCAATCCATATCAATATACAGGGGCTTGAGGTGGTCTACTTTTAAGTGGGCTATTTTCAAGTGGAGTTAAAAACAGGAATTCTACCTGTACTGGTCTGGTTTGTATCTTTAGAGGGAGAGAAACCTCTGGTTTATTTGACAATTTAATTTCTCTTTTTGGTTTTGTTTTCTGCTGGTTTTTTTTTTTTTCTGTTGTGCTTTTTGGTTGTTTTTTTTTTTTTCCTGGGTGGCTGGTGACTTGTTAATTGGGGGCGTGTAGCCTGTCAGGTGATTTCACTTGTATGGCTACATAATCTCAATGGCAGCTCACTGAGCTTGCTCACAGGGGCTTGAGGTGGTCTACTTTCAAGTGGGCTATTTTCAAGTGGAGTTAAAAACAGGAGTTAAAATAACAGGTATCAATTGTTGTTTATATATTTGTTATCTTGTTTTGGGTATGAGTGTTAGCAAGCTTGAAGGTTTGACCCAGTGCACATCCTGCTGCATGTATGCATGTCTGGAGGAATCCTTCCAGGGTCCATATCTCTGTAGCAAGTGTGAACGTGTAGCTCTTCTGGAAGCTCATATTGGAGATCTGGAAGGGCAAATCGTAAACTGAGGCAGATTGACAATCTTGAAAGGAGCCTGCTTCTCACGGAGCAAAGTATAGTTGAGGAATCTAGGGGTGTGGGAGGAGTGGAGTTAACCGGGGAACAGGTTGGTAGCTGGGTGTCAGTGACACGTGGTAGCAGGGGGGGAGGGAAGAGGAAAAGGTTGGCTAGTCCTGATCTTGCGCACACCAACAGATTTGCCCCCTTGAGCGAAGATGTTGGGTGCAGCAGCTCAGGTGTAGCAGTACTGGAGGAGGCTGCTCCCTCTAACAGCCGGGGGATCAGCCCACCAAGTAAGGGAGGGATAAAGAGGGCAAGTAAGCCTAGACAGGTTGTGGTGGTAGGGGACTCTATTATTAAGAGAGTAGACAGGGTAATCTGTCGCGCTGATCGCCTTAACCGGACAGTTTGCTGTCTGCCGGGTGCCCGTGTTAGGCATGTGGTTGACAGAGTTGATAGATTATTGGGAGGGGCTGGAGAGGACCCAGCTGTCATGGTCCATATTGGTACCAATGACAAAGTAAGCGGAAGATGGAAGGACCTGAAGAATGATTTCAGGGAATTAGGAAGTAAACTGAAGAAGAGGTCCTCCAAGGTAGTATTTTCTGAGATCCTACCTGTGCCACGTGCTACAGTGGAAAGGCAGCGGGAGATCAGGGAGGTCAATGCGTGGCTTAAAGCTTGGTGCAGGAAGGAGGGCTTTGGGTTTTTAGAGCACTGGGCTCATTTTGCACTGGGGTACAATCTGTATAGTTGTGATAGATTGCACCTGAATGGAAGAGGGTCTGCTGTGCTAGGGGAGAGGATGGTTAAAAGTTTGGAGGAGACTTTAAACTAGTGGAAGGGGGAGGGATACAGTATCTTACAAAATGGAGACAGAGCAGATAGCGGAAGGGTTTCAGTTCAGACTAAGGGGGTGGAGTCGGGGGGATGGGTAATGTAAGAACAGTGGAGGCATGTAATGTAAAGTCGCATTCAGCATGTGTGGGTAGAGACAACATTAAATGTATGCTTGCTAATGCAAGGAGCCTCAATAACAAGATGGGGGAACTAGAGGTAATAGCATACACTAAGCAATACGACATTATAGGAATAACAGAAACGTGGTGGGACGAAACTCATGACTGGGCTGTAAACTTAAACGGTTATACATTGTTTAGAAAGGATAGGAAACATAAGAAAGGGGGTGGAGTGTGTTTATATGTAAATCAGGATTTAAAGCCTAATATTACACAACTGGAAAGCGATGAGGGAAATGTGGAATCCTTATGGGTAAATATTTCGTTGGGGAATAAACAGGGAAGTCAATTATTGGTTGGCATATGCTATAAACCACCTAATATAGATAATGATGAGGAAGAACAACTGTTAGAGCAAATTAGGAAGGCTGCACATCATGGTAGCACTTTAATTATTGGAGATTTTAATTACCCGGACATTAATGGGATAGTGGGACTAGAAATTCAGCAAAGCGAATCCGGTTCCTGAACATTTTAAATGATACCTTCATGTCACAACTGGTAGAAACACCAACTAGAGAGATAACTGTCTGGACCTGGTTATAACAAATAATGTGGATCTTTTCTCAAATATTAATGTAAAGGAACAGTTGGGAAACAGCGACCATAACATGGTGACTTTTGAAATAAACTCAAAAAAACACATTCATAAGGGGCATGCTAAAATATATAATTTTAAAAAGGCCAACTTTATTAAAATAAAGGAAGCTCTCAATGTCATTGACTGGCAGAAACTCTTTCACGGGAAAAACACTGAGGATAAGTGGAATATCTTTAAACTAACACTAGAAAAGTACACGTCACAATATATTCCACTGGTTAATAAATATAAAAGAAACAGACTGAAACCAATGTGGCTTAGTAGGAAGGTAACTAAGGAAATGAAAAACAAAAAGAAGGCATTTAAAGCTTTTAAATCTGATAAATCTGAGGCATCCTATAAAGCATATAGGGCAGCCAATAAAGCATGTAAAAATGCGATTAGATGGGCTAAACTAAAAAATGAAAAAGAAATAGCCAAAGAGAGCAAGACCAACCCTAAAAGATTCTTTAGGTACATAAATTCTAAAAAACCCAAGAGTGAAAATGTAGGTTCACTAAAATCTGAGTCAGGGCTATTGTTAACTGAAGATCAGGATAAGGCAGAAATTTTAAATGATTATTTTTCTTCAGTATTTATCAAAGAGAAACCTATAACAGGAGACATGAAATTCATTAATAAAAACTTGCTAATACAAAGTGACTGGTTGACTCAGGACAAGGTTTTACACAAATTAAACAATGTGAATGTTAATAAAGCCCCAGGGCCAGATGGAATTCACCCGCGAGTACTAAGAGAGCTATGTGTGGAAATATGTAAACCTCTGTTCTTAATTTTCAAGATTCTTTTCTTTCAGGAATAGTACCAGAGGATTGGAGAAAAGCTGACGTGGTCCCTATATTTAAGAAAGGTTTAAAATTTGTGCCTGGGAATTATAGACCTGTGAGCTTAACATCTGTGGCTGGGAAAGTATTTGAGGGGTTACTAAGGGATAGTATTCAGGAATTTATGGGAGGTATAATGTAATTGGCAAAAATCAGCATGGTTTCATGAAACACAGATCATGTCAGACTAACCTAATTACGTTCTATGAGGAAGTAAGTAGAAGTATAGATCAGGGGGTCGCAGTGGATGTGATTTACTTAGATTTTGCCAAAGCTTTCGACACAGTTCCACACAAAAGGTTACTATTTAAATTAAGAAAAAATGGTCTAGATGAAAATACTTGTTCTTGGATAGAAAACTGGCTAAAAGATAGGGTACAGAGAGTGGTCATAAATGGTACATTTTCAAGATGGACACCAGTGGTAAGTGGTGTCCCTCAGGGGTCTGTTATAGGACCAATACTATTCAATTTATTTATAAATGACCTTAAGATAGGCATTGAAAGTCATGTATCAGTGTTTGCAGATGACACAAAGCTAGGAAAAGTAATACAATGTGAGCAGGATGTTACTTCGCTGCAGAGGGATTTAGATAGATTGGGGGATTGGGGACTTAACCCCTTAAGGACCCAGGACGTACCATGTACGTCATTGCAGCGGGTCTCTTTTAGACCCGCTGACGTACATGGTACGTCCTGCGGTTTTTTGAGCGCTGGAAGCGATCGGATCGCTTCCAGCAGCTCAAACGCCATTGCAGGATGCCTGGGAGTCCAGGCATCTGTGCAATGGCGGTGAGAAGTGCCGGGGCACCTTGTGATCGCTCCCCGGGAGCGATCAACATCCGGTTTTACCGGAGAGGTGCCCGGCACTTCTAGAGAGCGCTGGAAGCGATCGGATCGCTTCCAGCAGCTCAAAACGCCATTGCAGGATGCCTGGGAGTCCAGGCATCCGTGCAATGGCGGTGAGAAGTGCCGGGGCACCTTGTGATCGCTCCCCGGGAGCGATCAACATCCGGTTTCACCGGAGAGGTGCCCGGCACTTCTAGAGAGCGCTGGAAGCGATCGGTATCGCTTCCAGCTGCTCTGTGTATATTGCAGGGATGCCACGACATCGAGGCATCCTTGCAATATGCTTACCTGCCGCCGGTCCGCTAAGTGATCGCTCCCCCCGAGCGATCACTTCCGGTAGCGGCAGGAAGTACTGAGTGCCACGAGGTATCGTGGCACTCAGTACAAAAAGATCACATGAGTGATCAGGTGCTCTGCTGGGTGCCTCGAGGGATCAAGGCACCCAGCAGAGTAAAAAAGTGTAAAAAAAGTAAAAAAAAGTAAAATAAAAAATGAATAAAAAGGTATAAAATAAAATAAACTAACAGCCAAGATGGCGCTGCCCTTCTAAGGGCAGGGTCATCTTGGGGCTGAGTGGGATGTTCCTAGCCTGCCTCATCAGAGAGGCAGGCTAGCAACATCCAATCAGAAGTAAAAAAAAATCAAAATAAAATTTCTAATTTGTCAGGTCAGGTCAATATTTTGTAAATATTGGCTCTGACCTCTGTGATTCTCCCTCCCTCTCCTCACTTGTGTTTTGGTGAGCGAGAGAGAGAGATCAGATTTGACAGGTTAGAGATTTTAGTGAGATTAGAAAAATTGAGGCAGATTTAGAGAGATTTTAGTGAGATTAGAAAAATTTAGGCAGATTTAGAGAGATTTTAGGGAGATTTAGAAGAATTGAGGCAGGTTTAGAGTGATTTAGAGAGATTTAGGTGTTTATTTGTATTTTCTTGTGAAACCCAACGGTTCTTCTAAGAACCAACAATCCGCTTATTATATATAATAATTATAAAATTTTATAATCTATTATATATAATGTCTGAGAGGGTGTACAGCGCCGAGGAGGCATATGCCATCCTGGCATCAGAATCTGAGGCATCTGCGTCAGACTCCGACCCTGATTTTGACCCCGCCAACTGCTCAGAGACGTCGCTAGATACATCATCTACGCTGGCTGATGTATCTAGTGATGTTTCTGATGCAGATCCTGGGTCACCACCTGCCAGCAGGAGACGCACAGCTCCAGCTGAGGAGTGGGTAGTGCCTCATCGCCAGAGGCCAGATATCCCTCCTTTCACGGCAAATCCTGGCATCAATATTGATGTTGCAGGATTTACCGCCACACATTTTTGCAGGTGTTTATGGGGGATGATTTGTTGGGCCACATCGTGGCCCAATCAAATCTGTATGCCCATCAGCATTGTGCTGCGAAGCCAGACTCCTACTTGGCAAGGCAGCAATGGACCCCGCTAGATGTGCCAGAATTTCTGAAATTCTGGGCACTTACTATGCTGATGGGCATCATAAAGAAGCCCTCAATTCGCTCCTACTGGAGCAGTAGCCCCATCTGCTCTACCCCCATTTACCCCCAATCAATGTCACGTAGAAGGTATGAAAACATTTTGCGTTTCATGCACTTCAGTGACAACAGCCTGTGCCCTCCTAGAGAGCATCCCCAGTTTGACAGGCTGTATAAAATCCGCCCCCTGATTACCCACTTCGCCGCCAGGTTTGCAGAGGCTTATACACCTGGAAGGAATATCTGCGTGGATGAATCCCTAATGAAATACAAGGGAAGGCTGGGATTCAAGCAGTATATTCCTTCCAAATGCTCCAGGTATGGAGTGAAGGTGTATAAGCTCTGTGACAGCGAGAGTGGGTATACTCAGGCCTTCCGGGTGTACGAGGGAAAGGATAGTAGCCTTGACCCTCCAGGTTGCCCAGAACACATGGGAACCAGTGGCAAGATTGTGTGGGACCTACTTTTTCCCCTGATGAACAAAGGGTACCACTTGTATGTTGATAATTTTTATACAAGTGTCCCTTTGTTCAAGCTGCTGTATTGTTTTGATACAGCAGCATGCGGTACTGTTCGCAAGAACCGCGTAGGTTTCCCAGCACAGCTTGTCCGCACCCGGCTAAAAAAGGGGGGAGCCCTCAGCTCTGCGCCAAGAGGAGCTGTTGGCGGTCAAGTACAGAGACAAGAAGGATGTATACCTTCTATCCACCATCCACACTGAGAGGTCTGTGGAGGTCTCTGTACGTGGCAGAGCTGAGCGCATCAGGAAGCCAGTGTGCATCAAAGACTATAACCGGCATATGGGTGGGGTTGATCTGGCAGATCAGCTGCTCCAGCCCTACCAGATTATGCGGAAGTCAAGGGCCTGGTACAAAAAGGTTGCAATTTACCTGATGCAAATTGCAACCCACAATGCCTTTTTGCTCTGCAAAAAGGCAAACCCCGGAGTGACGCTGTCCTTTTTACAGTTTCAGCTCCAGGTCATTTCGGGGCTTTTGTACCAGGATGCACCTGCTCCCCGGGCGGTGATGGGGGACAGAGTTGGGGCTACGCATTTTATTTATAAAATCCCCCCTACTGAGGGCAAACAGAACCCCAAAAAAGTGCAGGGTGTGTTTCAAGAGGGGGCAGAGGAGAGACACAATCTTTTACTGCCCAGAATGCCCTGGACAACCCGGTCTGTGTCTTGGGGACTGTTTCAAGCTATATCACACTGTGCGTGATCTGTGATTTTTTTTTACCTTTCTATTTTTTCTCACACTCCAGTTAGTTAGTTCAGTTTAGTTTTTTTTTTTCTTTTACTGCACCAGACTTTTACATTTTATTCGTACATTTTTATGTTCTACAATTGGTGCTGTATTTTGCCAAAATCTTTGCACACCTATGCATGGGGGTATGGGTGTACTCAGGAGACCTTGCAGAAAACAACCTGGAGAGTTTTCATGCAGTAACAAACAACAGTGTCTCCTAAATCACAGTCCAAATCTAATGTGGGCGTAAAAAATCTGAAAATTGAAAAATTACACCACACACCTTCTCAAATGTTTTGGCTAAAACCGTTGCATCCATGGCATCAAAGCACTCCATATGCAATACCTTGGGGTGTCAACATAACAAATATAAACAATTTTCTGGCAATAATTCAAACTGGGGTATGCGGTAGACCCAAAACCAAAGCTAGGCCTAGCTGAAGAAATAATCTCAATTTCAACTCCAATGACAAAGTCATAAAAATTGTATTTGAACCTTCCAAAATCCTGGCAAACCTATGCATGGGGGCATGCGTGTACTCAGGAGACCTTGCAGAAAACAACCTGGAGAGTTTTCATGCAGTAACAAACAACAGTGTCTCCTAAATCACAGTCCAAATCTAATGTGGGCGTAAAAATCTGAAAATTGAAAAATTACACCACACACCTTCTCAAATGTTTTGGGCTAAACCGTTGCATCCATGGCATCAAAGCACTCCATATGCAATACCTTGGGGTGTCAACATAACAAATATAAACAATTTCTGGCAATAATTCAAACTGGGGTATGCGGTAGACCCAAAACCAAAGCTAGGCCTAGCTGAAGAAATAATCTCAATTTCAACTCCAATGACAAAGTCATAAAAATTGTATTTGAACCTTCCCAAAATCCTGGCAAACCTATGCGGGGGGCATGCGTGTACTCAGGAGACCTTGCAGAAAACAACCTGGAGAGTTTTCATGCAGTAACAAACAACCGTGTCTCCTAAATCACAGTCCAAAACTGATGTGGGTGTGAAAATCTGAAAATTGAAAAATTACACCACACACCTTCTCAAATGTTTTGGGCTAAAACCGTTGCATCCATGGCATCAAAGCACTCCATATGCAATACCTTGGGGTGTCAACATAACAAATATAAACAATTTTCTGGCAATAATTCAAACTGGGGTATGCGGTAGACCCAAAACCAAAGCTAGGCCTAGCTGAAGAAATAATCTCAATTTCAACTCCAATGACAAAGTCATAAAAATTGTATTTGAACCTTCCCAAAATCCTGGCAAACCTATGCATGGGGGGCATGCGTGTACTCAGGAGACCTTGCAGAAAACAACCTGGAGAGTTTTCATGCAGTAACAAACAACCGTGTCTCCTAAATCACAGTCCAAAACTGATGTGGGTGTGAAAATCTGAAAATTGAAAAATTACACCACACACCTTCTCAAATGTTTTGGGCTAAAACCGTTGCATCCATGGCATCAAAGCACTCCATATGCAATACCTTGGGTGTCAACATAACAAATATAAACAATTTTCTGGCAATAATTCAAACTGGGGTATGCGGTAGACCAAAACCAAAGCTAGGCCTAGCTGAAGAAATAATCTCAATTTCAACTCCAATGACAAAGTCATAAAAATTGTATTTGAACCTTCCCAAATCCTGGCAAACCTATGCATGGGGCATGCGTGTACTCAGGAGACCTTGCAGAAAACAACCTGGAGAGTTTTCATGCAGTAACAAACAACCGTGTCTCCTAAATCACAGTCCAAAACTGATGTGGGTGTGAAAATCTGAAAATTGAAAATTAACACCACACACACCTTCTCAAATGTTTTGGGCTAAAACCGTTGCATCCATGGCATCAAAGCACTCCATATGCAATACCTTTGGGGTGTCAACATAACAAAATATAAACAATTTTCTGGCAATAATTCAAAACTGGGGTATGCGGTAGACCCCAAAACCAAAGCTAGGCCTAGCTGAAGAAATAATCTCAATTTCAACTCCAATGACAAAGTCATAAAAATTGTATTTGAACCTTCCCAAAATCCTGGCAAACCTATGCATGGGGGGCATGCGTGTACTCAGGAGACCTTGCAGAAAACAACCTGGAGAGTTTTCATGCAGTAACAAACAACCGTGTCTCCTAAATCACAGTCCAAAACTGATGTGGGTGTGAAGATCTGAAAATTGAAAAATTACACCACACACCTTCTCAAATGTTTTGGGCTAAAACCGTTGCATCCATGGCATCAAAGCACTCCCATATGCAATACCTTGGGGTGTCAACATAACAAAATATAAACAATTTTCTGGCAATAATTCAAACTGGGGTATGCGGTAGACCCAAAACCAAAGCTAGGCCTAGCTGAAGAAATAATCTCAATTTCACTCCAATGACAAAGTCATAAAATTGTATTTGAACCTTCCCAAAATCCTGGCAAACCTATGCATGGGGGGCATGCGTGTACTCAGGAGACCTTGCAGAAAACAACCTGGAGAGTTTTCATGCAGTAACAAACAACCGTGTCTCCTAATCACAGTCCAAAACTGATGTGGGTGTGAAAATCTGAAAATTGAAAAATTACACCACACACCTTCTCAAATGTTTTTGGCTAAAACCGTTGCATCCATGGCATCAAAGCACTCCATATGCAATACCTTGGGGTGTCAACATAACAAATATAAACAATTTTCTGGCAATAATTCAAACTGGGGTATGCGGTAGACCCAAAACCAAAGCTAGGCCTAGCTGAAGAAATAATCTCAATTTCAAACTCCAATGACAAAGTCATAAAATTGTATTTGAACCTTCCAAAATCCTGGCAAACCTATGCATGGGGGGCATGGGTGTACTCAGGAGACCTTGCAGAAAACAACCTGGAGAGTTTTCATGCAGTAACAAACAACTGTGTCTCCTAAATCACAGTCCAAAACTGATGTGGGTGTGAAAATGAAAAATGACCACCAAACAGTATCCAATTTGTTTGGAGCAAACGGTTGCATCCATAGCATAAAAACACTCCATTTACAATACTTTGGGGTGTAGCTTACCAAATATATGCACGTTCATAAAACTGGGTATGTTAAAAAGGCCCCTAAAAAGAAGATAAGCAAAGAAGATACTGTATGTCAAATTAGAAAATTGACAAGCACATGTCAAAGATTGGCGTAGCACCCCAAAAACAACAGAACAAATCTATATATGGGTGGTATCACTTTACTCAGAAGATGTTGCTGAACATATTTTGGGGTGTTTTTTGGCAGTAACCATAACTGGATTTGACAATTTCATGCCTAAAGTACAATGTGTGTGAAAAAATAACCCAAAAAGTGACTACCTGAAAGTTTGACATAGAGCTAGTGCATGGAAAGTGTTAAAATACAACTCTTTGAAGCACCCTAGGGTGTGCCCTTTCTAAAAATATTATGGTTTGATGGGGTAAATTACTTTGGCCGGCTTCAAAAATGTCCCAAAATAGGACATGGGTGCATGATGCCGAAATGTGAAAATTCCAAGTTGGAAAACTGAAATGCGCACCCCCCAAATAAGGCCTATTTAGCCCCCAAATGACCTGACATACCTATACATGGGTGGTATCAATTTACTCAGAAGATGTTGCTGAACATATTTTGGGGTGTTTTTTGGGCAGTAACCCATAACTGGATTTGACAATTCATGCCTAAAGTACAATGTGTGTGAAAAAATAACCCAAGAAGTGACTACATGATTTGACATAAGAGCTAGTGCATGGAAAGTGTTAAAATACAACTCTTTGAAGCACCCTAGGGTGTGCCCTTTCTAAAAATATATGGTTGGACCTTTGGTGCCAGCTAGTGCCTTCACACCGTAACCCCTCTGAGGTATTGTGGAAGAGTGCAGGGGTGGACTCTGCCGTCAAATATTAAAATGATATGAATCTGGTACACGCGTCAGTGGCAGTGCACCCAAATATTGAGCCTTTGGTGCCAGCTAGTGCCTTCACAACGTAACACCTCTGAGGTATTGTGGAAGAGTGCAGTGGTGGAGGTTTTGGGAATGCAGAAGAGATCCCCGATCTATTCAGTTACATCAGCATCAGGGGAGTGATAGCTGCTGATCCAGGACTGATTTATTTTTATAAATGTCAGCCGGTCTACAGAGTCGATGGACAGACGCACTCTTTTGTCTGTGACAAAACCTCCAGTGGCACTGAACGTCCTTTCAGAAAGCACGCTGGATGAAGGGCAACCTAGTAGCTGCATAGCATATTGGCTAAGTTCTGGCCAGTGATCCAATCTCAGCACCCAGTAAGCCAGTTGTTATGGACAAGACAATGTATCTGCTTTAACAATAATAAATAGAAAAATGCTCATTGCTCATTTAGATATATTTGTTTCGATATGTTAGAACGGCTTTAAAATCTGATATTAATAACGGCTTTTTACGGGGAAAAGTTATTTTGTTTAACTCGCTGTTCCAGCAGATGGACAAAACCACAAGTTCCTCTTTTTCGGTACAAGGAGAAATGGGTGCTGGACATCCTGAAACAAGCTAAATTCGAACATCGTGACAATGATGCAAAAATAACTTGACATTTGGAAACAGCTAATATTAGACTTTCGTTTCTATGATTTAATACATAATGCGTTTGCAATTTTACTGCCGATGTTAAATAAAATATTAGTTAACACCACTGCTTACGCTTACGCACCAACTGGCATAAAAGCATGTATCAATCCTCTGATTAAAAGGAGAGAGGTCACTTGGCTTTGTCCAAGAAAGACTACATAGACGAGCGAGCGAGCGAGTCTGTGTCGTTTCTGTCAGTGCGCACTTGAATTAACTGATTTCTCCACCAATTTGAACAGAGACTGGCATCCGAAAGACTGATAAAGTCATAACAATTGGCACCCAACATGGGGCATCTGCGTCACGCCTCTGCCAAATCGCCAACACCAAGGATTTCCTGGCGGGACCGCACCAGAAACGGAGTCTGATCAACTTTGTATCCTCATGGTAAGATACCATTTTGATATCCTACCGGTGATGTGTTCTGGTCTGCAGTCCCCGTACTTGGGAATCCAAGCGTGGCGCTTGGGGGATGCACCAAAGTGGGTTTTATTTAACTTTGCTCAGATACCCGTTTACTGACCCACGAATCGCATGCCTGTTGTCTGTCTGTTCACGGTTCTTTGTATTGACAGCATATTTCCTGATGGGAGATTAGTTTGATTATCAGAGAGATCGTCATGGTCTATGGATAAACAGGTGATGCATTGAGGCATATCTGGTAGCACGGCATTTCTTTCTGATAGAGGTGTAGTCTGATTAGCAGTCGGATGGGTGCTGTGAGCCGGCGGTAACAGGTGATGCATTAAGGCATATCTGGAGGGTCACAACACATACATATACATATCTAGCGGTAACAGATGATGCATTAAGGCATATCTGGTAATAAGATATTTATATATTATATTTGGTTTGGAATATAGGGAGAGGACCAGACGGTTTATTTTCGTGATTTAACGGTAAACAGGTGATGCATTAAGGCATATCTGGTAATAAGACACGATAGATATAGGTCTTTCCTCAACTCTGACTATTGATAGACTACGTGAATTGCTTGAATTGATCAGGAAAAGAGCTCACAATCAAAGATGGGTAGCGAACAGAGTAACCATGTGGTATAGAAAGACTCTATGCAAGTTGGTTGAAGAAAGAGCAGGGAAACAGAATCTTATGAAATTCAAACTGCTCGGTAGAGTCTGTGGCTTACATAGTCCCAGACTACAAGCAGAGGAATGGAAAAGTCTATTGAGGAATAAAAAAGGAATGTTGACAGATAATGGAATATGGAATGTATGGTATAAAGTTGCAAAGGAGATTGAGAAAGAAGAGTGGATAGAAACAGGAAAATAGGAAGGGAAAAACCAATTATTACGATTACCTCACCCCAAAATCCAAGCCCCCCTTCTTATGGTGAAATATCAAAAAGGAAAATAGTAAACCCAACGACAACTGCCCAAAAACAGCCAACAGGTCTCTACCCTGTCTTACGCATCGATGGGGCATGCTACACCCCTGGTCCTGTCGTGTCCTCATCAACAGCCACAAGCCATGTACCGACCATAGCCCCTATTATGCCTAATTTGGACGCCACCCTACAGACGGTAGACATGACCGGTAATTTAGGTCAATCATCAGTGTCCAGCCATCCATATGACTCTGTAAATCGTACAGATGAGTCTTTGATATCCCATATAGGGTTGCCCACGCCCATGACACAGGTTGCCCGTACTCAACCCCAGAACCAAGATCTCATGACATTCCCACCCCACCAAAACACCCAGGAAATACCCCCCACTCCCAAGAATAATGTCACCTGGACGCAGCAGCCCACTCTTAGTATAACAGCGGGTACCATGGAAGGGGAGCTTGGGGGTGAGGGGGGGCACACACCAAGAACCTGTTTTAATTGTGGAAAATTCAGCCATTTCAAAACGGGATTGTAAAGCACCCCGCATGCGGAAAAATTGCAAATTCCTCTTTTTTGGTACAAGGAGATATGGGTGCTGGACATGCTGAAACAAACTAAATTTGAACATCGTGACAACGACGCAAAAATTACTTGACATTTGGAAACAGCTGATATTTGACTTTCGTTTCTATGATTTAATCCATAATGCGTTTGCAATTTTACTGCTAATGTTAAATAAAATATTAGTTAGCACCCCTGCTTCCGTTTATGCACCAACTGGCATAAAAGCATGTAGCAATCCTCTGATTAAAGGAGAGAGGTCACTTGGCTTTTTCCAAGAAAGACTACATAGACGAGCGAGCCTGTCGTTTCTTTCAGTGCGCACTTGAATTAACTGATTTCTCCACCAATTTGAACAGAGACTGGCATCCGAAAGACTGATAAAGTCATAACACAGTGGATCATCTGCTGTAAAGGTATCCAGTTCTGCCCTTGCCCCTAGGTAGTCCTGCACCATATAGTGAAGACGCTGGCAATGGGTGTCTACATTTGACGTCCCTGGGCATCATGGACTAAAAAAATTGCAAAAGGCATCAGTCAAGCAGCCCCCTTCACCGCTCTTCCTCTGATAAACCACAGCCTCAGAAGCACCTGTGTCATCACTTGGTAACCTACCAGTGCCTGGAAAGGTGTTACACAAAGAGCGTCCTCAAGTTGTTTCATCCTGTCCTCCCTCTGTGAGGGCAGGATGAGCTCTGTAACCTTACCCTTGTATCGTGGATCAAGAAGGATTGCCAACCAGTAATGATCCCTCTCCTTGATAGCACGACTCCTGGGTAGGGGGATGAGCTGTTCGGGTTCGGACGGTTCGGGGTTCGACCCGAACTTAGCCTGTTCGAGCAGATCGCGAACCCCGAACATTTCCAGGTGTTCGCGGCATGTTCGACCACAATGGACCACAATGCATTTTCCCACTGCCTGAAGCTCGTAATTGGCTACAGCCTTGCACCTGACCACAGGTCTGGTGCAAGACTGGTTGAACACTATGCCAATCACCGCTCAGAGTCCTGATTGGGCAAATTTTGCCCAATCATGGGCTTACAGAGCTAAGTCCTGCAGCACACTATATAAAGGTTTCAACGCAGCGCTTCTGCACGCATTTCAGAGGAGATTTCACAGAAGATAGTTGTGTGTGTTGTTACTGCCGGTCTGCCACGCTACTGGGGGGGTCTCATTTCGACCAAATATCAGGGAATTTAGGTGATGTGTGTCTTGTCACTGTGCCAGCAAGTTTTTTTGGGGTTTACAACTTTATTTAAAACATTTGTGTATTGAGGTGATTTTCTGGGTCTTGTCACACTGTGCCAGCAAGTCTTTTTGGGTCTCATTTATACCAAATATCAGGGAATTTAGGTGATGTGTGTCTGGTCACTGTGCCAGCAATTTTTTTTGGGGTTTACAACTTTCTTTAAAACATTTGTGAATGGAGGTGATCTTCTGGGTCTCGTCACACAGCCAGCAATTATTTTTGGGGCTCACTAATTTCTTTAAAACACTTGGGAATTAAGGTGATCTGTGTCTCGTCATACACAAAGTACCACGCTGTATGTTGGGGCTCACTAATTTCTTTAAAACACTTGGGAATTAAGGTGATCTTCTGTGTCTCGTCACACAGCCAGCAATTTTTTTTGGGGCTCACTAATTTCTTTAAAACACTTGTGAATTAAGGTGATCTGTGTCTCGTCATACAAAAAGTACCACGCTGTATTTTGGGGCTCACTAATTTCTTTAAAACACTTGTGAATGAAGGTGATCTGTGTCTCGTCATACAAAAAGTACCACGCTGTATTTTGGGGCTCACTAATTTCTTTAAAACACTTGGGAATTAAGGTGATCTGTCTCTGGTCACTGGCTACCAGCTATCAGTGTGTCTCACTGAGTTATACCAGAGTTATTTAAATCTTTATACCAGAGTTGAATCAGAGTTCTGTATATATTAATCTATATATCACTCACCATGACTGAAAGAACAAAAAGGACAGGCAGACGCTCCCAGCCACAGATAAGAGGACAAGCAGCCCCTGTGTCAGGAGGCTGTGTCTCTGGTCGTGGTGGACGTGGTGCATCCTCTGCAGGGGCACGCTTGTCCTTTCTAACTGGTGCTGGCCATCTTAAGCAGCAGCAACATACAGAGGACTTGGTGGATTGGCTAACCAGGCCATCCTCATCCTCCCAGTCCTCTGCCAGCCAGGCTTCTAGTGCTTTACAGTCCACTTCAGCTGCCAAAGCATCTAATGCAGCCTCCATGTCCACAGCTACTCCTGCCGTAGCCTCGCTATCACACACGGAGGAGTCAGCTGAATTGTTTGACTACAATGAGAGGGACATGCTGCTTGAGGATGCGCAGCAAGTACAGTGCTCTGATTCAATCTCTGAGGTTGAGCAAGGGAGTATAATCAACCTAGAGGAAGGGGGTGCCAGTGATGACACACAAATAACTGGCACTCATGTTGCTGCAGCATACTGCCAAGTTGGCTCCAGTGACGAGGAGATAGGGGGTGATGACAATGATGATGAGGTCACTGACTCCACCTGGGTGCCAGATCGAACAGAGGAATCAAGTGAGGAGGAGGGGGGAGGAGGCACCGCAAACATGAGGCACAACATCCTCTATGACCAACCGTAGTACTAGCCATTCCAAGGCATCAGATGTCAGAGCTGCTCCGGTGCAGAGCGCTGTTGTCTCAAAGCACACATGCAGGAACTCTGCTGTCTGGGAGTTCTTTAAGAAATGTGCAGCAGACCCCACCGTTGCTATTGGTAATCTATGTCAGAAGAGGATCAAGCGTGGCAAAGACATCCCACACTTGGGTACCACGTGCATGAGGCGACATATGACCACCTGCCATGCATCCCGTTGGCGCAAAACTTTGCGTAGGTCCTCCTCCTCCTCATCTGTCTCTACCCACACTGTATGTCCTGCCATGCAATTGCCTACAACCTCCACCAACAGGGATGATGCTACAGTAATGGATGTACCAGCAGGTCCTTCCTCACAATGTGACATCATCCCAGTAGCTGAAGATTTACGCAGTCAGATTACGTTGCCACAGCTGCTGCAGCGTTAGAAAAAATATAGTCCCAACCATCCCCAAGCACAGCGTCTAAATGCCAGCTTGGCAAAATTACTTGCATTACAGCTGCTGCCTTTCCAGCTGGTGGACTCTGCCTCCTTCCGTGAATTTGCTGAATGTGCTGTACCACAGTGGCAGGTTCCAAAACGCCAGTTCTTTTCATGGAAGGCCATTCCAGCACTATACCAGCACGTGGAAGACAATGTTATGGAGTCATTGGGAAAGGCAGTCAGCAGCAAGGTGCACATTACTTTAGACACGTTGTCCAGCAAGCATGGACAGGGCCGTTACCCAGTGTGCCATGAAGGAAATGTAACTATGCTTGCAGCTGGGAGGGATCCAGGACGGGGCTCTGTGCTGGAACTTGTTCATCCACCATGCCTCCAGAAAGCTGCTTGTATGAGGTCTGTCTGCTCCACCACCTCTTCCTCCTCCTCCTTCTCGGTCTCTGGCGAAGTGGCAGTTAAACTGACTTGTGGCAGGGGCTACGCAATGGCTCAAGCAAAAAGAAGCTATACTGTGCTTGAGC
This sequence comes from Leptobrachium leishanense, assembly GCA_009667805.1. NCBI lineage: Eukaryota > Metazoa > Chordata > Amphibia > Anura > Megophryidae > Leptobrachium > Leptobrachium leishanense. The sequence continues at coordinate 111,943,936 of CM019068.1, read as the reverse complement.
TGGTTTGTTTAGGGGACAGGAGCCACACCGGGCCAGAAATTTTGTCAGCTCTGCAGGGGCAGGTGCAGAGATGGTTAACACCACGCCAGCTTGAGCTGGGAATGATCGTCTGCGATAATGGCAGCAACCTTCTCTCCGCCCTACGCAAGGGTAAATTGACGCATGTACCATGCCTAGCACACGTCCTAAATCTGGTGGTACAGCGTTTCCTAACCAAGTACCCAGGGCTGCCAGAGCTTCTCATCCAGGCCAGAAAAGTCTGCAGCCACTTCAGACAGTAATTCCCAGCAAGCGTTCGCTTGGCAGAAATTCAAAGAGAATTCCACCTTCCCACAAACCGTCTGATCTGTGACATGCCCACCAGGTGGAATTCGACATTAGCAATGCTGCAGCGTCTGCACAAGCAGCAGATGGCCATCAACGAGTACCTGTGTGAGTATGGCACAAGGACAGGTTCAGGTCAACTTGGTTTTTTCCCCCCGCATTGGCTAATGATCAAGGATGCATGCAATGTACTGTCACCATTTGAGGAGGCAACGAGGATGGTGAGCAGGGACAGTGCATGCATCAGTGACACAATTCCTTTAGTGTTCCTGCTGGAGCACACTCTGCGGGGAATTATAGATGTGGCTCTAGAGGCAGAGCAGCGGGAGGAAGAGAAGGCCTTCCCTAGCTCTCAAGGCCCCAGTCTTTCCGCAGACAGCATTCCAGCGGGTCCTACTCAGATCAGACAGGAGGAGGACTATTTAAGTAGTGGGGGCATTGAAGGTGGGGGTTCCTCAAGGCAGGGTTTTGTGTGCCCAGAAACAGAAGGGCTTGTGCGTGGCTGGGAGGAGGAAGTGCACGATACAGTCATCCTCATGACCAGGAAGACTCGGCAGCTAATGCCACCTCCAACCTATGCTGCATGGGCTCACTTATGATGCAAAGCCTGCTAAAGGACCCCAGGATTCGTGCTATCAAGGAGAGGGATCATTACTGGTTGGCAACCCTTCTTGATCCACGATACTAGGGGAAAGTTGCAGAGCTCATCCTGCCCGCACAGAGGGAGCACAGGATGACATAACTTGAGGACGCTCTAAAGCGAAACTTGTGTAACACCTTTCCAGGCACTGCTAGATTACCAAGTGCTGACACACGTGCTTCTGAGGCTGCAGGTGATCAGAGGAATAGCGGTGAAGGCCAGGGCCGCTTGACTGATGCATTTTGAATTTTTTTTAGCCCACGACGCCCAGGGACGTCAAATGTAGGCACCCATTGCCAGCATCTTCACCATATGGTGCAGGACTACCTGGGGCAAGGGCAGACCTGGATACCTATCCAGCAGATGATCCACTGGCTTACTGGTTGTTGAGATTGGATCACTGGCCAGAATTTAGCCAATATGTTATGCAGCTACTAGGTTGCCCTTCATCAAGCATGCTTTCCGAAAGGACGTTCAGTGCCGCTGAAGGTTTTGTCACAGACAAAAGAGTGCGTCTGTCCACCGACTCTGTAGACTGGCTGACATTTATAAAAATGAATCAGTCCTGGATCAGCAGCTATCAATCCCCTGATGCTGAAGTAATGGAATAGATAGGGGATGTCCTCTTCTGCATTCACAAAACCTCCAGCACTGAACTCTTCCACAATACCACAAAAGGGTTACGGTGTGAAGGCACTGCTGCCATGAACGGCACAATATCTGGCTGCACTGATGCCCATTAAAAAAAACAAAAAACTTATCAATATAGGACCACATGGTCCACCCCTGCATTCTTCCACAATACCACAGAGGGGTTACTGTATGATGATACTTGCTGGCCTGGCAGTCTTGCACCAAAGGCAGAATATCTGGGTGCACTGACGCCCATTACCAGATCAAAAACTTTTCAATATAGGACCGCATGGTCCACCCCTGCATTCTTCCACAATACCACAGAGGGGTTCCTGTATGATAGTACTTGCATGCCTGGCACTAAAGGCACAATATCTGGGTGCACTGCCATTGACGCCTGTATCAGATTCATATCCTCAGAGGGGTTACGGTGTGACGGCACTGTTGCCGACGCTAAAAGCCCAATTTTAAAGCACCTATTGTTACTTTCATCCAAAGCCTGCATATGTTTCACAATAATTTAGCTCAAAAAAACACTAAACTTTTTCTGCGCGTCCTAAAATGTCTTTTCATACAGGCTGCCACCCCAAGCAGTTGTTTATGGATAGATTAAAGGAAAAGCATTTACCGTCATATGAAACGTCATTTATTTGTTTTTAAGTGTTTCTATACATCCTAGAAATCCGCAACTTCACCGCAGGTTATGGGGACCTCCTAGGCACGATATTTGAAGGAATTTTTGTTTTTATTTTTAACCCTTATTTCATGGAAAACTCACTGTCCCTTTAAAAACTTTTTTTAAAACTTTTTGTCCTTGTTTCCTGTCCCCCAGGGCACTACCCGGACCCCCATACACCTTTTATGGCAAATATGTAGCATATATGCCCTCTTGGAGGGCACTCTAAAAAACCGAATTTTCAGCCCCATTGACTAGCATGGGGGTTCGGGTTCGGTCCCGAACAAATGGGAAGTTCGGGTTCGGGCTCGAACCGAACTCGGGGAGTGTTCGGCTCATCCCTAATCCTGGGGTGCTTTAGCAGGCTTTGCAGGATAAGGGAGCCCATGCAGCATAGGTTGGAGGCGGCATTAGCTTCTGAGTGTTCCTTGTCGCTGAGGATGACCGTATCGTGCACTACCTCCGCCCAGCCACGTACTAGTCCTTGGGTTTCTAGGGACACTAAACCCTCCCTTGAGGAATCCCCACCTTCAATGCCCCCACAACTTAAATATTCCTCCTCCTCCTCATCTTCCTCTTGTCTGATCTGAGGACTCACAAGAATGCTGTCTGCGAAAGACTGGGGCCTTGAGAGCTAGGGAAGTCCTCCTCTTCCTCCCGCTGCTATGCCTCTAGAGCCACATCTATAATTCCCCGCAGAGTGTGCTCCAGCAGGAACACTAAAGGAATTGTGTCACTGATGCATGCACTGTCCCTGCTCACCATCCTCGCTGCCTCCTCAAATGGTGACAGTACAGTGCATGCATCCTTGATCATCAGCCACTGCGGGGGGGAAACCAAGATGACCTGAACCTGTCTTTGTGCCATACTCACACAGGTACTCATTGATGGCCCTCTGTTGCTTGTGCAGATGCTGCAGCATTGCCAATGTTGAGTTCCACCTGGTGGGCATGTCACAGATCAGATGGTTTGTGGGAAGGTGGAATTCTCTTTGAATTTCTGCCAGGCGAACACTTGCTGGGAATGACCGTCTGAAGTGGCTGCAGACTTTTCTGGTATGGCTGAGAAGCTCTGCCAGCCCTGAGTACCTGGTTAGGAAATGCTGTACCACCAGATTTAGTACGTGTGCTAGGCATGGTACATGCGTCAATTTACCCTTGCATAGGGCGGAGAGAAGATTGCTGCCATTATCACAGACGACCATTCCAAGCTCAAGCTGGCGTGGTGTTAACCATCTCTGCACCTGCCCCTGCAGAGCTGACAGAATTTCTGGCCCGGTGTGGCTCCTGTCCCCTAAACAAACCAGCTCAAGCACAGTATGGCTTCTTTTTGCTTGAGCCATTGCGTAGCCCCTGCCACAAGTCGGTTTAATTGCCACTTCGCCAGAGACAGAAAAGGAGGAGGAGGAAGAGGTGGTGGAGCAGACAGACCTCATACAAGCAGCTTTCTGGAGGCATGGTGGATGAACAAGTTCCAGCACAGAGCCCCGTCCTGGATCCCTCCCAGCTGCAAGCATAGTTACATTTCCTTCATGGCACACTGGGTAACGGCCCTGTCCATGCTTGCTGGACAACGTGTCTAAAGTAATGTGCACCTTGCTGCTGACTGCCTTTCCCAATGACTCCATAACATTGTCTTCCACGTGCTGGTATAGTGCTGGAATGGCCTTCCTTGAAAAGAACTGGCGTTTTGGAACCTGCCACTGTGGTACAGCACATTCAGCAAATTCACGGAAGGAGGCAGAGTCCAACAGCTGGAAAGGCAGCAGCTGTAATGCAAGTAATTTTGCCAAGCTGGCATTTAGACGCTGTGCTTGGGGATGGTTGGGACTATATTTTTTCTACGCTGCAGCAGCTGGGCAATGAAATCTGACTGCGTACCTCTGCAGCTGATGGGATGCTGTCACATTCTGAGGAAGGACCTGGTACACCCATTACTATAACATCATCCCTGTCAGTGGAGGTTGTAGACTTGGCATGACATATAGTGGGGGTAGAGACAGATGAGGACAGATGGGAAGTGTTGTGCCAACGGGATGCATGACAGGTAGTCATATGTTGCTTCAAGCATGTGGTACCCAAGCGGCTGATGTTTCTCCCACGCTTGATCCTCTTCAGACATAGCTTACAAATAGCAACGCTGTGGTCTGCTGCACATGTCGTGAAGAACTCCCAGACAGCAGAGATCCTGGATGTGTGCTTTGAGACAACAGCGCTCTGCACCTGAGCAGCTCTGACATCTGATGCCTTGGACTGGCTACGGTTGCTCATAGAGGACGTTGTGCCTCGTTTTTGTTGTGCCTCCTCCTCCTCGACGACGCTGTTCGATCAGGCACTCAGGTGGAGTCAGTGACCTAATCATCGTCATCACCCCCTATCTCCTCGTCACTGGAGCCAACTTGGCAGTAGGGATGAGCTGTTCAGTTCAGAGTTCGCATCGAACATAGCCTGTTCACTTGTTCGCGATTACGAACATTTCCGGGTGTTCACCGTGTGTTCGCCCACAATGCACCACAATGGACCACAATGCAGTTTTCCACTGGCCTGAAGCTCGTAATTGGCTACAGCTTTGCACCTGACCACAGGTCTGGTGCAAGACAGGTTCAACATTATGCCAATCATGGCTCAGAGTCCTGATTGGGCAAATTTTGCCCATTCATTGGCTCACAGAGCTAAGCCCCGCAGCACACTATATAAGGTTTCCACGCAGCGCTTCTGCACGCATTTGAGGGGAGATTTCAAAGGAGATTGTTGTTGTGGGTTCTTACTGCCGGTCTGCCACGCTACTGTGGGGTCTAGGGGGGTCTCATTTCTACCAAATATCTGGGAATTGTTGTAATCTTTGTGCTCAGTCCCAGCAAGTATTTTGGGGGTCACTAATTTCTACAAAACATTTGGGAATTGAGGTGATCTGTGTCTTGTCACTGCCAGCAAGTATTTTGGGGGTCACAAATTTCTACAAGATATTTAGGAATCGTTATAATTCGTGTGTTCTCACTGGCTGCCACCCATCAGGGGGTCTCACTGATTTATAGGAGGTTTCTGGGAATTGTAATCTGTGTCTTCTCACTGGCTGCTAGCTATCAGGGTGTCTCACTGAGTTATACCAGAGTTCTGTAAATCTTTAATCTTTATACCAGAGTTGAATCAGAGTTCTGTAAATATTTAATCTATATATCACTCACCATGTCTGAAAGAACAAAAAGGACAGGCAGACTCTCCCAGATACAGATAACAGGGCAAGCAGCCCCTGTGTCGGGAGGCTGTGCCTCTGGTCGTGGTGGATGTGGTGCATCCTCTGCAGGGGCACGCTTGTCCTTTCTAACTGGTGCTGGCCGTCTTCTTAAGCAGCAGCAACATACAGAGGATTTGGTGGATTGGCTAACCAGGCCATCCTCATCCTCCGAGTCCTCTGCCAGCCAGGCTTGTAGTGCTTTACAGTCCACCTCAGCTGCCAAAGCATCTAATGCAGCCTCCATGTCCACAGCTACTCCTGCCGTAGCCTCGCTATCACACACGGAGGAGTCAGCTGAATTGTTTGACTACAATGACAGTGACCTGCTGCTTGAGGATGCGCAGCAAGTACAGTGCTCTGATTCAATCTCTGAGGTTGAGGAAGGGAGTATAATCAACCTAGAGGAAGGGGGTGCCAGTGATGACACACAAATAACTGGCACTCATGTTGCTGCAGCATACTGCCAAGTTGGCTCCAGTGACGAGGAGATAGGAGGTGATGACAATGATGATGAGGTCACTGACTCCACCTGGGTGCTAGATCGAACAGAGGAATCAAGTGAGGAGGAGGGGGGGGAGGAGGCACCGCAAACACGAGGCACAACATCCTGTATGACCAACCGTAGTACTAGCCATTCCAAGGCATCAGATGTCAGAGCTGCTCCGGTGCAGAGCGCTGTTGACTCAAAGCACACATGCAGGAACTCTGCTGTCTGGGAGTTCTTTAAGAAATGTGCAGCAGACCCCACCGTTGCTATTGGTAATCTATGTCAGAAGAGGATCAAGCGTGGCAAAGACATCCCACACTTGGGTACCACGTGCATGAGGTGACATATGACCACCTGCCATGCATCCCATTGGCGCAAAACTTTGCGTAGGTCCTCCTCCTCCTCATCTGTCTCTACACCCACTGTATGTCCTGCCATGTCATTGCCTACAACCTCCACTGACAGGGATGATGCTACAGTAATGGATGTACCAGGTCCTTCCTCACAATGTGACATCATCCCATCAGCTGAAGATTTATGCAGTCAGATTACGTTGCCGCAGCTGCTGCAGCGTTAGAAAAAATATAGTCCCAACCATCCCCAAGCACAGCGTCTAAATGCCAGTTTAGCAAAATTACTCGCATTGCAGCTGCTGCCTTTCCAGCTGGTGGACTATGCTCCCTTCAGTGAATTTGCCGAATGTGCTGTACCACAGTGGCAGGTTCCAAAACGCCATTACTTTTCACGGAAGGCCATTCCAGCACTATACCAGCACGTGGAAGACAATGTTATCGAGTCATTGGGAAAGGCAGTCAGCAGCAAGATGCATGTGACTTTAGACACGTGGTCCAGCAAGCATGGACAGGGCCGTTACATTTCCTTCACGGCACACTGGGTAACTCTGATTGCAGGGAAAAAACAGCGAAAGGAATGAGGCTCAATAAACCACTCCACAGGGCATAACCCAACAATGACAATGAAAAACAGTTTGCACAAAGTGCAACAAGAGTGGTATAAACAATTAATTTTAATGGTTAATGATAAATTAAAAAGAAATGGAAAAAATAGATATGTGGACAGTGACCCAAGAGGAAGTCGATGCCGTACCGATAATTAGTAGCAAGGATATACTTGTAGTAAATGAAGGCTGCCTATACACCGGTGGTTGAAGCCACCCAGAAGGCAATAGCAGTGAAGGTAACAAGTAACAAGGGCATACACAAAGATACTAACGGCTCACTATACCTCGGTGGTTCAAGCCACCTACATAACCAATTGCTAGGCACACTAAATAGATCACCAATAATAGCCAAGGACAAGGTCCACAAGAATAAAGCAGAATAGAGCTGTTAAAAACAAGGAGAAGGCATATCTCGACCGGTTTCGCCCCCTTGTGGATTCCCTTTATGTATTTAAATGTTTCTATCATATCTCCTCTGTCTCGTCTTTTTTCCAAGCTGTACATGTTAAGATCATTAAGCCTTTCCTGGTAACTTTTCTCCTTCAAGCCGTACACCATTTTAGTAGCCCTTCTCTGAACTCTCTCTAAGATGTCTATATCCTTCTGGAGATACGGTCTCCAGTACTGCACACAGTACTCCAAGTGAGGTCTCACCAGTGCTCTATACAGTGGCATGAGCACTTCCCTTTTCCTACTGCTAATACCTCTCCCTACACAACCAAGCATTCTGCTAGCATTTCCTGCTGCTCTATTACATTGACTACTTACCCTTAGATCCTCTGAAATAATGACCCCTAAATCCCTTTCCTCAGATGTTGAGGTTAGGACTGTATCAACTATTCTATATTCAGCCCTTGGGTTTTTACGTCCCAGGTGCATTATCTTGCACTTATCCACATTAAAACTCAATTGCCACAACTCCGACCATTTTTTTAGTTTACCTAAATCATTTGTCATTTGGCTGATCCCTCCAGGAACGTCAACCCTGTTGCAAATCTTTGTGTCATCAGCAAAAAGACATACTTTTCCATTAATACCTTCTGCAATATCACTAATAAAAATATTAAAGAGAATGGGTCCAAGTACTGACCCCTGAGGTACCCCACTGGTAACAAGACCTTGTGCCGAATAAACTCCATTTACCACAACCCTCTGTTGTCGGTCACTCAGCCACTGCCTAATCCAGTCAACAATATTGGAATCTAAACTCAAAGATTGCAATTTATTGATAAGCCTTCTATGCGGAACAGTATCAAAAGCCTTACTGAAATCTAAATAAGCAATGTCTACTGCACCACCTGTGTCTATTATTTTTGTTACCCAATCAAAAAAATCAATAAGATTAGTTTGGCATGATCTCCCTGAGGTAAACCCATGTTGTTTCTGATCCTGTAATCTATGTGTTTTTAGATGTTCAACAATCCTTTCCTTTAACATGGTTTCCATTAATTTCCCCACTACTGACGTAAGACTAACTGGCCTATAGTTCCCCGATTCCTCCCTACTACCCATCTTGTAAATGGGCACAACATTTGCTAATTTCCAGTCTTCTGGGACGACTCCCGTTAACAAGGATTGGTTAAATAAATCTGTTAATAGTTTTGCTATTACATCACTGAGCTCTTTTAATAATTTAGGGTGGATCCCATCAGGCCCCATTGACTTATTTGTCTTTACTTTAGACAGCTGCTGTAGAACCTCCTCCTCTGTAAACTGATATGTAAATGTCTCTTTAGTGTTCTCTCCTAACTGAGGTTCCTTTCCTTCCTTTTCTTCTGCAAAGACTGAACAAAAATATTCATTGAGGCAGTCAGCGAGACCTTTATCCTCTTCTACATACCTTCCTTCCTTTGTTTCTAATCTAATTAATCCTTGTTTTAGTTTTCTTTTCTCGTTTATGTATCTAAAATATGTTTTGTCCCCCTTTTTTACTGACTGAGCTATTTTCTCTTCTGCGTGTGCTTTGGAAGCTCTTATAAATTGCTTTGCCTCTTTCTGCCTAATCTTATAGGTTTGCCTATCTTCTTCACTCTGAGTTGTTTTATAATTATTGAATGCTATCTTTTTGTTCTTCACTATTTTGGCCACTTCTGCAGAGTACCACAGTGGTTTCTTCCCTTTTTTGTTTTTGCTAACAAGCCGAATGCAATTTCCTGTGGCCTTCAATAATGCTTCCTTTAAATAATCCCATTTCTCCTGGACTCCCTTTAAACTCCTCCAGTCTGATAATGACTCCTTCACACAAAATCTCATTTTAGAAAAATCAGTTTTTTTAAAGTCTAAAACTTTCGTTCTTGTGTGGTGCGGCTCCATCCCTGTTGTTATATTAAACCATACTGACTGGTGATCACTAGATCCCAAATTTTCACCTACAACAACGTCTGATACCAAACCTCCATTTGTGAGTATTAAATCCAATATGGCCTCTTTACGGGTCGGCTCCTCAACTACTTGTGTTAGAGATAATCCCAGTAGGGGGCTTAATCCAGAGATACAGTGCCCGCCCAACTAACCCGTATAAGTACCTCCAAGGTGTTAATTAGTGCGATCAATCAATGCGAACAGCTGGGAAACAGACCAATCCATAGGCATAAAACATCGAGACCGTGTCTGCCGACACGTAAATGGTCACATGGCATCAGGGATCCAATGATTGGTCAGTTAATGGTATCCCAGTAACCGAAGACGCAGTGAACGAAGCAGAAAGAAACACATTGGTTTCAAAACAATGTATCAGCAAGAGCTTCCTGACACGTGACAATGCATGTGATGATGAGAGACCAATGGGTATCAATGGATGGTAGCGTGGTAACCACGGACGCGGTAATACCCTCAAATAGCGATGGCTATTGTTATTAAGAGGGAAAGGTCTCAAATGGCCACACAATTACATAAATCTCAACATAGTAACGGGTCATATGAGTATATGTGCTATATAGCGGTCTGTTATTAATTCAAAGGGTACTAAAGTTAAATATAACTGGCTACCAGTTAGGTAGACATGATAGACCTGATAAATAAGTAGCAATATATCAAAACAACCATATGGTGAATGATTTCACGTTAATAAGCTCATTGGCCCATCAATATGCATAAAGGTCTAGTGACGATCAGGACCTGAATTACCACCATATCTAAAATATATAAAGAAAACATAAGCCCATTGGACAAGAGGGTAATATAACACAAATAGAAGGTGGTGTAAAAGGAAGAAAGCCACATGTCGCATAATAAGAAGAACATCAGGAAAATAGGAGGAACAGAAACGGGGGGTTGGGATAAAATGTCAAAAAAAGAAAACTTAATATGTAACCAATGAAGAAATTAATACCGTACAATAGCAAAACGTAATATAATAAGCATAAAGGCATAAATTAGAGGGCTAAATGGGCACTCAAATAAAGGGGACAAACGTAAAGCCTTCATTGAGGCCTGAAGGTGATCTGGTATTGAGACGATATATCCTGAAGGCTTCACGTTTAAGCAGTTTGTTATCGAGATTACCCTTACGAGGGCCAAGTTTAATATGTTCAATACCCAGAAACTTAAAGTTGCTAAGTGAACATATATTACATGTAGTGAAGTGTCTGGCGACAGGAGTGTCCTTCTTAAGTCTGATAGATCGAACATGCTCAAGTATGCGGACTTTAAGAGGTCGAATGGTTTTGCCTACATACTTTTTGCCACAATGGCACAGCAACAGGTAAATGACACCTACAGAGTTACAATTGATGAACTGACGAACCGAAAAAGAGATGGAATCATCAAAGTTACTGAATAGTTTGGGGGTACGGGATACGTAAGGACAGGCCATACACCTGCCACACTTATACATTCCCTTAAGATTATTGGACAGCCAAGAGTCGACAGAATGTCAAGTTGATTGAAAATGACTGTGTACCAACTTGTCATTAAGGTTGGTACACCTCCTGGCTGTCAAGGCAGGACGATTAGAAATAGCGTCTTTAAGATGTACATTAGTCAGTAAAGGCCAATAACGTTCGCAAATCTGTGTAACGGATTGCCACCCTAGATTAAAATCCGCAATCAATCTTATGGGTTCAGAAACAATAGTTGGAGGTGAGTCTTGCAACAGAAGGTGCCGGTCAGAGAGTAATGCTCGCACTAACGCACTAATTAACACCTTGGAGGTACTTATAGGGGTTAGTTGGGCGGGCACTGTATCTCTGGATTAAGCCCTGGTCGGGCGAAACCGGTCGAGATATGCCTTCTCCTTGTTTTTAACAGCTCTATTCTGCTTTATTCTTGTGGACCTTGTCCTTGGCTATTATTGGTGATCTATTTAGTGTGCCTAGCAATTGGTTATGTAGGTGGCTTGAACCACCGAGGTATAGTGAGCCGTTAGTATCTTTGTGTATGCCCTTGTTACTTGTTACCTTCACTGCTATTGCCTTCTGCGTGGCTTCAACCACCGGTGTATAGGCAGCCTTAATTTACTACAAGTATATCCTTGCTACTAATTATCGGTACGGCATCGACTTCCTCTTGGGTCACTGTCCACATATCTATTTTTTCCATTTCTTTTTAATTTATCATTAACCATTAAAATTAATTGTTTATACCACTCTTGTTGCACTTTGTGCAAACTGTTTTTCATTAACTCTGATTGCAGCTGGGAGGGATCCAAAACGGGGCTCTGTGCTGGAGCTTGTTCATCCACCACGCCTCCAGAAAACTGCTTGTATGAGGTCTGTCTGCTCCACCACAACCTCTCCCTCTTCCTCCTCCTTCTGTGTTCTCTGGGGAAGTGGCAGTTAAACGGACGCCTGACAGGGGCTACGCAATGGCTCAAGCAAAAAGATGCCATACTGTGCTTGAGCTGGTTTGTTTAGGGGACAGGAGCCACACCGGGCCAGAAATTCTATCAGCTCTGCAGGGCCAGGTGCAGAGATGGTTAACACCACGCCAGCTTCAGCTGGAAATGATCGTCTGTGATAATGGCAGCAACCTTCTCTCTGCCCTACGCAAGGGTAAATTGACGCATATACCATGCCTAGCACACGTCCTAAATCTATTGGTACAGTGTTTCCTAACCAAGTACCCAGGGCTGGCAGAGCTTCTCAGCCAGGCCAGAAAAGTCTGCAGCCACTTCCGACGGTCATTCCCAGCAAGCGTTCACCTGGCAGAAATTCAAAGAAAATTCCACCTTCCCACAAACCGTCTGATCTGTGACATGCCCACCAGGTGGAACTCGACATTAGCAATGCTGCAGCATCTGCACAAGCAGCAGAGGACAGGTTCAGGTCAACTTGGTTTCCCCCCCGCAGTGGCTGAGGATCAAGGATGCATGCACTGTACTGTCACCATTTAAGGAGGCAGCGAGGATGGTGAGCAGGGACAGTGCATGCATCAGTGACAATTCCTTTAGAGTTCCTGCTGGAGCACACTCTGTGGGGAATTATAGATGTGGCTCTAGAGGTAGAGCAGCGGGAGGAAGCGGAGGCCTTCCCTAGCTCTCAAGGCCCCAGTCTTTCCGCAGACAGCATTCCAGCAGGTCCTCCTCAGATCAGACAGGAGGAGGATGAGGAGGAGGAATATTTAAGTAGTGGGGGCATTGAAGGTGGGGATTCCTCAAGGGAGAGTTTTGTGTGCCCAGAAACACAAGGGCTAGTGCGTGGCTGGGAGGAGGAAGTGCACGATACGGTCATCCTCATTGACCAGGAAGACTCGGAAGCTAATGCCACCTCCAACCTATGCTGCATGGGCTCCCTTATAATGCAAAGCCTGCTAAAGGACCCCAGGATTCGTGCTATCAAGGAGAGGGATCATTACTGATTGGCAACCCTTCTTGATCCACGATACAAGGGTAAAGTTGCAGAGCTAATCCTGCCCGCACAGAGGGAGCACAGGATGAAAAAACTTGAGGACGCTCTAAAGCGACACTTGTGTAACACCTTTCCAGGCACTGGTAGCTTACCAAGTGCTGACACAGGTGCTTCTGAGGCTGCGGATGATCAGAGAAATAGTGGTGAAGGCCAGGGCCGCTTGACTGATGCATTTTTTAATTCTTTTAGTCCACGACGCCCAGGGACGTCAAATGTAGGCACCCATTGCCAGCGTCTTCACCATATGGTGCAGGACTACCTAGGGCAAGGGCAGACCTGGATACCTTTCCAGCGGATGATCCACTGACTTACTGGGTGTTGAGATTGGATCACTGGCCAGAACTTAGCCAATATGCTATGCAGCTACTAGGTTGCCCTTCATCCAGTGTACTTTCTGAAAAGACGTTCAGTGCCGCTGGAGGTTTTGTCACAGACAAAAGAGTGCGTCTGTCCACCGACTCTGAATCAGTTCTGGATCAGCAGTTATCAATCCCCTGATGCTGACGTAATGGAATAGATCGGGGATGTCGTCTGCATTCACAAAACCTCCAGCACTGAACTCTTCCACAATACCACAAAAGGATTACGGCGTGAATGCACTTGCTGCCATGAAAGGCACAATATTTGGCTGCACTGATGCCTGTGCCACATCTTTATCATTTTAATTTTTTGAACCGCAGGTTCCAACCCTGCACTTTTTCACAATACTACGGAGGGGTTACTGTATGAATGCACGTGCTGGCCTGGCACCAAAAGCACAATATCTGGGTGCACTAACGCCTTTACCAGATGCCTATCTTTTTAATATAGGACCGCAAGGTCCACCCCTGCATTCTTCCACAATACTACAGAGGGGTTACTGTATGATAGTACTTGCAGGCCTGGCAACAAAAGCACTGCCACTGATGCCTGTATCAGATTCATATCCTCAGAGGGGTTACTGTGTGACGGCACTGTTGCCGACGCTAAAGGACCAATTTTAAAGCACCTATTGTTACTTTCATCCAAAGCCTGCTTAAGTTTCACAATAATTTAGCCCAAAAAAAAATCACTAAACTTTTTCTACGTGTCCGAAAATGTCTCCTCTTTTCCTACAGACTGCCGCCCCAAGCAGGTGTTTATGGATAGATTAAAGGAAAAGCATTTACAGGCATTTGAAATTTTTTTTTTGTTTTTAAGTGTTTCTATACATCCTAGAAATCCGCCACTTCATGGGCAGGTTATGGGGACCTCCTAGGCACGATATTTAAAGGAATTTTTCGTTTTCATTTTTAACCCTTATTTCATGGAAACCTCACTGTCCCTTTAAAAAACGTTTTTTTTAAAACTTTTTGTCCTTGTTTCCTGTCCCCCCGGCACTACCCGGACCCCCATACACCTTTTATGGCAAATATCTAGCATATATGCCCTCTTGGTGGGCACTCTAAAAATCGAATTTTCAGCCCCATTGACTTGTATTGAGTTTGAGTTCGAATTCGAACATTTGGAAAGTTCGAGTTCGAATGCGAAACGAACTCGGGGGTGTTCGGCTCATCCCTACTTGGCAGTATGCTGCAGCTGCTGGGGGATCATGAGTGCCAGTTCTTTGTGTGTCACTGGCACCCCTTCCCTCTAGGTTGATTATACTCCCTTCCTCAACCTCAGAGTTTGAATCAGAGCACTGGAGTTGCTGCGCATCCTCAAGCAGCATGTCACTGTCATTGTAGTCAAACATTTCAGCTGAGTACACCGTGTATGGTGGTGAGGCTACGACAGGAGTAGCTGTGGACATGGAGGCTGAATTAGATGTTTTGGCAGCTGAGGTGGACTGTAAAGCACTACAAGCCTGGCTGGCAGAGGACGCAGAGGATGAGGATGGCCTGGTTAGCCAATCCACCAAATCCTCTGTATGTTGCTGCTGCTTAAGACGGCCAGCACCAGTTAGAAAGGACAAGCGTGCCCCTGCAGAGGTTGCACCACGTCCACCACGACCAGGGGCACAGCCTTCCCACACAGAGGCTGCTTGCCCTCTTATCTGTGTCTGGGAGGGTCTGCCTCTCCTTTTTGGTCTTTCTGACATGGTGAGTGATATATAGATTAAAGATATACAGAACTCTGATTCAGCTCTGGTATTTAGATTGGAGATATGCAGAACTCTAATTCAACTGTGTTATCTAGATTAAAGATATTCAGAACTCTGCTGTAAGTCAGCGATTTCACTGATATTTTCCCTGCAAGGCTGCCAATGTCCTCTACTCTCTCTCTGATTCACTTCCTCTCCTGCAGGCTGCAACACCCTGATAGCGGACAAGACCCAGATTCAACTCTGAATAGATAAAAAGGTACAGATTAAAAGATACAGATGAACTATGATTCAACTGTGGCAAAAAAGTATTTAGTCAGCAACCATTGTTTTTAATAAATTTTAATTTTTGAAACTTTCTGTTCCTGTTGTTGCTGTGCCATCCATCTGGAATCCTGGACGGTTTTTTCTTGGGTTTCCTAACATCTAAAAAACCCATGGGCGTTTATTTTGAGAAGAAAATGTGAGTAGAAAGTCTCGAATTGCCATAACATAATCTTTCTCAGATTTGCACAAGGAGTGTCTCCTTTTGTCTTTTATCTTCCACCATATGATCCTGGATATACCAGTTTGGATAAAGGTGGGGGTCACCTGAGAAATTGGAAGACAATCTACCCATATGCCTGGACCCACTTAGAGCCAGTGATAAGGCTCTAGATTTGTGAGTGGGATATCACCCTTATTTCCCTCCAAAAATTGATATCTACCTATTGCACTATTGCTGTTTATCTTTCTCCTATATGTACACGTGAGACCCTAGGACCCCAGGAAGCATTGTTTGCGCCATTTCAGGTTATATTCTGCATTTGCAGGTTCTATAACTTAAAAAGATGAGAGAGGCCTGTAATTGTCATCATGATACACTTCAACTATGAGAGACAAAATGTGAAAACAAAAATCCAGAAAATCACATTGTCTGATTTTTTAAAGAATTTATTTGCAATTTATGGTGCAAAATAAGTATTTGGTCAATATCAAAAGTCCATCTCAATATTTTGTTATATATATCCTTTGTTGGCAATGACAGAGGTCAAACGTTTTCTGTAAGTCTTCACAAGATTTTCACACACTGTTGCTGGTATTTTTGACCATTCCTCCACGCAGATCTCCTCTAGAGCAGTGATGTTTTGGGGCGGTCTCTGGGCAACACGGACCGTCAACTCCCTCCAAAGGTTTTCTATGTGGTTGAGATCTGGAGACTGGCTAGGCCACTCCAGGACCTTGATATACTTCTTACAAAGCCACTCCTTCGTTGCCCTGGCGGTGTGTTTGGGATCATTGTCCTGCTGAAAGACCCAGCCACGTTTCATCCTCAATGCCCTTCCTGATGGAAGGAGGTTTTCACTTAAAATCTCACGATACGATACATGGCTCCATTCATTCTTCCCTTTACACGGATCAGTCGTCCTGGTCCTTTTGCAGAAAAACAGCCCCAAAGCATGATGTTTCCGCCACCATGCTTCACAGTAGGTATGGTGTTCTTTGGATGCAACTCAGCATTCTCTCTCCTCCAAACACGACGAGTTGAGTTTTTACCAAAAAGTTCTACTTTGGTTTCATCTGACCATTGTCAGGTATATTGGAAAGGAAAAATTAAAATGGATGCCTGTAGCCATTTTGTTTTAAATAGAAAGTCTTTTCTTTTTCAAATTTTCCCTAGTTTTAGAAATTAACAGAATTTTTTTTAAAAAGTTCACGGCTAGGTGAAATCTTAATTTTTTCTAAAAATACCAGACATGAGGGAACCTTAAAATGTCTTTGTGTGATATAATGCTAAAGCTAAGTGCCAGACATGTCTCATTTAAATTTATTGACTTGTTTTAAGTCTTTAAAACAAAAAGATATTTTGTCTTTGGGTATAGGAAAAATAAAAGTTAAAATTTTTGTAATGTATGTTTATATTCACGAAATATATTTTTATAATTAAGGTATATCTATACTATAAAACAATAAGGGCTGGCGTGTCCGTCGCCAAAACCCTACTGCGCATGCGCGCGCAACCTACGGCCGCGGCACGCGCACAGCCGGCGTGCGAGAGGGACAAAACAAATCCGATCCATTGGAGAGGCGCACAGCACAGCGCCTCTCCAATGGATCGGATTTGTTTTCTGCATCCCCTCCGCGCCCGGCCTCCATCTCCTCCGCGCCCGGCCTCCATCTCCTCCGCGCCCGGCCTCCATCTCCGCCGCGCCCAGCCTCCATCTCCGCCGCGCCCAGCCTGCCATATTACCAGTCTGCCATGCCTGCCGTGCAAAATACCAGTCTGCCATGCACAATACCAGTCTGCCATGCATATAACCAGTTCCCAGCCATATTACCAGTCTGCCATGCAAAATACCAGTTCCCAGCCATATTACCAGTCTGCCATGCACAATACCAGTTCCCAGCCATATTACCAGTCTGCCATGCACAATACCAGTTCCCAGCCATATTACCAGTCTGCCATGCACAATACCAGTCTGCCATGCATATTACCAGTCTGCCATGCACAATACCAGTTCCCAGCCATATTACCAGTCTGCCATGCATATTACCAGTCTGCCATGCACAATACCAGTCTGCCATGCA
The DNA here is from genome assembly GCA_009667805.1 of Leptobrachium leishanense. Lineage (NCBI taxonomy): Eukaryota > Metazoa > Chordata > Amphibia > Anura > Megophryidae > Leptobrachium > Leptobrachium leishanense. The sequence continues at coordinate 111,926,505 of CM019068.1, read as the reverse complement.
TATTACAAGTCTGCCATGCATATTACAAGTCTGCCATGCACAATACCAGTCTGCCATGCATATTACAAGTCTGCCATGCATATTACAAGTCTGCCATGCATATTACCAGTCTGCCATGCACAATACCAGTCTGCCATGCATATTACCAGTCTGCCATGCACAATACCAGTTCCCAGCCATATTACCAGTCTGCCATGCATATTACCAGTCTGCCATGCACAATACCAGTCTGCCATGCATATTACAAGTCTGCCATGCATATTACAAGTCTGCCATGCATATTACCAGTCTGCAATGCACAATACCAGTTCCCAGCCATATTACCAGTCTGCCATGCACAATACCAGTCTGCCATGCATATTACCAGTCTGCCATGCACAATACCAGTTCCCAGCCATATTACCAGTCTGCCAGCCATATTACCAGTCTGCCATGCACAATACCAGTCTGCCAGCCATATTACCAGTCTGCCATGCACAATACCAGTCTGCCATGCACATTACCAGTCTGCCATGCACAATACCAGTTCCCAGCCATATTACCAGTCTGCCATGCACAAAACCAGTCTGCCAGCCATATTACCAGTCTGACAGCCATATTACCAGTCTGCCATGCACAATACCAGTCTGCCATGCATATTACCAGTCTGCCATGCACAATGCCAGTCTGCCATGCACAATTCCAGTCTGCAAGCCATAATGCCAGTCTGCAAGCCATAATACCAGTGTCTCATAATACCAGTGTGCCTAAATACCAGCCTGCCATGCCATGCATACCACGTGCCATTAAATATACGCATAATGTATACGCTACAAAAAAATGCCCGCCCAAGCCCAACACAATCTAAGGGGCCCCATGAGCTTACAATCTAAGGGGCCCCATGAGTTTACAATCTAAGGGGCCACATGAGTTTACAATCTAAGGGGTCCCACGAGTTTACAATCTGAGGGGTCCCACGAGTTTACAATCTGAGGGGTCCCACGCGTTTACAATCTGAGGGTCCGGTTCCTGTGAGCTTACAATCTAAGAGGGAAGAGGAACCTACTCGAATATATAAATTCCTTTGTAATGCGCTGTCAGCTGTGCGCGCACCCATCACAGCTGCTCAGTCGGCCCTCCTGTTGCGGATGGGATGGCGATGGACGCGTTACAAATGTATTTACATAGAGAGATACTCTTGGATAGGACATTGAAAAAAAACTATGTGGATTTGAATTCTGACCTGGCGACAACAATAGACTGCCCTCTGGGCAGGCTTTCCACCTAGTATTATATTTACAGTAGAAAATATATGCTCCAATAAATATTGTAGAGTATAGGATTGGTAAATAGTATAATTACTGAAGTATAATTCTGTGATTTAACTAGAAAGGAATTTACTTAGTTTGAGAGGAGTAGAGACATAAAGTCTATATTGAAAATAGAGGGTTTTGTGAGTCAGATTGACCTCTTGACATGAGATAAGAAATATAAAAATTAAATGGTGGAATTAATTCTGAAGTGCAATACTGCCCTCTAGAGGATAGTAAATATTATATTTAATATAATGAATAGATTGCCAGTGACGCCAAATTGACTATAATTGGAGATACGACAATGCAGTCAAGCTATTCCAGGACATGAGACATTCAGAGATTTACACACAAGGATAGCAGACCATCCCAGGACAATGCACTCAAGATTTCACACCAAATCTCTAACTCCCATGCATTGATTATCTGATAGTGATAATTTTCACATATTCCAAAAACAATATTACATAAAGAATATTCCAAGGCAGTAACTCATTTAACCCCTTAAGGACGGGAGTAATTTTACAACTTCGGCGCTGTTTCGGAAGTAGAAGTTTGCTGAGCTCATTTTGACTGTTTTTAAGTCACGTATTATTATACCACCCAGACAAATTACATATCGTTCTTTCCGGCAGACTCAGCAGATTAATAATATATCATTATTATATGTATATGTCATGCCCTGCTAAAATGCTATAACAAAAAATATAAAAGAAAGTAAATAAATGTGAATTTTCAATAAAATATCAATCTTCCACAGTGTGTAAAGTGTTTTTTTTTTAAAAAATTGATTATCCGAGGCTCTGCGGTCATATGCTATGGGGTAGATTTGTTAAAAAAATTAGAACGGGGAACCCATTTTTTTTTTTTGGGGAGAAATTGCGTGATTTTAACTAAAGCCCCCAAAAAAATCATTAGTGAAGCATCATTGTTCACATTATAATTGAAATGTGAACAATAGTGCTGCATTAAAAAAAAAAAAAAAACGTATTTATTTGTTTATTATTTAAATTTATTATTTTTTATTATTTTTATTTTTACTTTTTTTAAACTTTTATTTTACTTATAACATGGTCATGTTTGATATCATTGGAAAGGCCATGCTCTGGCCTTTCCAGCAATATCAAACATGACCCCCTAGCTGCCACCGAACAGGAGATAAATGGGTTCAAAGAACCCCCCTATCTCCTCTATGGGATCTCCATAGGAAATCCCTTTGCAGCTATGGGGTTCCCCGGTTAACTGACATCATCGCGCATGGTGATAGTAGCATAGAGAGATACATATATCCCTACAAGATCTAGCTTGTTAAACATTGGTTTGCTGGGGAATACATGTTTCGTTAAGCAGAATTGTTTATTAACCATTTGTGTATTAGTTACTAACTGATAGACATGTGCACAGCACAAAATTTCGTTTTCAACTAATGGATTAGTCCTAAAATGCAATTTTTTAGTTGCTAAAGAAATTCGTTTTCAGTTCTTTAGTATGAAAACTAATTTCATTCATCCGAAAACCAGTGGATACAATTACTATTGTAGTGGCTCCTCAGAGGGCTGAGATCGCTGCTTGTTACAGTATCTCTCACTCTCAGCACAATGTGTCAGGCAAAGCTGTTACAGTAACTGACTGCTGCTCATCGCAGCGCTCAGAGTTTCAGTGAAACTAGTAAATAATATTTTTATATATGAGGTTATAACAATATTATTTCCTTGTTTTACTGAAACTCTGAGCGCTGTTACAGTCAGTTACTGTAACAGCTGAGCCTGATACATTGTACTGAGAGATAATATAACAAGCAGCCAATCTCAGCGCTCACAGCCACTGGATTTAAAGGGCTAAAATAAAAAGGCTCCTCTCTGTATAATGTATAGAACATTCTCCTGCATTAATTAATACCCCTCTCTGTATAATGTATAGAACATCCTCCTGAATTAATTAATGTCCCCCTCTGTATAGAACATCCTCCTCAATTTATACCTTTCTCTGTATAATGTATATAACATCCTCCTGCATTAATACCCCTCTCTGTATAATGTATAGAACATCATCCTCCTGCATTAATTAATGCCCCTCTCTGTATAGAACATACTACTCAGTAGGACCTACTGCATTGGCATGTGGAGGGTGCAGAACTTTGGAATGCAATGCTTATCCAGCACAGGAGAGGGAACTTTTACTTAAACTTTGTATCTCTGTGGGGGAGAGAGACAGGAATATAAAAGCAGGGGAGAGGGAAAATATTAATGTAAATCGGTCTGAAAGCTCAGAGAAGAGATGACTGGTTCAAATTAATTTTTATAATAAAATAAAGCACTTTAAATCCAGGAAAAACATTCAAATAAATCACACTGAAGGCTCATAATGACAGAGTAACTGTGAGAGCTGGATACTAAAATGTATCAGACATAAAAAAAAAACTTTATAACAAGCAGCACTGGGAGAGGAGAGTGACTTTATACACGTTTTGTGTATTATAGATGAGGAAAGGTGGATAGTGCTCCTGGATAATATAAAATGTATCAGACCTAAGCCTCTATTATGCAAAGTGAGAGGGGAGATAAAACACTTTTTATAAAATCCCTCTCTTCTCCCAGCGCTGCTTGTTATAAAGGGGTTTTTACTATCCAGCCCTCCTCTGTCATTAGCTTTCAGTGTGATTTATTTGAATGTTTTCCTTCTCCAGCTGCTTTTATCATCTTGTCTGCCTCATAGACATGCAAGGGTTAAGTAAAGGTTTCCTCTCCTGTGCTGGCTGTCTGTGCTGCGAGTGAGTATTCTGGAGCTCTATCACTGTCAGATTTTCGGGTAGGGGTTGCGAAGGATTGCACATACAAACCTTTTCTGTAGCTTTTGCGCTCTTCATTGCTGGTCTCCTTCACTCATCAATGTAATATCACAAAAAGGACTGAAACTAAAATGTAGTGCATTTTATTTTAGTTTCTTTCGTTTTTTGTACTGAGCAGTTTCGTATCTCTTGAGTCATACGAAAACTAAATTATCCCAAAATTCGGACTAAATCGTTTCAGTACTAAAACGAATGCACATGTCTAGTAAATGATATTAATCATATATGCAGTTACTAACAGGAGATACATATATTGTGAAGCTAGTTTCTATGTGCTGATGGATTGTGGTTTATAAATTTTTGTTTATGATATGAGATTTGAAACATTTTTGTATACGTAATAAATATATATATTTTTATCCAATTATTGATTAGTGTATTCTTCAAAGCAAAACACAGACAATTAAAAGAATTTATATTTCCTAGAAATTCTCCTAAATGATTGATATGTGTCTCATATAAGTTTCTTATTGAATAATAATCCCTGACATATTGGAGGCACGTGCAGGGATAAGTCCAACACCATATGACATTCTCCCAATCCTCTGCTGGATCGTCCAAATGCTCTCTAGCAAACTTCAGACGGGCCCAGACATGTTCTGGCTTAAGCAGGGGGACACATCTGGCACTGCAGGATTTGAGTCCCTGGCGGCGTAGTGTGTTACTGATGGTAGCCTTTGTTACTTTGGTCCCAGCTCTCTGCAGGTTATTCACTAGGTCCCCCATGTGGTTCTTGGATTTTTGCTCACTGTTCTTGTGATCATTTTGACCCCATGGGTGAGATCTTGCGTGGAGCCCCAGATCGATGGAGATTATCAGTGGTCTTGTATGTCTTCCATTTTCTAATGATTGCTCCTACAGTTGATTTCTTCACACCAAGCTGCTTGCCTATTGCAGATTCAGTCTTCCCAGCCTGGTGTAGGTCTACAATATTGTTTCTGGTGTCCTTCGACAGCTCTTTGGTCTTGACCATAGTGGAGTTTGGAGTGTGTCTGTTTGAGGTTGTGGACAGGTGTCTTTTATACTGATAACAAGTTCAACCAGGTGCCATTCATACAGGTAAAGGGTGGAGGACAGAGGAGCCTCTTAAAGAAGACCTTACAGGTCTGTGAGAGCCAGAAATCTTGCTTGTTTGTACTGTACTGTACTGTACTGTAAGTGACCAAATACTTCTTTTCCACCATAATTTGCAAATAAATTCTTTAAAAATCAGACAATTTGATTTTTTCCCCTCATTTTGTCTCTCATAGTTGAAGTGTACCTATGATGACAATTACAGGCCTCTCTCATCTTTTTTTGTTTTAAAACATAATTTTTGTTGAATATTAACACCAGGAGTTTACAACATACTGTAGTCAGCTTACATATACTAAACCTAGTGTGTTTACCACGAACCAGATGAACAGGGGGAGGTACACACAAGACAAAGGGGAGAGAAGAGAGAAGATGAAGAGAGAAGAAAAGAAAAAGAGGCGAGAGAGAAGAGAAAATAAAAGAAAAAAGAAAGAAGGATATAAAGGCAGACAGTAAAGCGGGGAAGAAAAAGAGAGAGAGAGAGTCTGTCTTACACATATATTACTGCTACATATAAACTTCAGAGCCCAACAACTGCCTTGACCCCAGTAACCGTTTAAGTATCATATTCCACCCATGGTTCCCACACCTTATAAAATGCCTCTACTGTGTGGCGCACCTTAGCAGTTAACTCATCCATTAACATAGCATCCCTAATGTTAGACAGTACCCTGCCAAAGCAGGGGGAGGCTCAGTGGCTCTCCACTCAGCCGCAATGGTACGGCGCCCGGCCAGGGCCAGCTTAGATAGCAATTTATTTTGTCTCAACGTCAGGTCCTCCAATGTACTGGTCAAAAGAAACGTCGCCGGTGTAAAGGGAATGTCCCGTTCCAAGATAGCTTGCGCCAGTGAATGTAATTTCTTCCACAGGCCCACCAAACGAGGGCAATCCCACCACATGTGCAAAAAGGTGCCTTTGTGGCCACACAGCCTCCAACATACATCCGTGGTTGTCACCTTCATCTTGGCAAGTTTCTCCGAAGTGGTGTAACAGCGGAAGATCATCTTTAATGCCTGTTCCTGATGGGTCATACAAATGGATGTTCTTTGAGCTGCCTCCCATATATCCAGCCACTCGTCCCCTTCCAGGGTTTCGCCCAAGTCTGCGTGCCATGCTTTAATATAGGTCAGTTCCCTCCAATCCAGGGTTAACGTAATAGAGTAATAAATTTGGGAAATCAATCCTTTACGGTATCCTCCCTGAAGACAGAGACGTTCAAACCATGAGGGTCTGGTTAATGCCGCTGCTTTGATATGCGGCACAGAGGCAAAGTCTCTTATTTGCAGAAACTGAAAAAATGTGGAAGGCGGGAGGGTGCAACTTTGCTGTAAGTCCGGATATTGTACTAGAGTGCCCTTGGGGTAGAGGTGTACCAAGCGGTGGAGACCTGCCGCTTCCAACAGTCTGAAGGATTGCGGGCTCATGCTAAGTGGAAACTCCTCGTTGCGCAGGATTGGCTTAAGCGGCGAGGGAAGCACGTTAAGAGCAACCGAATTCCACAGTTTAATGGCAGCTACAACAGCCGGGCACTCCGTCTGCATTTTTGGGCGATGCGAGGGAGCAATCCACAGCCAAAACTGTGGGAGATTTGGGGATATCATGGTAGATTCTAAGTCCACCCATCTGCAGGCTCCGACCGAGGAATGCCACGCCACAATCTGGGCCAACCTTGCCGCCCTGTAGTATGACAAGAGAGAAAGCAGTCCCATCCTTCCCACTGCCCGAGGCCTATACAATGTCTGTCTTGCCACTTATTGTCCCAAACAAAAGCATCTATAGCCGTTTGCAAACCTGCGAGATCCGCCTGGGACAGTGTTGTCGGAAGGGCCGGAAAAAGGTACAGGAGGCGAGGCAGCACATTCATTTTCACACAATGCACCCTCCCCAACCATGATATATGCAATTTACCCCAACGTTCAAGATCACATTTTATTTGCCGAACGGAGCATAGTTAAGCAGATTTATGTCCACATGAGACCCTGGGATCTGAACACCAAGGTAAGGAATAGAGACTGTGGTGGTATGAATACCAAACCGCCTCTCCATGGTCTCAGTCTCAGCCCCGGTGATACCCAAGAGGAGGGACGCAGATTTTGCCATATTCACTTTATACCCCGCCACCTCCGAGAACCGATCCAACACCTCCATCAGCCTTGCCACCGAGGTCACAGGACTGGTCAGGGACAGGAGCACATCTGCATAAGCAGAAACCTTACATTGGTCCCCCACACACACACTATGCCTTTAATCTGGGGGTCCGCACAAATAGAGGCTAACAGGGGTTCAAGTGACAAAGCGAACAGCAGTGGCGACAGTGGGCAGCCCTGTCTTGTTTCGTTCGCCAGACCAAAAGGCCTAAGGGTCGTGCCTGGTATCGCAATCTGCGCCATAGGTTGGTCATACATAGCCACAAACACCGCCCTAAATTCCATGGGAAAGCCCAAATGAGTCAGCAGTTGAAACAAAAAGGGCCATCCTACTCGGTCAAATGCCTTCTCGGCATCCAACGACAAAAGAACCGAAGTTTCCTCTGTGTGTTGTGCTAGCCATACCAAGTCACATGCTCGCCGAGTATTGTCATAGGCCTGCCGGCCTGGGACAAACCCCACCTGATCGGCATGGACCAGTCCCGGAACAATAGCATTCAAGCGAAGCGCCAACACCTTAGCTAGAACCTTGATATCAAAATTTAGGAGGGAAATGGGTCTATAATTTTCCGTGCCCAGGGGGTCTTTGCCTGGCTTAAGGATAGTGACCACCGAGGCAGTCAGAGTCCCTAGAAAACGGCGCTCCCTCTCTTGTCAAGTTACACATCACAGTTAGGTGGGTGTCACGGTTAGGGATGATACCGGGGTGGCACCAGGGGTGAGGAGAGTGGTGTATTTAGGTTTTGTGCACGCCCTAATTTAAATTTGACGCACCCCTTCCTGTCAAGGGCACACCTCTTCCTGGTTAATCCCCACCCTTCCTCTTTAAGCTCCACCTCTTAGAGCTCCGCCTTTTCCTCTCTTTATATTAAAAGTGGATACTAAGTGCCTACTTGTATATTTTGTATACCATTTCAAATGTATCTATTGAGATAAAGAAAATTATGAAATGTTTAAATTCAAGCATTTTTACAAAGAACAGCCATGCATGTCAAGTAAACGGGATCACAGCCGCTCTAATTGGTTGAACAATAAAATCCACAGAAACGTGCACTGCATATGAGCGTATCACAGAGCTGCACAGCAATAAAACCCACAGAAATGGTCACTGTGTATGAGCATATCAGAGCTGCACAGCAATAAAACCCACAGAAATGTGCAGTGTGTATGAGCGTATCCCAGAGCTCCAGAGCAATAAAACTCACAGTAATATGCAGTGTGTATCACAGAATCCACAGCAATAAAACTCCCAGCAATGCAATGTTTGGTGTGTGTCAGCGTATCAGAATCCACAGCAATAAAACTCCCAGGAATGCAATGTGCGGTGTGTATGAGTGCATCAGAATCCACTGCAGTAAAACTCCCAGCAAACCGAGTGTATATGAGCACACAGCAATTATGCTGTGGCGCCATCTTGTCAGCAGTGGGGTGACACTGCCAGAGGGTGCACTGTAGCTTAGAAACATAGAAAAATGTCGGCAGATAAGAACCTTTCGGCCCATCTAGTCTGCCCAATTACATGGATACTGTACCTGGATTTATCTTTTGTTTAGGATAGCCTTATGCCTATCCCATGCCTGCTTAAATTCAATTACTGTTTTGGCCTCTACCACTTCAACTGGAAGACTGTTCCATGTATCCACCACCCTCTCAGTAAAATAATGCTTTCTGATGTTACTTTTAAACCTTTGCCCCTCTAATCTAAGACTATGTCCTCTTGTTTTGCTACTTTGTTTCCTTTTAAATATACTCCCTTCCTCTACCTTGTGGATTCCCTTTACGTATTTAAATGTTTCTATCATATCTCCTCTGTCTCGTCTTTTTTCCAAGCTGTACATGTTAAGATCATTAAGCCTTTCCTGGTAACTTTTCTCCTTCAAGCCGTACACCATTTTAGTAGCCCTTCTCTGAACTCTCTCTAAGATGTCTATATCCTTCTGGAGATAAGGTCTCCAGTACTGCACACAGTACTCCAAGTGAGGTCTCACCAGTGCTCTGTACAGTGGCATGAGCACTTCCTTTTCCTACTGCTAATACCTCTCCCTACACAACCAAGCATTCTGCTAGCATTTCCTGCTGCTCTATTACATTGACTACTTACCTTTAGATCCAGCTTTGATTCCCTTCCCGGTGGGTGTTCAGTCCAGAATAAAGTCTGTGTTAACGAAAGGGCGGGCAGCTGCGCGCGTGCGTTTCACGTGGTTCAGCCAGTCATGTGGTACTGAGACTCAGAGAAATGACAGTGAAATACCCTGATGTTCGGTGGTTTCAATCAGCAGGTTTATTCAGGCGAACCCCATAGGTTTCAATGTTAAAAATATTTCGTTTTAATGCAATACCTAATAAATCATTTATTATTTTAATCTGCAGTAAAAAGTCTTTACTTAATGATTTTTTTTTAGTACCTTTTAGTCATTTTTCAGATTCTTTTGGGCAAAATTCCCCCCCCCTTTTTTTTAATAGCAGTTTTTCTTTTTTCTGTAACAGAACTTTTTATTATCAATCATAGGATCTTATACAGTTGTGTTCAAAATTATTCAACCCCCAATGCTGTAAAGGGTTTTAGGGAATTTAGTGTACATTTGTAATTGTATTCAGAATGAAATCCTACAAGGACTTTTTAGAGAACCATATGCAACTAAAATGACATCAATTGGTTTTGTAATACAGTAGTAAATGTTTCTTTTGTGAATTCTTCATTGACACAATTATTCAACCCCTTAAAGACTACCACTCTGAAAACACTTGAATGAACCTCTGTTCTTCAATCAGGTATTGAAAACACCTGTGGATGTCATGGAGCAGCAATAAAGCATAATAAGCACCAATTAGGCAGCTTTAAAATGACTGTAATACTCAGCTCCTTCTAGACATTTACTGGTGTAGTTACAAACATGGTGAAGTCAAGAGAATGGTCCAGGAAGACAAGAGAAGAGGTGATTACTCTTCACAGGAAGGGCAATGGCTATAAGAAGATTGCAAAGATGTTAAACATACCAAGAGAGACCATAGGAAGCATCATTCACAAATTCAAGGCAAAGGGCACTGTTGAAACGCTACCTGGCCGTGGCAGAAAGAAGATGCTGACTTCGACTGCTGTGCGCTACCTGAAGCGTAGAGTGGAGAAAAGTCCCCGTGTGACTGCTGAGGAACTGAGAAAAGATTTGTTAGATATGGGTACTGAAGTTTCAGTTCAGACAATACGGCGCACACTGCGTAATGAAGGCCTCCATGCCAGAACTCCCAGGCACACCCCCTTGCTGTCTCCAAAGAATAAGAAGAGTCAACTGCAGTATGCCAAAAGTCATGTGGACAAACCACAGAAATTTTGGGATAGTGTTCTGTGGACTGATGAAACAAAATTAGAACTGTTTGGGCCCATGGATCAACGCTATGTTTGGAGGAGGAAGAACAAGGCCTATGAAGAAAAGAACACCTTGCCTACTGTGAAGCATGGCGGGGGGTCAATCATGCTTTGGGGCGGTTTTGCTTCTGCAGGTACAGGGAAGCTTCAGCGTGTGCAAGGTACCATGAATTCTCTTCAGTATCAGGAGATATTGGATGACAATGTGATGCAGTCCGTCACAAACCTGAGGCTTGGGAGACATTGGACCTTTCAACAGGACAATGATCCCAAGCATACCTCCAAGTCCACTAGAGCATGGTTGCAGATTAAAGGCTGGAACATTTTGGAGTGGCCATCGCAGTCACCTGACTTAAATCCGATTGAGAACCTCTGGTGTGACTTAAAGAAAGCAGTTGCAGTGCGCAAGCCTAAGAATGTGACTGAACTGGAGGCTTTTTCCCGTGACGAATGGGCGAAGATACCCGTAGTTCGCTGCAAGACACTTGTGTCAAGCTATGCTTCATGTTTAAAAGCTGTTATAACTGTAAAAGGATGTTGTACTAAGTACTAAGATTGAATGTCACTTGGGGGTTGAATAAAACTGATAATGATGTGAGCACAGAAAAGACATTTGTGGTTATTTCATTATAAATGTTATGTTATATTTGTCTGACCTACACGTGCCTCTCTGATTTAATTGTAAGCAAGATGACTGAATGATCAAAATCAATGTCAAACTGGCCAAAACACTCAATTTCAGTGGGGGTTGAATAATTTTGAACACAACTGTATGTAAATTGCAGACATTTTCATTCAGTAGTTCTTTTGAAAACAGCAGGCCACAGGTTTGCGGTGGCAGCATACAGCGGCCGACTCCATGCACTTTGGGGACCCTGCGGTGAATGGTGAATTCACTGCAGGGTGGGGAAATTTTATTCTCCTAAGTGCAGGGAACTACAGAACACCAAATGGCGTCATTTCGGTGCTCTGTGAGTAACCCATTCAGTGGTGAGGTTTTTTGCTGCCCCCTGGAAAGTGAAATTGAAAGTGTAAATTAGTGAAATCTCAATGTATCCTTCCTGGTAAAATACTTTGCAAAAGTAAAAAAAAAAAAAAAAAAAAAATGTTTTCTTAGGGGTGGGACCACCCAGTGCGGGCCGCCGCCCCCTGGAAAGTGCCACCCTAGGCCTGGGCCTAGTTGGCCTAGGCCAAAATACACCAGTGGGTGAGGAGAGTATGAGCCCAGCGTGCAGTGGTCTGCACAGATAAACAGGATATGGATAGTGGAGGGTGGATGGAAATGAAGACTAACCAGGTTGATTGCAGAGGGATGATAGGAATGATGGTTATAGTTGCAGGGAGCCAGGAATTGGGAATCAGGATCAGGAATCAGAGTAGCAGCGATGTTCACTCTTCGTGAGCATGAGCTGTAATGAAGCAGCAATGTGTGAGTGCGGGGCAGAGCCCTTTATTTCGTGAGTCACGTGTGTTTGGTGTTAACTCTTAGAATGCTGGTTGCCGGCTGCAGGGCAGGAACAGAATAGGAAGTGTACCACCAGGGGGGGTTTCAGGATGGTGACAGCCATGGGGCATGACAGTACCTCCCCCTTCAGGGTCACACTCCGCGTGACCAAGCAGGACTGTCAATGACCAGGCACGGGTCACTCTAGTGGGTGCTGGGACCAGTACTCGTCACACCACTGGAGTGCAGAACGGTGGTCAGGAGTGGTGGTACAGGGTTGGGCACGTGCCTTTCTCTGCCGTCTTCGTGCCTTGGTTTTGGTATTCTTCTGGACAGCAGATACCTCAAGAAGGAGAGTGCCCATGTACCCAGATGGCATACTCCCTTCAGCGTCTTCAGTCACAATGGGTGAAAAGCAATCACGGGATAAAATAAAGTCTACATCAGATTCTTTAGGGATCTTGGGGTTACGCGCTTTTCTCTTAGCTGATGCATCAGGAATGAGGGTGCCCACGTAACTGGATGGCACAAAGGTGGGTATAGCGTAGATGCCCTGCACCGTATAGGGAGCTGGATTCTCAGGTAAGGGATCTGGATCAACAGGACTGTTCTTGGAACGTCTGGCGTTGGCGACAGAGGGAGAGGGATAGGAGGCAGAGTCCCCATCGAACCTTGTGCTCACATAAGAAGATGGCATCGGGGTAGGCATCTACTCCATGTCTCCCGGTCTCCCTTCTGATTCATCACCAAGGGAAGGATAGTCACACAGCCAGGACTCACTGTCCTCATCCTCGCCACAACCCCACTCAAGGTCATCGCTGGATGAGGAGCAGACATTACGCAACCCCTTGATGGAAGCATCGGACCCCAAAGACCCTGTATATTGACCTGGGGGTCCTTTGGAGCGTCGGGCTGTCTGTTATCTCCGAGGAGAACGTACCACGACAATGTTCTCTGGGTCACATTCAGACAGGGAAGAAGCACAGGAAGACAGCGGTGGATCGTGCTGGCTGGGAGTGATGGGACTTGTAATCGCCATTAGGGAGCTCTTGATCTGCTGGGCATTCTTCAGCCTGGCCTTCATTAACTGTTTGAAAGGGATCTGTGTCATATTTGAAACTGGCATGGACATCTCCATAGGAGTTGGTAGATCTGTCTCCACAGGTACGATGGTCTCCAGATCCATGGGAAGGACAGGTTCCATGGGCACAGTGCAATCAGTCTCCATAGGCATTACAGGGTTCTCATACTCCTCTTCTGAACGGACCTCTAAAGACGTCACATGTCTGGATACAGTGTACACAGTTCGTCCGGGGACAGGTTTAGGTACATGAGTTTTTCGGGGTGCAGGTTTGGGTTCTAGAGATCTCCTGGGGGCCGGTTTGGGTAGGGGTACCGGCACAGGGACGGCAGGTCTCTTTGACACAAGAGGTGTCCTGGGTTTTTTTTACTGGGCATTTTGATATCCAATGCGATCCTGCCCCGCAGTACAGGCAAAGATTGTTATTTTGTCTCCTGACACGCTCTTCAGGAAACAGGGGATCATGGCGTTTGTTTGGAGGAGCGCACACCTTAGTAGAGGTGCCCAGAATATTTTGCAGCAAATTCACCAGGGAATCAGCCAGGTTTTTAAACAGTTCCTGGAAGGTCTTTTTCAGTAACTCAACCATAAAGTGCAGCACTGCGGGCTCATTTGTATTTGGCTGGTTCATTCTGTCACGGTTAGGGATGGTACCGGGGTAGCACCAGGGGTGAGGAGAGTATGAGCCCAGCGTGCAGTGGTCTGCACAGATAAACAGAGGATACGGATAGTGGATGGAAATAAAGACTAACCAGGTTGATTGCAAAGGGATGAATTGGGAATCAGGAATCAGAGTAGCAACGATGTTCACTCTTTGTGAGCATGAGCTGTAATGAAGCAGCAATGTGTGAGTGCGGGGCAGAGCCCTTTATTTCATGAGTCACGTGTGTTTGGTGTTAACTCTTACAATGCTGGATGCTGGTTGCTGGCTGCAGAGCAGGAACAGAATAGGAAGTGTACCACCAGGGGGGGGGGGGGTTTCAGGATGGTGACATGGGGCATGACAGTGGGGGAGCAATAATGGCAGAAAGAACTTCTAATACCTCCCGGGAAGTCCATCAGGGCCCAGTGCTTTATTTGGTTGCATAAAGACCAATGGCATCCTTGACCTCCTCTTGGCTTATGGGAGCCCGTAAAAGCTCCGTCTGATTTTCTGACAACACTGGCAAGTCCAAACCGAACAGAAAGGATTGCACCTTGGCTACATGCACCAGGTTACCTAGCGACAACTGCGGGGAGTGGTTATAAATCCTCTCATAAAACCATGTGAAAACCTCTCTAATTTTGGACAGAGACCTACAAACCACCCCCGACTCATCTCGTACAGCCCCTACCCCCGGTTATGCTGAAGACCCACTATCCGGCGTGCCAATGGAGTGTCCATCTTATTCGACTTTTCATAATAAAAACGCCGGGACCACAACAGAGCTCTGCTGACCTCATCTAGGGATAATTGGGTCAGCACCCGTCTCGCCTCCTGCAGAGCAACTAATGATTCGGGTCCAGGGGCAGATTTATGTTGAAATTCCCGCTTTCTGAACTCGGCTTGTAACTGTAAGAAATCGCTCCGCTTTGCGTTTTTTCCCGATACGCCGCCTGACTAATAAGCACACCTCGCACTACCGTTTTTTTTTTATTTTTATAAATCTTTATTTAAAGAGTTATATCTTACAGATAATGCACAAAATCAAACGTAAACACAAAACAGCCGTCTAGGGCCGGCAAAACTAATTACCACCTGCGGGGAGACCTCAGTCGGATTAATTTGAAAATATGATTCTAGCTCCTGTGCAACCACCTGCGAGTTCTCCTTAGTATCCAGCAAGGTCGGGTCCATCCGCCACTGACCCGGGCTCCTTTTCCCAGGCACTGCCAGTGTTATACTGACTTCTGCATGGTCCGACCACGTAATGGAGCCAATGGCGGGGGAACCCAACCCCTGGAAGGGAGGCCGAAGCCACCAGCAAATAGTCTATTTCGTGAATATGATGCATGGGGGGGGGGTGCGAATAAAAAGTATAATCTCTAGTAGTGGGGAAGGAAGTCCTCCAAGACATCCACCAGTCCCATTTTACTGACAAATCGATGAAACATCTTATCCTGTGACCTTTCTGCCTGCGGCACCGCCGGCTGGGAGGCACTGGATCAGTCCAAGGTAGGGAAGAGCACAGCGTTAAAATCCCCGGCCACCAGCAAGGAGCCAGTAGCATAAATGGTAATAAAAGGACTGCAAACCATCCCAGAAGGATGCGTCCGGGACATTAGGAGCATACACTGAGACAATCGAATAATGCTGATGTGCTATCCACCCGTTAACCAAAACATACCTGCCCTCCCACCCTGACTCAACTGAGCCCAAGGTGAAAGGGCAGGCCCCCCTCACAAGGATGAAACCCCGCACTTCTTATTCAGAGCACATGAGAAGACCTGGGGAGTAGCACCTGTCACAGAGCCGGAAGGATGCGGATTTAGGAATCCTGGATTCTTGTAGGCAGGCTATGTTTTACCTTATGGCGGCGAAGCTCTCTAAAGAGAAGGCGCCTCTTCCCAGGGGAGTTAAGGCCCTTGACATTCAAGGACCAGACCTTCAAGGACTTAGCCATAGTAATCCGGCAGAAGCTAAAAACTACGGCTCCATGACAGACACCAGCCCCCCCCCCAAGGAGAGCAGGGCACCAGAGAGGGAAAAAAAGAACGAAAAAAGAGAACGAGAGAATAAGAAGGTAGTGAAAGGAGAACAGAAAGACATAAACCACACTGAAACATCAGGGAACACACAGCTCCCTACCCCGGTCCGGTGGGAAGAACCCAAAAACCAGGCCTCGGGGGAAATCTGCAGGCGACCACAAAGCCGCACGCGAAGTCCATTAAAGGGAACCAGCCACCCAGTGGGTGACCCCACAGAACAGTTCTAAACAGATCACAACAACCGTCAGCCCGAACCGAACAGATATACTTCAAATTTCCTAAACTTACCCCCAGTACAAACCAATATTTCCCAGCCTCAGGGCAGCCCCCATCCCCTCCCACGCGACCCAGCAAGCCGTTCCTCTGGACTTTGGGGATAGAAGGCCGAACAACATAACATAGCGTAAACCGTAGATCCACAGGGCATGTGTTACGGATACAACGGGCAATGAGGTCAAGCTGATCAGAGTCATTTGGCATCAAAAGCAACCAGACCAAGTCGCAGAGGGACACTTCTGACTATCAGAAACGTGCCCCACAAAAAAAAAGGGAAAAATATGGCCCGTTATGGGCTTTTCAGGTATGAGCCTCCCGACATTCCGCCGGGAGCCGTTGAAGTGGTGTTGAACCAGCCGAACGCATCCCCTCTGGCATCTGAAGACCCAGTTGTTCCATAAAGGCAGGTAGGAGCACTCACTGTGGCACAGGAAAATGAGCGGGAATCTTTGGTTATCATTAAGCGAAAAGGGAAGCCCCAGGCATACTTGAGGCGGTTTGCACGAAGTAGCTCAGTCGCTGGCTTCCAATCCTGGCCAGCGTCGCCGGAGTCAAATCCTGGTAGATCTGAAGCTCAGGCTCTTCGTACTGAATACATTTCACTCTATTGGCTCTGAGGATCTTTTCTTTAGTTTCATAGTAGTGCAATCTCAAAATGACATCACGGGGTTGCGAATTTGGAGGGCCTCTGGATCCCAGCGTGCGGTGCACTCGGGTAATGATTTCTTAAATATGCCCACCACAGTGGCCTCCAATGTCGCCTGGGTCACCTCTTCCGAGAGCCCTCGGATGCGCAAATTATTCTGTCTTGATCGTTTGGACATATCCTCCAGGGCCACCTCCAAGCATTCCACTCTGTCCTGCAACCAATTGACACAGTCCGCAGACACATTGGCCTGTGCCACCACCTCCTCCACCTGGGTCTCCAGGGAGGTCCCCCAGGGCCTGTATTTCCACCCTCACTGCCTGCAAACCCTTCAGGATATCCCCCGCCAGCACCTCCTGTACCTCTGACATTTTTCAGAATAAGGCCGAAATGTCCTGCTTGGAAGCGGGGATGTGATCTGCCAGGCTGTCAGTTTCCTCTCCGCCATCCACTGCAGAGGTCCGGCCGCAATCTTGCCTCGTGTCCATGGTGCGGCGGGGTGTGAAGATCGGCGCCACCTGGCCGCTGCTCATTTTTTTTTTTGCTTCTGTTGCAGCATACCGGGGTCTAGGGGTCTTCTGCCAGCAGCTTGTCAGTTTTGGTCAATTTTGGTCGGGTCTGTGCATGCTATTTCTGCAGATTTGTCACCTCTCCACCGGGAGCTCAGCTCTCACACGTCCTGCCTCATGCTCGCCCAGGCTCCGCCCCGTCTCTCTTTTTAAGTGGGAGAACCTGCACAATTGGTGGCTGACTAAATACTTTTTTGCCCCACTGTATCTAGAATTAAAAGATAGCAGAGTTCTGGAAAATCTGTATAAGTCAGTGATGCACCCTGTCCTTGATAGCTGGCAGTGCCAAGACACAGATTCAAATTCTCAGAACTCTGGTATAACTCAGTGATACTCCCTGATATGCAACAATCTCCTCTCCGCTCTGATTCACTCCTGCAACAAACACATGCTGGGGCTGCGGGGAAGCCTTATATAGTGTGCTGCGGGACTTAGCTCTGTGAGCCCTAATTGGCATAGTCTTGAACCTGTCTTGCAGCTGACCTGTGGTCAGGTTCAAGGCTGTAGCCAATTACAAGCTTCAGGCCAGTGGAAAAGTGTATTGTGGTCCATTGTGGGCGAACACGCGGAAATGTTCGCTGTTCGACGAACGGTCGAACAGCCAATGTTCGATGCAAACTCATGTTCGCATCGAACCGCCAGCCCATCCCTATTCATTACAGCTCATGTGTTTTCAGAGAGAAGGGCCGTTTACCTACTGCTCTGCAAATCTCTATTTGTTCCTGTTTATAACCACCATTTCTACCATCCTTCTGAATATTACCTGGTCAGTTTATTTCTACATTTATCCTCCTTCACCCATACCCACTGCACATTGGGTTCATACCCCCCTTATCCCGGTGTCCGCACGTGACAGGTACAGCGAGTGGTCATAAATGGTATATTTTCAAGATGGACACCAGTGGTAAGTGGTGTCTCTCAGGTGTCTGTAGGACCAATTCTATTCAATTTATTTATAAATGACCATGAGATAGGCATTGAAAGTCATGTATCAGTGTTTGCAGATGACACAAAACTAGAAAAGTAATACAATGTGAACAGGATGTTACTTCGCTGCAGAGGGATTTAGATTGCATTTATCTACGTTAAATTTCATCTGCTAAATTATGCACTTTGGAGTGAAGAACACACAAGCAATTTATACCCTAAATGGTTGTCAGGGGTTGACTGCGGTTGGTGTAGCAGGATGGGGTTGTGAGCCCAATATGCAGTGATATAGGCAGATTCAAGATAACAAGGGTGTTTATTGTGCAACAAACACGAGAACATAATATCAGGCAAGGTTTAGACAATAGCGTGGTCAGGGTTCAGCAAGGGGTCTGGTACCAGTATATAGAAGCGATGAAAGTCCAGGTGATATAACAGAGGGTCCTTGGAGTCTTTGGCAGCGAAGTCAGGAGATTGACAAAGCTCCCCTCTGATATCTCTTGCCAAACAGGTATGCAGTCAGCGAATTCAACTTCAATGTGGAAGTCCAGGGTTGAGGGTGGGACTCCCTTATATGCAGGGCTAATCAGGGAGGATAAAGGGCAGGTGTGGATCCAGGGCCAGAACGTCATAATCAGGAAGGTGCATTGTTCATACAAGAGTCTTGGAATCTGCAGGGGACATGCAGGATAATATACAAAAAGGGGGCGTCTGGGGGTCAGGGCCTCCAGGGCCTGACATAGCCCCCCCCCTCTAAGGGCCGGACTCCGAACGGCCCAGGCCGAGGTCAGGGTCACACTGGCGGATGAAGGGACAAATAGTCATTGCACCACTGTAGTGCGTAATAGTGGTCATGATGACCAGGGGTTCCTTCGGAACATAGAGTCCGTGGGACTGACTGGCACAGGTAGTCGTGGCAGCAACGGCTGGGGTAGAGATCACGGTGTCAAGATATGCAATCCCTTGGCATGGTTGTCCAGAAATAAGCCCAAACTTGCGGCTGTGAGGGATGGGAGAGTCAACCTTTGCAAACCCCCAAACCCTCCTTGGTGCGGCTAGGGCTGGAAACTGCCAACAATGGGTAGTGGAGATGGCGGTTCCCACGGCAACAGCTGGGCATGGTGGGGCAGCGCCCTTGGTGAGGCTGGAGGGGCAGCGCCCTTGGTGACAACCTTGGCACTGCACGGCTCAACGGCGACGTCCTTGGCACTGCACGGCTCAACGGCGACGTCCTTGGCACTGCACGGCTCAACAGCGACGTCCTTGACAAGGCACGGAGGAACAGTGCCCTTGGCTAGGCACGGAGGGGCAGCGCCCTTGGCTAGGCACGGAGGGGCAGCGCCCTTGGCGAGGCCCTTGGTACTGCACGGCTCAGCGGCGACCTGGGTACAGCACGGCTCAACGTGGCAACCTTGGTGAGGCACGGCACTTGAGCGACCTGGGTGCAGCACGGCTCTTGCTGGGCAGTGAGCAGCTTGGCCTTACGGCGGCGTCGACGGCCCCGTGGTGGTGATAGCTCAGGAGAACCTGCGGGATGCAGGGCAGTGACCTCCGGGGACCCTGCGGGATGCAGGGCAGCGACAACTGGAGATCCTGCGGGATGCAGGGCAGCGACAACTGGAGATCCTGCGGGATGCAGGGCAGCGACAACTGGAGATCCTGCGGGATGCAGGGCAGCGACAACTGGAGATCCTGCGGGATGCAGGGCAGCGACAACTGGAGATCCTGCGGGATGCAGGGCAGCGACAACTGGAGATCCTGCGGGATGCAGGGCAGCGACAACTGGAGATCCTGCGGGATGCAGGGCAGAAAATTCCGGAGATCCTGCGGGATGCAGGGCAGAAAATTCCGTAGATCCTGCGGGATGCAGGGCAGAAAATTCCGTAGATCCTGCGGGATGCAGGGCAGAAAATTCCGTAGATCCTGCGGGATGCAGGGCAGAAAATTCCGTAGATCCTGCGGGATGCAGGGCAGAAAATTCCGTAGATCCTGCGGGATGCAGGGCAGAAAATTCCGTAGATCCTGCGGGATGCAGGGCAGAAAATTCCGTAGATCCTGCGGGATGCAGGGCAGAAAATTCCGTAGATCCTGCGGGATGCAGGGCAGAAAATTCCGTAGATCCTGCGGGATGCAGGGCAGAAAATTCCGTAGATCCTGCGGGATGCAGGGCAGAAAATTCCGTAGATCCTGCGGGATGCAGGGCAGAAAATTCCGTAGATCCTGCGGGATGCAGGGCAGAAAATTCCGTAGATCCTGCGGGATGCAGGGCAGAAAATTCCGTAGATCCTGCGGGATGCAGGGCAGAAAATTCCGTAGATCCTGCGGGATGCAGGGCAGAAAATTCCGTAGATCCTGCGGGATGCAGGGCAGAAAATTCCGTAGATCCTGCGGGATGCAGGGCAGAAAATTCCATAGATCCTGCGGGATGCAGGGCAGAAAATTCCATAGATCCTGCGGGATGCAGGGCAGAAAATTCCATAGATCCTGCGGGATGCAGGGCAGCAAATTCCGTAGATCCTGCGGGATGCAGGGTAGCAAATTCCGTAGATCCTGCGGGATGCAGGGTAGCAAATTCCGTAGATCCTGCGGGATGCAGGGTAGCAAATTCCGTAGATCCTGCGGGATGCAGGGTAGCAAATTCCGTAGATCCTGCGGGATGCAGGGTAGCAAATTCCGTAGATCCTGCGGGATGCAGGGTAGCAAATTCCGTAGATCCTGCGGGATGCAGGGTAGCAAATTCCGTAGATCCTGCGGGATGCAGGGTAGCAAATTCTGTAGATCCTGCGGGATGCAGGGTAGCAAATTCTGTAGATCCTGCGGGATGCAGGGTAGCAAATTCTGTAGATCCTGCGGGATGCAGGGTAGCAAATTCTGTAGATCCTGCGGGATGCAGGGTAGCAAATTCTGTAGATCCTGCGGGATGCAGGGTAGCAAATTCTGTAGATCCTGCGGGATGCAGGGTAGCAAATTCTGTAGATCCTGCGGGATGCAGGGTAGCAAATTCAGTAGATCTTGCGGGATGCAGGGTAGCAAATTCTGTAGATCCTGCGGGATGCAGGTTAGCAAATACTGTAGATCCTGCGAGATCCAGGGCAGCAACTTCTGGAGATCCTGCGGAATGCAGGGCAACGACCTTTGGCTTTTGCTCAACCTCCAATTCCAGGAGGCATGGGTGAGTCTCCAGCTCTTGGGGTTTCGGTTTCACAGACAACCGAACAACTGTGGGTGACATGGAGAATAGGGCACCATTGAAGGCAGATCTCTGGCATGGTGCACTCGAAATGGTTTTGTTAGCTGGAGTTCTGTAGTTGGCAACCGAGCGGCAAGGATAGATGGCTGGACTTATGGAGGGCCACCTCTCCTCCCTAGGTTCCCTTTCTTTGGACTCCGAGTCATCCTCAGGACACGGTGAAGGTGGCACAGTGTGTCCATGAGGAGCGGCTTCCCAAAGTCTCAGGGCCGAGTCGAAGATCTCCAGGTCCTCCCTGCGAACGACAGTTCCGTTTGAGGCATATGTGCAACAAGGAGGTAGAGGGCTGGGTTCTGGCTTTTTGGCAACACCAGCCATGATGTATTGGCTAGGCTCGGTCTCCATGGGCATGGCTGACTCAGCGTCTATGGAATCTTGCTCCATTGGCACTTCGGGATCATAATCCGGTTCAGCGCACTCCATAGGGGTCTCGTGGTCTGACCCCTCAGAAGGAGCTTTTTGAGTAACCTGGTCTCTGGGTGCAGAGAGTCTGGTAGCTCTTGGCTCCGCTCTTCTGGGAACAGGAGCACGCTTTTGTGGAGGACTAATTACCAGAGTTCTTCTGGGAGCAAGCTGGGATAGGTTTTTTTCTTTGGGTGCATGCTTTTGTAGCTTGACAGTTGATGAGGTCATTTTTTTGCAGGGCAGGCACCGGTTTCCCCAACAAAGACTTTGTGAGCTTGATAGTCGGTGCAGGTTTGGTACAAACAGGCTTTGCAGGAACAGGTGTAGGAAAACTTTTTGTACCTGGCTTAGGTGGGTGCAGTGGGCAGGTCGATATTAGATGCAAGGGACCCCCACAGTAGAAGCAGAGGTCTAGCGCCCTCCTCCTTGCCTTTTCTTCTGGGGTCAGCGGTCCTCTGGCTCCCTCTGTAGCAGGAACGCGCACCTTAGGAGGAGGTGCCCCTTGGGTTTTGCTGCATATAAATCAAGCAAGGAGTCCAGGTATTGCTGGATCTTAAGGAAGGCATCTTTTAAGTTTTCCACCATTGTATATATCACTGTCGGCTCACAGGTTGTTGACTTCCACATTCTGTCAGAGGTCGACTGCGGTTGGTGTAGCAGGATGGGGTTGTGAGCCCAATATGCAGTGATATAGGCAGATTCAAGATAACAAGGGTGTTTATTGTGCAACAAACACGAGAACATAATATCAGGCAAGGTTTAGACAATAGCGTGGTCAGGGTTCAGCAAGGGGTCTGGTACCGGTATATAGAAGCGATGAAAGTCCAGGTGATATAACAGAGGGTCCTTGGAGTCTTTGGCAGCGAAGTCAGGAGATTGGCAAGAGATATCAGAGGGGAGCTTTGTCAAACAGGTATGCAGTCAGCGAATTCAACTTCAATGTGGAAGTCCAGGGTTGAGGGTGGGACTCCCTTATATGCAGGGCTAATCAGGGAGGATAAAGGGCAGGTGTGGATCCAGGGCCCGAACGTCATAATCAGGAAGGTGCATTGTTCATACAAGAGTCTTGGAATCTGCAGGGGACATGCAGGATACTATACAAAAAGGGGGCGTCCGGTGGTCAGGGCCTGACAATGGTACGGAGTTAGGGAAATCCAAGCAGGAGAAGGATTTGGGAATAATCAGACTTCAAACTAAGTAACAATGCCCAATTGCAAACAGCGGTCGACAAGGCCAGCAAGGTATTTGCATGCATTAAAAGGGGAATTCACTCTCGGCATGAAAATATAATTTTGCCTTTTTATAAATCAGTGGTCTTCGCTGCAGTGCGGCAGTTTAGGTTTTTGACGTAACAATTCGTAAGAGCGGATTGTGCCATCACCTCCACACTTCTTGGTGATATGAGAAATGTGATGGTGAGTTAGTGCAGCATCATTGTTCGATTTATAATTGAAAAATATAGCTTCGCTAGAAGGAAAAAATTAAATATTTTTATTGTTACACATAACCTGGTCATGTTTGGAACCAATGGAAAGGACATGCTTTGGCCTTTCCAGTGATACCTCACATGACCCTGTAGCTGCTATGGAATTGGAGAAACAGGGGTTCAAATGCCCATCAACGCAGACATACAGGGTTATTCAAAGAGATCCGAATGGCTGCCGAAAGGGAACGAACGCTGAAATTCAGCGTTCGGTTACCTTTCCTGGCCATTCAGCTATCCAGACAGCATGCAATTTGCCAAATCCTGGCGAATTGCCTGCACATACGGTGCCTGTTCGAAAGCAGTGAATCCCCATAGAGAAGCAATGCTTCGGCTATTCAGAGAGCAAAACCCAGCAGTGAAAAGTTGCCAAATTGCCCTGCCATTCGGTGGTTTAATTCGGCAGGTTTATTCAGGCGAATCCCATAGGCTTCAATGTTAAAAAATATTCCCGTTTTAATTCAATATCTAATAAACCGTTCATTATAATATTCTGCAGTAAAAAGTATATTTATAGATTTTTTTTAGGATCTTTTAACCCTTTCGCTGCTGAGGCTTTTCCCGCCCCTATGCTGAGGTCATTTTTACCTGTTTTGCGCATCATGTTTAAACGTGTTTTGAAGGCTTATTTTAGTATATGACCCAGACATATTATATATCGTTCTTTCCGTCAGACTCAGTAGATTCATAATATGTCATTATTATATGTATACGTTATGTCATGTCTGTATATTATAACAAAAAATGCAATAAAATATGTATTTTCAATAATTTACAATGTGTAAAGTGTTTTTTTCCACATTTTAACATGCGAGCAATTGCGGTTATATTTTGTATGGGGTGCGCTTGTTAAAAAAATTAGAGATGGGGTCTCGTTACATTTTTTTTTGGGGAAAATGACACTATTTTTAACAAACGCACCGCATACAAAAATCGTTAGTGCAGCATCATTGTTCACATTATAATTGAAATGGGAACAATATTGCTGCATTAACAAACCAAAAAAATTAAAAAAAAAAGTGTTTATTTTATTTTTATTTTTCATTTTTACAAAATTTTTCACTTTCATGTTTGGTATCGTTGGAACGGCCATGCTCTGGCCGATCCAACGATACCAAAATTTAACCCCTAGCTGCCACGGATCGGGAGATAGGGAGTTCATTGTAACTCCCTATCTCCACAGTTGGTGGCAGTTAGGGGTTAAGTCTAGGACTGGCGTCATCGTGCTACGCACGATGACGCCAGTCCTCTGGGGGAGTTCCCGGAGGCTTGGCCGACATCCAAGATGTCGGCCAGCTCCGGGAAAGGATCGCGAACCGGCGCTTTTCAGCGCCGATTCGCGATCCAGCTCCCCAGGGGTTAATGCCAGGCATCATTTGGAAGGGCAGGCTCCCTTTCAGGCGCCTCCTCCGCACATGCGGGGGGGGGCGCCTGAATTAGGTGTCATCGCGCCCCCGCGATGACACCTAATTCTGGCGGCTGCTGGTCCGGATGCCGGGCTGACATCCAGGATGTCAGCCCGCACCGGAGGGGCCAGCGATCGGCCGGAACCCGGCCGAACGCTGACCCCGATGGGAGGACGTGCTCAGCGCGTCCTCCGCATACCAGCGGGACTGCTGAGGACGCGCTGAGCGCGTCCTCAGCAGCGAAGTGGTTAAGCATTATTCGAGATTTTTTTCCTCAAACTTTTCTCCGTTTTTCTTTTTTTAAACTTTTTTTCTGTAACAGCCCTTTTTATTATCATTCCTTGGACCTCGTATTTAAATTTCAGGCATTTTCGCTCAGTAGTTTCTTTGCAAACAGCGTTTCACTTTCAAACATTCAAGCAAACGTTTGGTTTTTTTCACTCCATTCATCTGCGGTGTCCGGTTTTTCCAGCGGCTGCGCTGCGCGTGATCGGCTCCTGCTTGGGTTTATGCGGCATTTTCGGCTGGTTAATCCAGATATTTTTGCGGGTTTTCGGTGAGCCTTCACCAGGTTGTGTGTTTACTTTTCCCTGCAATTCGGGAACCCTGTGGTGCTTGCTGAATACACCGCAGGGTCGCCGAAATGGGATCTCCGAATCGAACCGAATTGAGAACGAAAAGTCACCGAACGTGTGGTGACTTTTCGATTCTCTTTGAATAACCCTGATAGTTATTCTTTCTGTGGGCCTTTTCTGGGGCATGGGCCTGGAGCTACTGCTCCATCAGCCCCTAGGTTAATACGACCCAGCCGGTGTATAGTCCTGTTAATGAATAGGTTTCCAGACAATGGTTTATAATGGCCCCATATATATTTATATAACGTTTTCAGATCCCCTCTAAGGCGCCGTTTCTCTAAACGAAACAGGTTTAAGCTTGTTAGCCTTTCCTCATAACTTAAACCTTCCATTTCCCTTATTAATTTAGTTGCCCATCTCTGCACTTTTTCTAGCGCCATAATATCCTTTAAAGACACGTGTCCAAAATTGCACGCATATTCAAGCACGGGGACCTTCGCATTAGTGACGCAGCTTCGGACCCCTGCGTCACTAATCTTTACACCTCACAAGGTCAAGTGAGGTGTCATTGGACAGGTCAGAGTCTGGCTTTTGCAGCGATACTAAACATAACCATGTAAAATCTAAAAGAAGGGAAAAAACTAAAATTGTTTTTATTATTTTTAGTTCCAAAGTGATGGCATTGTCCATTTGTCACGTATAAAAAGAGCAATATCACTGCTAATATTCACCTTCTCGTTTCCCTCACTGGGAGCAAGGTCAGTGTTTTATACATTGTCCTATTATTCATAAAAACACCACCCTCCAAAACAACAGGAAAATATTTTAGCATTTTGTTAAAATTCTATATTTTCTACAGTAACAGGTTCCCATTTCACATTTTTTTAACAAGAATTTCCTATACAATATATAACCACAAAGGTTAGGATGACAAAATGAGAAAAAATTATTTTACACACTGTAAAGCAGTGGTCCCCAACCCTGGTCCTCAGGGCCCACTAACAGGCCAGATTTTGCAGATCACCATGGGGAAATGCAGACTGAATCCTGCAATCACTGAGCAGCAAATCATAACACCTGTGCTGTGCTTCAGATATCTGGCAAACCTGGCCTGTTAGTGGGCCCTGAGGACCATGGTTGGGGACCACTGCTGTAAAGGATTGAAATCTGAATGGAAATTTACTCAGTTTCTGCCTGGTTAGATATACCCGTATCTGCACTATTAAATAACCTAAAATAGGTTTTCATTTCACTAAATTCCAAAAAAAGCCCACCGATATATTCAGCTCCAGGCCCATAGAGATTTTAATCCGGCCCTGTACACCAGACACAAGGTCACCCATTTAGACTGGACGAAAGGAAATTCAGCCTAAGGCATAGGAAGGGTTATTTTACGGTGAGAACAATAAAGCTGTGGAATTCTCTCCCTGTTGAGGTGGTTGGGTCAGAGACTGTACAGACTTTTAACCTCCCTGGCAGTCTAATTTTTTCAAAATTTCGTGTCTAAAAGGGTCTCAATTTTTTTTAAAGGAAACGTGTTTCTGTACATAGTTAGCCTGTAATAATTAGGAATCACGCACTGAAATCCGTGCAATCAAGAGTCCTTACTGGTAAAATCCTTAATAAATAAATACATTTTTTTTAAAAAGTAGGGGAGTATGCATCCAGCCCGAGTGTGGCTCAGGGTTACCGTTCGCGGTAGTGAAATTTAATCCCAAATCACACTTGGGAATGCCACCAGGGAGGTTAAACGACTGGATGACTTCCTGGAAAAACATAATATAAAGGGTTAGAATATTTAATATGTGGGTAAAATCTTCTTGATACAAGGAGAAATCTAGCCTTCTCCTGGGTTCAAGAAGGAATTTTTCCCCAGTATGTTACATATTGGCAAGCGCTTCAGACTGGGGTTTTTTTTTGCCTTCTTTTGGATCAGCAGCAGTAGGTGATGTGTGAAAGGCTGAGCCCGATGGACGCATGTCTTTTTTCAGTCTATGTACGTAACTAGCAGGGTTATTCAGAGAGAGGTGAAAACCTGGAGAATTGCCAAGAGCATGAACAATCTAGACCAAATAGCCGATTTGGAAAATTAGATAAATGGGAGAATTTTTCTGGTTTGGCTATTTTGACCTAGAATTTTCAATTCTCCATTCATTCTCCTGGTTTTCACATCTCTCTGAATAACCCTGTATGTAATCTATGTAACTATGTAAGAACCAGATTTTGTGAGGAGATCAAACAGACATGTAAAGCTTAAAGAAATTTGTACATACAACACATTAGGTCAGCCAATTTATATATAACATCAGATTAATCCAGCATAGACTCACGTGGTGCCAGGCAGTCCAATGATTTACCAGTTAGTCAATGCAGTTCCTTGGTGGCAACCAATACCTTTCTGAACATCAGGGACGTGCCGTCAGGGCCTTGCCTGCCATTAAGTCAGTGTGCTCAGCTGTGGTTGTTATATTTAAATAATCTGTCCGAAAAATAAAATAAAATTTTATATTGAAAAAAAGTTCCAATACTCACCTGCTCCACGCTCCCCCGCCATCCGTCTCTGTCCACTACTTTTTTTTTTTCAGTTCAACAGCTGCTGTGTGTGTGAATCATCACACAGCCAGTAGCGGCAACACTGAGCCAGCCTAGCCTACGCAATTTGTGTAGCTGAATGTTACGCTAATTGCGTAGCTGAAGCCGGCCGAATGATGCAGATCGAAGTCTGCTAAAACTGTAAAATATCGGTAGCTGAATGCTCGGAAAGATCAAATGTCAGCAGCCAGTGCAGGGAGAATAATACTATACCTGCTGTTTAAACCTCTAACTCAATTTGGCAGTAGATCGTGCTATCTACCGGCCAAATAGGTTATTTACAGTATTAGATCTAACTAAAAATGATTTTACCAAAAAAACACTGGTTTCTGACAAGGCTTTCTTGGAAAAAGTCACTTGTAGTGAAGGGGTTAATAGGTACAATCTCTGGCAGTCTTCTCCTGGGTCCTGGCTGGTCTGCCTCCTCCCCCTGCAGTTGCTGCTGAGTGGGAGTGTTGGATTTATACAGTGGGAGACTCTGTGGGTCTCATGGCTCATGGCAGGGCCAGCATGTCACTGTAGCAGTTTCTGCCTTTCTTTCGTTCCCCCCCCCCTCCCCGGGTGGGCCTTTTCCTTCCAGCAGAGTGTGAACGTTTGATCCTACACCCTGCCAATCAAATGGAGGAGCGTTCAGCACAGCAAGAACGGTGTCCCCACTGGTGAAGTCCGTGAACACTGTTCCTGTGCATTACCCCTGCACTTGACCCCTACTACAGGCCTGTTTAACCCCCCCTGACGGTATTCGAGTGTGGCTCGGGGTTAACTTTTTGTACCGAAAGTGGGATCCCTGAGCCACACTCAGGCTGTATACTTACATGTCCTGCGCTCCCTCGCTGATCCCCGCAGTCTCCTCCAGCTGCTCGCAACATCACACTACCTGGTTCTCTTCTCGCGTGGAGTGAAACCAGGAAGTGGGACGTCACGATCGGCTGCAGTGTGACTGCAGGGACAGCGAGGGAGCGCAGTGACATGTAAGTATCGGCCCGAGTGTGGCTCGGGGATACCGCTTTCAGTATTGAAAGTTAACCCTCGACCCACACTCATACCGCTAGGGGGGCAAAATAAGTAGGACCGATTATGACATAAAATATGTCAGAATCGGACCGCCAGGGGAGGTTAAACACCCTGGAGGAGGCTCAAACAATCCCTGACTCCCGATACCTAGATTGCTCTGGCTGACGTTAGGATGGTCTTAACCATTTCTACCTCGACACCACCAGTAGATCTGGGGTCAAGGGAGCAAGTGGTTGGGTGAATAGATTGAAAGAGCTTAAATACCTCTTGTTCAGTCATGGGAGGTCCCAGGAGTTAAATTTGTGAGGATACATATGACCAAGATCTGTGTCAGGTACTGGCACCAGGGTGGTACTGGTTTGGCATGGACCTGAACCCAGGATGTGGTAAACCACAAGTCCAGGGGTGTGGGGAGAGTTTTGAGTTGCTGCAGGAAGCAGAACAAATGGTTTGGAGCAGAGGGACAGGGCACCTAGAGGACTGACAAAGGAGAAAGCAGGAAACGGACCAAGGACAAAGAAATCTTAGACACACTTGATACTGAAGGTTGTGGAAACACAGAAGAGCCACAGCAAATAGGGCTCTCTGATAAGTTTGCAGACAATGCTGAAGCAAAGAGAAGAGGGGGTGGCCCTTTATTCAGGTCAGGTGGTTTGTTTGTGATGGACTGTGTGCCAGAATCTGTGTTGGTTCAGGGGTGAGCGGATACTTGGAGTGCAGGCACAGATCAGGAACCTTACAATCTGCTGGTGTAGGTGGTTATGGCATTGTTGAGAATTCAGTTCTTGTCTATTTTCTCTTTGAAGTAGCAGGCAAAGTTGTCAGTCATTGAGGTCGGTGTGAGAAACAGCCACAGCTTGAAAGTTAAAAGGCATTTTGGGTACTAGGAGTGTGTGTGTAGAAGGTCAGTGTAATATGTCTGCTTGGTAAAAAAACAGGGTAGAATTGTATTACCGAAACAAATTTATAGTGAAGAAATTCTGAGGTGAGGCGGGTTTTCTCCAGTAGCATTCCGCACTGCCAGAACACCTTTGGAGCTACAGATTTGCTTGGTATGCCAGGGTTGCAAATTCTGTTGTCTCCTTGTCCAGGGTTTTGATAGTGCTAGTTTATCAAGGGTGGAGGAAAGGAAATAGTTGCAGCAGGTGGTGGCTTCATTAGGGCAGGAGAGAGAGGAGAAAGGCAATGATGTAGCAGCAGAGTATTGCTGTAGATCAAGAGAGTGAAAGTTTCTACAAGCCTTAGAAGGTTTGGGTACAGTTGGAGGAATGCAAGGAGAACTGAGGTCAGAAGATGATCAGACAGAATGAAAAGGTGTAACATTGAGTTTAGAGACCAGGCACGAGTAGAAGAGGAAATCCAGATTACTAGCTGTGTGCATGTGGGAGTTGGACCACTGAGTAAGGCAAATGAGGACATTATGGAGAGAAATCGTGAGGTAGCTGGAGGTGGATCAGCAGGGATGTTAAAATTTCCAAGAATTAGAGATGGTATGTCAGGACAGGAAGTGTGGAAGTCCAGAAGAGAAGTGGTGAAGGAAGAGAATGGGTTGGCCAGGAGTACGACTTATCACCTGCTGCAAGGAGAAGAGTTATCTTCCACAACCCTGGACCAATGAGGTCACTAGGATTCTACTCAACCTCAGACATCTTAACATTTGCCCCACACCCCCTTTTCACTTGGTCTCTGGAATGCTAGGACAGTGTGTAATGTGGTAAAGGATGCAGTAGATTTCTTCATCTCACACTCCCTACATCTCCTGGCTTTAACTGAAACCTGTCTCTCCCGATACTCCATCGCTCCCTTCCCCCACTTTTGAGATCCACACCATTCGCCTAAATTGTTATCCTTTTGCATTGCAGTTATCGTCCTCCTGGCCAACCCCTTCTCTTCCTGGCTTCCACACTTCCTGTCAGTTTATCGTAGATTATTGACCTGACCGTTTAATGTAGAGAAGAATAACGAGGTTTAACCTGAAAATCAGACCAGTTTACATGGTAAACGGGATGGTGGTAAAATTACACAAAAAAAAAAAAAAAGTACATGGTCTGCATTAGGGTGATGAAACTCAAGGAAATCCAGACATTTGATCACTATACAATGGACAGGATGTACCATGGAGGGTAAGGGCACAAAAGATGGTAGCTTTGGTTACACTTAATTTCTTAAAGAATTATGGAAAGTTCCTAGACTTCAGAGACTGCTGCTCAAGCTGCAAAAAATACGACTGTATATTGGAGTTTTCCCCTGGCAGACATCTTTTCAATGCAGATACCTTGTCAAGGATTTGGTAAGAACGGGTCAGGTCTATGAATGAAGGAATTGATGCGGATGTGCATATTATCACTCCCGACATCGTGATGGTGTTATCACCAGTCATGTGAAAAAAAACTGCAGCAGGCTACTGCAGAACATGAAAATTTTCAAACTGTAATTCAAGTCATATTTTAGACAAATTATAAAACACACACATCAGTGTCCACTTTAGTAGGTACACCTTGCTAGTACCAGGTTGGACCCACTTTTGCCTTCAGAACTGCCTTCGGTGTCCATGGCATAGATTCAACAAGGTATTTGGAAACATTCCTGCGATTTTGGTTCATATTTACATGATAGCATAATACAGTTTCTGCCGCTTTATTGGCTGCACATTCATGATGCGATTTTCCTCCACAAAACAGCCACTCACTGGATATTTTCTCTAAACCCTAGAGATAATTGTATTTGAAAATCCCAGTAGATCAGCAGTTTTTGAAACACTCATACCAGCCCGTCTGGCACAAACAACCATGCCACATTCATAGTGACTTAAATCCCTTTCTTCCCCATTCTGAAGTAGTCTTCACCACGTCTAGATGCCATGCCATGCCATGTGATTGCTTGTTAACACAAATTGCTAATTAGCCAATCGAACAGGTGTAATAAAGTGGCTGGTACATGGCAAAATACCTTGCACCCACAGGGATGAACCACCAGTACTTGCCAATGTGCTCTTAAAAAAAAGGCAGGAGATTGGTAATGCCAGTTTCTGATGAGAAATGCTACAAAAAAATAAAAATACAAAAATACAATGGACAAGATTACCTAGCAACGATGGAATCTTTTTTTGCAAATATCGGTTTATCAAATTTTCAAAAGTAACAAAAATCGAAAAAAAAACTGGACACGCAGATCCCACATAAAGTAGATCAGGTAATGACAATGAAAAGGTTACACACACACTTATAATTACATAGGAAAATAAAGGACCAGAAAAGAAAAAGACTAACACCTAAAAGGACTCCTAAGTCCATCAAACAGAACCGGAGCACACATTTCCCTGACCATGCTGTATAGGAAGGGGGGCTAGGGGGGGGGGGACGAGCCTATCGGGGAGGGGCAAGGGGGGGTCAGACACAAGCGGAACAGGACCAAGGTGAGCGAGGAAGGCAGGTGATGAGGATACCATATCCCATTGGGACCAGATTGAAATGTAGCGGGATAGCTTGTCAGTGGATGACATGTAAAAACGCACCACCTTTCTGAGTTCTTTCATCCGTCGGAACCACACATGCAAAGGGGGCGGGGTAGTCTGTCTCCAGTATGGGAAATTAGACCCTTAGCAACATTGAAGATACGTGGCAGAATAGATTTCTTATAAGCCGACACCGACATTTCTGTATGATGTAACAGCATGGAGGCAGGGGTGAGATGGGGAGGGAAACCAAGGAGTTCACTGGCTATTAAGTGAAGGCTCTTCCAGTATTGGCGAATCAGAGGACACTCCCACCACAAGTGAAGGACAGAAGCGGGGGCACTAAGACAGCGCCAGCAATCTGGGGAATTGTCAGGAGAGAAGGTGTGAAGGCGGAGAGGAGTGTAATACCACAGTGTTAGCAACTTATACACAGTCTCCTGGCTACGGAGCAGCGGTGCGTCAAGTCACATATGTCTAACCATTGCTCATCTGTGAAGGTGCAGTTTAGCATCATTTCCCATCTACCCATGACCGGAGGTGGGACCACAGAGGCTGCATCCCTTAGAAGAGAGTACATGAATGACACTCCGTTGGTCAAGGGGGCAGGTGATGCACACCAGCATTCGAGTTGGGTAAGTGGGCGAGAGCATGTGTGGTCGCAGCGCGGTCCTAAGGCACTAAGTGACCTGGTGGTATTTAAAGTGATGTAAAAAAAGTTGGTGGTCTGTCTCCCAGTATGATGCTGATGGGCACCAGACCCGCACTGGTGAGGAAGTGATGAACCCTAGGTACAGGAATGGTGATTAATGATACTAACGCCCTTGGGCCCATGTGCGACAGAAACCCTTCACGGTACGTGACTGGCATCGGGAGGGGTGGGACGTGAGGCCAGAATGGGTTGCCCCCCTGTGCCAACACTGCAGGGTATCCCGAGTATACGGAGACGATTGAGCCAGACAAAGGCCCAGCGGACGAGGCAGCCAGGGCAAAACCGCCAGTGGAACCTCCAGCATTACTTGTTCTACCGATTTCCATCTCATCACAATCCCCTCCCTTGTCCACTCCACGGCTCGCATTAGGTGGCAGGAAAGATAATATCGGAAGAAGTCAGGGACACCCAATCCCCCCTGGGTAATGGAACGTGTCAAGATGACGAACCGAAGGCGTTGTCTCCTACGTCGCCAGATGTAAGAGGACAGTAGCGAACAGAGAGAAGTAAAGAAGGAGCAGGGGAACAGTGATAGGAAGCGTCTGAAACAGATAGGAGGCGGGGAAGAATGTGCATTTTAATTACAGATGTCCTCCCTAGCCAGGATATGTGTGGGAAGTCCCAGGCCTTTAGGTCTCGGCAGACGACGGACAGCATTGGTGAGAAATTTAAGTCATATAGGAGGGTGCTATCCATCAACCAAACCCCCAAATATTTCAGCCCTGGAACTTGCCCAGAGAAAGGGAAGGGTAGGGCGCATAGAAATCACCCTATGTGAGGGGACCGAGACATTTAGTATCGAAGACTGAGAAATTAATCTTAAGGTTAGCCAACTTCTGGTATTCTTCAAATGCCTCTAGAATATTAGGCAGAGATAGAGGATTAGAGACAAAAAAAAAGGTCATCTGCATACGCAGCCACTTTATGAGAGTCACTCCCTGCCGAAACTCCAGAAATGTCCGGGTGCTGCCGGACTGCTTCCAAAAAGGGTTCGAGAGCTAGAACAAAGAGCAAGGGAGAAATAGGGCAGCCCTGTCTAGTACCGTTACAAATGGGAAAATGGTCTGTGTAGGTGCTATTGACACATACCCTGGCCGAGGGACCATTATACAGCGCTTGAATCCAGGAGCAGAGTGAGGGGCCCAAATCGAGGTGGCGGAGCGTGGCAAAAAGAAAATCCCATCCAACCCTGTCGAACGCCTTCTCCGCATCTGTGGGCAGGAGCAAAAGGCCGCCAGGGACCCTAGGAGCCGCATGAATTATTTGTATAGCGTGTGTCGTATTGTCCCTGGCTTTCCTGTGCGGTACAAATCCCACCTGATCCAGGTGTATCAGAGATGCGATGTACGAATTCAAGCGGGTTGCAAGAATTTTTGGGAACAACTTAACGTCACAATTAAGGAGGGATATTGGCCTAGAGCTAGCGCAGTATTCCTCATCTTTCCCTTCCTTAGGAATCAGGACTATGTTGGCCATCAAAGACTGTGGGGGCAATGATTTTGTGTCTGAAAAGAAATTAAAGGCCTGAAGGAAGTGAGGGGGAAAGGACTTCAACAAAGGAGTTTATAAAAACGGGTCGGTAATCCATCAGGACCTGGGCATTTACCTGACTGGGTCTATGTAATAGCGAGGGTCAGCTCCTCCGCAGTGAGGGGCTCATCTAAGAGCTCTGTAGCAGCTGAGGAAACCTTCCGTTTAAGAAAGCGGGTGAGGCAACAGTCAATATCCAGGCAGAATTTAGCTTGCTCGGTTTCCGAAGGGGAGCCAGGAACGGCATATAGGTACTTGTAGTAGTCAGTTATGGACTGCATAATGTGTTGTGGAAGGTGTTGCAGGTCACCCTTCTTATTCGTAATGCTAGGAATGTAGGTAGCGGACGCTAGACATGTGCACAGCACAAAATTTCGTTTTGAATTAATGGTTTAGTCCTAAAATGCAATTTATTTAGTTAAAGAAATTCGTTTTCAGTTCTTTAGTATGAAAACTAATTTCATTCATCCGAAAACCAATGGATACAATTACTATTGTAGTGGCTCCTCAGAGGGCTGAGATCGCTGCTTGTTACAGTATCTCTCACTCTCAGCACAATGTGGGCCATATTACATAGTTGGTGCTAACATAACCAGAGCTGTTGTAAACTTCCCAGAGCCATTAGAGCCTATGGAGGTTTTCAGTTTACAACAGCTCTGGTTAAGTTAGCACCAACATTGTAATACTGCCCCGTGTCAGGCAAAGCTGTTACAGTTACTGACTGTTCGCTGCTCATCACAGCGCTCAGAGTTTCAGTAAAACTAGTAAATAATATTTTTATATATAAGAGGTTAGAACAATATTATTTCCTTGTTTTACTGAAACTCTGAGCGCTGTTACAGTCAGTTACTGTAACAACTGAGCCTGATACATTGTACTGAGAGATAATGTAACAAGCAGCCGATCTCAGCGCTCACAGCCACAGGATTAAGGCTAGGGTCAAACGAAAGCATTTTTACACGCGAACGTAAAAAAGTGCGTCCGAACGCATTGATGTATTTTTTCACGGAATATGCGAAACCGGTCATACGATGTGCATTTTCGTGCGTGATGTTTTACGAATCCAAACCAGGAAACTTTTTGCGTCTGGACGTTATGTTGGCCGGACATGAGCAGGGTCTGACGTCTCCAAATCACACACACACACACACACACACCGCTAGTGGGCGCAGCGCACTCTGTACGTCCGTACTAGAGGTTCTGCGTTCTCGAAAAAATGCGTTCATTTTCCACTTGCGTTGCGCGGCCGGACTTTTGTGCGACCGTACTTCGTATATTGGCTGTCATTGCCCGTCATTTGCTGCTAGTGCGGCCGTGATTAAGTGCGCCAGAACGCACGTTAAAAATGCGCTGGTCTGACCCCAGCCTTAAAGGGCTGGAAAAAAAAAAGGATCCTCTCTGTATAATGTTTAGAACATCCTCCTACATTAATTAATACCCTCTGTATAAGGTATACAACATCCACCTGCATTAATTAATGTCCCTCTCTGTATAGAACATCCTCCTGAATTTATACCTTTCTCTATAGAATGTATACAACATCCACCTGCATTAATTAATACCCCTCTCTGTATAATGTATAGAACATCCTCCTGCATTAATTAATGCCCCTATCTGTATAGAACATCCTACTGCATTGGCATGTGGAGGGTGCAGAACTTTGGATGTTGCGCTCTTCATTGCTGGTCTCCTTCACTCAATGTAATATCACAAAAAAGACTGAAACTAAAATGTAGTGCATTTTATTTTAGTCTTTCGTTTTTTGTACTGAGCAGTTTCGTTTCTCGAGTCATACTAAAATTAAATTATCCCAAAATTCGGACTAAATCGTTTTAGTACTAAAAACGAATGCACATGTCTGGCCAGTAGGCGCCCGCTCTTATTGCCATGGATGTAGAAAAATGCCTGGGAACGAAGCAGGTCCGTCAGGGAGGAAAGAAGTGCTTTTATGTTGGAGCTCTAAAAAAGGTGTCAATTTTAGAAATCTGATCTAAAATCTCAGCTTCCCTATGCTTTTTAAGCACAGAGCCTACACATATAGTGGCCTCATTACACATTTGTGGGCCTCCCAGACCGTAGCCAGGGGGCACATCTTGGTCCACTTTTTTTTTAGGAAATCTATATATATATATATATATATATATTATTTCCAAAAGCAACCTACTTTCCAACAGAAGAGTCAGGTCGCCAAATGAGCGTCATTCAAGTGCCAGTTCGAGGTCGTGGGGCGAAAAGTGGGAGACAGGAAGGTGACAATGACTGGGGCATGGTCAGACCAGGTGATATTACCGACAGTTGCGGAAAGGAGGAGGTGAAGATGGTAAAAAGGAAGGAAGATAGTCAATATGGGAGGAAGCGGCGGTAGTAGGAGCATAGAAGAAGTCTGTCAGTGGGGTGAAGTGTCCTCCAACAGTCCAGACGGGAGGAGTGTAGTGAGTGTGTGATAGAGCGGAGAAAGTGTGGTGGCAGTGAGGAGCGCCCTGATGACATGTCAACCGACAGATGTAGAGAAACATTAAAGTCGCCCCCCCAGAATCAGGGTACCTTCTGAGAAGGCAAGCAGTTTCACTAGCAATTTGGCCAGAAACCGACGTTGCGCCTTATTGGGAACGTAGACATTGGCAAAGGTAAACATCTGGCCAGCAAACCGTCCATATCTACCACCATCATCCATCAGAGTAGCGGTCTCCTGAATGATTTATGAAAAAGGATGGCTGTCCCCTTGGATTTAGATCCCGGGGTGTCACTAAACATTCCAGTCGGGTAGTTGGAGTCAGTGAATCGGGGTCTGGCCCCCCTGCGAAAGTGGGTCTCTTGTACAAACACTGAGGCCCTGTGTTTACGAAAATCAGTTAAGGCGGTGGAGCGTTTTTCAGGGATATTTAGACCCTTGGCGTTAATAGAAAAGAGCACCAAAGATGCCTGCCGAAGCGCCATGAGGGAGGCTCTGTAAGGGGGGGGGGGGGGAGTTAAGGGCATAGGACTGGGAGAGTCAGGGAGTGCGCGTCCACACAAGGGGGAGGGGAAAAATCAACAACAACCATTTACAGGCAAGAGGTACCAGTGCGGGGGGGAGCAACCAGCCACTCGCCAGGACAGCAGCCGCAGGCGAAGGCAATGCTCACCCGGGGGGGGGGGGAAAACACAACCTCGGGAAGAGATGGGGTCGTGGCTTAGAAACCCGCCCAAGTGACAGATTGGTTGCTTATTAAGGTGTAGCCTAGAGACAATAACTGTAGGGCAAGGCACCGACCCAGGTGATTGAGCAGAATGTTATCAAACTAACCAGCAATTCACGATAATAGAAGATACAAAATATGACACAGCAAATAAAATCAATGAAAGATATCACCACCGCCACACGCCCAGGCCTTCAATGGACAAAGGGCTGGGTACTACCAAAGGGGCCGAAAGTCCAACTGTATAGCAGCTTTGAGGTGTTCTACTCCTCCGTATCCAGACTGTCGAATGTCAGGTAATAGCACAGTTCGTGGGGGACCCCATAGCCTAATCAGCAGAGTCCAGAAAAACAAAAGGCCCAAAATATGCCAGTCGTTGGCCGGCGTGGACGGCACAGGCGGTGGATGCAAAGACACTCCTAGGGGAGATGATCAGTTGAGTCCGGAATATCCAGAAGCAACAGTCCAGAGAGAAGAGAGAAAAATTAGCCTCCGACTAAATAGGCGAAAAAAATTGAAATAACATGCAGGTTGTAGATTAAACCAACCAGGAAATGATCAGAGTTATCCATCCAACTAGCAACGGTGAGGCAGCAAGGGCCCATCATATGTACATCCAAAAGATCATCTGGGAACT
The DNA here is from genome assembly GCA_009667805.1 of Leptobrachium leishanense. Taxonomy (NCBI): domain Eukaryota; kingdom Metazoa; phylum Chordata; class Amphibia; order Anura; family Megophryidae; genus Leptobrachium; species Leptobrachium leishanense. The sequence continues at coordinate 111,887,911 of CM019068.1, read as the reverse complement.
CGAAAGCCAGCAGCCAGGAGACCACACTGGCAGAGCGGGTAGTAGCATCGGGGTCATTACATCCACCAGACGGGGGAATCGTGCAAAAGGCAGCACATGGCGTGAGTAGTTAGAAACCATGGAGAAAATCATTCAACAGCTCCGGACCTTCTCGAAGCCTGGGAGCCTGCCCTCAGGGGTCTCTGGGGGGAGTCCAGGCAGAGGTGGACGTCCACAGGGCGAGGAGTACAATGCCAGTGGGTCCGGCCAATGTAGTTGAATGGGTGGGAGTTGCAGGTCATCCAGGAGCGGAGGTATATCCGCTTCAGGGGCAACCAGATACGGGCCTGCGGGGGTGGTCACAACCAGGCCAATAGGAATGTTCCACCTGTAACAGATCTTTTGATCCAGCAGTTGACTGGTGAGGGGCTTCAGGGCACAGCGATAGGAAAAATCTGTAGGGGTGTCCCTTCATAAGAAATCTGGGTGGAATTCTGCGAGTGGCGCAAAAGGTCCTCCTTAAGGCCAAAATTGAGACAGCAAAGACCATTGCGCGGGGGGGGGGGCACCCTGCAGGACCTCGCAGACTGAGGGCACAAAGTCAATATGTGTATAGGCAAGACGTTCCAGAAGCAAATTAAAAATTGTAGTTAAAGCTGACCTGAGTTCAGTTGGGGACTCCTCTGATTCGGGAAGGCCACAGAGCCGAAGATTGTTGCGGCGCCCTCTGTTATCCAAATCCATGATGTGCTGCGCCATGCTTCTCATCTGCGCCGAGTGCAGGTCTAGCATTTCAGACGTGGTGGCCTGTGCCTGCCTGGTCGTGTCAGCCTCTTAGTTACCCTGTCATGGAGTCCCTGGTCATCCATCCTGAGATGGAGCTCCTCCATGATGGAGGTTTGGAGTGACTTAATGTCGGCCCTCGTGGGGAGCGCTCTCAGTATCTCACCCCATGATGCTATGTCTTCATTCAGGTCCCTGGCTGGGGAGTTTGGCGGCGATTTAGCCCCCATCAGCACAGCAGTCTCAGGCAGGTCTGCGATCGGGTCCGTGGGCAAGTCCACGAGCGGATCTACCACAGGCCCCGGCTTGTTTGCGGAAGTGCCTCCGTCAGCAGAAGAAAAGCATGCAGGCTTGAGGCCCCGGTGCACCGGAGACCCTCCTGGGTCTTCTTAAGGGCTGGGGTTGTATTAGTTTTCCCCATTGGAGTTGTTAGTGTGCCTGGATGCTGCTGGATTGAGCTTGTCGGTGCGGAGCACACGGATTATGCGGCCATCTCGAACGGCAGCCAAGCCATCAATAAGGAATCTTATTCATCATTCCCATGGGTTGCCTGTCTCAGGAGTATGTCAAAACAAACAATGGACCCCAGTTCTCCTGAAGGTACTTTAAAAGTATTGTTCTGTAAAGCAATCCGAACTCTTCAGACATCAGAACAGTACCAAATATCAAGGAAACGGATTAGCCAAGTGCAGATTCAAAGTCATGAAGAGATCAGTATAACCATACTTTTGTCCAAAAATACCTTTGCAGTGCATCATTGTTATAAACTTTGACAGACCCAGTGTCCATGGTAGTAAATTTAAAAACAAAAAGAATAAACCAGTCAGAAAGTAATTTTTGTTCAAAACAAATCCAATAGCCATTGAATCCCCCCCCCCCCACTTCAGGATTAATTTGAGTATTGCGAGAGGTCTTAATCTACAGATAGAAGATCATTAGGCTTGAAAGAAGTGCATAGTGAACAAAATAAATAAAACAAGCTACAGTGTTTGCATCTCCGAGGAACACCAGTAGTTCACATAAGACAAACCAAACCGAGGTAGGAGAAGCCTCTCATTCTGCTGTTTTCTTGTGGCTTTCTTGGAGTTGCAGCACTGTTGGCTGCAGTTGCAAAGACTGGTGATTGTCGCCAGACATTTGCTAATTAACCACCATAGCCTTCGTTTGTCACAAAAACAATCTCCCAGCATTTGTCGGTCAGTTCTTTAAACATGTACTCCTGGTTAAATTATGGTTACATACAAAATTTAACAGGTTGTTACATCCATTATATTTGTCCTCTTTTGAAATGGGCTTTCCAAATCGTGGCAGATCATTATTGATAAACTTAAATCTTTAATATCAAACAAAATGGAAACAAATCCTATAGTACAAATTGCATGTTGGGGAATAAAATCATACCCACTTGAAGGAATTAAAAAAAATTATGTACTAATTAAGGTATTAAGGTTAACCTTAATGTGTTAGAAATGTAATGCTCCTAGTGTTTGTGGAAAGAGACCAAATCAAGAAAAAAAGTTACATATGCTTGCAAAGTATGAGTGTTGATCTTAGAATTTACTATCAGAACGGTTGTTCATCTACCATGGCAAACCTCTAAAAAAAGGTGAGTTGTAAATTACAAATGTACCATTTAAAATCAATGTTCCTGAATATTCACATTTGTCCTTCAGTGACTTTTAGTGTAACTGAAGGAACAATCTTGACAACATAAACGCAAAGGCTTCCGATATGGAGTGAAGAAAAAAAAAAAAAATTGTAGCTTTATTTTGAAATCTGTTAAAATTTTATTGACATTCCAAATTAGTATAACATGATAAAGCAACATTAACGCATGCTAAAATAGAAATCCATAGAAAACAAAAAAGAAAAACAAAAACAGGTAGAGGATCGCAAATAACACGTGTATAAAACTACAGTATCAAGTAAACTAATAAAGCATATCCCCAGAATACAAGTACAACCCACAATGTGACCTGCGCTACATACAAACCATCAAATAGCATGACCCAATAGTTTTATATATATCTACACGTTATACAGTAATGTGAAGAAAAGGTAGAACAAAAGAGCACTGAAGGGTTGTATAGAAAAATAAAGCCAATAAAGAAGTCTGGTGGTGGATGAGCTCTGTGCCCATAGTTTACTGAATTATTTTTAAAATTCAGTGTTGTGCAAAATGTTACATTACACAAGTATTGATATACAAAAACGACAAAAAAAAAAAAAAAAAACAACTACCGGTATACAAATGTCTGTCAAATGAAGCAAAACACTGCACTCCTGCTCATTCCAAAACAATGCTCTCCCTAGTTGCCAACTTAAACAACTGCGATAGCACTTACAATCAAACCACATTCAGAAAGCCATATGTGATAAAGACAAACTCAGAAAAAAGTGGCATAGCTTGGAAAGATTAAAATTCTAGAATTTTATTTCTTCTAATGCATGATGCCCGGTCACAGCCTGAAGTATTACACCCAAAGCTTTCTGCTCGTCACGTCAAAATTAAAAGTCGTCACTACTGATTGGACATGATTATGGAAACCGAACAATCTTGTTTCCATCCTACCCATCAGGTATTTAAAGACGGTCCTATGTCAAATGCACTTTTTGGACAATACAGGAAATTTTGTCATTTCTAGAATGCAATATCAAAGTGTACTGGAATATATGCCATCCAAAATAAAGCTCTTTTTTTTAACCCAGTTGAGTGGATTGCGGTCTTCATAAGCATTTATGCAATCAATAGGATACAAACACGCTACACATACAGTTGTGTTCAAAATTATTGAACCCCCAATGCTGTAAAGGGTTTTAGGGAATTTAGTGTACATTTGTAATTGTATTCAGAATGAAATCCTACAAGGACTTTTTAAAGAACCATATGCAACTAAAATGACATCAATTGGTTTTGTAATACAGTAGTAAATGTTTCCTTTTGTGAATTTTTCATTGACACAATTATTCAACCCCTTAAAAAGACTACCACTCTGAAGAACAGAGGTTCATTCAAGTGTTTTCAATCAGGTATTGAAAACACCTGCGGATGTCACGGAGCAGCAATAAAGCATAATAAGCACCAATTAGGCAGCTTTAAAATGACTGTGATACTCAGCTCCTTCTAGACATTTACTGGTGTGGTTACAAACATGGTGAAGTCAAGAGAATGGCCCAGGAAGACAAGAGGTGATTACTCTTCACAGGAAGGGCAATGGCTAGAAGAAGATTGCAAAGATGTTAAACATACCAAGAGAGACCATAGGAAGCATCATTCGCAAATTCAAGGCAAAGGGCACTGTTGAAACGCTACCTGGTTGTGGCAGAAAGAAGATGCTGACTTCGACTGCTGTGCGCTACCTGAAGCGTAGAGTGGAGAAAAGTCCCCATGTTACTGCTGAGGAACGGAGAAAAGATTTGTCAGATGTGGGTACTGAAGTGTCAGCTCAGACAATACGGCGCACACTGCGTAATGAAGGCCTCCATGCCAGAACTCCCAGGTGCACCCCCTTGCTGTCTCCAAAGAATAAGAAGAGTCGAATGCAGTATGCCAAAAGTCATGTGGACAAACCACAGAAGTTTTGGGATAGTGTTCTGTGGACTGATGAAACAAAATTAGAACTGTTTGGGCCCATGGATCAACGCTATGTTTGGAGGAGGAAGAACAAGGCCTATGAAGAAAAGAACACCTTGCCTACTGTGAAGCATGGCGGGGGGGGTCAATCATGCTTTGGGGCTGTTTTGCTTCTGCAGGTACAGGGAAGCTTCAGCGTGTGCAAGGTACCATGAATTCTCTTCAGTACCAGGAGATATTGGATGACAATGTGATGCAGTCCGTCACAAACCTGAGGCTTGGGAGACGTTGGACCTTTCAACAGGACAATGATCCCAAGCATACCTCCAAATCCACTAGAGCATGGTTGCAGATTAAAGGCTGGAACATTTGAGTGGCCATCCCAGTCACCTGACTTTAATCCGATTGAGAACCTCTGGTGGGACTTAAAGAAAGCAGTTGCAGTGCGCAAGCCTAAGAATGTGACTGAACTGGAGGCTTTTGCCCATGACGAATGGGCGAAGATACCCGTAGATCGCTGCAAGACACTTGTGTCAAGCTATGCTTCACGTTTAAAAGCTGTTATAACTGTAAAAGGATGTTGTACTAGTACTAAGATTGAATGTCACTTGGGGGGTTGAATAAAACTGATAATGAAGTGAGCACAGAAAAGACATTTGTGGTTATTTCATTATAAATGTTGTTATATTTGTCTGACCTACACGTGCCTCTTTGATTTAATTGTAAGCAAGATGACTGAATGATAAAAATCAATGTCAAACTGGCCAAAACACTCAATTTCAGTGGGGGTTGAATAATTTTGAACACAACTGTATATTATACTAGGTCACCATTAAGTTCTGGTCATCCATATGTTAAAGTGTGCAATTGCGTCAACTTCTCTGCAAGCGAGAGAAAATAGGGAGGGGGCATATCATGACCTAGTTTGGGACAGCAATCATTTTACTCCTCTTAAGCATTAGTGAAGTATTTGCTGAACTAAAGACTAAAGGTCTATGTAAAACATATTACATATGTGCTGTGGCAAAAAAAATAAAACTATGAATTAAAAGGAGTCACGCAGTGCGCAACATCAGATCACAAATCATGCTCTAGTGCAATTAAAAAATAAGGTCCCAATTGCAAATATTAAGTGCTCAAAAAAATTAAATAGATTTAAAATATCTTACACGCCTGTTAACCGACACTGGTGTGCTTCACGATACATTTTTGATGACCGATGGATAAAAAAGACACAATGCGGATTTAGATGAACACAACTTGATAAAATGGTAACAAGCGCTTTAAAAAGAAAAGGATAGCTAAAGTCTTTAATATGGAAATAGGTCATCGATCCTAGTACTCAGCACTAGGCCTTCTTGAATCTATAGCATCCAAATTTGTAATTTCTACAAGGACGCGGAGGGATGAAGAGAGTTAACATTGTGTAAACTAAAAAGCCAGACAGGTTGTTTTAGACTATGCAGTAGAGTCAATTATATTTTCCCTTCAGCAGTTATTAAAATAAAAGGCCATGTTCCTATGTTTCTCCAGTATTACTACAGGCTATAAAACATAGGGTCAGATATGACAGTGGTTCCCAACCACTGTCAAGTACCCCTAACAGGTCAGGTTTTCCAGATATCTAAAGCAAAGCACAGGTGATATGATTTGCTGCTCAGTGATTGCAGGATTCTGTTTTTCTTTTCTCCAAAGTAATCCTTAGGGGTACTTTAGGACCGTGGTTAGAAACCACGGAGATATGACATAAAAGGTGATCTCAGAATAGACAAGTATCTGGCGCCCCCTAATGGATATAGTTAAACAATGCTGTTTGTACACAAACTATTCTTAAGTCCAAAGGACATAGAGCATTAAATTGCAGTTTAAAAAGTCAGCAGCAGATGGTTCACACACTGATAGTTCACCTCCAACCACCAGAAAGAGTCAATAATGGAAAAATGTGGTGACAGTCCGCGCTTCCCTCTTTTTTTCCTTTCCTTTTCTCCCCCTGAAATCTTGGTCGAGGATCTTCTTTAAGCAGTTAATTGCTTTCTTTTATGCAGTCCTCAATTCTCAAGATATATGGGGATAGAAATGAGAAACATGGATGTGTTTTTATGGATCACACTAAGTCCCCAAAATACAATAGTTCAACTCACATTTGGAGGTGTCATAAATCAGACACTAGATGTATCTCACAACCGATATTTTTTAGGAGATATCGGGCTCCCCTTTTCCTCCTCTGTCCGATGATGTTGCTCCAAATAAAAAATAAGGTTGCAGGATATCGATGAACAAAATTAAAATTTATTAAAATTTAAAATTTATTCCATAAAACAATAAATAGACAAACACCAATACGCGTTTCGCGATGCACTCGCTTCATCAGTTGGCATGTAAATCAATTCCTTCACAATCTCCTGCAACCTCCTTATATACCCTTTAAAATGTGTTGTGATTGAGTGGGAAACGCCCGTTCTCCCTTCCCTCAAAATTACAATTACTCATTCTGCACCTGCGTGTTACTCATTACAATTACAATTACTCATTCTGCACCTGCGTGGGGCATTCCAAATATCAGATCAACCCAAAAGATGGTGGTGATACATCTCGTAGTGCCCTCTTGCATGTTCCTTTTAAGATCTCTAGTGTTTAAACTCCTAAAGTTTCTGCTCCACCTTCTTTCTACCCACAAGGCTTATTATCTACCTTCATGTTCATCCCTAAATAGGTTATTCTGCAATTCTAAATACACATATATTGCCACACTATTGGAATTCCAATAATGTGCTCTATATCAATATTTTACCGTGATGGAAAAAATCTCACACAAGGGTGGAGTGTGGAACTTTTTCCATCCTCTGAAAACCTCTGCGTGAGATGCCGATTTTTAAAGTGCTAAATTTATAGTGCCTTCTGCAAAATTTAATATGCTAATCTTAATTAAATGTATATGAATACTATTATCAGAACTGAAAATTTGATTCCTTATATGCGTAAAGAATTTATAATGTCATTCAATAAAGTGCTCTCTTTAAAGTGCTACTCTTACAATGTTGTATACCGAATTAAAACTAACCCATATGTTTCTATACCCCTATACAGAGTGCTAATGTGTAAACCGAAATAAAGTGCTTGTGCCTACCTAACAGTATGCCTATAGGGTGATGGTTAATTGATACATTAGTGTCAAACACATTATAACCTCCATATTCAATACATGTTTGGTTACAGTGTATCCTAGTTCATACAAACATCTTCAGTACACCCTTCTAAATGGATATTTTATAAATACACAATTCTAATTAATATAATACAAACCTCATTTTGTAAAACCTTTATGCAATGATTTGTGTACTTCCTAATATGTAGTTTTGACCTATTCTAAAAAGTGGCAGACCTCAAAATCCTGATTCAAACCCCTAGGTGCTAGTGTTTTTAAATTATATATCCATCTCATCTCTGCCTATTAATTTTATTGATGAAATCCCCTCCTCTCCATTCCTTTTCTACTTGCTGGATCGCCAGAAATTTTGTCCCATTAGGATCTTTATTAGGTTTATCTTTATAATGTTGAGGTACAGTATGTGAATCTACGCCTTTTCTAATATTATTCAAATGTTCGCGAATGCGAACATTCAAGCTTCTTGTTGTGCGACCAACATACATCTTCCCACACGGACAAATTAAAATATAAATAACATTTTTTGAAAAACAGGTGAGTGTGTCGTATATCTTGTATCCTTCGCCTTCACTAAAAGAATTCAATAGTATGTCTGGCGAAGGATACAAGATATACGACACACTCACCTGTTTTTCAAAAAATGTTATTTATATTTTAATTTGTCCGTGTGGGAAGATGTATGTTGGTCGCACAACAAGAAGCTTGAATGTTCGCATTCGCGAACATTTGAATAATATTAGAAAAGGCGTAGATTCACATACTGTACCTCAACATTATAAAGATAAACATAATAAAGATCCTAATGGGACAAAATTTCTGGCGATCCAGCAAGTAGAAAAGGAATGGAGAGGAGGGGATTTCATCAATAAAATTAATAGGGCAGAGATGAGATGGATATATAATTTAAAAACACTAGCACCTAGGGGTTTGAATCAGGATTTTGAGGTCTGCCACTTTTTAGAATAGGTCAAAACTACATATTAGGAAGTACACAAATCATTGCATAAAGGTTTTACAAAATGAGGTTTGTATTATATTAATTAGAATTGTGTATTTATAAAATATCCATTTAGAAGGGTGTACTGAAGATGTTTGTATGAACTAGGATACACTGTAACCAAACATGTATTGAATATGGAGGTTATAATGTGTTTGACACTAATGTATCAATTAACCATCACCCTATAGGCATACTGTTAGGTAGGCACAAGCACTTTGTATAGGGGTATAGAAACATATGGGTTAGTTTTAATTCGGTATACAACATTGTAAGAGTAGCACTTTAAAGAGAGCACTTTATTGAATGACATTATAAATTCTTTACGCATATAAGGAATCAAATTTTCAGTTCTGATAATAGTATTCATATACATTTAATTAAGATTAGCATATTAAATTTTGCAGAAGGCACTATAAATTTAGCACTTTAAAAATCAGCATCTCACGCAGAGGTTTTCAGAGGATGGAAAAAGTTCCACACTCCCCCTTGTGTGAGATTTTTTCCATCACGGTAAAATATTGATATAGAGCACATTATTGGATTTCCAATAGTGTGGCAATACATGTGTATTTAGAATTGCAGAATAACCTATTTAGGGATGAACATGAAGGTAGATAATAAGCCTTGTGGGTAGAAAGAAGGTGGAGCAGAAACTTTAGGAGTTTAAACACTAGAGATCTTAAAAGGAACATGCAAGAGGGCACTACGAGATGTATCACCACCATCTTTTGGGTTGATCTGATATTTGGAATGCCCCACGCAGGTGCAGAATGAGTAATTGTAATTTTGAGGGAAGGGAGAACGGGCGTTTCCCACTCAATCACAACACATTTTAAAGGGTATATAAGGAGGTTGCAGGAGATTGTGAAGGAATGGATTTACATGCCAACTGATGAAGCGAGTGCATCGCGAAACGCGTATTGGTGTTTGTCTATTTATTGTTTTATGGAATAAATTTTAAATTTTAATAAATTTTAATTTTGTTCATCGATATCCTGCAACCTTATTTTTTCATTTGGAGCAACATCATCGGACAGAGGAGGAAAAGGGGAGCCCGATATCTCCTAAAAATATCGGTTGTGAGATACATCTAGTGTCTGATTTATGACACCTCCAAATGTGAGTTGAACTATTGTATTTTGGGGACTTGGATGTGTTTTTATGGATCACACTATGTTTCTCATTTCTATCCCCATATATCTTGAGAATTGAGGACTGCATAAAAGAAAGCAATTAACTGCTTAAAGAAGATCCTCGACCAAGATTTCAGGGGGAGAAAAGGAAAGGAAAAAAAGAGGGAAGCGCGGACTGTCACCACATTTTTCCATAAAAGGTGATCTATACAACACAAGTACCCACATAGATCTCTAGGATTATTTGAAGACAAACCCTTGAAGAGATTATTGAGGAAACTCACCATACAGAGAGCTACGTGTCATTTGACCAGTATTACTTTGTTATAAAGTTTTGGTAAACCATAAGGCAGGAAAGAACAGCATTGGATGCAACTTAATTTGAGGCCTTATTGACCTTGAGGTTTTACAGTACCTAAATTAACTGACTGGTTTACAATACACTATTGTGTTTTGGCTTTGTACTGTAATCTCATTTAACTAAACTCTATATTATAAATATAGTCCAATGGGAGAAATGATCTTCCATTCCCAATATAAAAAAGGAGATTGATAAAATTTTAAATCCTATCAGTCTTTGGTCAATTTAATTTAGGATTTTTAAATTCAGATTATGGTCTAGCGTATAAATCTATACACTATTGGTTGGTTTCTATGCCACGAAGAAAGAAAAAAATAAAATATGTACACATACATATATGGTTAAAAAAAAATTCTTAAATGCAGTTAATCCGTTGCTTTTCATTACATTGAAATAAAGCATAAAGTTACAGTCTAAATTCTCATAAAAGCTTAATTTTGATATCGCAATGAGCATGGTTGCTTTTTTCCTTCTCTACATTTCACGTTCAAAAATCAGTCAAACACCAAGTATCACAAATTGTCAGTGAAGATGGATTCTCCAGAACACACCCTAGAGGGGGGGGGGGGGGACAGAATTAAAAAGAAAAAAAACTATCCTAGAATAGAAATGGAGATCTCACACAATGCTCAGCTGTTTGCTACACAAGACAATATGATGCCACCCTGCAGATAAAAAGGTAAATTTAGTGGTTCTATTTTTTTGTTAGAGTTCGCTGTACACAATAAGTTTGTCATTACATCCCAGGTTTGTAAACTAACATGTTGGCAATTAGCAGCTTTAGTCTGCATTTCCAAAAGCACAGACCATTGGCATGAACGCTGGGCTTTGATTGAATGTAACACCAATAGCATCTTTTTAGAACTTTTGACATATAGACAGTGGGCATGGATACCAGTTAAACAAAAAGGTATGTGTGGCTCCCGGATTCTACCTTTGCGACATGCAAAAACCTGTATGTATAATTATATATGTATGTATAGAATGTTGGTTACTAAATATCCTTTGAAATGTTGTGGTCAGTTAGAATGTGCTATAAAAAGGCAGACAAGTGACTTGCTAGAACGAAGAATATGTACATTAAAAATAAAGTTGTTTTTTTAAATTACTAGCAAAATATTTGACACACGTCAGGATGATGGCAGTTGTGGTGGGGAAGATGACAATGGTGGTGAAGATGACAGATATGATGGCGGCAGCTGTGGAGAAGCTGGTTGTGAATGCGGCAGTTGTGGAGAGGCCGGTTGGGAAGAGTATGCTTGTGCAGGTGCCTGCTGTAAAGAGGACACATGTGGGTTTGCCAGTTGTGAAAAGGAAATTACAGGGGGTGCAGTTTTTGAAGATAGTACTTGTGGGAGTGCCTGTTGTGAAGATGACAGATGTCCAGACACCAGTTGTCTATGTGCCTTGTTTAACTTTTGATGTTTAGTAAGATTTGAGCTATTGGCAAAACACTTTCCACATTCAGCACATAGATAAGGCTTAATCCCAGTGTGTACGGTCTGATGTTTAACAAGACTGGAGTTATTGATAAAGCATTTGCCACAGATAGAACATAAAAATGGCTTCTCACCTGTGTGAATCTTTTGATGTGTGACAAGGTTTGAGGTGTCAGTAAAACACTTCCCACACACATTACATGCGAATGGTCTTTCCCCAGTATGAGTTCTCTGGTGTTTGACAAGATCCGACTTATGGGTGAAACGTTTCCCACATTCAGAACATACATATGGCCTCTCCCCAGTGTGGATTCTCTGGTGTGTAACAAGATTCGAACTATTGGTAAAACTCTTTCCACATACAGAACATGAGAATAATTTCTCTCCAGTGTGTAGCCGCTGATGTGTGACAAGATTTGATTTATCAGTAAAACATTTCCCACAGTCTGGGCAAGAAAATGGTTTCTCGCCAGTGTGAATTCTTTCATGTTTAACCAAATCTGACTTATGGGTGAAGCATTTGCCACAGAGAGCACATGCAAAGGCTTTCTCTCCCGTATGAAGTTTGTAATGTGTAATAAGATTGGACTTCTTGGAAAAAGCTCTCCCACAGTCTGTGCAGGAGAATGGCTTTTCTCCAGTGTGAGTCCTGTAATGTCGAATGAGTTCAGCATTACTTGGAAAACACTTTGCACATTCTGGACATACAAATAATTTGGGCCTTATACGTTTTGGGCGCGGAGGAGTTTGCTTTGGGGGGAACTGTTCAGGATATGTAAACCCTGCTTGCTCATAATCTATAAGTGAATACATGCTAGGGTCTACACGAACATCTTCTCCAGCAGAGTTGGTTTCCTCTTTAACAGGTTTAGATGTGTATTCTGTCTGTGTAGAGGAAGTGTAAGCATTATCATTGGTGAAGCCTTCATTAGAAGCATCTACCTGTTCTGTTGAGTTACTAGCTGCATATTCTGAAAATGTGTGCTCTTTAGATGTGTAAATGTCAGTGTCTGAGAGATTTCCTTCATCACAGGAAACTGGTTCCTCCTTAATGTGAGTGGCGCTGTACTCTGTATATGAAAGTCCTGCAGGCTGATAAAGGTCAGTTTCTGTTTGATGTTCAGCTTCCTGCTTAATTAGGCCCAGTGAAACATCAGGTCTCGGCTGGCTCTGCAGCTTCCTGGGTATATTTTTCCTGCGGCATTTTGTCCCATAGAGAGGCTTCTCCAGCTTTTCTTCCTTTACACACTCTGATGAGGTGACAGGGGTTTGATACCCTTCAGGGAGACCTCTGCTCACAGACCCATCTAGCAGAAAATTAAATAGAATTGAAATTAATGAACACCCTCAACAGCTCATTTTTAATACAAACACACTCTACAAACATTTTTCTCATACTCCCCTCAGCTAATCTGGTAGACTTTACCTGGCAGATAGAGTCCAAAAAACAAAAACAACACACATTGAAGCTTAAAAGTATGTCAACTATTCATATACCCACAAGTGTCACATACAGGTTGTCTACATTTTAAAACACAACCTTTTTAGATATAAAACAGGTTCATACTACTGATGAATTTGTGTCATGTTCCGTAAGAGCCATTAAGGAGTGACCTGTAGTATAGTGGCGTCACTCCTTAACAGTTCACACCCTGTCCCAGGTTTTCTAGTGCAGTTTACTGTATATATTTGAAAGCTGAACAAGTGATTTTGAGAAAGGATTTTACCAGGAAGGATACATGGAGATTTCTCTTGTTTTCAAGTATGTCCTGTGTGGAGAGTATGTACCTTTAGGTGTCTTGCCCAAGGACACTTACTGGAGAGGTGCACTTGCTGGGATCGAACCCATGTCTACACAGGCTCTCTCTATGCAGAGCAGTGATGTTACCTCTACTCCACCCAGCTCTCTCATTATTGATGGCAAGCAGAAATAAATTATATTTCAATACTCACCTCTCCTCCCTCAATGAAGGAGAGGGCGAAGTCTACAGTCTGCTCTCTGCAAAGCAGCGTACATGGAGACCCAAAGGTTCTCTCCTATTCTTCCACCAGCACTGTGAAAGCCCCAGGGAACATGTGCATGTAATCTTGTGCAAATCTCTTTGGAATCCTGTAGACTCAAGGAACGAAACAGATTCCATGCCTCCATGTACACAGGAGCCACCATTATTTGTGTTGAGTAATCACTGTATTGAATAATTATGGTTGCCCTTTTTCATCTCTTACATACACCGCCTCCGCAACTTGCTTCATTTTAATGAATCATTTTCACAGTATTCTTTAGGGGGAACTTGTGATAACCCCATAAATTAATGTTCAATTTACTGAAAAGCATCTTATCTGTAGAACAAAGCAATTGCTTCTTTGCTCTCTCTCCAGGAGAGAAAATATAAAGAGTCTGTCCATGGCATTGCTGCCAGTATTCTTTAGAATTGAAAGCTGAAATGCTTCCTTTGAAGAATACTCTACTCATCCTGACCATTTTAGATTTTTAAAATGGTCAGGATGTGTGAAGTACCCCCCCTTCTCCCCCTCATTTTGCCTATACAGTGGATGAGTTTCCTCCACCCCTTCCAGCGTCACCAGCAGCCAGGAAATTTGAATTTCCCTGCTGCCGGTTACTAGTGACGTCGGTACACAGGGAGTGTGAGGATGCAATTATCTGAGACAAAATCACTTCACCCTTCGGGTCTCCGACAGTTTGCGCAAAGGTATGCACGCGTGCAACTCCGATCTATCATTCTGTGTATGCACTACAGAATTTGTGTACGTAAAGTACCTTTGCGATGCGCAATTTGCATTTCCTATGCAAAACACTACTTTGAGGGCACAGAAAAGCCTCAGAAACTTCTGGGTTTGTGAGTCCCTGAGCTGAGGAGGAGGAGCAGCGAGACACAGAAAAAGGTAAAATTGGACAAAATAAATAATAATTGGGTAGAGGCTGTCAGCAGCCTCTGCTCAATTATTTAAAGGCAGAAAAAAAAAAAAAAGGGAACTCCACTTTTCGGTTGAGTGTTCCTTTAATGGCTGGCTCATCATTGGTAGTTGTTAGTCACTTTGAACTTGATTGAGATGCGTGGGTTCAGGGGGAGTCTGACATGTCATATTATTCCCCAACCTGCAACTATAGGTGTTACCATTGTTATTAATAGTATTGTGCATCTGCTAACATTGTTAGTTATTCTATAGGTCAATAAAACCCCCTGTGAAAGTGAGGTTTGCAGCTGCAATAGGATTAAATGATCTTTTTTGCCAAACACTGGCGCACTATCCGTAAATTGTGCGATTGTTCAGGTCCACCTTGTAATTGCATTCTGCCCTATTGTTTCTTGTTTGGATTATGGCTGGAGGTTACGGGTCACCTGAAGATGAGGTGGGGGTGCTAGGGTGTCATATACTGGTGGGGAATCGGATCTCTTCACTCCCTCAGTCGTGGAGTAATCCTGTCTTCGTTGCGATCGTGCACAGACCACAAATCGCACAGAGCTCTGCCGCTCAATGTGTTAGAGCGACTGATGCACAGATGACGTATCAGCGTGCCAGCGCCTGAGCTCACTCAGAGGGAAGCCAGGGCAAGAGGAGTCAAGGCCCCTCCGACCCAGACCACCAGGGAGACCTGACCTCCCTTCTCACACCTCTGGTGCCTTAGTTACAAGTATTTATAAAGCGCCAACAGTTTCCGTAGAGCTGTACAATGGGAGAAACAGAATAACAAATATACATACACAGGAAGGAGGACCCTGCTCGAGAGCTTACATTCTAAGAGGAGAGGGGTGACCCAATATGTGTGTGGAAGGATGGAGCAAGAAATGAACAATGGGGGATCATGGAGTGAGCCGATATGGTTCCCTAAATTGATGCGTTTTCAGAGACTTCTTGAAGGACTGGATAGACGGGGAGAGTCTAATGTTGCAGGGGAGGAAGTTCCAAAGAAAGGGGGGGGGGGACTCCAGAGGAGAGGGAGAGGTTAACCCTTTCGCTGCTGAGGCTTTTCCCGCCCCTGTGCTGAGGTCATTTTTACCGGTTTTGCTCATCATGTTTAAACGTGTTTTGAAGGCTTATTTTAGTATATGACCCAGACATATTATATATCGTTCTTTCCGTCAGACTCGGCAGATTCAGAATATGTCATTATTATATGTATACGTCATGACCTGTCTGTATATTATAACAAAAAATGCAATAAAATATGATTTTTCAATAATTTACAATGTGTAAAGTGTTTTTTTTCACATTTTAACATGCGAGCAATTGCGGTTATATTTTGTATGGGGTGCGCTTATTAAAAAAATTAGAGATGGGTCTCGTTACATTTTTTTTGGGGAAAATTACACGATTTATAACAAACGCACCGCATACAAAAATCGTTAGTGCAGCATCATTGTTCACATTATAATTGAAATGGGAACAATATTGCTGCATTAACAAACCAAAAAAAAGAAAAAAAACTTTTTTTTTTTTACTACAAACTTTTTCACTTTCGTGTTTGGTATCGTTGGAACGGCCATGCTCTGGCTGATCCAACAATACCAAACTTTAACCCCTAGCTGCCACGGATCGGGAGATAGGGAGTTCCAATGAACTCCCTATCTCCACCATTGGTGGCAGCTAGGGGTTAACTCCAGGACTGGCGTCATCGTGCTATGCACGATGACGCCAGTCCTCAGGGGGAGTTCCCGGAGGCTTGGCCGACATCCAAGATGTCGGCCAGCTCCGGGAAAGGATCACGAACCGGCGCTTTTCAGCGCCGATTCGTGATCCGGCTCCCCAGGGGTTAATGCCAGGTACCATTTGGAAGGGCAGGCTGTGCCCTTCCAAATGGTGCCTGGGTTAACCCCCGCAACGCCGCCGATCGGGAGGGAGAGAGGTCCGAAGGACCTCCCCCCCTCCCTTTCAGGCGCCTCCTCCGCACATGCGGGGGGGCGCCTGAATTAGGTGTCATCGCGCCCCCGCAATGACACCTAATTAGCCCGGCGGCGGTTCCGGATGCTGGGCTGACATCGAGGATGTCAGCCCGCACCGGGGGGGCCAGCGATCGGCCGGAACCCGGCCGAACGCGGACCCCAAAGGCTGGACGCGCTCAGCGCGTCCACCGCATGGAACGCGACATGCGGTTGGACGCGCTGAGCGCGTCCACCGCAGCGAAGTGGTTAAAAATATGAGTGAATGCATGGTCAATTACTGGTAGGACAGACGGAATAAGGTGTGAGGGGTTGGGGGTCAAGTGAACAGGTGGTCGGGCAGGAGGACATGAGAACTGCGGAGACATGCTCCTTCGAGACCAGAGAAAAGGAAGACATAATAGAAGAGGGGGCAGGGAGTAAGTGTGTCAGTGTGGTAGAATGGTTCGAGGAGGAGGGCAGTGAATGCCGCTACATTGTTTTATATGTACTGTAAAAGCATAGATTGACCCGGCTATAGAACAGAAAAAAAATTTGCATTTACTTTATATTCAATTTTTAAGCATTACACGGTCAGGTTTGTATCATTGTAAAGACCAGACTCTGACATTTCCAAAAGACACCTCACTTAACCTTGTGCAGTGTACAATTCAGAGATGCAGGGTTGCAAAATCCCCCTGTGTCTGCTCACTGCAGCGCCACGGTCTAGGTTGTGAATGAAACAATGCATTGCATCACCAGATTACACACTTGCTGGTAGTGTGAAAAATAAGAAAGTGAGCTAGTGCAGCATCACAGAGCACTTTATAATTGTAAACTGAATAATAGTGCGGTGTTAGGAAAATAAATTATTTTGATATCTAAAATGTAAATACCTCTAATCTGGTTATGTTTGGTATCACTGTAAAGGCTATAATCTGGCCGTTCCAGTGATATATCATATGTCCTTCTAGCTCTTAGGGTTCCAGAGATACAGTGGTCTACATTATGGCAGGCGCCTGTAGGCACATGCCTATTCTTGAGGAAGGGGGGGGGGGGTTTGTTAGGGTCCTGAGAATGAGCAACAGCACTAGTGGCCTACTCTACGGTGGGGGGCCCCCCCCCTCAGGTCTCAAGGTTTTAGCTTGTTTGTGCCATTACAGGGATGAATGCTCCATATGCAAATCAGCCTGCTCTCACCTAAAAAGGGTGGCCAGTGCTGATTGCCAAGGACGTCATCCCTGCACGAGAGGTGCAGCAACCCCCGACGATAGTTTTGGCTTTGTTAGGCCTCGTCAGGAGGGTATAGCTGACCCACTCACTATTAGTCTATACAGGGTTATCCAGACGTGGACCCCTTGCTTGGTGTGCCTCAAGGGGTGTCAGCTATATCCGCCTGACAAGGCCGAAACGATCGTCGGGAGTCGCTGCATCTCTCGTGCAAGGATGACGTCATTGGCAATCAGCACTGGCCACCCTTTTTGGGTGAGAGCTAGTTTGCATATGGAGCATTCATCCCTGTAATGGAACAACCAAGCTAAAACCTTGTGAGACCTGAGCAGGCTCCCACCGTAGAGCTAGTGCTGTTGCTCGTTCTCAGGACCCTTACAACCGCCCCCCCTCTCACATGCCTATTCTGCCCAATTATAAATCCAGCCCTGGTCGCACTACATAGATATAAAAACTTAAAAATAAAAAAAAAAAAAAAAAAAACACCTCACGGTGTATAGGAGCGCATAAAATCAGCGAAAATAAACAAACTTATATGATACAATTGAAGAAAAAAACACAAACAAAAACAAACTGGGACATTATTTAAAGAATAAGAAAACAAAGAGGCTGTTTAGGCCATTAGTATCTGTAGAAACAAGAGAAAACACCTCATTGCGCAATATTGAGTTATACCAGAAAAATAAAGTGAAGGTTCCACTCACAAGAAGGGAGCCTACAAGACTCCAAATGTATGCCTCTAAGCCTCTTCAGGGGGGCTCCTCCCATCAACACGATTCATGGACTTGGTTATTTCAGACCAGGATATGCAGTATTAACTCAAAAAATGGAAATGGACAGATATACAGTTCTGTACTATCGTATTGGGATATAATAGAACGAGGGAAACACACTCACGTGCTTAGGAGCCTCCAGATCAGGTGGCTCTGTATGAACGCCTAGGACCTCTTTCGAGAGGGGTCCCACCTCGTCTCTCCCGCTAAGTGCTGGATCTCGTCTTGGTTGAGAAAAATTCCAGAGCATATTGACAAAACTAAATCCGTGATTACATAAAAAAAATAAAAAAATTATTATTAAAAAAGGGGGGGGGGCACAAAACACAGACGCGTTTCGCCTACTACTGTAGGCTTTATAATATTTTGTGAGAGGCTATGCCAAACATAGTGTGTCTGTACATTTTAGGGATAACCATCAATGCAACCCAAGAGGGATTCATTTTGAGCGGTAGAGAAGGTTAGAAGGAATTGGCGAGGAGATAATCGGACCGAAAAATTGATTAAAATGGAGAGGAGGTGGATTTTTGTACTAGATACTATGACCCCAAGGGGACTTAGACTTTGAAGTCTGCCATTTTTTATATATAGATTCTGGAGAAGTCCGCTTTTAGATGCGACAATTAGATGCTCTCTCATTTGGCATAGATCATATAAACGCATATTTTCGCCATTTTATGTGGTAGGTTTATGGTGAAAGTGAGAGATACTAGGATAGTGGAACTAGGAGATTTGACAAATTGTTGACACCAATGTTTTGATTGAAGTTTTTTTAAATATGACTTATGTAGGGAGAGATAGCCCTTCTAGATTTTTATTATAAAATCGGTACCAAAAACAACCGCAATATCCAAACCAGAAGATGCGATAACTCCATGGCGAAAGCGACACTACAACACTTGAGCCGAAAGATCCGTTCTAGTGCGGATTTCCAGAAACAGAAATACATCATATCGGAATCAACAAATCACGTTTGGAACGCAGATGAACCGCACGCTGGCAACACGCGGCTTCTGATCAAATAAGGAGAGACTATATAAAAGATGGAAGACATTCAATATGGGGCTAATCTGATTGATAAAGCCTACAGTAGTAGGCGAAACGCGGTGTTTTGTGCCTTTTTAATAATAAATACCTTTTTTTTTTCCTTTATTTTAGAATTTTTGCAGAGACATCAAGAAATCAACAGGGGTAAGTGGCCACGCAGGGCCACAGGTCATCAGAAAACATTCTGCGTAAGGACATAAGAAAAAACAAGAAACCGACAATAAATGAGGGAAAAAATAAAAATCATCATGGGGAGAGGGGAGGAGGGAGATCAAAGCTAATATACTCAGCGGGGGTATAGGGGAAACAAAAAGTAGTGAGTCCTCAATGAATGACAGCAGAAAAAAGTAAAAATAAAATCTATAAGTCTCAACTATTTATCAAGAAAGTCTCAGCTAGCTGGTGAGGAGAAGGAGGGGGAGGCGGGGAGACGTATCTAACTAAGGGCAGCGGGTCTCGAATTCAATAGAGGCGAGGTGAGGGGAAAACACCCACATCAGCCCGTGTCCAACCAAGAGACTGGTAGGGCAGCTCCACCGGGCACAAGCACCCCACGAAAGGCCCGCTGGGCGGGTAGCACCCAGACATCTTCGACTGCAGTAAATGCCGCAAAGCGGGACCCAGAGCGAGATCCTGGCCTGTAAATCAGTCGTCTTTCCCAGCTGCACCTCCACAGACAACGCAGGGGGACACTCGGCAGTAAACTCAGGAGCCGCCGCTCGGACTTCAGTTTCCTCCAGCACCAGCGTATCTTCACTGCTTGAATCAGCCGGTGGGTCTGTCTGCAGCGCCGCCTGTGAACCATCAGCTGCGCAGTCCTCCCCATCAAATCGCTGTCTCCAAACTCCCAGCACTGCAATAAGGTAGGCATTCCTCCGTGGCACTTGGGCTGAAATCCGCCGCTCCCACACAGCCCCTCAGCGCGGACATCATCCTCCTCCAGGTCCCCTTTGTGAGTGGGCAGGAATCGTCACCCTCCGCATCCAGTAATGCTAGACAGGCATCTAGGCCTGCAATCGCAGCCATCTTCCCTGCAAAGGGGGGAGGGGGGACCACCCGTTGCCAAACCTCACCACCTCCGTCCACCCCTCCAGGATCAGGCACCTCCGCAGCCAGGAGATGGGGCTCTCCATCTCCACAGCCTGCAGCAGGACCCCATCCAGGTTCGAACACATCAAGGGATCACAGTAAGGGGCCAACAGGAGCAGGGGGGGGGGGTAGGCCTCAAAATGGCCGCCGGCGACGTCCACCAGCAGAGAATCAGTCCGTAAAGACAAAGTCTCTGGTCCGGAGGGGGGACTGAATGGGCTCCGGACAGATCGGTACCAGTGGCCAGCTACAAAAGGACCCTTAAGGGGAAAATCTGCATAGGTGAGGCTGTCTGAGAGTCCTTAAATCAAGGAAGACGTGAGGAGCTCCACCAGAACACGTCTGCTCCTGCTCGTAGCCGGCCACGCCCCCCATAAATACCTTTTTTTTTTAATGTAATCACCAATTTAGTTTGGTCAATATCCTCTGGAATTTTTCTCAACCAAGATGAGATCCAGCAATTAGCGGGAGAGACGAGGTGGGACCCCTCTCGAAAGAGGTCCTAGGCGTTCATACAGAGCCACCTGATCTGGAGGCTCCTAAGCACGTGAGAGTGTTTCCCTCGTTCTATTATAACCCAATACGATATACAGATCTGTACTATGTCCATTTCCATTTTTTGAGATAATACTGCATATCCTGGTCTGAAGTCACCAAGTCCCTGAATTGTGTTGATGGGAGGAGCCCCCCTGAAGAGGCTTAGAGGCATACATTTGGAGTCTTGTAGGCTCCCTTCTTGTGAGTGGAACCTTCACTTTATTTTTCTGGTATAACTCAATATTGCGCAATGAGGTGTTTTCTCTTGATTCTACAGATACTGATGGCCTAAACAGCCTCTTTGGGACATTATTTAACCTCCCTGGCGGTCCGATTCTGACATATTTTATAGGTCAGAATCGGTCCTATTTATTCTGGCCCCCTGGCGGTATGAGTGTGGCTCGGGGGTTAACTTTCAATACTGAAAGTGGTATCCCAGAGCCACACTCGGGATTACCGTCAGGGAGGTTAAATCATAAGAAAACAGGTTTGTTTATTTTCTTGAATTTTATTATATAATTTTGCTTATTGTCTAGGTTATGCGCTCCTATACACCGTGAGGTGTTTAAGTTTTACTTGAAGTGAAGGATACACTCTTTCTAGTGAGCTGCTCTGGAACATATCACTTCTATATAAGCCATTTATAGCGCCATTCACACTAACCCCCTTGGGGCTCCTTTATTATAGATATAAAAACGATTCAGCAAGCAATCGGTCTCAGGTGCACTGTCAGTCCTCCATTGGAAGTGCCGAAGAACCCGATCGCAGACCTCCGGTGTTATAGTAACATTTAGAATATCCAGAAGGAAAAAAAAAAAAGGTTAGAAATAAAATGTCGCTAGACACTGCAACAAGTTTACGCTCTCTAATTTTTGTTGGCTGGGGATTCAAAAGATGTCCCCTAATTGGAGAGGGGACGGGGTGTAATGTGGAGACACCTTTCTCCCAAACAAACAATGGATTTTTTATTTAGAAACCTTGAAATATACTGTATTAAATATTAATCTGTATTTTGTTTAAATTATTATTTTTTTTTTTTTCAAGGAATCGTTTTATGAAGAATTTTTAGTTTGCGTCCTTGACTGGTCTTGCTTTAAGGTATTGTGGATAATTGTTATTTTTGATGTGTATGACTTTTTTTGTAAATGCAGAAATATGTTCTTTCTGTGCTTCTTTTATTCCACTTTCAGGTTTTTAAGATGAACACTGTCCAAGAGGGGACGTTTAGGTTCGCTGCTGCGTTTGCCAGTATTTTCTCTATGCTCTTTTCCAATATGGAGGATCATGCAGGGAGAATATGGCAACACATTATATCCTTTTGACGGGTGGAATATGTTACCGCAGATAGACAGGAGTTGTGGAAGGAATGTGTGTCAGGAGTTGCTTTTGGGACTATTAAATGGGAGTCATCGGAGTGACAGACAGCTCGAGGGAGTTGCTTATGTTAGAAGACGAAACGTGTCGAGCCGGTGAAGTTCCGCTTAACCGCTCTGTGGCGAACTTTTAACTTGATATTTGGAAATCCTGTGTGGTGAAGTGGCGGTCCTATATTACCGGAGGTCTGCGATTGAATTCTTCGGCACTTCCAATTGAGGACGGATGGTATTTGTGGGACTGGAAAAAAAAAAAAAAAAGAGCAGGACCTCCAGTGGAGTGAATTTTATTCAGGGACAACAGACCCCATGAAAAAGCAGTGACGTTTCGACCCGAAGGTCTTAATCATGCATACAAGTTAAAATCCAACTCCTCATTATATACCATCACGAATTGATTGTGCATGCAATTCATTAAACAAGCAAGTAATTTATCTGTTAATATTTACCTTTCATCTCCCCAGGATGGCGGCATGTGTCCCCCACGTCTATGGGGGCTCCACGTGGTGATCGTCCTCATACAACGATGATACGGTACAGCAATAAAAAAAGGTCCAGGTAGTAAATATTTCTGCTATCCTCCATATATACACATCAGCTTTTTTTGTTAGATATGTATGAAGATGGAATGGAGTACTTCACAATTGAAAACCATAGATTATCTTATTTATCATACCCACTTCTTTCATTTAAATGCTACATGATCATATTCATTTTCCAACCGTACCTCTAACTATATACTTTGTTTAATGAATTGCATGCACAATCATTTAGTGATGGTATATAATAAGGAGTTGGATTTTCACTTTTATGTACGAGTAAGAACTTCGGGTCGAAACGTCACTTCTTTTTCATGGGGTCTGTTGTCTCCGAATAAAATTCTCATCATCCACTCCACTGGAGGTCCTGCTCTTTTTTCTTTCCTGCTGATATTTGGGGCTGGCGGCATCCCTGTTTGGTGGTGACCTCATGGAGTGCTTGGTTTGGGCTCCCTTCCGATGGAGACCGTGGCGCTTCTGCCTTGCGGTATTTGTGGAACTGACTGCTAACTAAGTGGTGCTGGATTGTAAGGCTGAAACCACTAAAATCGATTAAGCGACAACTAAAAATCCATTAAAATAGTTGTCAACCATTTCCATTAATCGGTGTTGATCAATCATCCTGTGTACAGCACACACTGTTTAGAGTCAGACTGAGTTAAACGTAAATAATAGAGATGCACGATACCATTTTTTTAGGACCGAGTACAAGTACCGATACTTTTATTTAATGTCATCTGACCACATTTCAATAAGAACAGACCTCATAAAATGCCCCCAGCTCACACATGGCCTCCAGCTCATATTACCCCAGCTCATGTATGGCCCCCGTGCTCACCCTGTCAAGCTTCTCCGGCGTCTTCACGCAGAGGTTGTAGCCCGGCCTCTCATTGAGAGCCACGTGCACAGCCTCACGTGACTGTGGCTACGCATGTGGTTCTCAACGAGCAGCCAGTCTACAAACTCTGCGTGCAGCCACTCGAAGACATAACACTCACCCAGCCAGGCTCCTCCGGCGCTGCTTGGTTCCGGCGTCTTCAGTCTTCAAGCGGCTGCACGCAGAGTTTGTAGACTAGCCGCTCGTTGAGAACCACGTGCACAGCCGCAGTCACGTGACGCTGTGCACGTTGTTCTCAATGAGCGGCCGGGCTACAACCTCTGCGTGCAGCTGCTCGAACACAGAAGACGCTGGGAGGAGCCCGACAGCGCACCTAACATTGCGTTTGGCGCCAACGAAACCGGCCGGCAAGCCAGCCCAGCGCTGGCTTCCGGTATCGGTTTAGGTATCGGGGGCTCCTGCACGAGTACCAAGTACTCGTGCAGGTCCCGGTATCAGCACTGATACTAGTATCGTATTGGTGCATCCCTAGTAAATAACCTCAGCTTCGGCGCTGATTGGAGAAGACGTGCCGCCGCTTTACTAGGTATGATTTAGTTCTAGGGTTATGTCAGACATAACCAGTTTGTTTTTATTCCATTTACAACAGTAGCAGAACTATTAGACACAAACAATAGGATACCGCCACTGGGTGAAGGAGCTGTGTGCCTGTGTTTTATCCTTACTTGAATCTGGAGTCCTGTGCCACCACCCCACCCTCTTTGGTTGGGAACTGACATTCCCTACCTTTGGTCTGGTCCTTTCCCCAAACTCACTCCCACACTCAGACCCGGTCTTTTGTTCATACCTACACCTTCTCACACTCAGGTCAAGTCACTTGAGCAAAGTCACTCCCTTCCACCTCCAGTACCTCCTCCCACTCAGTTTGTTCACAAAATTATTTGAAAGGGACACTCCATGCACCCTGACCACTTTGACTTATTAACTCCGATTTCATGCTGACATCATCATCTATGACCAAGTGTTTGCAGCGGTGTTCATTTGAGGAAGCAAACATGGGCTTAAGCTGCCCATGCAGCATCAACCCATCCCTCTGACCAAGCACTTGCATACTTGTGTGAAAAGTACGCAAGATACGCAATTTGCGTATGTACGTATGAAAGCTACGTACACTACGCAAATTGCTTATGAAAAAGGGGGAGGGGTTGATTTTTTTTTTTTTACATAAAATTCCTTTTAAGTAAACTATTTTTTTCCCATTTATTTTTTATCTGATGAATCGATCAAAATAATAATCATCCAACTAATCGATGAGAATAAAAGTTAGTTGCAGCCCTACTGGATTGTTTTTATATCTATGTGCTTTTGCACTCATATCTTCTATGTAGTGCCACTTGTTTTGACTAACATACAGGGAACCATTCACAAAAGGTGAGTGGATGTCAGAGTTTGTACCTTGAATCCCCCTTTAGGCCCCAATCTTCTTCCAATATCACACCTCAGGTTAAAACAGACACACTGTGCATACTGTTTCAGCATAATAGATTATAAAAGTAGAGGAAATGTACTCCTATTCTTCAGTGCCCTTTATTTTGAAAGAGGCACTGAAAATCCAGCAACTGTGAAACAAGGGAGCACCGGACCTCCCATCACTCCCAGGCAGTCCTCTGGTAGCTGCTGGATCAGAGAAAATGTAATATTTATTCATAAAACATCAAATAAATATCCCAGATGCTTTTTGCAGTATCGCTTCATCAGTGGGTATAGTACAATTTCATCTCAGTAAGATTCTTCTATGTATGTATTGTATGCAATAATGTCCTGGTCGTTTTTTGTTCTACTTTCGGCTTCGGCATTTCACGTGAACCAAGATGGCCACCGTTCGTCCTACTGCGTATGCTCACGTTGACCTGCCAAATCCTCTTACTTTCAGGGCTTATGACTAACTGCTATTTAATTGAACTGGAAAATACTTTGTTTAGTGGGCTATATGCGATTGAAAACAGATAAAAATTTATTTGGTAGGGTTTATGCATGACGTGGGGCTTAACGCTGTCAGTGTACACTACCACATATGTGCAGTGGGGAATAGAGCGCAAGACTGTGTTTTTGAAAACACATGCTAGTTTTGCAGTCTATATACTATACAGTTTCTAGACTAAACCAATTTCCACTTACCTAGTGAAATGAGGAGAGGGGTTTGCTCTATACCATCTTTGTAAACCTCATTCTGCTCTTCTGTATTTGTCATTTCCTAAAGCAAACACCAGAACACTATGAATGTGTGCAACCATAAAGCAGATATAGCTTTTTTAGTTTTATTTTTTATAATAGAGTATAACATATTGGATCATATTTTTGAAAGACTCACCTCAGACAGCAGGTTAATGATCTTGCCTGTAAGCACCAAGATTTGTTTCTCCTTGCTCCTCACTTCCAGTACAGATTTGGGTGGAGGATTCATAGTTATTCTCTTTGTGTCCTTGAGTTCTTCCTTCACACCACAATAGCTGTTGTACGCGACAAACTCTGTTTTCTTCACAATAATATAATCCTAAATGGAAACAAACACTAAGAAACATCACTTCTAGTTCACATGCAGTAACGAGTTCTTGTGCATCGACATACCTAGTACAGGTATGCACCAACAACCCTACTGGAAGCAACAATGGCGTCTATTCAAAAACCCTAAGTTGCAAATTACCAATTTAATAAGGCTACTATAGAAAAGTTACATTACACGTCCGTTGACGCTGACAAAATGCAAGTGGCATAAGGAAACACAAGCCAAGTCACACGGATTAGCTAACATTTCCTTATACGACTGCCCAAGCACTCACTGACAAATAACTGGGCTAGAAAAGTTTGTGATGGCAGAAAACTAATTCACACTATAGAACGCAAAAGAAAAAATAAAGTACAAATAAGAAGCTATCCCACAAGCAGGATTAATCCTAGAAGACAGGCAGATTAAAATCATTTTAAGTCACAACTGCAATATCAAAATAAAAAAATCTGAGCAGTTTCTTTAAATTATATAGGTCTATCTCTGGTCTATCTGCATAATGTGGTCATTCCTGTACAATCACTTCACGCTGTCCGATGAATGGCAGTAATCACCGTAGTAGAATCAGTCCAATAGGCAAGTGTTGCTAGTTAGGACTGAGAGGGCACTAGTTGAATGGGCAGAGCTGATATTATGCAGCAAGATTCAGACTATCGTATTAACTCTGAAAGAATGTTTAGCCTACTATAACTGTGCATTTCAAGAGAGGGTTTCTTAACTTAAAACCACATGCTTCGCGGGGCAGTCCAAACAGTAGCACACAACCATTGTGACAGGAGTAGCATTTGACTTGCACCTGTAGCCACTATGTAATAGGTTTTAGAGGTGTCCATTCTTGTCTAGAAGCATTGCGGTGACTTAACGCTTAAGCAAATGTTCAGCCCCTGACAACACCACTTCTACTAAAGCACATGCTGTCAAAGCACCAAGGGATAACGTTATACTTTAATGTAAAAATGTGGGAGTATCAGGGTTAAAATTTAAACCCTTCAGTCCTTTTATTTACCCTAGGGTGTTTTAAAGTATTAATTTGTTGCAATGTCTGAAATGTAAATTCCGTGCCTGATGTGAACACCTCTGGAGGTTTGGCACACTTTGATCTAAATTCCAAGACTTGAGCAAATGTTTCTGGAGTTTTAGTATTTTAATGGTATTTCACCTATTCTCCTATGGAAAAGCACAGTTGTCTCTAGAGGGTACTGCTGTTCCCACAACTTGGGGGAGGGGGTTGGTCATGTCTCAGCTATTGGATAACATTTTGTACGAACAGCAAGAGTTTAAAATTTATCTGAATTGCTACATTCACATTGAATTTTAGATTCCTAATGCAGGAAAGGAGTTTCAATCTCAACAGCATTAATATTGCAAATTGGCAATGGTCCATTTATTTTAAAAATCAATGACTTTCCATATCTATGATAAACCCCAATGACCCCAATATTTTTACCTAAAAAAGTAGCTGTAGCACTGGCAGCTTTCTGTGAAAAGTAAAACAAAAATGTAATAGGAGTCAAAGAGAATATTTGATTTGCAGGGCATCCAACTACACAGAAAAAGAAGAGAGGGTTGTTTGAACTTGTTACTGTGTTCAACAAATAAACATGATTTACTTGAAAAAATATATATATTTTACAAAAAAAACTGCATAACATTCAAAATATCAGACGAGGTTTGCTATAGATTATACATACAGTGTCCTGACAATATCCAACGACAGCATCAACTTAAGATGGGCTTTAAAGTAGAAATCAAACACAAAAGCTTGCGTGTCATTGGGCAATATCACAACTCAATAAAAAGGCATTTTTTTTATTGAAGGCTTCAATTAGTCAGGTTTCCCAGTATTTATTACTAGGCTATAGGTTACCTGACTGGGGAATACAATTTAACAGTATTAGCTTCAAGAGTATTAACAGCAGAGCAAGCAGTGGGCTTACACTGGTTCTGCAATTGGTGCTTGAACCAAATACGCCAGTGTTTCCCAAACCTGTCCTCGGGACCCTCTGCCTCGCCAGGTTTGTCAGATATCTGAAACACAGCGCAGGTGATATGATTTGCTGCTCAGTGATTGCAGGATTCAGTCTGCATTTCCAAGGTGATCTGCAAAATCTGGCCTGGTTGAGGGTCCCGAGGACAGGTTTGGGAAACACTGAATTAAGCCATCTGTAAAAGCCAGCCTATTAATCTGACGTCCTCTCCAAGGTATCCCACTTCAATTGCAGGTCAGTCCAGCATGTAATGAATGCAAGAAGACATGTCTAACATTCAAATGTTCCCTTACCTCTCCTGTCAGCAGGTAGATAATCTCAAGAGTGATATTCAACAACTCCTCACCCTTTAAATTATGTTCGCTGTTCATCATTAGCAAGAATTCCTGGGATCTGTCCTGAAAATGACTGATCAGGAACTGAAGTTTTCGATTTCCCCTCCACAACAACCTAGAATGGAGGGGAAAACAAAACAAAAACGAGAAAAAAAACAATATCTATAAAAAAAATAAAAAAAAGACAAACAGAAAAGTATGCAGGTTTTAAATGTATAATTTCTCAGAATCACACCACAAAAACGTTTTAAAATCAGAAGACACAGGTAGAACATACTAGTGTACAAGCTTTCAGTGCTGTTTTAAACTTTAACCCCTTAGTGACCGGGCGGTTTTACACAAATCTGTCCTTTAGTGACCGCTGCTGTTTTTACGTTTCTGAGCTGTGTTTAGGTCAAATTTTCCTCTTACTCGTTTTTTCAACCCACACATATTATACACCGTTTTTTCCTCCATTAAATGGACTTTCTAAAAAGACCATTATTTCCATCATATCGAATAATTTACTATATAAAAAAATATAAAATAATGAAACATGAAAGGAAAAAAAAAAAAAAATTACAAAAGTGTGTTTTTAATCCCCAAAATCTACAACCACCAAAAAAGACCCTGGCTAAATAGTTTCTAAATTTTGTCCCGAGAATAGAAATACCCAATTTTTACATGTTTTTGCTTTTTAACCCCTTCACTGCTGAGCTGTGCTCATTCTGACCATTTTGTGATAATTATTTTTAGTTGATAGGCTAGGTCCTATTTAACTAAACCCCCCATACAATTTTTTTTTTTTTTCCCTTTCCAAATCTTGTCATGTTTGCCATCATTGGAAAGGGCATGACCAGGCCTTTCCAAAGATGTCAAATATGACCATCTAGCTGCCACGGATCGGGAGATGGGGGATCCTTTGCCATGTTGAGATAAGGGGATACAGAGGGTTAACTGGCCCATTGACATCCTCACACATATGGTGAGGTTGTCAGTGGGTGGGGGGGTGGGCCTAGAGTCTTGGCTGACTTCCAAGATGTCAGCCCCCTCCAGGTTCGAATTGCGTTTTGGCGCTGATACGCGATGCGGCGCCAAATGTTAATGCTATACACCACTGAAAAGGGGAGACTCTCCCCTTTCCAGTGGTGTAAAAAGTATCACTGTAGCTTACATGGTTGGGGAGATAGAGGGCTCCAAAAAGGATCCCCCCTCCCCTTCCTGAATATTCACCACTGGCGCCTGCCGATGGCGTCATCACGCAGCGTGATGAAGTCATCGGATCGGCCAGCCCCCAGAAAACAGCGAGGCAAGCTTGAAGCTTGCCATAGACGTCGTGGGAGCCTGCAAGGAAGGTGAGTATCGGGTAGAAGGGAGGTTAGGAGCCGCTGACATACTATGTACGTTTGCGGGTCTAAGGGAGACCCGTGGGCAGGACATACATAGTACGTCAGCAGTCCCTAAGGGGTTAATGAATGAAGTCCCCCTCCCAATTATCAGGCTTTAGTAACCAAGGCAGGTCTGCGGTTTGTGTCACCATAATTATCTGCACACCCACACACACACAGGTTAAATACTAGGGATAGATATTTTTTTTCCAGGGCTGATACAGATTAAATCGGCAGCCTTTCTGACCAATAAATGATATTCAGTAAATTTAAAGTTGTGGGGAAAAAAAAAAAAAAAAATCTGACATTATGCCATTTGACGGAATGTGAATAATAACATTGTAAACATTGCACAATGTTCACTTCATTTAGGCTGGCTGTCCACTGGCACTATATTTGTGCAATCATCCGATATCGTCCGTCCGATCCTACAACATGTAGGTGATTCAGCACTCTTCCATTGAATCCGACCATCATCAAAAGATTTCAGATGATTTTATGCAATAAAATTAGTGATCCTTTCAATGTAAATTTGGTCAGATTACATGAAAAAGATGCATTGTTGCGTGAAGCCCATAGGGTTGAATGTAAAAAATATTTTTATTCAACCATTTAATTTTTTTAATCCGCAGCAAAAACCCTTTTTATTGAATTTGATTTAAAAAAAAAATAAAAAAAAAAAATAGACAACACACAACATGACCTTTCCCCTCCCCCCTTTTTTTTCTGTGAGCCCGCATTGCTGTCCCCGATGCTGAAATCGAATTCAGCACCAGTGACAGGGGGTGTTAATACACCACGAGGATCCCCCCCCCTTCCGCTGCACTGGACGGGGGCCATCCTTGGTGCTGAAACTCTAGTTTCAACGCCAGAGACTGTTTTTGTTGCTTTTGTGTGCCGGCCTGTTCATCGGCCAATCTGGGTCATTCACAGACACCTCCAGTGGATGACCACGATTGGCCGGTAGCGTTGACTGTAGTCGGGTGACCAAGTCGGTCGTCCGACTACGGTGCCAGACATACATTTTTTAATATACAAACTACTTGGCAGGGCCTACACGCTGACCTTTGCAGTGATCCCTCATATCAAGAGGGGGGGGGGGGTCAGCAACCTTGGCCCTCCAGCTGATTTGGAACTACATCTGCCATGATGTTCAGCTACTCAAGGGAAGTGTAATTCCAAAACAGTGTTGAGGTTGCCGACCCTTGAAGTAGGAAATAGACCCCTGCATCAGGAATTCCCTGCCACATGGGAAGGATGTCCAATTTCTGTGGTCGTCGCGCTCATGAGCAATACCGTCAGTAGACAGGGGACATCCTACAGCAAGAGTTGTCAGCCTGCTGCGGGAGAAGCCCCACAATCGGCACTGTTCTGTGGGACCTTGCGTTTCGCAGCGAGCCAATTTATCGGTATCGACCCATTTGCGGATAATTGGACATCAGTAATTTGCTGCATATCGGTCATCGATAATATGTCTATCCCTATTAAATACAGTTTAGTATGAAGAGAAATTGGGGGTAAAAACTACGGATGGCGCTTGTCCCTTTGTGTTCGTATATCCTGTGTGCTGCTGCCTTTCTGAGGTATGAAGGTAGTGCCTAGTGGCTACCTGGATGTATTAGAAAAGTGAAGGGGGGGGTATACCTTGGATGGGCGCTGCACATATGTGATTTAATCGTCAAAAAATCCTGTAAGTGTTCTTAAAGATATATATCTTCTAATTTGCATATATAAATTAGATCATGTACAAACGACATAAGCAATGTTTAGACAAGCTAAGACAATTTCATACAGTGTTCTTATATTGGGATAGGATTGATGTCCTATAGAGTCTAAGCGTCGAGATGTGATTGTATCAACAGGCTTATGTTGCCACCTAGAGCTGTTAATGATACAGTCATCTGTAATAATATATTGTTAAAAGGGGTCGAATCTTTGCTGCCACCTGGTGGTTTATGTGGTGAGCAGAATGTTCAAAAATAGAGAAGTTCTATTTCTTGTCCTATGCTGCCGCCTTGTGGTCAAAGTGCGGTATGGAGCTGTTCGGGGATATTTCAGTATTTTGTTGGTCTTCTTATCGATGTCGGGATAAAGCCTCAAAAACAAAGGGAAGCAAAAAAAGTGTTTTACCGTAATAAACACCTTGAGTTAAAGGGACAAAAAAGTGCCAACTCACGTGGATTTGAGCCGGTGTTTAAACCACGCTCACTCTTTTTCGCGTCCCTGGCCAGTATAGGCGGCCAGGAATCCTTCTTTCCCTCTACCCCCTTGTTCCTTCCTTACCACCGACTTTCTTACTCTGCTGGGCTGGAGTCCTCGCGATGTCAGCGCTGGATTCTGCCCTGTGGGTAGGTCGTGCTGGGCTTGGAAAGAACCAGGATACAATAGTGTTTGGGGAAAAAAAAGTATTTAATAGTATAAAAAAGTAAATAATATACAACAAGGGTTGTTAGAGGGGTTTAACAACGTATTAAAAAACAAAGGGTGAGGAGCTGAGGACACACGAGGTGGCGAAATGCGTCCTGGAACCTCACCCTTTGTTTTTTAATACTTTGTTAAACCCCTCTAACAACCCTTGTTGTATATTATTTACTTTTTTATACTATTAAATAATTTTTTTTTCCCAAACACTATTGTATCCTGGTTCTTTCCAAGCCCAGCACGACCTACCCACAGGGCAGAATCCAGCGCTGACATCGCGAGGACTCCAGCCCAGCAGAGTAAGAAAGTCGGTGGTAAGGACGGAGCAAGGAGGTGGAGGGAAAGAAGGATTCCTGGCCGCCTATACTGGCCAGGGACGCGAAAAAGAGTGAGCGTGGTTTAAACACCGCCTCAAATCCACGTGAGTTGGCACTTTCTTGTCCCTTTAACTATGTGTTTTTTTGCTTCTCTACCCCTTTGTTTTTGAGGCTTTATCCCGACATCGATAAGAAGATCAACAAAATACTGAAATATCCCCGAACATCTCCATACCGCACTTTGACCACAAGGCGGCAGCATAGGACAAGAAATAGAACTTCTCTATTTTTGAACATTCTGCTCACCACATAAACCACCAGGTGGCAGCAAAGATTCGACCCCTTTTAACAATATATTATTACAGATGACTGTACCATTAACAGCTCTCTCTGACCACTAGGTGGCAACATAAGACTGTTGATACAATCACATCTCGACGCTTAGACTCTATAGGACATCAATCCTATCCCAATATAAGAACACTGTATGAAATTGTCTAAACATTGCTTATGTTTTATTCTGCTTATGTCGATTGCTTATGTCGTTTGTACATGATCTAATTTATATATGCAAATTAGAAGATATATCTTTAAGAACACTTATGTGATTTAATCGTCAAAAAATCCTGTATGTGCAGCGCCCGTCCAAGGTA
The DNA here is from genome assembly GCA_009667805.1 of Leptobrachium leishanense. Taxonomy (NCBI): domain Eukaryota; kingdom Metazoa; phylum Chordata; class Amphibia; order Anura; family Megophryidae; genus Leptobrachium; species Leptobrachium leishanense. The sequence goes on along the minus strand of CM019068.1, from coordinate 111,854,523 downwards.
TACACCCCTTCACTTTTTTAAATACTGTTTTGTAGCAGACAGGGCTCACACACTTAATGTACAGAAGGGGGTTGTTTTCTTTATAATTTTATATCAAGTCAGGAGGCGAATATTTTGCAATCTCTTCTCTTTACTAAATCACAGCAGCAAAGAGTTTTACATAGCATTCCCACAAGAGAGCAGTAAATCCCTCCCACAGCCTCTTCTCTTAGCTGCTGACGACCAGGTGAGACGTTTTTGAAACAGCTCCTGGTTGTCAGGCCTAGTTTAATTGTATTTTACTGTATTTTCGATTGATCTTTCTGTAATTTTATTATATGGTTTTTCTACTGTATTACTCTGGATTTAATCTGTTTTTCCCCATAGGTTCGTCCCTGCTGTGCGGGCACTCTCCCGCCTGCAGGTTGCGCTTTGCCATCTGCTTGTGGTCTCCCGACGGGACGAGCGTTTTACACCTCTGACCGTCAGGTGACTATCGGCGATGTTTTGCCACGTTTTTAGTGTATTTTTCTGCACTTAATTACCCGTTGTGCGGTCTTTTCTCAGAGCGTGGTGTTTTTACTGCGCTTGCACACCCTGGCGGCCATTTTGGGGGTTTTCCCATATGCGTTTGCCGATATTCGGAGCTCGCAACGCTGACAGGCAGCAGCACACTTCACGCGCCCTGAGAAATAAACAGCCTCCGCTTCCCTGCAGGACCCCGCGGTTAACTCGGATGAGCCCCGATATATTCGTATACACCAAGCGGCATTTTGTTATTACCAGCCCGCAACACATCAGGTGAGCCCCGATCACACAGCAATATATTGCGCTACTTAAATCCCATCAATCAGGAGGAGCTTAAGGCCTGGCTCCTTACTGCTATTTCCGAGACCCTACCCATAGCCCTGGCAGCTTTACCTCCACTGTCACAGCCGGATCCTCCGGTGCTTTCTCGGGCCCAGTCCCCGGCTCAATCTGTGGACTCTCAGTCCGATGCTGCCGCACCGTCACGCAAAAGACCCTGGAAGGGCCAGTCTGACTCCGCAGGCAAGGGCAAGGGCCCGCTAAAAAATCCTCTCGCATGTCTGCCCACCATGATGGGGACGATATTTGCTACCTGGAGGATTACCGGGCTGATTACCCGGAGGAGGAAGGAGCAGAGACCGCCGGTGACCCACTGGCTACTCCTAGCTCAACGTGTGAGCCCCGTTCTGATGCCATGGCCATTGTGCCTCTCTCTGCCGCGCCAGTACCGCCACGCTCCCTGGTGTCCTCGGATACCCCATTGTAGATCCTCGAGGAGTACCCTCTTTCGACCCGCGCACTACTACCCACCCCAGGTCTTCGGCCTAGCTCCCACCTGACCACGTAGCCGAGCTCCTGTGCTTTTGGCTACGCTGTCCCTCAAAAAAAGCAGACAGGGCACGTTTGCACAAAATGCCCCCACCCGACCTTGTCAGACAAGGTCTCTCTTACCCCGGAATTCGAGGATTTCGTCACCTTCATGGGTAAGGCTGGCAGGGATCCTCGTCGTGGTCTGGAACAGGGCCTCCGCGTCGCTCAGGACAAACTGCTAGACGTTTTTGGTCCCCATTCCGTTATTTTCGTCATGGAGGACAAAGCATTAACTAACAATACTCCACTAGACCCCCGCGATGGTCCGAGAATGGGCACAGCGTGCTCTCTGCCTTTTAGGTAACGCCAATGTTGGCATCTCTTCCGAACGCCGCAAGGCGGTGTTTTTTCGTTTTGATACAAAACTTACCAGCATGTGCACCAAGGAGTTGGGTCCTGCAGCTAAGGGGTTGCTGTTTGGGGATCTCTTCCTAAAAGAGCTAACTGTAAGGTTAAGGTCTATACGAACCTGCAGAAGGTCCAGTATAATATGAAAAGAGTCTTCCACCCACAGACTCGTTTTTCCTCCAGGGCTGGCGCACAAAGAGGTCGGGTCGCCAGCCGATACAACAACTCCTATAAGACCTCGCCTCACCACCAATCAGAGCACTGACGTGCAATATAGACCAAGCCCAATCATCGGGGAGTTCCCGTCGGTCGCGGCTTCAACAGCCCTCGGCCCGAGTCACTGATAGACGGGCCATCCTCCCCGCACTAGACCACCCACGCTTCATAAGTCATGTGTTCCTAGTACACAAAAAGTCTGGGAATCTCCGTGCGGGCATAAATTTGAAAGCCCTCAATGCCTTTGTGTCCTATCGCCACTTCAAGATGGAGGGAATACACCTGCTCAGGGACCTCCTCTGAGACGGCGACTGGTTCACAAGACTGGACCTCACAGACGCGTACCTTATGGTCTCGGTCAATCCTGCAATTTTACTGGCACCACGACCTCTGGCAGTTCACCTGCCTACCATTCTGCCTCAGCTCCGCGCCATGGTGCTTCACAAAGCTCCTCAAACAGGTTATGGCCTTCATACACGCTCAAGGCATCAGGACCATCATCTATCTGGACGAGATACTAATACTGGCTCAGGATCCCGCCCAGTCTTCCCGTCACACGGCCTTAGTGGTTGCACTCCTGCAAGACCTCGGGTTCATCATCAACGTGGACAAGTCAGCACTTCGTCCAGCCCAAAAGGTCACCTTCCTGGGATTCGAAATAGACTCCACGTCTTGCCAACTTTGTCTCCCTTCGCAAAAGCTTTGAACCATCAAGAAGACCCTACGGGGCGTCCTGACGGACACCCTCTGCAGCTGAGATCTGGCGAGAGTTGTAGGCCTACTCTCTTCCTCCATCCAAGCCATTTTCCCGGACCCATTGCACTATCGGGAGATGCAACGTCTGAAGACTACATACCTCTGCCTCAATCCCGCCTACGACCAGTTGGTCCCTATCACCCGGAGGTTCGAGTGGAGCTCCTATGGTGGCTGCGACACATGGAAGCATGGAATGGGCGTACTTCCTACTGGAATCGGACGCCAGCCAATCTGGCTGGGGAGCGACCTGCGGGTCCGTGTCCACAGGAGGTGCATGGACGCCAGAGGAACAGCACCTTCACATCAACTGCTTGGAGCTCATCGCCGGCTCCTTTGCTGTCTGCAGTTTTACCCAAGACCTCAGGGACTGCTCTCTACTCCTCCAAATAGACAACAGCTCTAAGGTCCAATATGTCCACCGGCTAGGTGGCTCCCGTTCCAAGCTCCTGTTGGACCTTACGCTCTCCCTTTTCAACTACTGCCTGAAACGGAACATCTCCCTCACAGCGGAATATCTGCCCGGTTCATCAAACTATGTGGTGGATTGGGTTTCAAGATACTGGAGAGACTCCAGCGACTGGAAATTGGACGATGCGACGTTCCAACACTTGTCGATGCTGAGAGGGCCTTTTTCATCTCGATCTGTTCGCTTCCCGCTTGAACCATCAGACGCAGGCCTACTTCAGCTGGCTTCCAGAACCGCAGGCGACAGCAGTGGACGCTTTCCTCCAACCATGGCCACCGTCGGGAGCCTACGCTTTTCCACCATTCCCGATGATCACACGCACGATCCAGGAAGTCCGCAGACGGAGGATTCAGATTCTCCTAATCACACCCCTGTGGCACGCTCAGCCCTGGTTTCCTCTGACGTTGGAACTTTCTTGTCTCCACCCGCTTCTGCTACCGTCCTTCCACTCAATTCTGCTGGACCCTCAAGGCAGGCCACACCCGTTGGTTTTGGAGGGCAACCTTCCCCGGTGGCTTGGACGATTTCCAGGGACCCTACATGCTGCCAGGCCTATCAGATGCAGCTCGCTCCTTATTATGGGGATTCTGGGCTCCTGGCACAAGAAAGAGCTACCATTACACCTGGAGAACTTGGTGTAGTTGGTGTGTGCAACAACAGGCTGATCCCGCTACAGCCCCTCTACCTCTAATACTTTTTTAGCGAACCTTTCCACGACCAGAAAATCATACCGTACGGTTAATCTGTCCCGCTCGGCCATTTCGGCAGCTCAAGCTCCCTTGGGTGGCGTTCCTGTGGGTCGGGACCCTTCTGTGTGTCGTCTCCTCCGAGGCATTAGGGGCCGGCGGGCGGGCGAGCGAGCCTAAGTATGCTCATTTCTGGGATGTTGTGCTGATGCTCGAGTTCCTGCGTAGCTGGCCAGATAATGATTCGCTGTCCCTCCGTCAGCTCTCGGCTAAACTAACAGTCCTTTTAGGTTTGGTGTCCTTTCGACGTGTCTCAGATGTTAGGGCCTTCGATGCGCACGCTGTGGCTTTCTCCCCTGAGGGTGTAGTTTTCACACTTACCAGGCGTACTAAAACACTTTTTCCCAGAGGTTTCCTATCCTTACTTTCCTTCCGATCCCCTATTGTGTGTTGCTCATTGTGTTTCCACTTACCTCTCTCGTTTGCGTCCCTTGCGCTCCTCTCCTACTGGCCAACTTTTGGTCTCCTATGTCACCCCTTACAAACCTGTCTCTTCACCTACCCTCTCTAGATGGGTTCGCTGGCTACTCTACCTTGCGGGCGTTGCTCCTCACTTTGGCGCGCACTCCGTGCGGGGCGCTGCGGCTTCCTCTGTTGCGGACGCCGGGGGTTCTCTGTCCGAAAATACTGGCGGCTGCTGATTGGTCCAGGGTGGTTACGTTCCATACCTTCTATTTTCGCCCTCGTTCCCATGCATCTGGGGCTCTAGTGCAGTTTTAAAACTGCAAAATATGAAGCCTCCTGACTTGATATAAAATTGTGGATTATTCCAGCCTTGGTGTTAGGAGGCGAATATTTTTCCCTCCCGCCCATGCCCTGGTTGTTTACATTTACCGCATTTACTGAATAAAAAAATAAAAATAAAAAAATAAAAAAAATAAAAACACGACTTCAACGACTCTGTGTCCATCATTTATCTAATTGTTTTTCCCTCCATTAGTAGGATTCGATGTTTGCATGTCTAGTTAGTCTAGTCTAGGGCTAGTCTTCTCGACCTTGTTCATAGTGTTCTTGATAGCTCTTCGCTAGTGAGTTAGTTACCTGCTGATTGACACGTTTCCATCACATGGTACTTTCACGTATCCTCTGTTTTCTCCTTAGCCTGATTGGACTCCGTTGCTCCACTGGTCTGCAGTTCTGCGACACGCCTGATGAACTCCGGTTCCTCCTGTTCGGCCAGTTGACGTCAAGTTTACTTAGTTTTCTTCATCTTCAGTTGTTCCGGACTCTGTTTCATGGACATTCCTGCTCGTCCCGCACGCAAGAAAAGAGGCTGTGGGAGGGACTTACTGCTCTCTTGTGGGAATGCTATTTGTTTATTGGTTTTTACTGCTGCTATGTAAAACTCTTTGCTGCTGTGATTTAGTAAAGAGAAGAGATTGCAAAATATTCGCCTCCTGTCTTTATTAAAATTAAGATTATTCTAACACCAAGGCTGGAATAATCCACAATTATACTTGAAATTATTTCTATACAACTAGTACAACTGACAAATTAGACCCCAAAATAGAGTTTGCTAGGATTTTAGAAGTACACCATAAACTTGGGATTCCAAGAAAGACAAATATAGGCCAAGTACTGCAATGATGGGATTATCAGTTTAAAAGCTAAATTTTGGTTCCGACTAGGAGGTTTAAAAAGGTAGAAATCATAGGCCAATTAGGAACGCAAGTCTGGATCTGTGGAGCTTTAGGATGTATCCGAACTTTGACTCTTAAATGGGTATGTCAGAACAGTGGAGACATGCAATGTAAAGTCACATTCAGCATGTGTGGGTAGAGACAATATTAAATGTATGCTTGCTAATGCAAGGAGCCTCAATAACAAGATGGGGGAACTAGAGGCAAAAGAATACACTAAGCAATATGGCATAATAGGAGTAACAGAAACGTGGTGGAGTGAAAAGCATGACTGCGCTGTAAACTTACATGGTTATGCATGGTTTAGGAGGGATAAGAAACATAAGGGAAGGTTTGTGTGTAAATCAGGATTTAAATCCAAATAGTACACACCTGGTAAGCGACGAGGGAGATGTGGAATCCTTAAGGGTAAAAATTTCTTTGGGGAATAAACAGGGAAGTCAACTATTGGTTGGCATAGGCTAAAGAAAATACGATGTAGCGCAAGTGAATATCAAAACCACCGGTTAGCGAGATCATACACACTGCATGCCTGTAGAGAAAAATGTTCTCCCCCCCCCCCAAGGGTTCACCTCCTTTGAGGGGATATTTTTTGCAATACTGCAGGAAAAGAAAAAAAAAAAAAGGGAGACCAGGATTGCGCAGTATATAATTCCAGACGTGAAAATATAAATCATATAGGTATCAAACTCACATTTAAATGAGCCCACACCTGGCTCTAGTGTTGACTGCTTTATGGGCCTTTTATTTCATCAGGTGCCCATTAACCCCTTCTGGGATCCTGTAGACTTCAGTAGGGTTCCCCTGCAATAGGAACAGACGTATACCAGGGATACCCCTAGTGTAATATTGCAACCAAACAGCTTGTATTGTAACAACAGGCAAATTTAAAACTCACATGTCCCAGAGCCCCAAATGGCTCCGTTAAATACGCATAGGGGATAGGTCCCCAAAACCTTCTTGGACAGGAATCCAGGCAAACAGCGATCTTAAAAACATTTATTGAAACAATAATGGAATCATAGCTACCAGGATGCGTTTCGTCAGTTTGGCTTCCTCAGCTGGTAATCTTTATGTTGCCTCTAGAGAATTAGAAATATAAAATTAATGGATTGGGTAATGGAGTAATATATGCACTTTGGATGGATAAAAACTATAAATTTAAAAGTGTATATTTAAAAAAGGTATATAGGTATTTTACATAGATATAAAAAGGTCCTTTGAGGTAAATATCGTTGTCTATTTATATAAATTGTACAATATGATAGGTGCAAACACTTAATTCTGAGTTGAGGAATTTACTGCACTTTAGATGGATAAGTCACATTATGAATTAAATTAGTATAGGCGTTCTAAATAGATATAGGAAGTGTGGTAAAATTAAATACAGTAATTAAATAGACCACTTGATATTGGAGATTTTACATATTTGCTAATATTATAGGTAGTTTTATAAGCCATTCACTGGCTAATGTAACTAATATTTGGTTGAGTTTGTATATAGTCTGCAACACTATTCATACTGGTTCGAACGGTATAAGAGTGGTTCCCCCAGGAGATAGAGGTGAGGGTAGATTAAAATAAAAGTGTGCTCCATTTTGGCTTCTATTTGAAGCAAAGGGCCTGTATGGGGGAGATGGATGGGAATACTTCCCTCCGTACCCTGTAACTAAATGCGGAGAAGTGAAGTCTATAAAAAGCACTTTACTTCCGCGTTTCAAACTGAAACACGAGTTACCGCGCATGCGCCAAGATGGCGGACGGGGACCACATACTTCCGCATTCCAAGGTGGATATTGGAGTTATAGCGCATGCACAAAATGGCGGACGGGCGATTTTTAACATATGTATTAAATGGTCTTTTAAATTACTTGTTTATGATCTTAAATTGGACTATATGGACAGTATATATAAAAGGCAACAGCAGAGATTACCTGCTGAGGAAGCCAAACCGGCGAAACGTGTCATCGTAGCTATGATTTCATTATGGTTTCAATAAATGGTTTTTAGGGATCGCTGTTTGCCTTGATTCCTGTCCAAGAAGGTTTTGGGGATTCCTTATAAATCCCCTATGCGTATTTAACGGAGCCTTTGGGGCTCTGGGACATGTGAGTTTTAAATTGACCTGTTACAATACAAGCTGTTTGGTTGCACTATTACACTAGGGGTATCCCTGGTATACGTCTGTTCCTACTGCAGGGAAACCCTACTGGAGTCTACAGGATCCCAGAAGGGGTTAATGGGCACATGAAGAAATAAAAGGCCCATAAAGCAATCAACACTAGAGCCAGGTGTGGGCTCATAAATGTGAGTTGGATACCTACGGGATTAGATTTTCACGTCTGGAATTATATAATGCATAATCCTGGTCTCTTTTCCTGCAGTATTGCAAATATTCCCTCAAAAGGAGGTGAACCCTTGGGACAGAAAAAAATAAATTTTCTCTCTACAGGCATGCAGTGTGTATGATCTCGCTAACCGGTGGTTTGATATTCACTGGCGCTACGTTGTATTTTCTTTATGTCTATTGTCATGCTCCATGATTTATTTGTATATTTTAATGTTATGTGTTGAATTTGCCTTTTACTGCTTACAGTTTTGATATCATAGCTATTTTGTCCCTGCTGGGTTTCCTTAGTCTTCTGTATCCAGCTAGTTCCACCGCTTTTTGCTCAGTGTCTTGTTCTAAGTGACTTCCTGGTTACATAGCAGCCATTCTGTGCTCACTGCTGGACAAAACTAATGTCTTTTTACCTGCATTGCTGTACACTATTACAAGATTGTCAGTCTGATCATTAAAAGTCTTCAACTGGATTCATCTTTCTACGTGTCAGTTTTGCTGAGTTGAAGCGATCTGTTGAACTTCATCGTGTGAGTACTGGTCAAATACATAGAAAAATGTCGGCAGATAAGAACCTTTCGGCCCATCTAGTCTGCCCAATTACATGGATACTTTACCTGGATTTATCTTTTGTGTAGGATAGCCTTAGGCCTATCCCATGCTTGCTTAAATTCAATTACTGTTTTGGCCTCTACCACTTCTACTGGAAGACTGTTCCATGTATCCACCACCCTCTCAGTAAAATAATGCTTTCTGATGTTACTTTTAAACCTTTGCCCCTCTAATCTAAGACTATGTCCTCGTTTTGCTACTTTGTTTCCTTTTAAATATACTCCCTTCCTCTACCTTGTGGATTCCTTTTACGTATTTAAATGTTTCTATCATATCTCCTCTGTCTCGTCTTTTTTCCAAGCTGTACATGTTAAGATCATTAAGCCTTTCCTGGTAACTTTTCTCCTTCAAGCCGTACACCATTTTAGTAGCCCTTCTCTGAACTCTCTCTAAGATGTCTATATCCTTCTGGAGATACGGTCTCCAGTACTGCACACAGTACTCCAAGTGAGGTCTCACCAGTGCTCTGTACAGTGGCATGAGCACTTCCCTTTTCCTACTGCTAATACCTCTCCCTACACAACCAAGCATTCTGCTAGCATTTCCTGCTGCTCTATTACATTGACTACTTACCCTTAGTAATAACCCCTAAATCCCTTTCCTCAGATGTTGAGGTTAGGACTGTATCAAATATTCTATATTTCAGCCCTTGGGTTTTTACGTCCCAGGTGCATTATCTTGCACTTATCCACATTAAAACTCAATTGCCACAGCTCCGACCATTTTTTTAGTTTACCTAAATCATTTGTCATTTGGCTGATCCCTCCAGGAACGTCAACCCTTTTGCAAATCTTTGTGTCATCAGCAAAAAGACATACTTTTCCATTAATACCTTCTGCAATATCACTAATAAAAATATTAAATAGAATGGGTCCAAGTACTGACCCCTGAGGTACCCCACTGGTAACAAGACCTTGCGCCGAATAAACTCCATTTACCAGACTTCGATATTCTGCTTCCCTAAGCAAAGCTGTGAGGCGTGGGTGCTTTAGACTAGCTATTGTCTAAGGTTACTTTGAGGAACCTCCATACGCAACGTTTAGCGAACAGGTCGTACACAAAAGTCTGGTGGGCGCTTCACTCTCCTGTACCAATATGCTATAAACCAGTGGTTCTCAACCTGAGGACCATCAGGACCCACAATTGTCCTTAGTCATTAAGTCGCGACCCAAAAATAATTTACTTTCTTAAACATTAGAATTTATTGCACAAAACAACGTGTGCAATATGTATGCACTTTTTAATTTTTTTTGTAAGCAAACAGGGATTCTTTCCAAAATGGATAGTCCTAGTGCAGTAATCACTGCACTAGTGAAAACGAAAGTGCTGTTGAGGCAAAAACCCAATAAAAATTACTGCAATTGAAACATGAAATTAATTAGAACTTATGGGAAAATTGGGGATGCTTCTTGCACCATTGGTCCAAGCCATTCAAAAAAATGCCTCCTTGGGAGGCTGGCCTCCCATGCATGGATTGATTCAAGACAGTCATGTAACTGTCCTCATCTCGCACAGTCAGTGGGCACAGGGCTGTGCTCGGGGCGTGGCCTCAGTGTGACGGTACCTCCTTCCTGCAGGTGGAGGGGACAATGCGCGGCTGACTGGAGTGGACGATGCGGGAGCGCCGAGAGCAGCCAGATCCTGGGGAGCACCGAACCTACGTATCCTATGTATATCTGGCTCTGATACTAGCCAGTGCCTCACCAGCCACTGACCTCACCACACGTCCCTGGTATGCAGGGAGGCCGGGATCAGGAAGCAGTGTGTGATTTTGCAGAGAATGCTCAGTGTACATTCTAGTTTTCTGCAGGGATTATCGTATCAGGAGGAAGGCAGGAAAGGAAGAGGAGTGAGAGATTTATAGAGTAAAAGGAAGAGTGATGGAAAAATACACAGAATGTCAGGTAAGGGCCATCAGAGACAAAATGGCGTCGGCATCAATTTTGTTTTCTGAACAGATAAAGATACATCACCAGAATATTACAGTACTCCGTTATATTTGCACCCGCGTATACCCTAATTATATAATTATACACACACACACACGTGTGGTACAAAATTTTGTGATAAAATAACATTTAAATTTTACAGGTTAATTTGTAAAAACTAACTTTGTGATTGGTCAATGAGGGACAAGTAGGTGTGGAATGAGAAGATATACCGCGCAAGCGAGAGAGTTTGGGGCACTTCTTCACGAACATTCTGGGGACAGTCACTCACATTCCAACATCCACACAAGCACTTCGTGGACTCTTGGGGCCATGCAATGGGTCACAAGTGAGATGACACTTAAACTCCAGCAAAGGAGACCTTCATGCTCACTCATGCACTCTCAAGTCTAAATTGTCTACTACTCTCACTGGATCACTAATTCACTCTGGTATTTCCAGATATTAAGAGATACACTACATATCCCACTATCCTTAATTGAACAGCGACAGATCTCCATAGAGATCAAACCGCAATACAATGTACACCCGAGAGGATAATTGCAGGCTGATCGCTACTCAAGATTGCTTCGGAATCAATCCGAGGCAAGTATATGGAGGAGTGATTGAAAAGTTGATAGAGTTTCTGTCTTTAGCCAAACTCGTATTCCATAAATCATTAATTAGGATATTATAGATTGAGAATAAGGCATTAAGTCACTACTGCAGCAAATACCAAGATGCTTATCAAAATCCAATAATAAAACAGATCATATCTGTATCATAGTTAAATTGATTGCGAGTGGCTGTGGATAATAAATTCTACGGTCTTCTTTATAAATTGGCTTAACTTTCCAAGCGGAGTAGATATTCTGAAGTGGATATGCAGATCAAGCAAAACAGGCTATGTTTAAAATGTGTAATCTCTGATATGTGATTAGTGTAACAAATACTCAAACAATTGTTAACTGTTTAAGTAAAAATATATATACGTTGTTGTAATAAAACTCTTTTGTTGCATCATTGGCTGGAAATGGATCTGTGTTTGATATAATTCAATTAACTGATATATCCTATGGTTTTATGAATCTGTATACGTACGAAAAGAGATGTAAATGATGTCCATTCTGGATCTTCTGGAATAATTGGTTAAGGAGTGGTTTATGAATTAAATCGATTGAGGTTATAAAAGAATGAGAGATTACTGTGGTTCTGCGTTAATTCTGATCATATCTGCTACATTATATATATTGCTGATAAGGGCTGTGTCTCATTTCTTCTAACTATCGATATCAAGTTTCCTAGAGATTAGTGACACTCCATACCTGGAGGCATTTCACTGAGATCAACGTCTATCCTACCATAAAACATCTGACAAGAACACAAAGATATAAGATGGACAGACAGAATAACAGATCTTCAGAAAAGAAGGATGCATAAATAGGTAAAAGGACAAACAGAAAGGGAAAAAAATACAATCAAATATACATGGAACCCCCCCCTTACCCACAGCCTTTTGCTTCACTGAGATGTACATTGTGCACAGCGGCTCCTGGTGTTGGCAACCAGTAGTAGAATGCTCTGGACACATGTCAGTCCCTGTTGGGAAAGTGTGGGGTGGGACTCAGTGACTGGCAGCAGCTCTGTACTCCCATTACAGATCCTCCCCTCCACCTTGCCATCAGAGTATTTTACCTTATGCAGTGGGACCCAGGCAGCATGTGCTGACTGGACCTGTAGCTGAGGGGGCGGGGCTATCCCTGCTTCCCTCACTAGCAGCTGCACGCGCTGTCACTTTCTTTAAGCAAGGAAGTTCCGGCACGTGGTTGCTGGTGAGGGAGGCAGCCACGCCGCCTGGGACCCGCTGCCGGTAAGATGCATCAGCCAGTCCCCAGCATTAAAGAGGCCTGGGGGCACTTGCCCCATGACACAGTCCGCCCCTGGTCGCAACTAGGGTTGCACTGATACCGATACTAGTAATCGGTATCGATACCGGGTACTGCAGGAGTACTTGGTACTCGTGCAGTACCCCTGATATTTTTCCCCGATACCGGAAGCCGGCACCCAAGGGGCTAGGGCGGCTGTCCGAATGCTCTATCGGCATTCGGACAGGCCCTGCAGCTGCTCACTGTGTTTATACTTCCCTTCCTGAGCGACGCCGGGAAAGTCTTTGTGCTCGTTGGAAGGACCCCAGCCGCAACCACTTGGGACCATGTGATCGCGGCTGGGGTCCTTCCAACGAGCGCACGCGCAGAAGCTTTCCTGGCGTCGCCCAGGAAGGTAACTATGATACAATGCGGCGAGCAGCTGCAGGGCCTGTCAGAGCATTCGCACAGGCACCTGGAGCACTCCGCGATACTTACCTTCCTGGGTGACGCCGGGAAAGTTTCCCCGCGTGCGCTCGTTGGAAGGACCCCAGCCGCGCTCACATGGTCCCACGTGGTCGCTGCTGGGGTGCTTCCAACGAGCGCAACGCGCTTAGACTTTCCCGGCATCGCCCAGGAAGGTAAGTAAGTATCGGGGGGGGGAATCCATGAGCTGGGGCATATCCATGTGAGAGCTGGGGGGCATATCCATGTGAGAGCTGGGGGGCAATATCCATGTGAGCGCTGGGGGCAATCTCCATGAGCTGGGGGGCATTTTTATAGGAGCTCTGTTCTTATTGGAAAACGTCACATGACAAAGTATCGGTACTCGGTATCGGTGAATACTTGAAGTATCGGTACTCGGTCTTAAAAAAGTGGTATCGGTGCAACCCTAGTCGCAACCCACTTTTGGGTCACGACCCACTACTTGAGAAACACTGCCTTAAAGGATCAATATGGCAATCATCTCAGTACTGAACTGTAAGCAAATACCGCATGTGAAGCAAAGTTTGCTGACAAACTTCAAGGCATCGGGATCGCACTACCAAAGAAAATGACATGCAACTACAAACTGCTGTTGGAGCTGAAAGACTTATTCTAGGGTTCGGTTCAGAGGAACACCTATCTCAACCATTAAGCCACCTGTCAAAAGGTTTAAAACACCACTCAGATTAAAAAAGGACACCAATTAGCAAACGCTCACAAATTCCTTTACCTACATCAGGGCTTAATCCGGAAGGCAGGTAGCTACCATCTTAAACTACAGTTAAGGCTGACTGGACATCATGAAACATTTTTTGCCATCACTGTCCTAGTACTTTACCCCGGCTCCTATAGCTGACATAAGCCAACATTTATCTCTATACAAAGCTTGGTCTCCTAAAATTCTGTAGTTTGCTCCTAAATTATTGCCCTCCGCATTTCATACGTTTGTCAAGAAAACCCAAACCGTGAATATGACAAAAATGGAACTCTGTATAAACAGGGGAGTAGTTAGATGTAATTTGTAGACACATAAGTAAATGTTACCCCCCTCCCCCCCCACCAATGCCCCTTGAGGTCCTCACCTTGGGCTGTGCACATCAGACTTCTCAGAAGAAAATTCAGAAATTGCAGGATAGGGCTTAAACTAATCAAAGGGCCAAGACCACAAAATATGAAATGTCCTTTTTTATTTTATGATGTGGGTATCTTAGACATGCTTTGTATTTCTCATGTATAGGTTACGAAAATATTTTACTCAATGTGACGTGATATTTTGTGTTGTATACCCCCTCCCAGGATCTTTATATCAGATGCTCCTCACTGGGAGGCTTTCACCATAGAATGGAGTCTGTCGATCACTAAATATATTCCACAAATTTTTAAATTTCCACACCCTGTTAATACATCCATATGACAATTCAGATTTTTATTATGATTACTTTGCATGCCTAAAGTTTATATTTCACCCCAAATTAGATTAAGCATCTTCCGGTGACAGGAGAAAATCATAATCCCTATACAGAGTACTAAAGTGTATTATGGCCTTTACGGTAGAGTAGGTCCCTCTATATCAGGGCTCGACAAATCCCAGGCGCCAGGTCGCCATGGCGACTAGAAATTGCATCCTGGCTCCTGGGGTTTGTCAGCCCATTGGCACAAGTGTGAGAAATCTTTATTGCAGCATCTGCCCAGCAGCTCTGGAGGGCTCCGCCTTATGCGGTTGCCGATTGCCAGCTTCCCGCACTGCTCTTCCCTCCCAGGCATCTCACAGACAGACATGAATGCTCAGCACAGCACACCTTCTCTAATGTGCATCTTTACAAACGCACAGTGCAGGTGTACACAGTTACACATCTCTGCTTTTGCCTAGCAACCTTCGTAGGATCCTTAAGAACTTCATGTATTTCAAACTATAATAGCCGTGACAGAGGCAGAGACTGAAGATCATCGCTCACTTATTACCATAAATAAAATGGCTCCTCACTTTATCTGGCTCCTAGATTCAAAGCAAATTTGTCAAGCCCTGCTCTAGATCATGTGATTTCTGGAATGCACTATAAAAGCTTTCCCAGAAAACACCTTTAAGAACATGGGAAAATAATCCATTTATGCTGACATGCGCATTACAAATTAGAAAATATGTAATCCATAGGAGTTGGAATTGAAACAAGTAGGGATGCACCGATACCACTTTAAGACCGAGTACCGATACTTTTAAAAAGTACTCACCGATACCGAGTACCGACTTTTATTTTTTAGGTCATGTGACCACTTTCCAATAAGAACAGACCTCATAAAAATGCCCCAGCTCACATGTATATACCCCCCCAGATCTAGCTATCTATCTATATACACACACACACAGAATGTCCCAGCTCTCATGGATATGCCCCCAGCGCTCACCTATACGCTGGGGAAGCTGGACGCGTGCATGAAAAGCACGCGGCCAGCGTTCCCTTCCGGTGGCAGCGATACTCCCCCATCCTGAGGTCCGGTCGCGCTGCTGTGGCGCAATCACGTGGCCGCCGGCACTTCTGTGATGCTGCCTCCAGCCGATGGCGCTTCTTTGACGCTGCCTATCGGCTGGAGGCAGCATCACAGAAGCGCCGACGGCCACGTGATTGCTCCACAGCAGCGCGACCGGACATCAGGAAGGGCAAGTATCGCTGCCGCCGGAAGGGAATGCTGGCCGCGTGCTTTTTTTAGTATCGGTATATCCCTAGAAACAAGCTTTATACCAGTGAACATAAAGAGATATATCACATATTATAACCAGCGGATACCGAAAATTCGGGATCGGTTCGGCCGAAAACCGATACCGAAAATCAGACATGAGAACCTGGACCTGGAGGCCAGGGACTCGCCTGATCCCGAAGGCCAGCCGAGCAAGCTGCTCGGCTGGCCTCCAGGCTCAGGCGAGCCCCCGGGTCGACTGCCGGGGGCATGCCTGAGCCTGGAGGCCGGCCGAGCAGCCTGCGACAGCCGGAAGACGGTCACCGCTGGAGCTCAGGACCGAAGTAGGAGGATGTAGGGGAGTATGTTGCCTACACATAGGATGTAGGGGAGTATGTGTAGGCAACATACTCCCCTACATCCTCCTACTTCGGCCCTGAGCTCCAGCAGTGTCTGTCCTCTGGCTGTCGCAGGCTGCTCGGCCGTCCTCCAGGGTCAGCCGAGCCGGGGGCTCACCTGAGCCTGAAGGACGGCCGAGCAGCCTGCGACAACCGGAGGACGGTCACCGCTGGAGCTCAGGGCCGAAGTAGGCGAGTATGTTGCCTACACATACTCCCCTAAATCGGCCCTGAGCTGCTCCAGCATCCAGTGCCAGTTCTGTGTCGGTCGTTGGTATGACGTCATACCAGCAACCAACGGAGAGAGTACAATGGATGCAGGAGGACTGCCATCGCTGGAGGAGCTCAGGGCCGATGTAGGTATGTGCAACCGGTGGAGGACTAGAGTCTGATGTGAGTATGTGCTCTCCACCCCCCCCCCCCACAAAATCCATCACCTGGGCCTTCTCAGTTGGCCCTCCGGCCGAGCCGGGTACTCGCCTGACCTTGGAGGACAGCCGAGCAGGCAGCTCTGCCGGCCTCCATGCTCAGGTGAGCCCCCGGCTTGGCTGGGCATCGCCTGAGCCTGGATGCTGGCCGAGCAGGCCGCTCGGCCGGCCTCCAAGCCCAATTTTGAAATGGAAATTTTCGTCTTTTTTTCGGCCAAAACCGAAAACACCCTTTTCGGTGGTATAATATATATATATATATATACACACACCAAAATATACTTAAAAAGAAACCATTGCACAGTACGTCTGCTAAATATACATCCAGGCAATCACACAAGTCACAATTTAACGAACCCACACCCGGCTGGAAGATAGATTCGCCTTTACAGAGGCGTAACTAGAAACCTCAGGGCCCAGGTGCGGGAATCCATGAATGGCCCTTCCCACCCTTGGCAAAAACACATTTTTGACCTCCCCCCGCCATCTCCATATAATGGAACTCTCCAGATCCACAATGTCGACTCCAGACAAAAATCTGTGTCAATTTTTTTCCAGGTCCACTATGATCACTTCTGTTCATCCCATTTTTAATGGTATATGCACTATGTAGATCTTAAAGAGCTCCACAGCAATAAAACTCCCAGTAATATGTTGTGTGTATGAGTGCATCCCAAAGCTCCACAACAATAAAACTCATGCTCCTGCGCACTGCACGTTACTGTATCACAATGCTCCAAAGTAAAACTCACAAATCAGTGAGGCCCCATTCAGAGACCTGGGTGCAGTGACACTCAATGCACCCCAAGTAGTTACGTCCCTGTGCCTTTGTTCTCAGGTGTCCATTCACCTTAGGTTCCCAAATCGGTCTCCATTCCTGATAACCTTGGAATATAAAGCAGACATACTGGTCAGTACCCCTAGTGTAACTCCATAATTTTAGGACAATATCAGTGAAATAAAAAAGTGCCCATTTAGGCCTTGTACATACACCAATGCAGAGCAGATCTGCTCAAGTTTCTGCACACGCACGATAGTCTTTAGACGCGTTCCAGAGCGTTTCCCTGCCCCCCCCCAGAAGCTAACAATGTTATGAGGTCATTTCCTTTTACCGCTGACCTTTCATTCTGACCTCCACTGATCAGCCTTCTTCCTATGGTTCTTGTATTGAAAATGCCTGCTGTCATACAAGTCAGGGCACTCTTCCACCATACTAATGAATTAATCTGGGTCACAAAACTTGTCCACCATTGTTCCTTTGCTCTCCAGATCACAACAAGGTCACCTTTTTCCACAGACAGGAAGTGACCAAGGAAGATTAGGTCATGACAGATGACCAGAGTTTTTCTTCTTTATGGTTAGTTTTTTACATTGAATTGCGTTGCGTTTTTGATGCATTCCAGAGCAGGTAAAATAGAGCTTGCTGCAGTTTTTTCACCTGCTCTGGAACTGAAGCAAAAAAAAAAAATACCATTGGAATATATTGGCCGCAGTTTTGATCCGGTCTGCAACTGCTCTGCTTCGCGCTTGGTGTGAACAAGTCCTTACACAACTGAGCAACATCAGGCTCCCTTAAAAATGGAGCTATAGAATTTTGCAGGAACTCCATAATCCATCTTTTAAAGAAATAGCAGCAAATGAATAAAAATTAGCACTTTATCGTTCACTTGAAGTGGAATCAGGCTGAAAGATGGTCGCTACTATGAGCCAGGCGGCCATCTTGTTCAGAATATTGGTTCACTAGTAAATAGAATAGATTTTATAAGATGTGAAAACGAAGCTTACATAGAATTCTAGGAATGTGTGGTATATTAGGGAACTAGCAATAAAACCAGGCAGAATCCGGCCAGCTCTTGGCACGGAAAGACAGGAAGATGAATAAATGGGGCAAGGTCATGGAGACTTGCAGAGAAACAAAGATCGTAGAAAGCAGACAGTGCCCCAATCTATCTCAAATAAACACAGCCGGTAGGGAGGAGGGCACGGCCCAGAAAAAGCACAGCAGCAAATCACGGACTGTCAGACTAACATGAAGTGTATCAATTTATTGCTAATGTGTGGAATTTCTTTGTACTAATGATGGGAGGTATTAACCCACGTGGGGTGGAATAAAGTGTCATCGGGAGGTGGGCTAATTGGGATGTACCTAATTACGTATTTTTGGGTATAAGACCCCTTGTAAGGGGGGGGAGACGGGGCTCACTCTTTGCGATTCATTCCTGTGTGAGCACTTGTGTGACGACACAATAAAGTTTGCCTTTCCTGAAGAGACTCGTGTTCAGACAATCCTTGCTTGTGTCCGGTCCGGCGCCGTACTGAAAGTGAACCTGATTGACTCCGGTAACATTTTGGGGGCTCGATAGCCGGGCCATTGCCGGGCACACAGTAACGGCTGCTGAACACACTGTAGCGGTTGACTGCAGATGCAAGTATCCCGCCGGTTGGGCGTCCGTTGAAGGGGAGCTGACATCTGCAGGCGCCAAGCAGGATTTCCTGTTCAGTGGACCTAGTCTCGTCCCAAACGGACTCCCGGCCCCCGGGAACCTGGGACACCATCGAGTCTGAGGAAACAGCGAGCAGCGCCAGCGATAGGTAAAGTGTCTATGTTTGTATGTCTAAAGGAGATACCGGTATCTAAGGAAACGTCCGACTGAGATAGACGGATAAGGAGACCTGATGGCCACCGGTCTCGTTGGTATACCTAGCCTGCCGCTGATAGCACGGACAATGCAAAAGAGCCAGAGTGGCTAGCGCGTGTCTGGATTTGGGGGAAATTGGATGCCAACCAAAGGGTAGTTCTGTAAGAGAGGGAGAGAGTAGCCACGTGGAGTTGCATAGTCGTAGTCAGTGTTTGTAAACAAAGCTTCGCCACGTGGATAACAGGAAAGGAGGAGGGATTTCTGTGACTGGGCTTAGAGCCCTGAGTCAGTGCTAGTGTGTACGTCGTGTAGTGAAGAGGGCTTGTTGAAGCCAGTGGTAGCTGCAGAGATAGTGGTGCCGGGTGGGTAGATTATCCATAGGCAAATTGGAATTGCAGACGGGAGTATAGTTATAGAACGGGGTGCACATAGACACAAGCAGGCAAGAGTTAGAGTTCAATTTACGGGGTATAAGGAGCCACAGAGGAGGGACTGAGTACCCTCGGCTAGTAGAAAGAGTTGAAGTGTTTATGTTCTGTTATGTGCTGAAAGTATCTGGTACAGTAGGTGATGTGAGTGAACTGATTCGAGTGCTGTGAGTGAACGTGCGCCTACTCGCTCCGCGAGGAAGCAAATTCGAGAGTTGACTCCCGACGTACGGTTCCGGCTCAGGCGACTGCAGTCGGCTACTGACGGAGGAAGCGCCCCAGACACGAAAGAATTGTTGGCTGAAGTATCAGACTGTAGATTCTAATTGTTATTGTTAAAAGTAATATCTGTGTTGTAAGAAGGTTACGGTTTTCAAGAGTAACAATGGGTAACGGGTCATCCAAGCCCAAGAAGGTGAAAGAGGGTGAGACGCCCCTGGAATATATAGTGCGGAATTTTGTGGCGTTATATACAACGCATGATTATGGTGTAGAATTGACAAAAGAGAAGCTGAGATTAATGTGTACAATTGTATGGCCGATGTTAGTCCCAGAATGGCCAGAGCAGGGGTCAATGGACCCGGAGCTAGTGCAGAAAGTGCATTCCCAAGTCACCGAGCAATACGGACATCCTGAACAGTACCCGTTTATAGATATATGGAGATATTGTATAAAAGATAAGAGTCATTTTATAATGGTAGCGGGGAAAAATAAGAAGTACCCCCAAATTTTGAAGAGCGAGAGACCGGTGTTGGTGGAACAACCGGAAGAGAGTGATGTTTTGCCCCCACCTTATCCATCGTGTTATGGAGCAGCTAGAGAAGCTTTGAGTGCCGCTATTGCGCGGGCGGAGAGGGGGGAGCGGGCAGCTGCTGTGCCTCAGTCAGCTCCGTCCCGCGGGATTGCGGAAGAGGAGCGGGGGTGCAGCGGGTGGAGGGGACGGAGAGGCCCCACCAGAGAAGATTGAAATGCCCGATGGGAGCATATATAAACTAGTATCCCATGGGGATGGTGATAGTGAAAAGGAAGATGAGAGACAGGGAGTTACCACCCGCGCAGCGAATAATATACATAGACCCCGGGATCTATACCAACACAATCCCTACAAGAGTGCTATGCAGATGCCTTTGCGGGAAGGTGCCAGGCCCTCCACTGGCTGATGAGGGGCCAGGGCCAATGCAATACACATACGTCCCATTCACGACAACAGATCTTTTTAACTGGAAAACACACACACCACTGTATTCCACAAATCCCGCAGCAGTGGCCAGTATGATAGAGTCAGTTATGCTCACACATAACCCCACATGGGCAGATTGTCAGCAATTAATGTTGACAATGTTTACCACGGAAGAAAGAGCCCGGATAAATAGTAGCGCGCAAAAGATTTTACTTGCCCAAGCCGTAGCAGATGCTAAGCCCCAGCCAGAAGCATGGGCAGAGGAACACTACCCCAAAACAGATCCTAAATGGCCGTATAACACACCTGAAGGTATTGCCCAGCTGCAGACATATAGAACAGCGGTAATAATGGGTGTTAAAGCGGGAGGAAAGAAGCCCACAAACATGGGAAAAATAGCGGATGTGATACAAGAAGTTAAGGAATCCCCAAGTGCGTTTCTAGAGAGATTGCTGGATGCGTACAGAATGTATAGTCCTATTGATCCTGAGGCAGCGGAGAACCAGAGGTTAATTAACTCTTCATTTGTGGGACAGTCACAGAGGGATATACAGAACAAAATACAGAGATTGGATGGATTTTTGGGGAAAGGTATTAGCGAATTAGTTGAGATCGCTAATAAGGTGTATCATAACCGGGATCTAGAGGAGATAAAGAAACAAAAAGGGACATACCGGGGTGGTCGGATACATGGGGAATGGTGGAGGACGAGGTGGCCCAGATAGAGGGAGGGCAAGGGGTAGGGGGGGCTAGAGGAAGAGGTAGGGGAGCCCCTAGGACCCAACCAGTGCGCCTGGTGCCGGGGTGAAGGTCACTGGAAAAATGATTGCACTGCCTTTTTGGCTAAATTTGGGGGGCAAGGGGAGTCTGGGGAAGCGGGAGGTCAAGCCTCTAACAGCCAGGTAACGAACGGCAGGTATGAGAGAAATGAGGATGCCGGAGCAGGGTTTGTGGGGCTGGCGGGGAACAATTTGAAGGGCAGGATGCATATTGACAAGGACCTGGGCCCATCCCGCTCGGTAACCACGAGCCCACGGTCACTATGAGAGTGGGAAATAAAGATGAAATTTTTATGGTTGATACCGGTGCCGAATATTCTGTTGTAACAAAGCAAATTGCACCCCCAATGGGAAATGAAGTTGATATTATGGGAGCAATGGGAGTGTCTGCTAAATATCCTTTTCTTGCTTCTAGAAAATGTAGTGTGGGTGGGCATAATGTTGAACATGAATTTTTGTATATGCCCGAATGTCCCATCCAACTCCTAGGGCGGGATATCCTTTGCAAATTGCAAGCCCAAATTACGTTCCTTCCCGGGGGTCACGCTCAATTAGACCTGCCTGAGAGTGGCGGCTCTGCTCGGCAGCATAACCCAGCCGGCCAGCGCCCTAACCCTCAGTCTGTAAAAATCGCAGTTATTAGCCAAAGGGAGGAAGAATGACGCACGGCACCTACTCTGCCTGCCGCGCCGGACCCACATGCACTACTTCTCGAAATTCCTGGGGTATGGGCGGAGGAAAACCCGCCTGGACTTGCCATAAACATACCCCCGGTATACGTGGAATTGAAGCCCGGTGCAACACCTGTGGCCCTAAGACAATATCATATCCCACAGAAAGCCAAGCAGAATATACAGATACATTTACAGAGACTTAAAGATCACGGCATATTGAAATTTTGTGTGTCACCATGGAACACACCCCTACTGCCAGTACTGAAAGAAGGCACACAAGAGTACCGCCCCGTCCAAGGTGTGGGCTGTCAACGAGGCCACAGTAACTCTACACCCTGTGGTTCCTAATCCATATAATTTGCTGGCATTAATTCCCGGAGATACAAAATATTACACAGTGCTTGATTTAAAAGACGCTTTCTTTTGCATCCGTCTGGCTCCAGCAAGCCAGCCCCTTTTTGCATTTCAGTGGGAAAAGTCCACCACGGGGGCGCGCCATCAAATGACGTGAACGCGCCTCCCTCAAGGTTTCAAAAACTCGCCCACGATTTTCGGTTGCGCGCTCAGCCAAGATCTCCTTGCCTTCAACGCTCAGCCAGACAAAGTTGTGTTACTCCAATATGTTGATTATTTATTATTGGCTTCCCCCACAGAAAAAGACTGTTTATCTGCCACAAAAGCCCTGCTGCATCTGCTGTGTCAAGCAGGTTACAGAGTTTCTAGAAAGAAAGCACAAATATGCAAACAAAGTGTAAAATACCTGGGTTTCCAGTTAACAGGTAACAAACGTGCATTGGGGGCTGAAAGAAAAGAAGCAGTATGCCGAATACCCCAACCAAAGACCAGAAGACAAGTCCGTGAGTTCCTGGGAGCTGCAGGCTTCTGCCGCCTGTGGATCCCCAACTTCGCAGACATTGCCAAGCCCCTTCATCAAGCCACCAAGGGGGGAGAGCAAGACCCCTTCCACTGGGAAGAAGAGCAAGCAGCAGCTTTCCTGAAATTAAAAACTAATGGAGGCTCCTGCGCTGGGCCTGCCAGATCATAGCAAGCCTTTCCAGTTATTCGTGCATGAACATAATCAAACAGCTACAGGAGTATTGGTCCAGAGCTTCGGCTCCTGGCTGAGGCCTGTGGCCTATCTCTCCAAGCAACTCGACCCTGTGGCTTGCGGCCTACCCCCATGTCTGAAAGCAGTGGCAGCCACCGCAATGCTGATAGCAGAAGCAGACAAACTGACCCTTGGACAAGTTCTTCATGTCAAGGTGCCTCATGCTGTCAAGGCCCTGCTGGATGTGAAAGGAAGCTACTGGTTCAGCAACAGCCGGATGACGAAGTACCAAGCCATGATGTGTGAAAATCCACGGGTTCATCTGGACCTTATCGCTACCTTGAATCCTGCTACTTTACTACCTGACTGTGAAGAGGATCCAGACCATGAGTGCCTCCAGGTCATGGAAGAAGTGTTCAGTAGCAGGCCAGATCTGAAAGACGTACCCCTCGACAAATACGATCTACAGCTATTCACCGATGGTAGCAGCTACATGGATGATGGGAAGAAAGTCTCCGGCTATGCAGTAGTCTCAGCAGAAGAAGTTATTGAAGCAAGGCCACTGCCAGGCCATACATCTGCACAATTGGCTGAAATAACAGCTCTAACCAGAGCCCTAGAAATATCTGAAGGCAAGAGAGTAAATATCTACACAGATTCCAAATACGCCTTTATGACAGTCCACGCACATGGTGCACTTTACAAAGAGAGAGGCCTACGCACGTCTTCAGGACAACAAATCAAGTATGCAGCTGAAATCGCGGCCCTCCTGGAAGCTGTATGGAAACCAAGTGCTGTCAGCATCATGCACGGTCGTGGCCACCAAAAAGGCCATGATGAAATTCCAAAAGGCAACAGACGCGCAGACCAGGCCGCAAAAGCAGCTGCAAAACCACCAACAATTGAGCAAGCCAAAGTCTTACTCTGCAAGCAAGAATCTCAACCTCCCATGCCAAACTACGAGTTCTATATGAATTGGAGAAAATTTGAACCCAAAAGGCGAGTTTATTGAAATAATATTGCATAAATGGCAAGATGATTACGAACTGTTAGAACTCAATCATGATTATATCCAATGGCTTTTCCCAACTCAGACACCAGGCCGAAATTTCTACTCCACTCCTCTGAATCCGCAAGAGACACGCCTGATGATTGACACCTCAGAAGTTCAGCAAAGACTACGCAGAGCCTACAAAATGATGCTGAAATTCTTCGGCGTAAAAGTAATGGGGGAGAAGGAAGGAGACACAGAAATAACTGAAGTTGAACGAGCAGAAAATTTTGCTTCATGTTTTGAAAATTTGACAATTAATCCTCACAATAATTTACGAATCACATGAATACTGCACAGTCTGGGAGAATTGGGAGCAGAAGAATACCAAGCCCCGTTGGTGAGGTTCTTCCTCAAGGAGATCCTTATCAAGAACAGACTGCCAAGAATGAAGAAAAGTGCAATGAACTTTTTTATACCAGCAGTAAGAGATTCACAGGACAGACAAGATCTACTGTTTTTCGCATGGCAATACTATTTCCCAAAAGAAGAATTTGTCTGGGGAAGTCATTAAGAATTGGCACAATACAAGGCAAAACCAGTGGTGGCTGCACTCCTACCGGCGCCACTGAGTGAATGGACACCTGTGTACTCAGAAAGAGAGAAGAAATGGCTGACAGAAGAACCAGGAGGATATGGAGAAGATGGATGGTTCCAGTTGAAAAATGGACAAATAGTCCTACCAGCAACTTTGGCTCCTGAAATCGTAAGAGCACTACACGCAAGTACACATGGAGGAAGAGAAATGATGGAGCAGCAGTTGGAGCCATATTTCTATGTACCAGGATTGTCAGTAATCTGCAAAGCAATAGCCCAGCAGTGCGTAACATGTGCCAAAAACAACCCAAGAACAGGCCCATCTCAACCTCCAGGGAAACAACCAATCGGGATATCCCCAATGGCATCATTACAAATAGACTTCACAGTGTTGCCGCCCTGCAAAGGATACAAATATTTACTGGTGATGGTGTGCACTTTGACAGGATGGGTGGAAGCCTTCCCAACAAGAACTGAAACGACCACAGAGGTGGTAAAGAGCCTGATGAAAGAAATAATACCACGTTATGGACTTCCTCTCGAAATAGGGTCAGACAATGGCCCTGCATTTATACAGAACTGTCTACAGCAACTTGCCCGGCTACTGGGTATTACCTGGAAGCTACATACTGCCTACAGGCCCCAAAGCTCAGGAAAAGTCGAGAGAATGAACCGCACCCTAAAGACTTTGATGTCCAAATTGTGCCAAGAGACGTCACTGGGCTGGTTGGACGTGCTGCCGATCGTCCTCTTGCACATTAGGTGCAGACCAACCCCCCAATTGAAGCCAAGTACGTACGAACTTATGTTTGGACGGCCAACCCGTTTGATTAATGGACTAAGGGGGGACCTTCGGGCATTGGGAGAAACTAAAGTAACTGATCAGGTTGTAATGCTGGGTAAATCAATGCAGAAATTGAATACTTGGGTGGGGGATAATATACCTCACTTTTTATATCCTCCACTGCATAAGTATTGTCCGGGTGACTCAGTATGGGTAAAAGAGTGGAAAAATGATCCACTGGGTCCAAAATGGAGAGGTCCTTATATTGTTCTGTTATCAACCCCTACAGCAGTAACGGTTGCCGAAGTGGTCCCGTGGATACATCACTCCAGAGTAAAAGCAGCTGCAGCCAGTCCTGAACCAGCATGGAAGGTCGTTACCAACGAGACCAACCCGCTGAGGCTGAAGCTGACAAAGACCACAGCCATGAGCACCTAAATGATCCAAACCCAGAGGTTCAACAAGTGGGTGTTTTGATGGGCACAGGTCCTGACCACCCGCCAACGGGGGATGCCCACAGGGTGCTTTTTTAGGGGCCCCGGCCCCCACCCTTGATCATCCAGAAATGTTCTTTACTTTTGAGATTCCGGTGGGGAGGGATTGGGTTTATGTGACTGTGAAAAGAATTGCCCAAGGAATTCTGACATTCGGGGCATTTGTGGTGCTGATTTTATATCTCGCTAATTTGATTTATGGACTCTCGCGTGGAGCATGCCCCAATTGTACAAGCACCGCTGAGAAAGTGGATATTTCCCATATCTGGAATGGTACACACCCAGTGATGGAGAACCGTACCATGTGGAGACAAAAACGAGAAGTGACATCTGAGATTTTGCCAAGAGGACATTTACTTGTGCAATTTAAATATGACTATGCTAAGAAGTCTGGACAAAAGACATGTTGGGTGTGCAGCAGAATGCACCCAGAGACCATCCATATCCCATTTGCTTCTGTTCCAATGAATCTGAGTGTGTTTGCATCAGGGAATATCACAATACACCCTTTTAGGCCACCCATGCAACGACCAGAAGGGTAGGAGTCCGGATATCCTATAATAGGGTATATATATCCCCCAGAGTGGTGTTTCCAAATAGGGACACACATAAAAAAGAAGGGTGTTATTCAAGTAAATTTAATTGGACATCATACATATATACAATTGACACAAAGGAACAGTCAAATTTTCTATACATACAGTGCAGAAAACTCAGATGAACAAGAAGGAGTGATTACGAGAGAGTCTGATGGGAAGCCGAGTGTACTGGAAACAATGAGACGAATGAGGCGAATGATGGTAGAATTAGCAAAGGGAACATTACACCTATCACCATTCATGCTAGAGGAGGGATACCAGGTGTGTTGTGGGAGAGTGTGTTACACATGGGTTCCACCAACAATAACGGGAATGTGTTACTTGGTCAAGTTGGCCCCAATACAGAGACTAAGGGGAGAAGACACAAACACAGACACAGAACTCCACCCTAGGTACCCACTGGTGTTTGAAAGAACAAAAAGAGAGATGTTTGCAAAGATAGATCGAATATGATCATGGTTGCCAGCATGGACTGGATGGGGACGAGAGATGATGAAGAGATTGAATAACTGTCAACTTGATGGATGAAATTCTGAATAGAACTAGTATGGATATCCAGCTGCTGAATCTGGAAGTGCGTGAGCTACGAAAGGTACAGATGATACATGACATGGCGCTTGAGCAAATCAGTGCGGCTCTGAATGGATTGTGTGAAATGACAATGCATTCTGAATGTTGTACTTTCATTAGAAACACTTCACATGAAGTCCCGGACTATTACCAGGTAATTCAAGATCACCAAGAAAAAGTAGCACAGTTGCAAGGCGCAGCAAGGAGGATTGCTGCCGAGGGCTGGAATCCACTCCGTGGGTTTGGAGCAATCGGAGAATGGTTTGGATCCATCTTGAGATTTATTTCACAGATTGGATCCATGATACTCATGATAGTGGTGATCTTGATTGTAGGAATACTGATATACCGCATAGGGCTATGCTTATGGCCACTGTGCAAGACAGCACTGACACCCACACAAACTCTAAAGATACCACTGATAATTCCACAGGGTATGTTTCTGACGAAAAAGGGTCCCCTAAGGTATGAAGGGTTTCAGAATAGCGGAGTGTGATGGCTACAAGCATCAGGAAAAGAACCTGAGGCTTGAGCCAAGGGGGGAATGAAGTGGAATCAGGCTGAAAGATGGTCGCTACTATGAGCCAGGCGGCCATCTTGTTCAGAATATTGGTTCACTAGTAAATAGAATAGATTTTATTAGATGAGAAAACGAAGCTTACATAGAATTCTAGGAATGTGTGGTAGATTAGGGAACTAGCAATAAAACCATGCAGAATCCGGCCAGCTCTTGGCACGGAAAGACAGGAAGATGAATGGGGCAAGGTCATGGAGACTTGCAGAGAAACAAAGAGATCGTAGAAAGCAGACCGTGCCCCAATCTATCTCAAATAAACACAGCCGGTAGGGAGGAGGGCACGGCCCAGAAAAAGCACAGCAGCAAATCACGGACTGTCAGACTAACATGAAGTGTATCAATTTATTGCTAATGTGTGGAATTTCTTTGTACTAATGATGGGAGGTATTAACCCACGTGGGGTGGAATAAAGTGTCATCGGGAGGTGGGCTAATTGGGATGTACCTAATTACGTATTTTTGGGTATAAGACCCCTTGTAAGGGGGGGGGGGAGACGGGGCTCACTCTTTGCGATTCATTCCTGTGTGAGCACTTGTGTGACGACACAATAAAGTTTGCCTTTCCTGAAGAGACTCGTGTTCAGACAATCCTTGCTTGTGTCCGGTCCGGCGCCGTACTGAAAGTGAACCTGATTGACTCCGGTAACACACTAAAAACAGATAAGACTATAGCTACCATTACGCGTTTTGCCTCAAGCAATCCGTGGCTTCATCAGCTGGTATCAATCTTAGAATGAGCCCTGCTGCTGCTACATATGGAGGTCCATAATTAAAAACAAACAATAGTATGCAACCAATGAAGGTCCACCAGCCGGTGTGGATAACTTCCAACTCCAGAAGATAAAAAGCAAAATAGTTACCGACTCTTGGTAGTGATAATTCAAAGGGTCTTCATTCCAAAGTGAGCATAAAAAGACAAGACAACGTTGCGACACATCAGGTCTTCGTAAAGTCTGCATATACAATACAAACGCATATACATAGGTGAACCAATGATTCAATGAATTCCTAATCAGGTAAATCTGTAATACACTCGAGGAAACCTTAATTGATTCGCTCTACATTTTATGTTGCAGAGATATCCACACATCACAAAAACAATCAAAATTTAACCAATACAATATAAAAGTGAATAGGAAAGGGAAAATGTCATAAAATAAATAAAAACCAAAAATAAATTAACCAATATTTTAAATTACTCCTATTTAAGAGCTATTCTCAGTGTATCATAACCGTCTATGATGAAAATTGGAATCTCTAGGGTCACACAATTCCTATATATATTTAACCCCTTAAGGGCTGCTGACGTACCCTGTACGTCTTGTCCTCTGGTCTCCCTTAGACCCGCGGACGTACAGAGGACGTACAGGGTACGTCAGCGGCGCCTAATCCCCCTCCCGCCCGATACTCACCTCCCTTGCTGGATCCCACGGCGATCTGGCAGGGAGGATGCCTGCCCATGTGATTTACATGGGCAGGCGAGGTTGGGCGTCCTTTTGGATCCTCGCTGGTATTGGGTGAGCGCTCTTATTGTTTAGTATAAATGTATATGGTTTATGTTGTGACTGTATACCTTGATAAAGGCCCACCAGGGCCAAAACGTCAGTCAATGGACAGGTATTTTATTTGATACTAATAAAGTTTTTTTAGTTATCAAATCCTAATGTGCTGCCCAATCTGTTTGTGGTATATCTATGCTTAAGGGCATTTGCACTCAGGTGTATTTATCGTTTTTGGGTCCAATATTGGAAAAATGAAATATATATATGTCATGGAGCTGATGTAATGCTCCAATCCCCAAGAGACTTTATGTTCATTTATATCGTGTGTTTTTAAATATATTTTACATCGTTTGGTTTTAGTTTAATTTAGTTTAGTGTAAAATGGCATAGCTTTGGTTTTAAAAACTTATATTCCTGTAGGTAAATGTGTTTTTGTGTATACAGTAAACAAGCTTTACTGCTGTGTAATTTATGAGAGAGCGAGAGATATATATATATATATAAATATAATCACACACCCCGGAACCGTTGGGTACGAAGTATCCGTCAGAGCCTTGGAATGGGTCCCAAACTTAGATACAAATGCCAATATATTTTGTTTCTTTCTTCCAGAAACCTTTGTCAGTGGTTCATTTCTCACATAAGTCAATTCATTATGGAGAAGTTTTTAGGATATCCTCTATCCCTAAATCTTGTCACCATCCACTAGTCTATGTTCACATGTTTCAGGATCACGTACAATTCTTTTAACTCTAAAGATGCTGACTACGTGGGAGCAACCGTATTAAAGTATCTGGATGTGCACTATCAAATCTAAAAAAAAAAGAGCCTTTTTAATCAGTTGGTTTTTTTTTGAACAAATCAGTCACAAAACGAAGGCCCTTTTTGAGCACCATGTTGTGGAAAAAACTGATTGATTCAGTGCTCAAGACCATGGTGACTTCAAATGGGGGGGGGGGGGGACGACACACCATTAAAGAAAGGATAAGAATTCTTAAAGACAGCTTTGTGATCCTTCCCAAATCAGAAAAATATTGTCTATATAACGATACCAGCACTTTACGTAATCCCTATACAGACAATTAGTAGATTACAGCATTTCCTTCAAACTGAGCCATATAGATATTGGAATATGTTGGGGCCACATTGGTCTCCATCGAACTGCCTCTGATCTGCATAAAAAAAAATTGTCAAATACAAAAAAATTATTTGACAATACAATTCTTAAGAGGGAAAATCAAGAAAATCAAGTCTAATATCATCATACCCCATTTTCTCTAGGTCTTTGGTAAATGCCTCCACACCTGGTTGATTCTCAGAGGTATACAGGCTAGTAATATCAAAACTCACAAGCTCTGCTCTGCGCTTTGTGTGAACAAGGCCTTACACAATTCTGAGCAACATCAGGCTGGAGCTATAAAATTTTGCAAGGAAAAACCTGCTTTCAAAGAAACAGCAGCAAATTAATAAAAATCAGTACTTTATTATTCACTAAAAACAGATAAGACTATAGCTACCATTACGTTTTTTGCTTCAAGCAATCCGTGGCTTCGTCAGCTGGTATCAATCTTAGGAGCCCTGCTGCTGCTACATATGAGGTCCATAATTAAAAACATTCTTGACCACAGTTAAAATATTTTTTTCTGTCCATTGCGTCCGCCATGTTGGTCATGGGCAATGTTGGGCATTTCCTCTTTGGAACAAGGAAGGACCAAAATCCCCTGCGCTCTTTCGTGCAGTTCATATGTTTCACCGCTAGGACGCAGAGGTTCTCATTGGCCATATGGAACGTCGGCACATGATATAAATTTCCTACCATTTCATCTAAAAATCCAGATACTGGTCTCATCCACACCCAAATAAAACAAAACACACACAAAAACCATTATTACATACATTTGGGCTCTTTTTGTGCTTCGCTGTTGGAAGAATCTCACCAACTTAATATCCGATGACTGATAATATTATATATCAAGAAACAGTCACATACATATAAAAACCGTTAATATAAAAGAATAAATCAATGCACACTTCTCTATCCAATGTCTCAAAACCATATATTCTATACTATTGTTATATCCAGTGGTTTAAATATTATAGCTCCAATACTATTCAGCTACTTACTGTGATACTACAAATTATTTATATATACACACACACCACACATAATAATTAACTCATTAAATTTATAACATTACGTTGTATTATCTATACCCATTACTGCAACTAACGATTATTCTCATAATGGATTAAGCGATTCATCGGATTAAAAAAATTAATTAATCGCACTCGTTCTTTCGGTTGTGAGCGATCTACCCTATCCCCCAAATCTCCTTTTTGAATATTATGCCAGTGCATGGCTCATTACTACAGTATATTTGGCTGCTGTTGTTGGTCATATTGAATTGTGGGCATCTCGTTATTTGCATCTGCATGCCCAATATTGAAGGAAGATTTTGGTGGACTCCTTTGGGGCACCAGTTTTCAATATACAGTTGTGTTCAAAATTATTCAACCCCCAATGCTGTAAAGGGTTTTAAGGAATTTAGTGTACTTTTGTAATTGTATTCAGAGTGAAATCCTACAAGGACTTTTTAAAGAACCATATGCAACTAAAATTACATCAATTGGTTTTGTAATACAGTAGTAAATGTTTCTTTTGTGAATTCTTCATTGACACAATTATTCAACCCCTTAAAGACTACCACTCTGAAGAACAGAGGTTCATTCAAGTGTTTTCAATCAGGTATTGAAAACACCTGTGGATGTCACGGAGCAGCAATAAAGCATAATAAGCACCAATTAGGCAGCTTTAAAATGACTGTGATACTCAGCTCCTTCTAGACATTTACTGGTGTGGTTACAAACATGGTGAAGTCAAGAGAATGGTCCAGGAAGACAAGAGAAGAGGTGATTACTCTTCACAGGAAGGGCAATGGCTATAAGAAGATTGCAAAGATGTTAAACATACCAAGAGAGACCATAGGAAGCATCATTCGCAAATTCAAGGCAAAGGCCACTGTTGAAACGCTACCTGGTCGTGGCAGAAAGAAGATGCTGACTTCGACTGCTGTGCGCTACCTGAAGCGTAGAGTGGAGAAAAGTCCCCGTGTGACTGCTGAGGAACTGAGAAAAGATTTGTCAGATGTGGGTACTGAAGTTTCAGCTCAGACAATATGGCGCACACTGCGTAATGAAGGCCTCCATGCCAGAACTCCCAGGCGCACCCCCTTGCTGTCGCCAAAGAATAAGAAGAGTCGACTGCAGTATGCCAAAAGTCATGTGGACAAACCACAGAAGTTTTGGGATAGTGTTCTGTGGACTGATGAAACAAAATTAGAACTGTTTGGGCCCATGAATCAACGCTATGTTTGGAGGAGGAAGAACAAGGCCTATGAAGAAAAGAACACCTTGCCTACTGTGAAGCATGGCGGGGGGTCAATCATGCGTTGGGGCTGTTTTGCTTCTGCAGGTACAGGGAAGCTTCAGCGTGTGCAAGGTACCATGATTCTCTTCAGTACCAGGAGATATTGGATGACAATGTGATGCAGTCCGTCACAAACCTGAGGCTTGGGAGACGTTGGACCTTTCAACAGGACAATGATCCCAAGCATACCTCCAAGTCCACTAGAGCATGGTTGCAGATTAAAGGCTGGAACATTTTGGAGTGGCCATCGCAGTCACCAGACTTAAATCCGATTGAGAACCTCTGGTGGGACTTAAAGAAAGCAGTTGCAGTGCGCAAGCCTAAGAATGTGACTGAACTGGAGGCTTTTGCCCATG
Source organism: Leptobrachium leishanense (assembly GCA_009667805.1). Taxonomy (NCBI): domain Eukaryota; kingdom Metazoa; phylum Chordata; class Amphibia; order Anura; family Megophryidae; genus Leptobrachium; species Leptobrachium leishanense. The sequence continues at coordinate 111,821,599 of CM019068.1, read as the reverse complement.
ACGAATGGGCGAAGATACCCGTAGATCGCTGCAAGACACTTGTGTCAAGCTATGCTTCACGTTTAAAAGCTGTTATAACTGTAAAAGGATGTTGTACTAAGTACTAATATTGAATGTCACTTGGGGGTTGAATAAAACTGATAATGATGTGAGCACAGAAAAGACATTTGTGGTTATTTCATTATAAATGTTATGTTATATTTGTCTGACCTACATGTGCCTCTTTGATTTAATTGTAAGCAAGATGACTGAATGATCAAAATCAATGTCAAACTGGCCAAAACACTCAATTTCAGTGGGGGTTGAATAATTTTGAACACAACTGTATGTGATAAATTGAGGGCCATCTGCGTATAAGCTTGCCCCTGCTCACATCGTTACTTTTATCAAGTATTCTAATATCTCCATGTGCGACTGAGCTTTGCTTCTACATATGTACCAACCTCTAACTCACCTAGATGCAATTGCAGCCTCGAATAACTTGAATACTGAGCACACACGTTGATCAGTGTATCAATTAGAATACCTGTTGGTTTTATTTGTGTTTGGTGATCACCAGGTGTTGGTTTTAGAATTTGGCTTATGGCTACAATAAAATTTTGATTTTTATAAACACACTTTCACTTATGCATTGTGTTTCCACTGACTTGTTCAGTGGGTCAGCTTTTTCTCTGCAACTAATGGGTTTTAATACCTTTAGCATCTTGTGATACTATTTCATTTTTCCATCTCGTGTATTCAAGGTGTGACATTACCACTATCTTTATAGTGGGTTATTATTCTAATAAGCTAAAGTGTTCAGGGTGCGTAGACTGTCCCTTTAAAATAAATTTTGTGAACAAACTGAGTGGGAGGAGAGACTGGAGGTGGAAGGTAGTGACTTTGCTCAGGTGACATGACCTGAGTGAGAGGGAGATGGTATGGGCAAAAAAAACAGATCTGAGTGTTGGGAGTGAGTTTCGGGAAAGGGACCAGACCAAAGGGAGGAAATGGCAGTTCCTGACCAAAGAGGGTGCGGCAGGGAGGGTGGGGTGGTGGCACAGGACTCCAGCTTCAAGTAAGGATAAAAACACAGGCACAGAGCTCCTCAAACTAGTCGCAGTATCCTATTGTTTGTGTTATAGTTCTGCTACTGTTGTAAACTGAATAAAAACAAACTGGTTGTGTCTGACATAACCCTAGAACTAAAATCATAGCTAGTAAAGCAGTGGCGAGTCTTCTCCAATCAGCTCCGAAGCTGAGGTTAGTTACAATTAACTCAGTCTGACTCTAAACAGTGTGTGCTGTACACAGGACGATTAAGGCTAGGGTCAGACGAACGCATTTTTCACGTGCGTTTAGCCGCACGAAATCACGGCCGTGCTAGCAGCAAATGACGTCCAATGCCGGGGAACATACGACGAACGGCCGCACGAAAGTTCGTCCGTGCAACGCAAGAGGCCAACAAACGCATTTTTTCGAGAACGTCAAACCGCTACTACTGACGTACAGAGTGCACTGCGGCCGCATAGCGGCGTGTGTGTATGATTAGGAGACGTCAGACGCTGCTAATGTCCTGCTAACAGAACGTCCAGACACAAAAAGTGTTTTATTGATGATCCGTACAAAATCACGGACGAAAAGGCGCATCGTATGACCGCTATTGCGTATTCTGGGAAAAAATACGTACGTTTGAACGCACTTTTTCACGTACAACGTGAAAAATGCGTTCGTCTGACCCTAGCCTAAATCAACAATGGAAATAGTTGACAACTATTTTAATCAATCGATTAGTTGTTGCAGCCCTATTCAATACTATGAATGGATACTATGAAAATTAGCAATGCACCGATGCCCCGATACCCAGAAGCGAGCACTGGGCTGGCTTGCCGGTGTACGAGGGGCTGGGGATGCTGGCAGAAGGCATTAAACAGCATTCTGCAAGCTTTGCCCTCCGCTTGACTGTGTGTTCCTCAGTGCAGTCGTCGGCCTGTGACGTATCCTCCAGCCGAGGTCTCACAGGGTCGCAAGATCTCGTGAGAGCACGCCACAGCCTTCACAAGACGATGGCTGCTCGGAAGAACACGTGGGGTATACATGTATCTGGGGTCTGTGTCTGAGGTCTGGTTTGGGTGTGTATATATCTACGGGCTGTGTGGGGTCAGGTTATGTGCAGTGGGTAAATGGGGTTTCTGGCCATACATTTTCAATATTAACTTAAATTTGATAGGCTTTCAGAAAATCCAAAATTATTTATTGGAAAGCGGTCATAGGACATTAAAATAAAGTATCAGCATTCGGTATTGGCCAGTGCCACAAAAAAGTATCAGTACTCAGTCTTAAATTGGTATCAGTGCATCCCTATTTAAAATGTGTCTAGATAAAAAAAAAGTAGTAGTGGTGCACCGAGATTGAAATTTCTGGCCGATACGGAAAATTCAGGATCGGTTTGGCAGAAAACAGATACCGAAAATCCGTCATGAGAACCTGGGCGTGGAGCTCATCTGAGCAGCCTGTTCAGCCGGGCCTCCAGGTTTGGATTATTGATTGGGAGAACACATTGCACCCACATCCTCCTACTTCGGCCCTGAGCTCCTCCAGTGGTGGCAGCCCTATGGTGACAGTCCTGCAGACAAAACGAGTCAAAGGCTTTCGCAACATCTTCCCTGCGTATGACAGAGCGGGAACTGGCTGCCGGGGGACTGTCACCATGGGACTGTCACCGCTGAAGGAGATCAGGGCCGAAGTAGGAGGATGTAGGGGAGTATGTTGCCGACATCGGCCCTGAGCTCCTCCAGCGATGGCAGTCCTCCTGCATCCAGTGTCCACTCTCCGTCAGAAGCCGGTCGCCGGGATGATGTCACAGAAGCCTTTGACCCTGGGTCAAAAAGGTTTCCATTACGTCATCCCGGCGTCTGACAGAGCGAACACTGGATGCAGAAGGACTGCCACCGCTGGGAGGAGCTCAGGGCAGATGTAGGGGAGTATGTGTAATGCGCTCACCCCCAAAAAAATCCATCACCAGGGCCTGGAGGCCCGCCTGAGCACCTGGTTCGGCTGGGCCTCCAGGCCCAGCTGAGCGGGGGGGGGGGGGGTTCATCTGAGGCTGGCCAAGCTGCCCTCACGGCCCAGGCCAGCCCACTGGCTAACATCGCACATATTTTATTTATTTATTTATAAAGGATTTTACCAGGAAGGATACATTGAGATTTCTCGTTTTCTAGTATGTCCTGGGTTCAAGAACATTGAGTGGTTACAGAAATAAAGTAGTAAAATGCAAGATATTAAACACAAAAACAAATACACAGATTAACAGAAAAATAAATATGTAGGAAATAATGCATTATGTTACAGGTTTACAGGTGCATTCCGTATCAAGGTATGTTAATAGGGAACTCTTAAGGGACTTTAGAGGGGGAAGATTTGATGGCGTCTGGGAGGCTATTCCATATTTGCGGTGCCCTGTAGGAAAATGAGGATCGAGCCACTTTCTTTTTGTATTGCGGTACTGCAAGTAATGTGCTCGTCCTGGATCGGAGGTTATAGGATGTGGGAACTGCTGGGGCAAGCAGCCTATTCAGGTAGGGTGGCAGCTTCCCAGAAAAGCTCTTAAGCACTAGGTTGGAAAGGTGAAGGGTGCGTCTAGATTCCAGCAACGGCCAGTTTAGCTCTTTTAACATGTCACAATGGTGGGTCATGTAGTTACATTGTAGCACAAAGCAGCAGAATGAGTTATACAATGTAGTAAGTTTTTGGAGGTGTGTTTGAGGGGCAGCTGCATACACTACATCTCCGTGATCAATGGCTGGCATAAGCATTTGTTGTACAATCTGCTTTCTTACCGCGGGGCTCAGGCAGGATTTGTTTCTGTACAGGGCACAGAGTTTGGGGTAAAGTTTAGAGGAGTTTTTCGATGTGGGGGCCAAAGGATAGATTTGGGTCGAACCACATACCTAGATATTTGAGAGAAGTGACTAATCAGCGGGTCATTTGATCTTGTCCTGACACATAGATGGGGTGTTTGCAATTTGTGTAGTTTAGTTGCAGTTCCAAAGAGCATTGTAACGGTTTTGTCAGTATTTAGAAAAAGTTTGTTATCTGCGATCCACTTTTCTACCCCTGTGAATTGTTCTTGCAGCACTGCCTCCAGCTGCAGGAGATTTGGCTTGCTGGTATAGATTACAGTGTCGTCTGCGTACAGTTGAGGCTTTGCAGACATTGAGCAGATCATTTATGAATAGCAGGGGGCAGAGTATTGAGCCTTGGGGTACACCGCATGTGACTGGGAGCTGTCAGAAATGGCCACATATTGCGACCGATCTGATACATATGATTGAAACCAGGTTAGCGTGCCATCACCAACAGCAGAGTTTACGTTTTTGTAAGTTTTTGTAATAGGATGCCATGGTCTACGGTGTCAAAGACCTTGGCAAAAATCAAGGAAGATGGCTCCAGCTTGGGTATCATTACAAAACTTTTAAAAGGGCAGTTATAGTTGAATGATTTGGTCGAAAGCCTGATTGATCTGGGGTTAAATAGTTCTGATACTGATAATAATCACGTAATTGAGCGTAGACACATTTTTCCAGAATTTTTGACATTACAGGGAGCAGTGATATCGGGCGGTAGTTGGATACCAAAGTATTGTCTCCACTTATATGGATAGGTACCACCCTTGCACAGTTTTGATACATACCCTATCAACAGTGATTCATTGATTAGGGTTGCGACAGGTTTTGCAATGACCGGCGCACTGATTTTCAGCAGCATTGCTGGGATTTGATCAGGTCAAGACTGACATTTCATTTTTTGGTCACGGAGAAGTTTAGTAATGACACTGACAGGCACTGGTCCAAAACAAAATTTTTCTCTGCTACAGGGTCTTTGCACAGTTGGTGGGGCCTGACCTGTGTGCGGCCCACCTGATTGCTAAGCTAGGTAATGACACGCAATCAGGGTAGTGACGCATCCAACAAAATAATTATTAAAAGGCATTTGCTACATCTAGGGGGTGTTGTACAGTTTGGTTGTTTACTCTGACAGCATCCGGTTAGGAGTGGACGGGGGGGGTGTGGTTGTATGTTACTTATGATTTTCCAAAAATTTCTAGGGTTTGATAGGTTAGTGTTTAAATTTTCATTGAAGTATTGGGTTTTAGCCGTTTTTGATTGATTTGTGCATGCATTCCGGCATTTTCGGTATTCACAGTGATCGTTCGTGGGACCAGTACTCTTGAAATTTGACCACAGGGAGTCTCTAAACTGGTACATTTGCGTGAGGTCAGCTGTAACCCAGGGGAGGTGGGCCCCTTTTACTCGCACTTTATGCAGCGAGGCATGGGTATTACAGACTTTCAGGAGCACATATGGCGACGATGTCAGTGGGGGGGTGACCCTGAGGCTTGGCTGTCATCCAAGATGTTAACCACTTCTGGGTGTGAATCGCGATCTGGCATCTAAGGGGTTAAAGAGAACCACCGTTGAAAAGGGCAGACTCTGCCCTCTCCAGCGGTACCTTTCTTTTTTCTCTAGCTACAGCTGTTGGAGAGGGAGAGTGGTGCAAAGGAACTTGCGCCCCCACCTCTTTAAAAAGGTTCCCCCTGCAGGCACCTGAAAATGACAGCACAGCGATGCCATCATCACGATGGCTGGGGCCCATAAAAACATTGGGCAATTTCATAGATATAACGTTTCCAACTGTGGATATATCGATGACATATTAAACTTTTGGACAGGCTCTCAGCCCCAATTTCCCGAGTTCGTACACCTACTGAACGACAATTTAAATCTTAGGTTTACGAGTGAAATCCACAAATTTTCCATCAATTTCCTTGATCTGACGATTTCCACCAATTCAGAGGGCACATTGGAGTCCACTCTTTTTCGCAAAACAACATCAACAGTTTACGAACATGGTCCAGTTATCGTCCTCTACGGAGAGGAATACCTACAGGACAATACTTACAGGAATTTCAAACGAAAGCCAAAGTTTTGAAGGCACATTTCAGAGAAAAAGGCTACCCAAATAGATTAAAATCAGCATATAAGAGGGCACTATCGACTGAAAGGGAAGCTCTTTTCCAAGACCCTCCCTCCAAACAGGATACCCCAATTTGTCTGATTGCAAACTATGATGCCGGTTGACAAAGAAAAATCTATTTGCAAACGCTTTTTGCCAATCTTACTCAAAGACCCTCATGTGGGGAAAAAGGTATCATTGGAAAGGCCATGCTCTGGACTTTTTTTTATTCAAAGCAAATTGGCATACAAGGAAATGCAACAAAATAGACAAGTGCATCAAGTCAAGAACATCGGGTCTAGAACGTCTGGACCTAAAATCAGCATAATATTTCAAAAGGAATCGTTAAATCAGACAGCGCGTGTATAATAGCGTAACAATATAAGATCATTGGCATTACCGCGAACGGCGTCGGGCAGCTCATTGTCTTCATGCCGACAGTATGTTACTCGTTACATATTGCAAAAAGTCACGAAACAAACGTTTAGCCATCCAAGCAACCTGGTGAATCATCAACACCCTCCCCGAGTGGTACAAATTCGATGGGCAGTCGTCCATCCAGAACCATAGATTCGTACACTCCAGTCTGCAGAAGCGGTCTCCTCTTGGAGGTTAAAATCGGTCTGAGGGTTGGGGCAAGGAAAACGAGCCAGGTTATAAAGCAGATTCGCATAATTATCTGAAGAGGGACAATAGGACTTTTATAGCTATAGATAACCAGGCAGAAGAAGGTCGATGAGGTCAAGCCATAGAAAGGCTTGTGAGGTATGGGGGGGGTTAGTGTGTGGAGGAGAAGAAAGAAAATTCTCTTTACGCCACTCTGCTTTAAGGGGAGGGGGAAAACAGGGATAGGATGGAGGGGGGGGGGGGGGAGAGTGATGTTGAAAAGGAGAGGGGAGAGGTAAGGGAATTACGGAGGAGACGAAAAAAAAAAAGGGGGGGGGAGGTATGGAGGGTGAAAGTCGCCAACCGATACAGGAGAAAGGTTCCTCCCCCACGTGCTCTGGACTTTCTAATGATACCAAACATGACCCTGCTAGCTGCCAACAGCCGGGAACTATCGGGGTTCAAAAGGAACCCCCTATCTTTACTCATGAGTCAATGAGGACGTCCCCCACACGTCCTCAGCAGTGAAAGGGTTAAAGTACATGGGTAAAACGATTCGCCCACTAAAAGTACGCATTTTCGGAACACCTGCGATCAGTGAGGTACCCAAAAGATACCCCCGTGGCAAGATACCTGAAACTACAACATGGTGGTGCAATTAGTAATCTTAAATTCCTTGGAATCGAATCACTGAAACTCGGTCCTCGAAGAGGAGACTTGGATTTACTGTTAAAACGACGCAAAGCTTTCTGGATATACCAACTGCAGACACCATTTCCTAAAGGATTAAATGAAGGTTTTACCTTCGTATCATTTATTTAACCCTTCAGGGACCACTGACATACTATGTACGTCCTGCCCACGGGTCTCCCTTAGACCCGTGGACGTTTATCAGTGGCTCCTAACCTCCCTCCCGCCCAATACTCACCTTCCTTGCCAGCTCCCACGACGTCTATGGCAAGCTTCAAGCTTGCCTCGCCGTTTTCTGGGGGCCGGCCGATCTGATGAAGTCATCACGCTGCGTGATGACGTCATCGGCAGGCGCCAGTGGTGAAAATACAGAAAGGGATGGGGGGGGCTCATTTGGCGCCCTCTATCTCCAACCATGTAAGCTGCAGTGATGTTTTTTGCACTGCTGGAAAGAAGAGAGAGTCTCCCCTTTCCAGCTGTGTATAGCATTAACATTGTCGCTGCCAGATTGCGTTTTGGCGCTATCGGCACCAAAACGCGATTTGAACCTGGAGGGGACTGACATCTTGGATTTCAACCAAGCCTCCAGGTCCCCCCCACCCACTGACAACCTCACCATATGTGTGAGGATGTCAGTGGGCCAGTTAAGGGGATCCAAAAGGATCCCCCTATCTCCCGATGGTCATATTTGACATCATTGGAAAGGCCTGATCATGGTCTTTCCAATGATACCAAACATGACCAGGTTTGGTTTAAAAATATTTAAAAAAAGAAAAAAAAAAAAAATTGGGGGGGGGGGTGAATTGGCTCATAGGTGAACTGGCTCAGCAGTGAAGGGGTTAAAAAGCAAAAACATTTAAAAATTGGGTATTTCTATTATCGGGACAAAATTTAGAAACTATTTAGCCAGAGTCTTTTTTGGTGGTTGTAGATTTTGGGAATTAAATTACGAAAAAAAGTGTGTTTTTACCATTTTTTTCATATAGTAAATTATTCGATATGATGGAAATAAATGGTATTTTTAGAAATTCCATTTAATGGCAGAAAAAAAAAAGGTGTATAATATGTGTGGGTTGAATAAAGGAGTAATAGGAAAATTTGACCTAAACACTAACAGCGGAAATATAAAAACAGCAGCGGTCACTAAAGGACGAATTTGTGTAAAACCGCCTGGGTCACCAAGGGGTTAATATTTTGCAGATATTGTTTTGAACGTGACACCACTTTTTATATATAGTACATGGAGTACCAACTAGGTTGTCAATGGACTTTGTTCTGTAGGTCTTTTCCTTTAAACAACTACTCCAACGGACTCGATAGATTATATCTATATATCATCTTCAAACCCATTTGCCGAGGTTATTTTTCCTTTTCCTCCTTGTTCCATTTAGTTTGGACGATTATCCACACCTTAGTATACGCTCTGAATAATAGCAGGTGTTAAGAGATTGCTTCTTGACCAGATGTCTAGAAACCTACGCATGACCTATAACACAAGGCATTTTCTCATGTGTACTCCTGTCCTTCATAATATACACAGCGGTCTACTTGCAAATACATGAATGTTTAGGTTCTGTCTCCAGATACTGTCTAAGACAGGAGATCAGCAGACCAAACTGTACTGGGATAGGACTACCAAAAACAGATCACCAATTCATGTATTCTGTTTATTTATTTAAATTGCCCCGGTACTCGAAAGATACCGGTAAGTGGATATAGCAATGGGTTATGACCTATTGAAGTGGGGACAAACCCCCCCTTTTTTCGTCAGAGGGGTCCGCTAGTGGCTCAAGTAATGCGCACAACAAGACATGGGGAAATGTAGAGACGCAGGATAATGAAGGCGGAACAACGAATTGGAGGCAGAATATATATAGTTGTGGTGGAGGACTAAAAGTGCGATAAAAAGCCTGCACACTATAATAAGTGTGTTTTAATATTGCAGAAGCCACCTGCAAATCATAGCAATTCAAAGAATTGCATCCCAGAGCTCCTGTGCCACATTCCCCATATGCAGCAATGAATTCTGGGTAGGATATATATATATATATATAAAAAAAAACAGATCAGCTGGACCACTCTTGATAATGGCGAAACGTGTAGAGTCTAAGGATTTTAACAGTATGTGTTATTTTACATTTTTTCCTTTGTAAGGGGGGGGGGGGGGGGTCGAGCAGGTCTGGCTATTTGGCTTTTTTTTTCTAAGGGAGACGCTAAGGTTTCTACCTATCCATTGGGGGTATAGTAGGCAGCTCGAACTGAGGAGGTATAGCTTATTATGCTTTATAGACACTGGGGTGTCAACTTATTGACTAGACTTTTGTGGAAAGTGCTTTTTTTGAATTCTGACTTTTGTCTACGATCCAGCCTGCTGGCTGTAGACACGGATCCACTAGGATTGGTTTCTTGTTTCTACTGAGGCTACACCTCGTTTGAATGGCCACTGTGTCAGCTGTAACCTCTCTTCCTATGCTCAAATACACCCCAATCTATTTTTCGCCAATTGTGTTTTTATACCGTGTATGTTGGTTCTTTTCTATATAATAAAATTTTAATTATTGTTGAGATCTGTTTTGTGATATTATGTGACATAAGGTTTAACCCCACCTCTACAGCTTCTCTTATCTCCCCCCTTTGAGTTTCTTACTCAGTAAGAATATATTGTGAATCTGCCGAGTCCACTAAAAGAAGGATATAGAATATGCCTGGGTCCGGTTATAAAACACAAACTTCAAATAGCATGTAAACCTGAGGAAAATATTGTCATAATGAATTCAGCGGCAAAAAGGTTTAAAATGTTCTTGCCACATGACGGAAATATTCCATGGAATTTCCATCAAGGTTGTCCTACAGGTAAGAAACCATGAAAATATTCCATCATGTGGCTTTGGCTGGCCATCCGCTGGTTCTGTATTTGTGTGACTAGCTAGTCGTCTGTAGTCGTACAATTAATCCCACAACACAGAACAGATACAACCCTTGTCCACTGACTCCGACTTCAAAATGACTACATCAGACTAGCGATCAATCCCATTTCAATGGCATTTGGTCGGACGAAGTCAGGCCCTCTTGTACAACATATGAGAAAAAGATTAAATTATATAGTTAAACCGCTGTCCGGCAGCAAGGAGAGTGCCCCATGGAGAAGTGACCTAAAACCTGTCTTCTCCAAACCCTCTGTATACTCCCCGCATGCCCCCTCTATCCAGAAACAGCCAGACATCCTGGGCTCCAGCAGCTGCTGGGGCAGAACCAGCCCCAAAGTCATATCCAGTCCCAGGCTCTGCTGCTTCTTCAAGGAGTGCATCGAGCGAGAAGAAGGCAGACCCCCAGCAGCACAGGAAGGAGTTGCTGGACCACAGAATGGATGAAACCGTGTCGGGTATATTACAGAAAGGAAAAATTAAAATGGATGTCTGTAGCCATTTTGTGTTTAAAGACAGTCTTTTCTTTCAATTTTCTCTAGGTTTAGAAATGAACGATATTTTTTTTTTTTACAGAGTTCATTCCTGGGTGAAGTCTTTTATATTTTTTTTTGAAGTGCCAGACATGAAGGAACCTAGAATGTTTTTGTGTGATAATGCTAGAGTTAAGTGCTAAGACGTGTCATAATTAAATTTATTGGTCTGTCTTATGTTTTTAAAACAAAAGATATTTTGTCTTTTGGGTATAGGAATAAGAGTGAATATCTCTGTAATATAGATTTATATTCACAAAATATATGTTTATAATCATTAATCAAGGTATATTTTATTATATTTACAGTAGGAAATATATACTCCAATAAACATTGTAGAAAGTATATAATTGGTAAATAATAAAAATGACTAAAGAATAGATTCTGTTGGAGTTAACCAGAAAAGAATTCAGCTGAAAGTGAGTAACTAAAAGGGAGGATATAAATTAGATATGATTGATTAGGTAGAGACACAGTGTCTATAGTGACTGAGAGAAGAAGTCTTTGTTAAGTCAGATTGAATTTTGACCCGAGATAAGAATATTAAAAAGAAATGGTGGAATTAAGTGCAATACTGCCCTCTAGAGGATAGTAAATATTATATTCGATATATCAATAATATTGCCAGTGACGTCAAATTGACTATAATAAGCGGCAATGTTGGTTGCAATTCAGTCCGAGACTCACACCACGATGCAGGCAGATCCCAGGACATGAGGCAATCAAGATTCTCACCAAATCTCTAACTCACATGCATTGATTATCTGATATCGATAATCTTCACATATTCCAAAATAAAGCATCACATAGAAAAGTCCAAGACTCATTAAAATCCAGATTGGACAGGTAATGTATGAAATAAAAGGAATATATATATATATATATAATAAATTATTTATTTTGTAGATATTCTTGCAACGTAGATTTCTCAGATTCTGGGTAGTTCCAAAAATTCTAAGTATTTCTATTCTGCAGATAGAAATATGAAGAAGTGGACATAAGGATTTATTCCTAAAAGAATTGTTGTAAGATTGATACCAATATATATATATATATATTGAATTTGGAAATTACTGTGATTAAAATTAATAAAGCAAGGAATTATATAACTACAAAATAAAAAGCAAAAGATTAGAAGTTTAATTCTCGAGATTAGGGGAGGATTCACTAAATAAGTTTTTATTACTTATTAAATTAGCTCATCTTTTGTTGATCCATGTAGCATAGGAGATATATATAGCTCTATAAGAGCTGGCTGGTTAAACATTGTTTGTTGGGAAATGCATGTTGTATTAAGCAGAAATGTCTATTAACCATTTGTGTATTAGTTACTAACTGATAAGGTAAATTATATTAATCATATATGCAGTTACTAACCCGAGATACATATATATTGTGAAGCTAGTTTTTATATGCCGATGGATTGTGGTTTATAAATTTTTGTTTATGATATGAGATTTGAAACTTTTTTTGTATACGTAATAAATATATATATGCTTTTATCCGATTGTTGTATTTTTCAAAGCAAAACACAGACAATTAAAAGAATTTAGGAGAATTCCTAGGAAATATAAACGATTGATATTTGTGTCTCGTATAAAATTTCTTATGAAATAATAATCCCTGACATATTGGAGGCTTGGCTGATCAATACATAACATGTTGTATTCACATGCAGAGATTATATATGACAACCGCCAGAAGGCATCTTCCCAAACTGATGGCAGTCCTCGACAGCGTTAGTCAGAAAGTCTTCCTAGGTCATTCATAGTCGCCTGCAGTGGACGACCCACGTTGTCCGTAGTCTAATACACAGCAATCGCGATGTATGAAGTCCCCTAGGTATAGGACGGGTTGGAGTGTTTCTTATTTTGCTGTGTGTGTTTGCCATTAAACACCTTTTTACCGGAAGAAAAACGTCGCTTGGCTTTTCCTGTGGCGGCGGGGTAACCCATATGAGAGGTTTGAGAGTTGAGAGTGGTAACACATTATGATATGCCCGTTTATATTAGGGCTTAACAAAGCCAGGAGCCTGTTAGCCACTGGCTACCGGATTTCCAGTTTATTTTACACCGATCTAAAAGCAGTCTTTGGCATCTAAAAACATCTAGTTGGCGTCAATGTTTTCTTCCTGTCTCCTACATTTAATGTAAATATATCCAGCCCTGGTGTATGTATTTATATATGAGGTCTGTTGTGTGTGTGTGTGGGTCTGTGTCTGCAGTGGGTAAATGGGGTGTCCAATGACAGAGCAAAGAAAAGAATAAAACAATATCACAACGTCACAATGTACAGATGTTAACACAAGAAATTATATACACACACACACACACACACACACACAAAAAAAATAAAAGGGAACACTTAAATGACACAATGTAACTCCAAGTCAATCACACGTCTGTGAAATCAAAACTGTCCACTTAGGTAGCAACACTAATTGACAATCAAGTCCACATGCTGTTGTGCAAATGGAATAGACAAGAGGTGGGACGCATAGGCAGGTAGCAAGACATCCCCAATAAAAGGAGTGGTTCTGCAGGTGGTGACCACAGACCACTTCTCGGTTCCTATGCTTTCTGGCTGATTGTTTGGTCACTTTTGAATGCTGGCAGTGCTGTCACTCTAGTGGTAGCATGAGAGTCTACCTGAATCCAATTAAGCACATCTGGGACATCATGTCTCGCTCTTTCCACCAACGCCACTTTGCACCACAGACTGTCCAGGAGTTGGGGGATGCTCTAGTCCAGGTGTGGGAGGAGATCCCTCAGGAGTATCCGCCACCTCATCAAGAGCATGCCCAGGCGTTGTAGGGAGGTCATACAGGCACGTGGAGGCTACACACACACTACTGAGCCTCATTTTGACTTGTTTGAAGGACATTACAAAGTTGGATCAGACTGTAGTGTTGTTTTCCACTTTAATTTTGAGTGTAACTCCAAATCCAGACCTCCATGGGTTGCTCAATTTGATTTACATTGATAAGGTTTGTGTGATTTTGTTGTCAGCACATGCAACTATTTAATAAGAATATTTCATTCATTCACATCGAGGAGGTCTTATTTTTGTGTTCCCTTTATTTTTTTTGAGAGACACACACACACACACACACACACACAGATATTAGAAGCAACAGTCTACACTTCTAGGCTCAAAAAAGTAGCCAAAAGACCACATGCACAAAAAATACCTAACAGCAAAAAGCACCATGTAACAAAGTGATAAATAGCTAAAATCATAGTTTGGGTCAGTACAAACCAACTTTCAGATGCAGAGGCAAGGTTCCCAACATTTCAGCAAGGATTCGCCTTTAAATCAAAAAAGGTAAGATAAAAGCGAATCCTCTCTGAAACGTTGGCTCCCAACTTTTGTAGCAGGCTCCTAGATTCAAAGCAAATTTGTCAAGCCCTGGCTTATATCATATATCCTGTGAGTTATATTCTCTGGGGCCTTATGTGTGGTTAATAACTGCTGCACTATGAAGTTTTTATTATGTATTAATAGATTAATCCTGGGAAGAAATGCATTATTCTTGATGCATTATTGGTGATCGACAGTATACGGACCCAGTGGACGGCCAGCCTTAAACAGCAGCGCGCAGGCAAAGGGAAGGGCACTCAGCGGGTTGATGCTGTCGTTGGATGCCTAAGCATCCAAGGAACAGCATCAGAAGCAAATTGCGATGGATCAACACAGCGATCATTATGACAGCCAATCACAGCAGTTAATGTGATGTTTAACAGCCTTTTGCGCTCCAGAAATACATTGAAATTTTAGGTGTATGATGTTCCTTGTATCAGGGCTCAAAATTTCTAGTCCTGAGCTACTAGACAGACCTTAACCTCCCTGGTGGTATTCCCGAGTGTGACTCGGGGTTAAATTTCACTACCGCGAACGGTAACCCCGAGCCACACTCGGGCTGCATACTTACCTCCTGCTACGTTCCCTTGCTGTCCCCCGCAGTGTGATGGCGGCAAGTTGCTTCCTAGTAAGGCTCCCTGCGAGTCACACGATGCAAGGGGGGGGGCGGGACCAGGCAGCAAACTAAAAAAAAAAAAAATAATACACTGGATTTCAATGTACAATGTCATGAACGGCCACTAGGTGGCACTACAGGATAAGAAACAGACCGTACAGACATTTCAGTGATTTGTTTTATTGAATATCATTTATTTGCATCATTTTGGATAATTATTTTTGGGATAATAAATTATTATGTCGTGTTTCAAACTTTAAATCGGATTTCGTGTATTTACTATTTATTTATTTATAAAGGATTTCACCAGAAAGGACTCTTGCTTGCAAGGATTTCAGTGAGTGATTCCTAATTATTAAGGTCCATGTACAAAAACACGTTTCCTTTAAAAGGACGCTTTTAGACACAAAATTTTGAAAAAAATTAGACTGCCAGGGAGGTTAAATGTTACTCGCCATCAGTCAACCTACCTAACCCATTCCTACATCCAGGTTAGTGCTAGCCCTGCATATCTTCACTGGTCCCACGATACGATTATCGTGTCAATGATGCATCTCGATTACTGCCCAATGTGCCCATGGTTTTAGATACACACACATTGTTAATAATCTCCCCTACCATGTACCTGTCCATTTTCTCTACCTCCCCTCTTTCCATGTAAATTCTCTTTCCTGCGCGCTGTAAAACGCTCAACCCCGGAGATCCCATGATTTCCTATGGGCCTGGTTCACACCTGGACGTTTTACAGCACACAGGAAAGCGCTGTAAAACGTCCGACGCCCAAAGAAGTACAGGAGCTTCTTTGGGGGCATGTAGCAGCGCGTTCGCGGCTATAGACAGTCGCAAAAGCGTTGCAATGCGCCATCGCGCATTTTTCGTATGCGCGAAATAAAAAAACACGCGTATTGCGCACGTTTGAAAAACGCTGAGGTGTGAACCCAGCCTTAATGCTCATTTATCCCCATCCTTTCCCCTCCTTTTCATGTTTATATTACCTTAGTTTTAACCTGGGAGCCAGCAGCAGGGCATTGCTTTGATACTCCACACATGCATGCGATGGAGCGCTGGGAGGAAGTGACGATATATCATCACTTCCTCCCAGCACCACAGAGTAATGTGACAGACCGGGAGGAAGCGGGGTCCTGCGGCTTTGCATCCGAGAATAGCAGAAGTTGAACCACTGAAATCGATGCTGAGAGGCAATGCACCGATTCAGCGTTACGGATGGTGGCATCATGCTGCTGATTATATTTGACAGCCATGGCATGAGCCGACGCTAGCACCTGAAGGGAATGCCAGTGTTTGCTTCATGCCGACTCTAGCATTCTAAATTGCAGCTCACTTTTCACTCCCCCCCCCCTCTCCCAATTTCTACTCGGAAATTGCGAAAGAGCGAGTGGAAATTTTGACCCCTGCAGCTTGTCTATCCGGACCAGTTATGTAACTGGTTTTTAAATTATTTTCTTTAAACTTTAACTATGTAAACGTTTTACTGGCAAGACTGAAGAATGTGGAATTTTCTAAGCATTCCTCCCCAATACATAAGACCTAGCATAGAGGGCTTTAATTTGATGTGATATATACAGTCTTAACAACTATACCCTTTTTGACGAACAACAAAAAGAAGTCTTCTACAATTCTCACGTTTGATGTTTTACAACAGGATTACGTTTTATATAGTTTTGTTGTATTGTTTCAAAGTTAAAAAGCATGTGCATTGTTTTTTTATTTCCCGCATATTCCTCAACATATAGCACTCCTTTAAAGCGCACTGTAAAACCCCAGAAAAAAAATACATGTATCTTTAGGTGTGGGTGCAGTAAATGAGGAAAGATGTATAGTTGTACACACACACACAAAATTGCTGGGGGGGGGAAATTCTAACGTAACGGAGGATTTGCCAATAAGAATATAAGTGCCAGGGTCCCTGCTGTATGTAATAGAAAATCATAGCAGAGGATGCTCTGCCCAAATCAGCTGTTAGTCTTCTTGGTGTTATTTGAGCCCTTGGAATAAAAATTTACAATCGTGCTTTTAGTTTGTGGAGGAAAGTGTTGAACTGGCATTTAGCCAGTCAACCCAAAAGCTTCAATGATTCCCACTTAGAAGCATATGATTACAATGTGCATGGTTAATGCACACACACGCGCACGCAGCCAATCGTGGCTGGTTTGGGGCGCCCTTTAACATCCTCTAGCTGGATGCACAACACAGGGTTTAAAAAAAGTTTACCTTTTCAAACAAGATGGTTCAAATATCTGCAGGGGCGGAGGAGATTTTAATAAGGTGTCGCTCACCCTGTGTGTAATAAATTTTTATTTTTTTTAAATGTTATAATAAAGCATGCCGAACGCAATGCTAATTCAGTTAGCTCCAAAATTAATTCAGGATGACAAACCTTGTATGTGATGCTAGGTGCTCTTGGCCAGTCAATGAAAAGTCATGCCCTGCAGCTTGTTATCTCTATGCTAATACAAAATAGCAATTGATTGAGGGGAAAAAAAATAATGTCCCTCTGCCATGTCAGGAATGCCCAGCAGTAGAGAGACAACAATGCGAGCTTTCCCATGGCCCTCCATTTGTTTTAGAACTAAAATTCCCATGATGCTTGACTGAGCATCACGAGAGATAGAGTTCCAAAACATCTGGAGGGCCAAGGCTGATACAATATGCCATCTGGAGCCCAGCTGTGTCCCCTCCTGCAAACCACGAATGATTTCTCAGGTTTTCCTGCTCTGCTCCCATGATGCAGTTGGAAGGGTCCTGGGAAAACATGGTGGCCCTTACATGCATTTAAGAAGAACAGTACCGAATACCTGCTGGTGAGAGACTGAAGATATAGAATTTGCCGAAGCTGAACGACCTGCACCCAAGAACTGTATCATGGTAGAACACGTCCATTTGCCAGTGTTCTAAAATCACCGCTGACAATACCCGACATTCACCTCTATAGAAACATAATCCACTCCCGTACAGTACCAAGTCACCCCCTACCAGCGAAAGATTAAGACGCTCAGGGTCAAACCCGGTTATGTCCCAGCTCTACAGGGGATGACTAGGCCAGCCGGCACGGTCTCATTGACAAATGCACCAGTGATTCAGAAGCCAGGGTGAAGGTGAAGGTGGAGGAGAAAAAAGAGCGATAATTATTTCTAACATACATACCAACTGTCCTCCGTCCACCAGGCGAGTCCCGTTTTTTATAAATATTTTTTTTAATGCTGCCCCAATTCTTCCGTATGCCTGACGCTTGGCCCAATTAGTAGGCGGTTTAAATGCCACGCATGAGCAGATTAATACAAACATTCACGCATGCGTTTAAAACCACGCATGCGTGAGAGAGATCTCACTCAATCCCATGAGCTCTGAAATGGCGCGTGCGCGGTTAGCGCTAGCTTGGTTGCAGAACGTTCTTGTGAAAGGCCTTTAAGAGGCGAGAGCACATGCGCAAACATCTCTCCGTCTCATCTACGAAAAAAAAGTCGTATACTGATGAGATAGTATTATCCAAGAAAATATGGAGCACCCTTATGTGTATATATATCTTATATCATATGACGAATGGACTGTTGGGCAGCATTTTTCATTTACATAGATAAATGGTATCTCTTATTTAATGTCCTAAACCTTTGCAACGTATTATCAAGAACTGCAGGAAAGAACAACATTTATTGGGTCATTAGCAGCTGTGTGTGTATTTTGTATACTGACACCTATTGATGGAGCTGAGTATTGCAATCAATCATCCCATTCCCATCATCCCCAATATTCTGTTTAGTAGTCCCTCTATGAAAGAATCAAGCGTTTTAAAATACAGCCACTGCTGAACACTTTCATACAAATGGTTTTATAAACAACTAGCTTTTCCCCGCTGAATTTTGGGATTTGTTACAATTGTTTTTAAAAGAAACAGGAGTTTTTTGTCCAAACTGTACGTAATATAATTTACAGGTTTATTACAGACGTTAGGGCATATTGCCTACAAAACAAAGTTGTTTGATTCATATGCGTTCATGAATTTTCTTTCTGTGTTGTAAATACAGACAATGAGACAGACAAATCAAATTAATTTTGTTTGGCATCTGGAACATAGGAGGAAAAAACTTTTTGAGTACTTCTTTGTAAAGTACATTAGTGGTTCCTTTTTCAGGTGCTTGGGTGAGCTCACTCAGGAACAGGCAATGTAAAACTGCCCAATGCGAGAAGCAGACTTCTTTAGGTCAATCCCGCTACTTTCAAAATCTGCCCCTGAGACTTGTTGATGGTCATCACAAAACAAACCTTTTAGGATGAACTGAAGTCTTGAATTGGAACGGATATTCTGAAGGTATAAGAGGTATTCCTGTTATGAACACCGACACCCCTGGCCAGAACCAGTTAGCACCGTACCCTTAATCACATTTCTGTGGGGTGCTTTTACTTGCAATCTAGTGCCATCAGCGCTTAGGTGCAGTGGCGACTCTAGGAACAATATATAGGGGGGGCACATAAGATACCACAGTCAAAACTGGGGGGGGGGCACTATTAATTTTCCCAACTAAATCATACCACTGACCTAACCTAAATAAGTATATAAATAGGATTCCATACTCCCAGAGTAAAGTGATGCAATGATACTTTTTTTGTTGTACCAACCTGATTATGGATGACCTGTTCGGTTTGGACGGTTCGGAGTTCGACCCGAACTTAGCCTGTTCGATTAGATCGCGAACACCGAACATTTCCGGGTGTTCGCCGCATGTTCGACCACAATGGACCACAATGCATTTTCACACTGGCCTGAAGCTCGTAATTGGCTACAGCCTTGCACCTGACCACAGGTCTGGTGCAAGACAGGTTCAACACTATGCCAATCACGGCTCAGAGTCCTGATTGGGCAAATTTTGCCCAATCATGGGCTCACAGAGCTAAGTCCCGCAGCACACTATATAACGTTTCCACGCGCCGTTTCTGCACGCATTTCAGAGGAGATTTCAGAGGAGATAGTTGTGTCTTGTTACTGCCGGTCTGCCACGCTACTGGGGGGGCCTGGGGGGTCTCATTTCTTCCAAATATCAGGGAATTTAGGTGATGTGTGTCTTGTCACTGTGCCAGCAAGTTTTTTTGGGGTTTACAACTTTCTTTAAAACATTTGTGAATTGAGGTGATCTTCTGTGTCTTGTCACATAGCCAGCAAGTCTTTTTTGGGGCTCACTAATTTCTTTAAAACATTTGTGAATTGAGGTGATCTGTGTCTTGTCACACATCCAGTACCGCGCAGTATTTTGGGGCTCACTAATTTCTTTAAAACATTTGTGAATTGAGGTGATCTGTGTCTTGTCACACATCCAGTACCACGCAGTATTTTGGGGCTCACTAATTTCTTTAAAACATTTGTGAATGAGGTGATCTGTGTCTTGACACACATCCAATACCACGCAGTATTTTGGGGCTCACTAATTTCTTTAAAACATTTGTGAATTGAGGTGATCTGTGTCTTGTCACACATCCAGTACCACGCAGTATTTTGTGGCTCACTAATTTTTTTAAAACATTTGTGAATTGATGTGATCTGTGTCTTGTCACACATCCAGTACCACGCAGTATTTTGGGGCTCACTAATTTCTTTAAAACATTTGTGAATTGAGGTGATCTGTGTCTTGTCACACATCCAGTACCACGCAGTATTTTGGGGCTCACAAATTTCTACAAAGCATTTGTGAATTGAGGTGATCTGTGTCTTGTCACTGGCTGCCAGCTATCAGTGTGTCTCACTGAGTTATACCAGAGTTCTTTAAATCTTTATACCAGAGTTGAATCAGAGTTCTGTATATATTAATCTATATATCACTCACCATGTCTGAAAGAACAAAAAGGACAGGCAGACGCTCCCAGACACAGATAAGAGGGCAAGCAGCCCCTGTGTCGGGAGGCCGTGCCTCTGGTCGTGGTGGACGTGGTGCATCCTCTGCAGGGGCACGCTTGTCCTTTCTAACTAGTGCTGGCCGTCTTAAGCAGCAGCAACATACAGAGGACTTGGTGGATTGGCTAACCAGGCCATCCTCATCCTCCGAGTCCTCTGCCAGCCAGGCTTCTAGTGCTTTACAGTCCACCTCAGCTGCCAAAGCATCTAATGCAGCCTCCATGTCCACAGCTACTCCTGCCGTAGCCTCGCTATCGCACACGGAGGAGTCAGCTGAATTGTTTGACTACAATGAGAGTGACATGCTGCTTGAGGATGCGCAGCAAGTACAGTGCTCTGATTCAATCTCTGAGGTTGAGGAAGGGAGTATAATCAACCTAGAGGAAGGGGGTGCCAGTGATGACACACAAATAACTGGCGCTCATGTTGCCCCAGCAGCTGAAGCATGCTGCCAAGTTGGCTCCAGTGACGAGGAGATGGGGGTGATTATGATGACAATGATGATGAGGTCACTGACTCCACCTGGGTGCCTGATCGAACAGAGGAATTAAGTGAGGAAGAGGGGGAGGAGGAGGCACAGCAAACACGAGGCACAACATCCTCTGTGACCAACCGTAGCACTAGCCAGTCCAAGGATCACATGTCAGAGCTGCTCCGGTACAGAGCGCTGTTGTCTCAAAGAACACATGCAGGAACTCTGTTGTCTGGGAGTTCTTTAAGAAATGTGCAGTAGAGCGCAGCGTTGCTATTTGTAATCTATGTCAGATGAGGCTTAAACGTGGGAAAGATACCGGACACTTGGGTACCACGTGCTTGAGGCGACATATGAACAACTGCCACACATCCCGTTGGCGCAAAACTTTACGTAGCTCCTCCTCCTCATCTGTCTCTACCCCCACTGTATGTCCTGCCATGTCAATGCCTACAACCTCCACCGACAGGGATGATGCTACAGTAATGGATGTACCAGGTCCTTCCTCACAATGTGACATCATTCCAGTAGCTGAAGATTTACGCAGTCAGATTACGTTGCCGCAGCTGCTGCATCGAAAGAAAAAATATAGTCCCAACCATCCCCAAGCACAGCGTCTAAATGCCAGCTTAGCAAAATTACTCACATTGCAGCTGCTGCCTTTCCAGCTGGTGGACTCTGCTCCCTTCCGTGAATTTGCTGAATGTGCTGTACCACAGTAACAGGTTCCAAAACGCCATTACTTTTCACGCAAGGCCCTTCCAGCACTATACCACACTGGAAACAAATGTTATCCAGTCATTGGAAAGGCAGTCAGCAGCAAGGTGCATGTGACTTTAGACACGTGGTCCAGCAAGCATGGACAGGGTCGTTACATTTCCTTCATGGCACACTGGGTAACTCTGATTGCAGCTTTGAGGGATCCAAGACGGGGCTCTGTGCTGGAGCTTGTTCATCCACCACACCTCCAGAAAGCTGCTTGTATGAGGTCTGTCTGCTCCACCACCACCCCACCTCTTCCTCCTCCTCCTCCTCCTTCTCTGTCTCTGGCAAAGTGGCAGTTAAACCGACGCCTGACAGGGTCTACGCAATGGCTCAATCAAAAGATGCAATACTGTGCTTGAGCTGGTTTGTTTAGGGGACAGGAGCCACACCGGGCCAGAAATTCTGTCAGCTCTGCAGGGGCAGGTGCAGAGATGGTTAACACCATGCCAGCTTCAGCTGGGAATGATCGTCTGCGATAATGGCAGCAACCTTCTCTCTGCCCTACGCAAGGGTAAATTGGCGCATGTACCATGCCTAGCACACATCCTAAATCTGGTTGTACAGCGTTTCCTAACCAAGTACCCAGGGCTGCCAGAGCTTCTCATCCAGGCCAGAAAAGTCTGCAGCCACTTCAGACGGTCATTCCCAGCAAGCGTTCGCCTGGCAGAAATTCAAAGAGAATTCCACCTTCCCACAAACCGTCTGATCTGTGACATGCCCACCAGGTGGAACTCGACATTAGCAATGCTGCAGCGTCTGCACAAGCAGCAGAGGGCCATCAACGAGTACCTGTGTGAGTATGGCACAAGGACAGGTTCAGGTCAACTTTTTTTTTTTCCCCTCGCAGTGGCTGATGATCAAGGATGCATGCACTGTACTGTCACCATTTGAGGAGGCAACGAGGATGGTGAGCAGGGACAGTGCATGCATCAGTGACACAATTCCTTTAGTGTTCCTGCTGGAGCACACTCTGCGGGGAATTATAGATGTGGCTCATAGAGGCAGAGCAGCGGGAGGCAGAGGAGGCCTTCTACTCTTCAAGGCCCCAGTCTTTCCACAGCCAGCATTCCAGCAGGTCCTACTCAGATCAGACAGGAGGAGGATTAGGAGAAGGAGGAATATTTAGTAGTGGGGGCATTGAAGGTGAGGATTCCTCAAGGAGGGTTTCGTGTGCCCAGAAACAGAAGGGCTAGTGCGTGGCTGGGAGGAGGAAGTGCACAATACGGTCATCCTCATTGACCAGGAAGACTCGGAAGCTAATGCCACCTCCAACCTACGCTGCATGGGCTCCCTAATGATGCAAAGCCTGCTAAAGGACCCCAGGATTCGTGCTATCAATGAGAGGGATCATTACTGGTTGGCAACCCTTCTTGATCCACGATACAAGGGTAAAGTTGCAGAGCTCATCCTGCCCGCACAGAGGGAGCACAGGATGAAATAACTTGAGGACGCTCTAAAGCGACACTTGTGTAACACCTTTCCAGGCACTGTTAGATTACCAAGTGCTGACACACGTGCTTCTGAGGCTGCGGATGATCAGAGGAATAGTGGTGAAGGCCAGGGCCGCTTGACTGATGCATTTTTAAATTTTTTTAGTCCTCAACGCCCAGGGACGTCAAATGTAGGCACCCATTGCCAGCGTCTTCACCATATGGTGCAGGACTACCTAGGGGCAAGGGCAGACCTGGATACCTTTCCAGCAGATGATCCACTGGCTTACTGGGTGTTGAGATTGGATCACTGGCCAGAACTTAGCCAATATGCTATGCAGCTACTAGGTTGCCCTTCATCTAGCGTGCTTTCCGAAAGGACGTTCAGTGCCGCTGGAGGTTTTGTCACAGACAAAAGAGTGCGTCTGTCCACCGACTCTGTAGACCGGCTGACATTTATAAAAATGAATCAGTCCTGGATCAGCAGCTATCAATCCCCTGATGCTGAAGTAATGGAATAGATCGGGATGTCCTCTTCTGCATTCACAACCCTCCACACTGAACTCTTCCACAATACTACAAAAGGGTTACGGTGTGAAGGCACTTGCTACCATGAAAGGCACAATATTTGGCTGCACTGACACCTGTGCCAGATTTATATAATTTTAATTTTTTGAACCGCAGGGTCCAACCCTGCACTCTTCCACAATACCACAGTGGGGTTACTGTATTATGATGGCACTTGCAGGCCTGGCACCAAAAGCACAATATCTGGGTGCACTGACGCCTTGACCAGAATCATATCTTTTCAATATAGGACCACATGGTCCACCCCTGCATTCTTCCAAAATACTACAGAGGGGTTACTGTATGATGATACTTGCTGGCCTGGCATTAAAGGCACAATATCTGGGTGCACTGACGCCCATTACCAGATAAAAAAAATTTCAATATAGGACCACATGGTCCACCCTGCTGTCACGCCCCAACGCGGGATCTCGGCGACCTCGGGACCCACCTGGTGCCGCCTCGCGGCCTGGACCCCCGCCTGCGGTGGTCGCAGTAGCGCTGCCCCGATCACGGGGATCGCCTCCTCCGGCGTTGAGCGGGTCACGCCTGGTCCGAGTGGCCGGTGGGGCCTGTCATGGTGCCGATTTGGAGCCCCAGAACGCCACGGCGCCTGACTCCTCACCGCGCGGTTTGAGGGGGCGTGGCCCAGACCGGCATGTGGATCAGGAGACTCCCTTTAACAGGTTGGGGGGCGTGGCTGAGCCCTTGACAGGCAGGGGCTGGGATCGCACCAGGGTGAGCCTACCTCCCAGATGGGACCCAATAGGGAGGCGAATCATCACCGTTCAGAGGGGCGTGACCACCCCAGCTGCCTATATATACCCAGTCCTTACACACTATCATTGCCACAGCGTCGCTTCTCTTAGGAGTTGTATACCTGCTAAACGAATTCTAATATATCCTTGTTGTGTACCAAACCTGGAAAGTCTCGACTCTTCTTCTGGATATTCCCTATTCTGTACCTCGTCATAGCTTCTACACCTGGTTCCTGCTTCCCGTTCCCTCGACCCTGACAGTACGCTGTGGCCAGACCATGGAACCCGTAGAAGTTACAGAGGCGGTACAAGCCCTAACTCTTCAAGTTACCGGTCTCACCAGAACCATCCAGGAATTACATGCGGAGCAACAGCAACTGCGAGACCAATTCCATGCAATGGGTCCCCCACCTCCTTACGATCCTGGTGACGATCTCGTTGCACCCCAACCCATCGCTGAGACCACCCCAGAACCTCAGGTTCCCCTGCCTGACTGCTTCTTTGGGGATCGTTCCAAGTTCGAGACTTTTGTTCTAGACTGCCATGTCTTATTTTCTCTCAAACCTCGAACCTATAACTCAGAATTCATAAGGGTCAGAGCAGTCATCTCACTCCTCGGTGGGGAACCGAAAAGATGGGCACACACACTTCTTCGCCAAAATGATCCTTCTCTAGATACCTGGGCTTAATTTTCCCGTGCTTTGGAATCAATGTATAGAGACCCACACCAACGCGATACAGCCCAAACGGTCATCAGAACCCTTAAACAGGGCCGTAGGCCCGTCGAAGAGTACATAACAGAATTTCGCCACTTTTCCCATCAGACAGGATGGAATGACACGGCACTATTAGATCAATTCCGCTTAGAAAGATGAGTTGGCTAGAGTTGGCATACCACCTAATATGGAGGCCCTAATTGATTTCTGTATTCTGGTGGATCGCAGAATGAGAGAGAGACGTCAGGAAAGGGGAGCTACAATCCCTTGGATACCTAGACCCATCTCTAATCTGTCTGAACAACCTTCTGCTTCCACAGCATTGGTCCCGGTGTCTAACCCAAGTTCCTCGGTTGAACCCATGCAGATCGGCCTGGTTAACGGACGTCTACCCAGATCCGAAGTAGACCGCCGTCGCCAACTCCACCTATGCCTCTATTGTGCTGAAGCCAGTCATCAAGTTTGTAATTGTCCTATCAGAAATGGTTCAAGAAGGGGTAAGCCCATTCCTCATGTCATACATGCCATACATACATCTAAGAATCCCTCCCCGCTCTTACTGCTCCCCACCATCTTATTACAGTGGCAGCAGAAGACGATCCCGCTACAAGCCATGGTGGACTCAGGAGCTAGTGGATGCTTTCTAGATGAAAAATTATCTTCACTTTTGTCTGTTCCCCTTCACAATAAAACCTTTCCTGTGTGCGTTCAACTAGTTGATGGCTCTCATTTGCAGTCTGGACCCATAACACACGAAACCATACCGTTACAAGTCACCATAGGTTCTGAGCATTCTGAGACATTATGCTTTGATATTGTCTCCTCACCTCTATACCCGGTCATACTCGGCCTTCCATGGCTTAAACAACACGACCCTTACATACACTGGTCGTCCGCATCAGTGTCGTTTCTTTCTCCTCGTTGTAAACAAACGTGTCTCCAGAAAACACACGCTGTGATGTCCATACTCGACAAAGATATGGTGCAGACTAACGTCTGCCTTCCCAAGGCCTACCATGAGTTCCACGATGTATTCGATAAACGTAAAGCCGAGACACTACCACCAAGACGTCCTTATGACTGTCCTATAGATCTCCTTCCTGGGACCGCCATTCCCTATGGCCGTATCTACCCCCTATCAGAACCAGAACTAACTGTGTTATAAGAATATATAAAAGAAAACCTTGAAAAAGGATTCATTCGCCCCTCTACCTTCTCGGCAGGAGCTGGCATCTTTTTTGTAGATAAAAAGGATGGAGGGTTAAGGCCATGCGTGGACTACCGAGACCTCAATAAGATAACGGTAAAAAACCGATACCCCTTACCTCTCATACCAGAACTGTTGGAGAGACTGAAAGGTGCCAAAAATATTTCCAAACTGGATTTACGCGGAGCCTACAATCTCGTCAGGATGAAACAAGACGACGAGTGGAAAACCGCATTCCGATCACGCTATGGCCACTTTGAATACACAGTCATGCCCTACGGACTGTGTAACGCACCGGCCACCTTCCAACATTTCATAAATGATGTTTTCTGAGACCTCCTTGATTGTTTTGTCGTCACCTATCTCGACGACATCCTTGTTTTTTCTTCATCCCTCGAAGACCACCGCTCCCATATGCGTATTGTTCTTCAACGACTCCACGACAACAAACTATATGCCAAACTCGAGAAATGCATATTTGAGACAACGAAGGTGGATTTTCTCGGATTTGTGCTTTCTCCAGGACAGATCGAGATGGATCCTAAGAAAGTAGAGGCCATCTTGTCCTGGCCCGTTCCTGATACCCGCAAGGCAGTACAACGATTCCTGGGGTTTGCCAATTTTTACCGGAGATTTATAAAAAAATTCTCTAAGATAGTACACCCATTAACCATCCTTACCAAGACCGGAATACCCTTCAAATGGACTCCAGAGGCTCAAGTGGCATTTAACACACTCTTCGTATCCGTTTTTCTACTACTCCTATCCTCTCCATGCCTAACCCTCAAACACCTTATTTTTTGGAGGTGGACGCCTCCGAAATAGCCACTGGGGCGATCCTTTCTCAACGTGCTGCCGATGGTCTCGTTCACCCAGTGGCATATTGTTCGAAAAAACTCAGTCCGGCTGAGATCAACTACGACATAGGGGACCGCGAGTTGTTAGCAATCAAAAGAGGGCTTGAAGAATGGCGTCACCTACTGGAGGGTGCCTCACACCCGATCACTGTCTATACAGACCATAAAAACCTCGAGTATCTGCGTTCTGCCAAACGCCTCAAACCAAGACAAGTCCGCTGGGCTCTCTTTTTTGCTCGTTTTATTTTTCATGTCACCTACAGACCGGGTCAGAAAAATGGTAAGGCCGACGCCCTTTCTCGCATCCATCACTCATTTAGCATTCCTTCTATCCCCTCATCAATACTACCTTCAAAATGTTTCCTCGGCATCATCCACCCCGTATCTGACAAAATTCGCATTCTAACCGCAACCACTTCTTTAGACGTAAATCCTGAAGGTCTTCATATTATCCGGGATCGTATCTTCGTACCAGAAGAAGCTCGCTTCGACGTCTTACATACATGTCATGACTCTCCACAGGCTGGACACCCAGGCATACGAGCAACCTTAGATTTTATTCTTCGACAGTTTTGGTGGCCCTCTGTGGAACTCAGTGTCAAACAATACGTCTGAACATGCCCTACATGTCTCAGAACAAAAGTCAACCATACCATGACTGCGGGTTTACTCTGCCCCTTACCAGTCCCAAACAGACCATGGACGCAACTAACCATGGACTTCATTGTAGACCTGCCTCCGTCCAAAGGTTTTAACACCATCATGGTGGTGGTCGATAGATTGACTAAAATGGCACACTTCATTCCGAGTAAGAAATTACCGACTGCCGGAGAAACAGCCTCCTTATTTTTTACCCATATCTTCCGTCTCCATGGAATTCCCGATACTATAACGACAGACAGGGGAACCCAGTTCACGTCTAAGTTCTGGAAAGCCTTTTGCTCCTTATTACGAATACAGCGGAACCTCTCTTCATCCTTCCATCCACAGACAAACGGACAAACAGAACGGGTCAACCAAATTCTTGAACAACACCTACGTTGTTACACTTCCTTCCTCCAGGATGACTGGCTCGACCTCCTACCCTCAGCAGAATTCTCATACAACTCTCGTAAACACTCTTCCATACACTCCTCTCCATTCTATGTAAACTACGGATTCCATCCCACTGCTATTCCTAATATCCCTGTAACCACCACTGTACCTGAAGCAACCAATCGCCTTCTTGTCCTCAAGAAAGGATTCCGCCTGGCCGCTATTACCCTACAAACTGCTCAAGAGACGTACAAAAGAGCTGCGGATAAACGACGACGACCTGCTCCGGATTTCCAAATTGGGGACATGGTCCTCCTCTCCACAAAAAACCTTCAGTTGCCCTATGAAATTGGCCGGATTCTTGACTCCCGTCTGCATAGGGGCAGACTCCAATATTATGTACACTGGAAAGGGTATGGCCCTGAGGAGCAGTCTTGGGAACCGGTTCAGCACGTGCATGCACCTGCTCTCCTCCGGGCATTTCATCGCTTGCACCCGCGCAGACTGGGCCCTGGTCGCTCCCGGGGGGCGCTCCTTCGGGGGGGTTATGTCACGCCCCAACGCAGGATCTCGGCGACCTCGGGACCCACCTGGTGCCACCTCGCGGCCTGGACCCTCGCCTGCGGTGGTCGCAGTAGCGCTGCCCCGATCACGGGGATCGCCTCCTCCGGCGTTAAGCGGGTCACGCCTGGTCCGAGTGGCCGGTGGGGCCTGTCATGGCGCCGATTTGGAGCCCCAGAACGCCACGGCGCCTGACTCCTCACCGCACGGTTTGAGGGGGCGTGGCCCAGACCGGCGTGTGGATCAGGAGACTCCCTTTAACAGGTTGGGGGGCGTGGCTGAGCCCTTGACAGGCAGGGGCTGGGATCGGCCCCAGGGTGAGCCTACCTCCCAGATGGGACCCAATAGGGAGGCGAATCATCACCGTTCAGAGGGGCGTGACCACCCCAGCTGCCTATATATACCCAGTCCTTACACACTATCATTGCCACAGCGTCGCTTCTCTTAGGAGTTGTATACCTGCTAAACGAATTCTAATATATCCTTGTTGTGTACCAAACCTGGAAAGTCTCGACTCTTCTTCTGGATATTCCCTATTCTGTACCTCGTCATAGCTTCTACACCTGGTTCCTGCTTCCCGTTCCCTCGACCCTGACACCTGCATTCTTCCACAATACCACAGAGGGGTTACTGTATGATGATACTTGCTGGCCTGGCATTAAAGGCACAATATCTGGGTGCACTGACGCCCATTACCAGATAAAAAACTTTTCAATATAGGACCACATGGTCCACCCCTGCATTCTTCCACAATACTACAGAGGGGTTACTGTATGATGATACTTGCTGGCCTGGCAGTCTTGCACCAAAGGCACAATATCTGGGTGCACTGACGCCTTAACCAGATGCATATCTTTTTAATATAGGACCGCAAGGTCCACCCCTGCATTCTTCCACAATACCACAGAGGGGTTACTGTATGATAGTACTTGCAGGCCTGGCACCAAAAGCACAATATTTGGGTGCACTGCCACTGATGCCTGTATCAGATTCATATCCTCAGAGGGGTTACGGTGTGACGGCACTGTTGGGGATGCTAAAGGACCAATTTTGAAGCACCTATTGTTACTTTCATCCAAAGCCTGCATAGGTTTCACAATAATTTAGCAAAAAAAATCAGTCAACTTTTTCTGCGTGTACGAAAATGTCTTCTCTTTTCATACAGACTGCCGCCCCAAGCGGTTGTTTATGGATAGATTAAAGGAAAAGCATTTACCGTCATATGAAACGTCATTTATTTGTTTTATAAGTGTTTCTATACATCCTAGAAATCCGCCACTTCACGGGCAGGTTATGGGGACCTCCTAGGCACGATATTTGAAGGAATTTTTCTTTTTAACCCTTATTTCATGGAAAACTCACTGTCCCTTTAAAAACGTTTTTTTTTAAACTTTTTGTCCTTGTTTCCTGTCCCCCAGGGCACTACCCGGACCCCCATACACCTTTTATGGCAAATATCTTGCATATATGCCCTCTTGGAGGGCACTCTAAAAACTGAATTTTCAGCCCCATTGACCTGCATTGGGTTCGGGTTCGGACCCGAACATATGGGAAGTTCGTGTTCATGTAATATACACAGCACTGAACCCCCAGAATAATATACACAGCACTGAGCCCCCAGAATAATATACACGGCACTGAGCCCCCAGAATAATATACACAGCACTGAGCCCCAAGAATAATATACACAGCACTGAGCCCCAAGAATAACATAATAACATGCACAGCACTGAGCCCCCAAAATAATATACACAGCACTGAACCCCAATAATAATATGCACAGCACTGGTTATATGGATATATTTTCCCCAGTTCACATGGGTATAATTGCCCCCAGGTCTCATGGATAATGCCCCAGCTCTCGTGGATATGCCCGCCAGCTCTCATGGATAATGCCCCCAGGTCTCATGGATAATGCCCCCGGTCTCATGGATAATGCCCCCAGGTCTCATGGATAGTGCTCCCAAGTCTCATGGATATTGCCCCAGATCTCATGGATATTGCCCCCTGGTCTCATGGATTGTGCCCCCCTGGTCTCATGGATAGTGCCCCCAGGTCTCATGGATATTGCCCCCCAGCTCTCATGGATAATGCCTTCAGGTCTCATGGATATTGCCCCCTGGTCTCATGGATAGTGCCCCCAGGTCTCATGGATATTGCCCCCTGGTCTAATGGATAGTGCCCCCAGGTCTCATGGATATTGGCCCCAGGTCTCATGGATAGTGCCCCCAGGTCTCATTGATATTGCCCCCAGGTCTCATGGATATGGCCCCAGGTCTCATGGATATTTCCCCCAGGTCTCATGGATACTGCCCCCAGGTCTCATGGATATTGCCCCCTGGTCTCAAGGATAATGCCCCAGGTCTCATGGATATTGCCCCCAGGTCTCATGGATATTGCCCCCAGGTCTCATGGATATTGCCCCCAGGTCTCATGGATAATGCCCCAGGTCTCATGGATATTGCCCCAGGTCTCATGGATATTGCCCCCAGCTCTCATGGATAGTGCCCCCAGCTCTCCTGGATAGTGCCCCCAGCTCTCATGGATAGTGCCCCCAGGTCTCATTGATATTGCCCCTAGGTCTCATGGATATTGCCCCCCAGCTCTCATGGATAGTGACCCAGGTCTCATGGATATTGCCCCCTGGTCTCATGGATATTGCCCCAGGTCTCATGGATATTGCCCCCCAGCTCTCATGGATAGTGCCCCCAGGTCTCATGGATATTGCCCCCAGGTCTCATGGATAGTGCCCCCAGCTCTCATGGATAGTGCCCCTAGGTCTCATGGATAATGCCCCCAGCTCTCATGGATAGTGCGCCTAGGTCTCATGGATAATGCCCCCAGGTCTCATGGATATTGCCCCCAGCTCTCATGGATAGTGCCCCCCAACTCTCATGGATATTGCCCCCAGGTCTCATGGATAATGCCCCCAGGTCTCATGGATAATGCCCCCAGCTCTCATGGATATTGCCCCCAGGTCTCATGGATATTGCCCCCTGGTCTCATGGATATTGCCCCCAGGTCTCATGGATATTGCCCCCTGGTCTCATGGATAGTGCCCCCTGGTCTCATGTATATTGCCCCCAGCTCTCATGGATAGTGCCCCCTGGTCTCATGGATATTGCCCCCAGCTCTCATGGATATTGCCCCAGGTCTCATGGATATTGCCCCCAGCTCTCATGGATAGTGCCCCCAGCTCTCCTGGATAGTGCCCCCAGCTCTCATGGATAGTGCCCCCAGGTCTCATTGATATTGCCCCTAGGTCTCATGGATATTGCCCCCAGCTCTCATGGATAGTGACCCAGGTCTCATGGATATTGCCCCCTGGTCTCATGGATATTGCCCCCAGGTCTCATGGATATTGCCCCCCAGCTCTCATGGATAGTGCCCCAGGTCTCATGGATATTGCCCCCAGGTCTCATGGATAGTGCCCCCAGCTCTCATGGATAGTGCCCCTAGGTCTCATGGATAATGCCCCCCAGCTCTCATGGATAGTGCGCCTAGGTCTCATGGATAATGCCCCCAGGTCTCATGGATATTGCCCCCCAGCTCTCATGGATAGTGCCCCCCAACTCTCATGGATATTGCCCCCAGGTCTCATGGATAATGCCCCCAGGTCTCATGGATAATGCACCCAGCTCTCATGGATATTGCCCCAGGTCTCATGGATATTGCCCCCTGGTCTCATGGATATTGCCCCAGGTCTCATGATATTGCCCCCAGGTCTCATGGATATTGCCCCCTGGTCTCATGGATAGTGCCCCCTGGTCTCATGTATATTGCCCCCAGCTCTCATGGATAGTGCCCCCTGGTCTCATGGATATTGCCCCCAGCTCTCATGGATATTGCCCCAGGTCTCATGGATATTGCCCCCAGGTCTCATGGATATTGCCCCCAGCTCTCATGGATAATGCCTTCAGGTCTCATGGATATTGCCCCCTGGTCTCATGGATAGTGCCCCCAGGTCTCATGGATATTGCCCCCTGGTCTCATGGATAGTGCCCCCAGGTCTCATGGATATTGCCCCCAGGTCTCATGGATAGTGCCCCCAGGTCTCATTGATATTGCCCCCAGGTCTCATGGATATGGCCCCAGGTCTCATGGATAATGCCCCAGGTCTCATGGATACTGCCCCCAGGTCTCATGGATATTGCCCCCTGGTCTCATGGATTGTGCCCCCATTTCTCATGGATAGTGCCCCCAGCATCCAGCTCACCTCTGTGCGCCCGGCGGCCTCGTGCTTCCTGCTAGAACGGCCGATGACAGGAAGTGCAGCCACTTGCCTGGGATCGATGAAACAGCCAGGCGAGCGGCTGCACGTCCGGTCAGCGGCCGTTCTAGCAGGAAGCACGCGGCCGCCGACAATGTGCGGCGGCCTGCTCCAGCCTTTCGGGCTCGGGCCACAGCGGGAACGTTGCGTTCCCGCAGCGTTCCCGCTGTGGGAGAAGTGCGGGAACGCCGTTCCTGCACGTTCCCGCTCGACTCGACCCTTGGAATAGACCCATTAGTTTCTACCTTCCATAATAGCTCCTAAAATGCCATAAAACCTGGTAAATACAATAAAAATAATAAACAGTGTGGCATGTAGACTACTGTAATGCAGGGTTTGGATCCCCTGTGAAGTGTGTGTATGGAACCCAATGGCAAGCTATGGATAAGGAAATCAGGAGGCGATGGAGAGTAAAGTAATCTTTTAGTGAACCATAAATAGTAGTTGAAGTCCAGAAAATAATACAGTCAATAAGGTTGGAGTGGAATTCGTAAAACAAACAGGGTTATCCAAAGAGATCCGAATTGCTTGAGAAAAGTAACCGAACGCTGAAAATCAGTGTTCGGTTACCTTTCCTGACCATTCGGCTATCCAGAGAGCAGGCAATTCGCCAAATCCTGGCGAATTGCCTGAACATACGGTGCCTGTTCGGTCCCTGTTCGAGGGCAGTGAAATCCCCATGAAAAAGCACTGCTTCGGCTATTCTGATTTTTTTTATTTTTTTTTTTAAAAGTCCGATTTTTTTTTATTTTTTTTTCAGTTTACTTATTTTTTTTGTAACAGCCCTCTTTATTATCATTCCCTGGACCTCCTGTGAAAATTTCAGACATTTTCGCTAAGTAGTTTCTTTGCAAACAGCGTTTCATTTTCCCAGATTTATTTATTCACTGCCTCCTCTACGTCACAGCTGCTTCGGCTCTGTGTGATTCGGCTCTTGTTCGGCTCCTGTTCGGCTTCTTCGAAGGTTAATCCAGATGTTTTTGCTTGTTTTCAGCATGCATTCGGTTAGTTTTCGTCAGGTTTTCGTCAGCTTTTCCCTGCAATTCGGGGACCCTGTGCTGTTTGCTGAATACACCGCAGGGTCACCGAAATGCAATCGGCAAAAGTAACCGAATTGAAGAGAACGAAAAGTCACCGAACGTGCAGTGACTTTTCGAATCTCTTTGGATAACCCTGAAAGTCCCAGGAAGAACAACGGATAATAACGAGGATGATGGCGTGGTCGATGGTACAATCCGGGTCGAAGAGTGTAGAAGGCGGCGTAGTAGGTGGCACAATCCGGGTCGAAGGGTTGAAGAAGGTGGCGTAGTCGTTGGCACAATCCGGGTCGAAGGGTTGAAGAAGGCAGCGTAGTCGGTGGCACAATCTGGGTCGAAGGTTGAGAAGAAGGTAGCGTAGTCGTGGCACAATCCGGGTCGAAGGGTTAAAGAAGGCAGCGTAGTCGGTGGCACAATCCGGGTCGAAGGGCTGAAGAAGGCAGCGTAGTCGGTGGCACAATCTGGGTCGAAGGTTGAAGAAGGTAGCGTAGTCGGTGGCACAATCCGGTCGAAGGTTAAAGAAGGCAGCGTAGTCGGTGGCACAATCCGGGTCGAAGGGCTGAAGAAGGCAGCGTAGTCGGTGGCACAATCCGGGTCGAAGGGTTGAAGAGGGCAGCGTAGTCGGTGGCACAATCCGGGTCGAAGGGTTGAAGAAGGTGGCGTAGTCGTTGGCACAATCCGGGTCGAAGGGTCAGAAGATACGTGATCAAGGAATACGAGGAACTCTAGGAAAACTGAGGCGGAAGGCACAGTAGAACCTGGATAATGTGCTGGGAAGGAAGGCGGATTTAAATAGGGTTCATGGGATCATGAGAATATCTCTCACCTGGTTCTCGTAGGTGGAGTTGAGGTACCTGGATCTTTGATAGGTCAATGGGAGGCATTCGAGGATCTCCAGAGCAGGTGTCCCGCAGTACCCTTAATCGGCCAGCCGAGGGCGCCAGAGTACCTGATTTTACAGTACATAGGAGGGTCTGTTCTCGCGCGTGCGCACATTCCTTTACAGGGCTTGGATCCAGCCGGCGGCGTGGGGCGTCTCCTGGCTCTTCCTTTCCATCCTGCGGACCCGGAACTCGGAGCAACGCGCCACGAGGGACCTCGGGTGAGTAGGGAACCTCTCCCAGCATGGCGGTGTGGGCCGGGGGAAGGCCGCGGAGCGGGGCATGACAGGACCCCCCACCAAGGCGCGACCCCCGGGTGCGCCTCACTGACGGCTTGGAGGGGTAACGAAGATGAAAGGCACGAACCTTAGCTGGAGCATGAATATTGGTGCCAGGTTCCCAGGAGCGATCTTCCGGACCGTAACCTTTCCAGTGGACCAGGTATTCCAACTTGCCATAACGTAGTCGGGAATCCAGGATCCTTGAGACCTCGTATTCCTCTTCTCCGGACACCGACACGGGAGTGATCGGGTCGGCGTGTCGTCCAGGAAAAAGGATTGTCACGCCAAGGCTTTAGGAGGGAGACATGGAAAACAGGGTGAATCCTGTAGGAGGAAGGAAGGGTTAAATGGGCTGCCACCGGATTGACCATTTTGAGGACCTGGAACGGGCCGATGAAGCGAGGCCCCAGTTTCTTAGACGGGCAGTCTAGTCGGAGATGAGCAGTGGACAGCAACACCTTGTCTCCGGGTGCGTATCGCGGAGCGGGTCTTCGGTTACGGACTGCATACCTTTTTTGGGTGTCTTGAGCCTGTTGTAGTTGATTGCGTAATGTTCGTAGTTGGAGGCGTAAAGGTCTTAGACGGTTTGCCACTTCAGGAACCGGAGTGTTCAGAGGTATGTCGGGTAGAATATCGGGGTGGTATCCGTAGTTGGCATAGAAAGGAGAAAGACGTGTTGACGAATGTACCTGGTTGTTGTAGGCGAACTCAGCGAGTGGCAAGATGTCTAGCCAGTCGTCTTGGAGATGTGTGGTATAACAGCGAAGGTACTGTTCCAACGTCTGGTTCGTCCGTTCGGTTTGTCCGTTGCTCTGAGGATGAAATGCAGAGGAGAGATATATAGAAATTTTTAGACTACGGCACATTTGAGACCAGAAGCGAGAAGTGAACTGGGATCCTCTGTCTGAAACGATGGAATGAGGGATGCCATGCAGTCGGAATATTTCTCTGATGAAGAGTGTAGCTGTCTGGGCAGCGGTAGGAAGGCCTATCGCTGGAATGAAGTGGGCCATTTTGGTGCAACGGTCCACCACTACAAAGATCGTTGTGTGTTGGCGTGAGGGGGGTAAGTCTACGATGAAATCCATCGAGAGGTCTTTCCATGGATGTTGTGGAAGCGCCAAGGGTTGTAGAAGACCGGCAGGACGAGCTCTTGGCTGTTTGTTACGTGCACAGATAGGACAGGAAAGAACAAAGGCGGCAACATCCATCTTGACTGATGGCCACCAGAAATATCGTTGTACGGTGTTTATGGTCTTCTTGATACCCCCATGACCGGCAGCTGGAATATCGTGCGCAGTTTGTAGTACTTGTAGACGGGTCTCCGGAGGCGCATATATCTGCTTTTCGTGATACAGGTATCCTTTGATGGGGACGAGTCCTTGGATGTTTGTAGGTGGATGTCGACTGTACCTTCGTATGTGCTCCATTAGGGTGTCTTTTGTAGCACAGAAGAAGCCACTAGGCAGGATCGTGTCGTTTGGTGTCGTGGTAGAGGGGGTACCAGAATCATACTGACGAGAGAGGGCATCCGCCTTTCCGTTTCTCTTTCCAGGTCGATACGTGATGAGTAGTGAGAACGACGAGAAGAAGAGCGCCCACCTGGCTTGTCGGGGTTGGAGTCGTTTGGCAGTACGGAGATATTCAAGGTTGCGATGGTCAGTAAAAACGGTTACAGGGTGTGTCGCTCCTTCAAGAAGGTGTCTCCACTCCTCGAGAGCGTTTTTTATCGCAAGCAGTTCTTTCTCACCTATGTTATAGTTTCGTTCGGCAGAATTGAGGCGTCTGGAGTAAAAGGCTACCGGATGCAGGAGTTTCTTGTCCCCGGATCTCTGAGATAGGATTGCGCCCAGGGCAATGTCGGACGCGTCTGTCTCTAAATAGTATGGGAGGTGAGCCTCAGGCTGTTTTAGGACGGGTGCTTGGGTGAAGCTCTTCTTAAGTCTTTCGAAGGCCTGTTGAGCCTCTGCAGACCATTGAAATCGCACGTCCTTTTTGGTTAGCGATGTAATAGGTGCGCTGAGGTGTGAAAAGGATCGGATGAAACGTCGATAGAAGTTGGCAAACCCCATGAATTGTTGGACCGCCTTTTGTCTTTAGGCGTTGGCCAATCGAGGATGGCCTTGACCTTGGCTTCATCCATCTCGACATGCCCTGGTGACAGAATGTATCCCAGAAATTTGATGGATGGGGTTTCGAAGGTGCTTTTTTCAATTTTACCATATAATTTGTGCTGACGGAGGCGAGACAGGACGAGTCGGACGTGCTCTTCGTGCTCTTGGAGAGAGCGGGAGAATATCAGTAGATCATCCAAGTAAATCACCAGGAAGGTATCCAGGATGTCACGAAAGATGTCATTGAGAAAGTGTTGAAAGGCAGCTGGGGCTTTGCACAAGCCGAACGGCATGACGCGATACTCAAAGTGACCGTATCGAGAACGGAAGGCGGTCTTCCACTCGTCCCCTCGTCTCATTCGCACCAAATTATAGGCTCCGCGGAGATCAATCTTTGTGAAGATACAAGCATCCTTCACTCTATCCAGTAACTCGGGAATCAGTGGTAGCGGATAACGGTTACGTACCGTGATTGCGTTCAATGCTCTGTAGTCGACACATGGTCGGAGCCCACCATCTCTTTTCCCAACAAAGAAGATACCAGCCCCGGCAGGTGAAGTGGAGTGACGTATGAATCCTTTTTGGAGCCCGTCCTCAATATACTCCTTCAAGGATTGGGATTCAGGAACGGATAGGTTATAGATGCGCCCATGGGGTATGGGTGCTCCTGGAAGAAGGTCGATGGGGCAATCGTATTCTCTGTGTGGAGGTAGCGTGTTGGCTCCTTTCTTCTCAAACACATCTTGGAAGTCAGAATATTTGACCAGTAGTTCAGAAGCTGGGTAGGTAGAAAACCCAATCTTTTCGGTGGTATACCCGTTCATACAGAAGTGTTGGCAATGGTGAGAAGGGAAAGAGACGGTGTTGGAGGACCAGTCGATGGAAGGATTATGGGTGCGAAGCCAAGGAAGCCCTAGAACCAGAGGGAACAAAGGAGAAGGTACAATGTCCCATTGGAGGCGCTCCTGGTGTTTAGTACCGATGAGCAGCAACAAAGGAGTGGTTTCATGGGTGATGGGACCGGTACGTAGTGTGCTTCCGTCGACCATTTGTAATGGTGTGGGAGTCTTCTTCAGTCGTGTAGGAATCGCTAGGGAGGTAGCGAGGGTGAGATCGAAGAAGTTGTTACTAGCTCCGGAGTCTATGATGGCAGACACGTTCACACTTCTATCTTCCCACTGCAGGATGACAGGAATGGTCATATGAGCGGAGGTGGAACCAAATACACATTGAAGTGATATTACGGAGGGATGGTTCTTACCTCCGTCAGAAGGAAGTGGTGGTCGTATAGGGCAGCCACGCAAGAGGTGACCGGGTTGACCGCAGTACAGGCAGAGGTTTTGCGCGCGTCGTCTGCTTCGTTCAGCAGGGGACAAGGGACCTCGTGCTAAGCCAATCTCCATGGGTTCGGGAGGTGAAGGAGTGGAGTTGGGGGATCTGACAGAGGTCGTGGATGGAGTTTCAGACCGCCGGACAGGTAAGGAAGGAGCGGTGGCCATTCTCTCTTGACGTCTCTCTCTGAAACGTTGGTCCAGGGTTAGGGATCGCAGGATCATGGCATCCAGTGTTGTGGGAACCCCTATTCGGGCCAGTTCGTCCTTTAGTTGATCAGAGAGACCATGACGGAAATGATCTCTAAGACCCATGTCGTTCAAGCCTGTATCTGCGGCCACAGCTCGAAACTCGGAGATGTAGTCTTCCACTGGTCGTCGTCCTTGTCGTAGATGCCGAATTGTGGATAATGCGGTTGATGAACGCAGAGGGTCATCATATATAGGGTTCATGGCTTGGACGAAGGAATTCCAGGAGGATAGAAGAGGACTCCCTTCACGCAGAAGTTGGAAGGCCCAGTCCTGTGGAGCCCCGGACATCAATGAAATGGCTGAGCGCACTTTTACGGAGTCAGATCCATAAGTACGGGGACAAAGAGAGAACATAAGTTCACAGGCGGTGATAAAGGTGCGGTACCTTGTGCGATCACCGGAAAACCGTTCGGGTGCATTGGCTCTGGGTTCTGGAACGAGGAGTTCGGCCTGTTGAATGACGGAACCAGAGGGTGAAGGAGGTAATGCCGTGGCCTCGGCGCGACTCCTCTCTCTGTGGAGTAAGGTTTCTTGGCTGGTCTGCAGGTTCTGTACCATCTTGGCTAGGGCGGCCATCTGTTCGGTGAGGATAGCAAGAACCTGAGCGGTGCTTGCGGGTTCCATGAAGATCCAGGTTCTTCTGTAATGCAGGGTTTGGATCCCCTGTGAAGTGTGTGTATGGAACCCAATGGCAAGCTATGGATAAGGAAATCAGGAGGCGATGGAGAGTAAAGTAATCTTTTAGTGAACCATAAATAGTAGTTGAAGTCCAGAAAATAATACAGTCAATAAGGTTGGAGTGGAATTCGTAAAACAAAGTCCCAGGAAGAACAACGGATAATAACGAGGATGATGGCGTGGTCGATGGTACAATCCGGGTCGAAGAGTGTAGAAGGCGGCGTAGTAGGTGGCACAATCCGGGTCGAAGGGTTGAAGAAGGTGACGTAGTCGTTGGCACAATCCGGGTCGAAGGGTTGAAGAAGGCAGCGTAGTCGGTGGCACAATCTGGGTCGAAGGTTGAAGAAGGTAGCGTAGTCGGTGGCACAATCCGGGTCGAAGGGTTAAAGAAGGCAGCGTAGTCGGTGGCACTATCCGGGTCGAAGGGCTGAAGAAGGCAGCGTAGTCGGTGGCACAATCCGGGTCGAAGGGTTGAAGAGGGCAGCGTAGTCGGTGGTTAATCCGGGTCGAAGGGTTGAAGAAGGTGGCGTAGTCGTTGGCACAATCCGGGTCGAAGGGTCAGAAGATACGTGATCAAGGAATACGAGGAACTCTAGGAAAACTGAGGCGGAAGGCACAGTAGAACCTGGATAATGTGCTGGGAAGGAAGGTGGATTTAAATAGGGTTCATGGGATCATGAGAATATCTCTCACCTGGTTCTCGTAGGTGGAGTTGAGGTACCTGGATCTTTGATAGGTCAATGGGAGGCATTCGAGAATCTCCAGAGCAGGTGTCCCGCAGTACCCTTAATCGGCCAGCCGAGGGCGCCAGAGTACCTGATTTTACAGTACATAGGAGGGTCTGTTCTCGCGCGTGTGCACATTCCTTTACAGGGCTTGGATCCAGCCGGCGGCGTGGGGCGTCTCCTGGCTCTTCCTCTCCATCCTGCGGACCCGGAACTCGGAGCAACGCGCCACGAGGGACCTCGGGTGAGTAGGGAACCTCTCCCAGCATGGCGGTGTGGGCCGGGGGAAGGCCGCGGAGCGGGGCATGACACCTACCCATTAACCCCTAAAATGCCAGTTATCAATAGAAAACTTGAAATCTATACACTGCAAGGCATGTAGCCTTCCCATTAACCCCTAAAATGCCAGTAATCAAGTGAAAACATGAAATGTATACACTGTGAGAGATGTAGCCTACCCATTAATCCCTAAAATGCCATTAATAAATGAAAAAATAAAATGTATACTACAAGGAATGAAGCCTGACCATTATCCCTTAATATACAACTAAACCAAGGTAAAAACAAAAGTAATACACAATGTAATATATAGTCTGACCATTAACTCTGTCACTGCTGAGCCATTTCCACCCTGTGAAAGAAAATTGTTTCGTTTTTATTATTTATGATTATGTCTTTACACTGAATATGGTAATGTTGGGTATCCTTAGAAATGCCAGACTCTGCTCTTTCCAATGACACCTTGATCGACCATGTTTCATGCAGGGGGCCGGAGATTCTGAGGTTCTGCAATAATAACACAGGTTCTCCCACGCTGGAGCATCAAGGGAGTGTGTGAGGCCTGGCTGTGAGAAGGAAGCAGACATGCTAGAGCAGTGACGGTGTGTTTGAGGCCTGGCTGTGAGAAGAGCTGCATCGAGACTCCATTTTGTGTGAAATAAAAGCATCCCTCTGATCTGCTGATCCATTGTATCAACTGAATTTTTGGAAATTTGTGAAATTTGTGTTTTTTTATTTTCAAAGAAGAATCTAAATACCAATTTTTAGGCCTGTATCATCTTTTGTTTCTGAGATATAGGTATCCTGTTTAAAAGTATTCACCCCCTTTTTTCACCCCCCCATGGGATTTTTGGAAAATGAAAAAGCTCTTGTTTTTCATTTTTCAAGAAGATTGTAAATACCAATTTTCACACCTGTAACATCTTTGATTTTTGAAATATAGGTATACTGATAAAAGGATTCACACCCCTTTCCCCCCACCCCCCTTAACTGGATTTTCGGAAAATGGTAAAATACACATCTGTGTTTCAAGCGATGCGTGACATTAACCCCTAAGGTGCCAGTCCACAATCCGAAGCCATTTGGTTTGCTGACCCTGTGGTGAATTTAGCATTCACCGCCGGGACCCGAAGTGCACTGACCGCAGCAGCTGGACAAAACTGATCAGCAGCCGAACTGAGGGGGAGAAAAAGAAAAAGGGCAATTTTACAAAAGGCATTCAAAACAATGAAAATTCGTGGAAATAAAAAAGCTCCTATAAAAATTAGGGTTGCACCGATACCGATACTAGTATCAGTATCGGTGCCAGTACCGGGTACTGCAGGAGTACTTGGTATTCGTGCAGTGCCCTCGATATTTCCCCCGATACCAGAAGCCAGCATTGAGCTGGCTTGCCGGCATCTGAGGGGCTGAGGAAGCTGTCCGAATGCTCTATCGGCATTCGGACAGGTCCCTGCAGCTCATCGCATTCATACTTACATTCCACAGACACCGCCAGCAAAGTTTCCGCGCGTCCGCTCGTTGGAAAGCCCCCAGCCTTGATCTCGCGAACTCCCACGTGATCGCGGCTGGGGGCTTTCCAACAAGCGCACGGCGAAGACTTTGCCGGCGGCGCTCGTGGAAGGTAAGTATGAACGCGATGAGCTGCAGGGGCCTGTCCGAATGCCGATAGAGCATTCGGACAGCCCGCCCATGTGTGGTCTGTGTGTGTGCCAGTGTGTTGTGTGTATGTATAATATATACACATACACACACACAGAGCTGGGGGCATATCCATGAGAGCTGGGGGCATATCCATGAGAGCTGGGGGCAATATCCATGAGAGCTGGGGGCAATATCCATGAGAGCTGGGGGCATATCCATGAGAGCTGGGGCAATATCCATGAGCGCTGGGGGCAATATCCATGAGAGCTGGGGCAATATCCATGAGCGCTGGGGGCAATATCCATGAGAGCTGGGGGCGGTATCCATGAGAGCTGGGGGCAATCTCCATGTGAGCTGGGGGCAATCGCCATGTGAGCTGGGGGCAATCACCATGTGAGCTGGGGGCAAGCTACATGTGAGCTTGGGGCATTCTGTATATACAGTGGCAAGAAAAAGTATGTGAACCCTTTGGGATTACGTGGAGCTTTGCATGAATTGGTCATAAAATGTGCTCTGATCTTCATCTAAGTCACAACAATTTGAAAAACACAGTCTACTTAAAATAATACAACACAAACATTATATGTTTTCATGTTTTTATTGAACAGAACATTTAAACATTCACAGTGCAGAGTGGAAAAAGTATTTGAACCTTTGGACTTAATAACTGGTTGACCCTCCTTTGGCACCAATAACCTCAACTAAACGTTTCCTGTAGATGCAGATCAGACCTGCACAACGATCTGGAGTAATTTTGGACCACTCCTCTTCGCAAAACTGTTTCAGTGTAGCAATATTCTTGGGATGTCTGGTGTGAATCGCTCTCTTAAGGTCATGCCACAGCATTTCAATCAGGTTGAGGTTAGGACTCTGACTGGGCCACTCCAGAAGGCGTATTTTGTTTTGTTGAAGTCATTCTTTTTTTGAATTACTTGTATGCTTTGGGTCACTTGCCTGTTGCATCACCCATCCTCTGTGGAGCTTCAGTTGGTGGACAGATGGTCTT
Source organism: Leptobrachium leishanense (assembly GCA_009667805.1). Taxonomy (NCBI): domain Eukaryota; kingdom Metazoa; phylum Chordata; class Amphibia; order Anura; family Megophryidae; genus Leptobrachium; species Leptobrachium leishanense. The sequence continues at coordinate 111,778,105 of CM019068.1, read as the reverse complement.
ACGTTTTCCTGCAAAATGTCTTGATAAACTCTGGAATTCGTGCAGTGTCTGTGTGGCGCCACTAGATGGCTCTATTATCAAAGCAGGGAAATAAAAGAAAACAAAGTGTATATGCTATATTACTAATCGAATGGAATGATTAGAATGATGAATGAAGAACAAGATGTGGTGACTAGAATTTAAATACAGTGGTAGATAGGATTAATACACCTGTAACTCAATTCTAAGAATAGACACTTGCAAAGAAGTAAAAAACGCAGTTGGACAGTTGTAATAAAGTAAAAACACCTTAAATAGAAAGGATATGAAAACCAGCTGTCCACTGATAATCAGAAACCAAAATTATAATGCAAAAAGTATAAATATATGTGAAATAACACTGAATAAATGAAGAAACGCTTCAAAGTGACATCTATCCTATAAAACAATAAGGGCTGGCGTGTCCGTCACCAAAAACCCTTCTGCGCATGCGCGCGCAACCTGCGGCGGTTGGCTGCGCGCGCATCCAACGGCCGTGGCATGCGCACAGCCGGCGTGCGAGAGGGACAAAACAAATCCGATCCATCGGAGAGGCGCACAGCACAGCGCCTCTCCAATGGATCGGATTTGTTTTCTACATCTCCTCCTTGCCGGCCTCCATCTCCTCCTTGCCGGCCTCCATCTCCTCCGCGCCCGGCCTGCATCTCCTCCGTGCCCGGCCTGCCATATTACCAGTCTGCCATGCCTGCCATGCACAATACCAGTCTGCCATGCAAAATACCAGTCTGTCATGCACAATACCAGTCTGCCATGCAAAACACCAGTCTGTCATGCACAATACCAGTCTGCCAAGCAAAATACCAGTCTGCCATGCAAAATACCAGTCTGCCACGCATATTACCAGTCTGCCATGCACAATACCAGTTCCCAGCCATATTACCAGTCTGCCATGCACAATACCAGTCTGCCATGCATATTACCAGTCTGCCATGCACAATACCAGTCTGCCATGCACAATACCAGTTCCCAGCCATATTACCAGTCTGCCATGCATATTACCAATCTACCATGCACAATACCAGTCTGCCATGCACAATACCAGTCTGCCATGCATATTACAAGTCTGCCATGCACAATACCAGTCTGACATGCATATTACCAGTCTGCCATGCACAATACCAGTCTGCCATGCATATTACCAGTCTGCCATGCACAATACCAGTTCGCAGCCATATTACCAGTCTGCCAGCCATATTACCAGTCTGCCAGCCATATTACCAGTTCGGCAGCCATATTACCAGTCCGGCAGCCATATTACCAGTCTGCCATGCACAATACCAGTTTGCCAGCCATATTACCAGTCTGCTATGCACAATACCAGTCTGCCAGACATATTAACAGTCTGCCAGCCATATTACCAGTTCGCCAGCCATATTACCAGTTCGCCAGCCATATTACCAGTCTGCCATGCACAATACCAGTCTGCCATGCACAATACCAGTCTGCCAGCCATATTACCAGTTCGCCAGCCATATTACCAGTCTGCCAGCCATATTACCAGTCTGCCATGCACAATGCCAGTCTGCCATGGACAATGCCAGTCTGCCATGCACAATGCCAGCCATAATGCCAGTCTGCCAGCCATAATACCAGTGTCTCATAATACCAGTGTGCCTAAATACCAGCCTGCCATGCCATGCATACCACGTGCCATTAAATATACGCATAATGTATACGCTACAAAAAAAATGCCCGCCCAAGCCCAACACAATCTAAGGGGCCCCATGAGCTTACAATCTAAGGGGCCACATGAGCTTACAATCTAAGGGGCCACATGAGTTTACAATCTAAGGGGTCCCACGAGTTTACAATCTGAGGGGTCCCACGAGTTTACAATCTGAGGGTCCGGTTCCCGTGAGTTTACAATCTAAGAGGGAAGAGGAACCTACTCTAATATATAAATTCCTTTGTAATGCGCTGTCAGCTGTGTGCGCACCCATCACAGCTGCTCAGTCGGCCCTCCTGTTGCGGATGGGATGGCGATGGGCGCGTTACAAACGTATTTATATAGAGAGATACTCTTGGATAGGACATTGGAAAGAAACTATGTGGACTTGAATTCTGACCTGGCGACAACAACAATAGACTGCCCTCTGGGCAGGCTTTCCACCTAGTAAATAATAATTAAATAGAGAAACAACTCTGTAAAATCATAAAACCAGTAAGCAGAAAAAAAATATATATGAACGATGTAAAATAGGATAGAAATAATCTAGGATGTATAGGGAATAAATCCGAGAGTCACCAGCAGAATGTAAAGATACATCCAGGATGTTAAACAAAAAAAACCAAAAAAAAACACAGTCAGAGTAAAAAATAACCAGTGAGTCTATAGAGTGCAAAAATCAAGAATAGGGTACAGAAACACAGTCCTCAATCCCAAAGAAGAAAAAAGAAAAAACATATATATTGAAAGTTGATGAATACTGGCCAGAGACGGTGTGCAGCAGCCGGGCAAACCAGAGGAAACGGTAAATCCCCAAATATAGTCGAGATGATAAAATCCACAAACGGTTTATTAAAACAATCTTTAAAATACACCTCAAATGCGTTTCGCTACTCAGAGCTTCATCAGTGGGTGTCACACCCACTGATGAAGCTCTGAGTAGCGAAACGCGTTTGAGGTGTATTTTAAAGATTTGTTTTAATAAACCGTTTGTGGATTTTATCATCCCGACTGATTTCCTGGTGATTTTATCCTTCCTACATTCTGAAAAGACATCTTGGAGGTTTGGATCTTCTGCTCCTGGATCGCTGAGAGGGGAATCGGTGCCCCTGAGTTTAATCCACCGATCTGCATACTGTTTGGTGCCTGTTAATCAAATTGGCACCTTAAAGTATGAGTATATCTCCCTTCCACCTAATATACTCATTGAGTTATCACAGGCTGCGCAATATTTCTCCTTTTTTGATTTTTCCTTTCACCATCTCACCCTCGGAGGACGAGACACTAGGCTCGATAGCCCCTACTGGATCTGAAGATACCAAGTGCCAGCGCCTGACACCAGCTCTAATATCTGGACTCTAAACTCTGGAATTAATTTTTCCATCAATGACAACAATCCGTCCAGTCCCTGAGGCAGCAAAGCAGTCCCAAACCATGATGCTCCCTCCACCATGTTTTACAGTGGGGGTGAGATTTTGATGTTGGTGTGCCGTGCCTTTTTTTCTCCACACATACAGGGATATTCAAAGAGATTCGAAAAGTCACCGCACGTTCGGTGACTTTTCGTTCTCTTCAATTCGGTTACTTTTGCCGATCCCATTTCGGTGACCCTGCGGTGTATTCAGCAAGCACCACAGGGTCCCCGAATTGCAGGGAAAAGCTGCCGCAAACCTGACGAAAACTAACCGCAAAACCCACCGAATGGACGCCGAAAACCCACAAAAACATCTGGATTAACCTGCGAAAACCACGGAAAAATCCCGAGCAGGAGCCGATCACACACAGCCGAAGCAGCCGAAGCAGCTGAGACCGCAGACGAGGGAGGTGAATAAATTAGCAAAACCGTTTGTATGAATCTGTGAAAATGAAACGCTGTTTGCAAAGAAACTACTGAGCGAAAATGTCTGAAATTTACACAGGAGGTCCAGGGAATGATAATAAAAAGGGCTGTTACAGAAAAAAGATATGAAAAAAAAGATATGATTCTGGTCAAGGCGTCAGTACACCCTGATATTCTGCCTTTGGTGCAAGACTGCCAGGCCAGCAAGTATCATCATACAGTAACCCTTCTGTAGTATTGTGGAAGAATGCAGGGGTGGACCATGTGGTCCTATATTGAAAAGATATGATTCTGGTCAAGGCGTCAGTGCACCCAGATATTCTGCCTTTGGTGCAAGACTGCCAGGCCAGCAAGTATCATCATACAGTAACCCCTCTGTAGTATTGTGGAAGAATGCAGGGGTGAACCTTGCGGTCCAATATTGAAAAGTTTTTTTATCTGGTAATGGGCGTCAGTGCACCCAGATATTGTGCCTTTGGTGCCAGGCCAGCAAGTGTCATCATACAGTAACCCCTCTGTGGTATTGTGGAAGAATGCAGGGGTGGACCATGTGGACCTATATTGAAAAGATATGATTCTGGTCAAGGCGTCAGTGCACCCAGATATTGTGCTTTTGGTGCCAGGCCTGCAAGTGCCATCATAATACAGTAACCCCTCTGTGGTATTGTGGAAGAGTGCAGCGTTGGACCCTGCGGTTCAAAAAATTAAAATGATATAAATCTGGCACAGGCGTCAGTGCAGCCAAATATTGTGCCTTTCATGGCAGCAAGTGCCTTCACACCATAACCCTTTTGTGGTATTGTGGAAGAGTTCAGTGCTGGAGGTTTTGTGAATGCAGAAGAGGACATCCCCGATCTATTCCATTACTTCAGCATCAGGGGATTGATAGCTGCTGATCCAGGACTGATTCATTTTTATAATTGTCAGCCGGTCTACAGAGTCGGTGGACAGACGCACTCTTTTGTCTGTGACAAAACCTCCAGCGGCACTGAACGTCCTTTCAGAAAGCACGCTAGATGAAGGGCAACCTAGTAGCTGCATAGCATATTGGCTAAGTTCTGGCCAGTGATCCAATCTCAACACCCAGTAAGCCAGTGGATCATCTGCTGGAAAGGTATCCAGGTCTGCCCTTGCCCCTAGGTAGTCCTGCACCATATGGTGAAGACGCTGGCAATGGGTGCCTACATTTGACGTCCCTGGGCGTCAAGGACTAAAAAATTTAAAATTTCCATCAGTCAAGCGGCCCTGGCCTTCACCACTATTCCTCTGATCATCCGCAGCCTCAGAAGCACGTGTGTCAGCACTTGGTAATCTACCAGTGCCTGGAAAGGTGTTACACAAGTGTCGCTTTAGAGCATCCTCAAGTTTTTTCATCCTGTCCTCCCTCTGTGCGGGCAGGATGAGCTCTGCAACTTTCCCCTTGTATCGTGAATCAAGAAGGGTTGCCAACCAGTAATGATCCCTCTCCTTGATAGCACGAATCCTGGGGTCCTTTAGCAGACTTTGCATCATAAGGGAGCCCATGCAGCATAGGTTGGAGGTGGCATTAGCTTCCGAGTCTTCCTGGTCAATGAGGATGACCATATCGTGCACTTCCTCCTCCCAGCCACGCACTAGCCCTTGTGTTTCTGGGCACACAAAACCCTCCCTTGAGGAATCCCCACTTCAATGCTCCCACTACTTAAATATTCTGCCTCCTCCTCCTCCTCCTGTCTGATCGGAGTAGGACCCGCTGGAATGCTGTCTGCGGAAAGACTGGGGCCTTGAGAGCTAGGGAAGGCCTCCTCTTCCTCCCGCTGCTCTGCCTCTAGAGCCACATCTATAATTCCCCGCAGAGTGTGCTCCAGCAGGAACACTAAAGGAATTGTGTCACTGATGCATGCACTGTCCCTGCTCACCATCCTCGTTGCCTCCTCAAATGGTGACAGTACAGTGCATGCATCCTTGATCATTAGCCACTGCGAGGGGAAGAAAAACCAAGTTGACCTGAACCTGTCCTTGTGCCATACTCACACAGGTACTCGTTGATGGCCCTCTGCTGCTTGTGCAGACGCTGCAGCATTGCTAATGTCGAGTTCCACCTGGTGGGCAAGTCACAGATCAGACGGTTTGGGGGAAGGTGGAATTCTCTTTGAATTTCAGCCAGGCGAACGCTTGCTGGGAATGACCGTCTGAAGTGGCTGCAGACTTTTCTGGCCTGGATGAGAAGCTCTGGCAGCCCTGGGTACTTGGTTAGGAATCGCTGTACCACTAGATTTAGGACGTGTGCTAGGCATGGTACATGCGTCAATTTATCCTTGCGTAGGGCGGAGAGAAGGTTGCTGCCATTATCGCAGACAATCATTCCCAGCTGAAGCTGGCGTGGTGTTAACCATCTCTGCACCTGCCCCTGCAGAGCTGACAGAATTTCTGGCCCGGTGTGGCTCCTGTCCCCTAAACAATCCAACTCAAGCACAGTATGGCATCTTTTTGCTTGAGCCATTGCATAGACCCTGTCAGGCGTCGGTTTAACTGCCACTTCGCCAGAGACAGAGAAGGAGGAGGAGGAGGAGGAAGAGGGAGAGGTGGTGTTCGTGGAGCAGACAGACCTCATACAAGCAGCTTTCTGGAGGCGTGGTGGATGAACAAGCTCCAGCACAGAGCCCCATCTTGGATCCCTCCCAGCTGCAATCAGAGTTACCCAGTGTGCCATGAAGGAAATGTAACGACCCTGTCCATGCTTGCTGGACCACGTGTCTAAAGTCACATGCACCTTGTTGCTGAGTGCCTTTCCCAATGACTGGATACATTATCTTCCACGTGCTGGTATAGTGTTGGAATGGCCTTGCGTGAAAAGTAATGGCGTTTTGGAACCTGCCACTGTGGTACAGCACATTCAGCAAATTCACGGAAGGGAGCAGAGTCCACCAGCTGGAAAGTGTAAGGATATAGAGTCACCCAGCACGCAGACAAAACCCAGAAAGGCAAGAAAGAACCCTAAACTGAGAAGCTGGTCCTTAGAATGGCCAGGTACTAATCTAAAATATATAGACGTACAGATCAGGGACAGGAGAGATAATGTAGTAATAACAAGCCAGAGGTCGGTACACGAGATAAACATATGCCAAGGGATAATGCAGAAAACACAGTCAATATACAAGCCAGAAGTCAAACCAGAAAACCAATATGCATAAGCTATAGAAACGTGCTGAGGGCTAGAAATAACCACGTCAGGGCCCAGAGCACAGACTGTGACTGATATTTAAAGGCCTAGATCCCTGACCAGGTGCGGCAATCAAAGTGGCCTGATTCAGAGACTGGCACCCTCTCTGTTGGGAAGGCCGCACTGCAGGAGCACCAGCAGGCATGACAGAAAGGCAGCAGCTGCAATGCGAGTAATTTTGCTAAGCTGGCATTTAGATGCTGTGCTTGGGGATGGTTGGGACTATATTTTTTCTTACGCTGCAGCAGCTGCGTCAACATAATCTGATTGCGTAAATCTTCAGATGATGGGATGATGTCACATTGTGAGGAAGGACCTGGTACAACCATTACTGTAGCATCATCCCTGTCGGTGGAGGTTGTAGGCAATGACATGGCAGGACATACAGTGGGGGTAGAGACAGATGAGGAGGAGGAGGACCTACGCAAAGTTTTGCGCCAACGGGATGTGTGGCAGTTGTTCATATGTCGCCTCAAGCACGTGGTACCCAAGTGTCCGGTATCTTTCCAACGCTTAAGCCTCATCTGACATAGATTACAAATAGCAACGCTGCGCTCTACTGCACATTTCTTAAAGAACTCCCAGACAACAGAGTTCCTGCATGTGTTCTTTGAGACAATAGCGCTCTGCACCGGAGCAGCTCTGACATGTGATGCCTTGGACTGGCTAGTGCTACGGTTGGTCACAGAGGATGTTGTGCCTTGTCTTTGCTGTGCCTCCTCCTCCCCCTCTTCCTCACTTAATTCCTCTGTTCGATCAGGCACCCAGGTGGAGTCAGTGACCTCATCATCATTGTCATCATAATCACCCCCTATCTCCTCGTCACTGGAGCCAACTTGGCAGCATGCTGCAGCTGCTGGGGCAACATGAGTGCAAAGTTATTTGTATGTCATCACTGGCACCCCCTTCCTCTAGGTTGATTATACTCGCTTCCTCAACCTCAGAGATTGAATCAGAGCACGGTACTTGCTGCGCATTCTCAAGCAGCATGTCACTGACATTGTAGTCAAACAATTCAGCTGACTCCTCCGTGTGTGATAGCGAGGCTACGGCAGGAGTAGCTGTGGACATGGAGGCTGCATTAGATGCTTTGGCAGCTGAGGTGGACTGTAAAGCACTAGAAGCCTGGCTGGCAGAGGACTCGGAGGATGAGGATAGCCTGGTTAGCCAATCCACCAAGTCCTCTGTATGTTGCTGCTGCTTAAGACGGCCAGCACCAGTTAGAAAGGACAAGCGTGCCCCTGCAGAGGATGCACCACGTCCACCACGACCAGAGGCACAGCCTCCCGACACGGGCTGCTTGCCCTCTTATCTGTGTCTGGGAGCGTCTGCCTGTCCTTTTTGTTCTTTCAGACATGGTGAGTGATATATAGATTAATATATACAGAACTCTGATTCAACTCTGGTATAAAGATTAAAGATTTAAAGAACTCTGGTATAACTCAGTGAGACACCCTGATAGCTGGCAGCCAGTGACAAGACACAGATTACAAGTCTCAGACACCTCCTATAAATCAGTGAGACCCCTTGATGGGTGGCAGTGAAACCTCCTATAAATCAGTGAGACCCCTTGATGGGTGGCAGCCAGTGAGAACACACGGATTATAACAATTCCCAAATGTTTTGTAGAAATTAGTGAGCCCCAAAATACTGCGTGGTACTGGCTGTGTGACAAGAGACAGTTCACCTCAATTCACAAATGTTTTAAAGAAATTAGTGAGCCCCAAAATACTGCGTGTAACTGGCTGTGTGAAAAGAGACAGATTACCTCAATTCACAAATGTTTTGTAGAAATTAGTGAGCCTCAAAATACTGCGTGGTACTGGCTGTGTGACAAGACACAGATCACCTCAATTCACAAATGTTTTGTAGAAATTAGTGAGCCCCAAAATACTGCGTGGTACTAGCTGTGTGACGAGAGACAGATCACCTCAATTCTCAAATGTTTTAAAGAAATTAGTGAGCCCCAAAATACTGCATGGTACTGGCTGTGTGACAAGAGACAGTTCACCTCAATTCACAAATGTTTTAAAGAAATTAGTGAGCCCCAAAATACTGCGTGGTACTGGCTGTGTGACAAGAGACAGATTACCTCAATTCACAAATGTTTTGTAGAAATTAGTGAGGCCCAAAATACTGCGTGGTACTGGCTGTGTGACAAGACACAGATCACCTCAATTCACAAATGTTTTGTAGAAATTAGTGAGCCCCAAAATACTGCGTTGTACTGGGTGTTTGACAAGAGACAGATTACCTCAATTCACAAATGTTTTAAAGAAATTAGTGAGCCCCAAAATACTGTGTGGTACTGGCTGTGTGACAAGAGACAGATCACCTCAATTCACAAATGTTTTAAAGAAATTAGTGACCCCAAAATACTGCGTGGTACTGGCTGTGTGACAAGAGACAGATCACCTCAATTCACAAATGTTTTAAAGAAATTAGTGACCCCAAAATACTGCGTGGTACTGGCGGTGTGACAAGAGACAGATCGCCTCAATTCCCAAATGTTTTGTAGAAATTAGTGAGCCCCAAAATACTGTGTGGTACTGGCTGTGTGACAAGAGACAGATCCCCTCAATTCTCAAATGTTTTAAAGAAATTAGTGAGCCCCAAAATACTGCATGGTACTGGCTGTGTGACAAGAGACAGTTCACCTCAATTCACAAATGTTTTAAAGAAATTAGTGAGCCCCAAAATACTGCGTGGTACTGGCGGTGTGACAAGAGACAGATCGCCTCAATTCCCAAATGTTTTGTAGAAATTAGTGAGCCCCAAAATACTGTGTGGTACTGGCTGTGTGACAAGAGACAGATCCCCTCAATTCACAAATATTTTAAAGAAATTTGTAACCCCCAAAAAGACTTTCTGGCACAGTGACAAAACACAGAAGATCACCTCAATTCACAAATGTTTTAAAGAAATTTTTAACCCCCAAAATACTTGCTGACTGTGTGACAAGACACAGAAGATCACCTCAATTCACAAATGTTTTAAAGAAATTTGTAACCCCAAAAAGACTTGCTGGCACAGTGACAAGACACAGAAGATCACCTCAATTCACAAATGTTTTAAAGAATTTGTAACCCCAAAAAGACTTGCTGGCACAGTGACAAGACACAGAAGATCACCTCAATTCACAAATGTTTCAAAGAAATTTTTAACCCCCAAAATACTTGCTGGCTGTGTGACAAGACACAGAAGATCACCTCAATTCACAAATGCTTTAAAGAAATTTGTAACCCCCAAAAAGACTTGCTGGCACAGTGACAAGACACAGAAGATCACCTCAATTCACAAATGTTTTAAAGAAATTTGTAACCCCAAAAAAACTTGCTGGCACAGTGACAAGACACACATCAGCTAATTCCCTGATATTTTGTAGAAATGAGACCCCCAGACCCCCCCAGTAGCGTGGCAGACCGGCAGTAACAACACACAACAATCTCCTCTGAAATCTCCTCTCAAAATGCGTGCTGTAGCTATGCGTGGAAACGTGATATAGTGTGCTGCAGGACTACGGGAAAATTTGCCCAATCAGGACTCTGAGCCGTGATTGGCATACTGTTTAACCTGTCTTGCACCAGACCTGTGGTCAGGTGCAAGGCTGTAGCCAATTACGAGCTTCAGGCCAGTGGGAAAATGCATTGTGGCCTATTGTGATGCATTGTGGTCAATCCGAACCGAACCGAACACCTCATCCCTACTGGAGATACGGTCTCCAGTACTGCACACAGTGCTCCAAGTGATGTGTGTTTTTTACAAACAACTCAATTTTGGTTTCATCTGTCCACAGAATATTTTGCCAGTAGTGCTGTGGAACATCCAGGTGCTCTTTCGCAAACTTCAAATGTGCTACAATATTCTTTTTGGACATCAATGTCTTCCTCCGTGGTGTCCTCCCATGTACTCCATTCTTGTTTAATGTTTTCCTTATTGTAGATGTGTCAACAAAAATGTTAGCATGTGCCAGAGATTTCTGTAAGTCTTTAGCTGACACTCTAGGATTCTTCTTTACCTCATTAAGCATTATGCGATGTGCTCTTGCAGTCATCTTTACAGGATGACCACGCCTATGGAGAGTAGCAACAGTGCTGAACTTTCTCCATTTGTAGACAGTCTGTCTTACCGTGGACACATGAACATCAAGGCTTTTGGAGATAGTTTTGTAACCCTTATCAGCTTCATGCAAGTCAACAATTCTTGATCGTAGGTCTTCTGAGAGCTCTTTTCTGCGAGGCATGGTTCACATCAGGCAGTGCTTCTTGAAACCAGTAAACCCAAAACTGGTGTGTGTTTTTAAAGGGCAGGACAGCTTTCAGCAACACATCCAATAATATCACACTGATTGGACTCAAGGTTGGCTCACTCCTGGCTCCAATTAGCTCTTGGAGAAGTCATTAGGCTAGGGGATCACATACTTTTTCCACCCTGCACTGTGAATGTTTACATAACAAGGAAAAAAAGTGTCATCTGCGCTCGTTTCTATGTATTCCATGTACAACAAAACACTATGACGTTTTGGTTTGTTTCAATGGCCATTGCAACGTAAGCTCACTCGCCACTTCAAGGCACCTCTTTAGAGTGAGTACCTAACAATTGTAACCAAAAAGGCCGCTCTACTGAGCAGCTCCAAGCCCCTCCTGCTGCTTTTCAGCAAAGGAGAGGCAAAGAGGCATTTTTTTCTGTATTTATGTATATCATGCTTGTAACACCAGTCCGTCGTTTTGCAGCTGTTCCTCTTTCCATGTTTTTGTTTTTAATCCCAAATGGGAAGTGTTTGGTGCGTGTATAAATAAAACCCGCCATATCTTTGCCTCTCCTTTGCTGAAAACCAGCAGGAGGGACTTGGAGCTGCTCAGTAGAGCGGCCTTTTTGGTTACAATTGTTAGGTACTCACTCTAAAGAGGTGCCTTGAAGTGGCGAGTGAGCTTACGTTGCAATGGCCATTGAAACAAACCAAAACCTCATAGTGTTTTGTTGTACATGGAATACATAGAAACGAGAGCAGATGACACTTTTTTTCTTAGTCATGTTTTATACATTAACTGTGCTGTTACTCCTGGCAGTTGCTGCCGCTCTGGTGAGTATGGGTGAGACGCCATTTTTTTCTGTATTTATGTATATCATGCTTGTAACACCAGTCCGTCATTTTGCAGCTGTTCCTCTTTCCATGTTTTTGTTTTTAATCCCAAATGGGAAGTGTTTGGTGCGTGTATAAATAAAACCCACCATATCTTTGCTAGGGATGAGCCGAACACTCCCCGAGTTCGGTTCGAGCCCGAACCCGAACTTCCCATTTGTTCGGGACCGAACCCGAACCCGAAACCCCATGCAAGTCAATGGGGCTGAAAATTAGGTTTTTTAGAGTGCCCTCCAAGAGGGCATATATGCTACATATTTGCCATAAAAGGTGTATGGGGGTCCGGGTAGTGCCCTGGGGGACAGGAAACAAGGACAAAAAGTAAAAAAATAACGTTTTTAAAGGGACAGTGAGTTTTCCATGAAATAAGGGTTAAAAATAAAAACGAAAAATTCCTTCAAATATCGTGCCTAGGAGGTCCCCATAACCTGCCCGTGAAGTGGCGGATTTCTAGGATGTATCGAAACACTTAAAAACAAATAAATGACGTTTCATATGACGGTAAATGCTTTTCCTTTAATCTATCCATAAACAACTGCTTGGGGCGGCAGCCTGTATGAAAAGACATTTTAGGACGCGCAGAAAAAGTTTAGTGTTTTTTTGGGCTAAATTATTGTGAAACTTATGCAGGCTTTGGATGAAAGTAACAATAGGTGCTTTAAAATTGGGCTTTTAGCGTCGGCAACAGTGCCGTCACACCGTAACCCCTCTGAGGATATGAATCTGATACAGGCGTCAATGGCAGTGCACCCAGATATTGTGCCTTTAGTGCCAGGCATGCAAGTACTATCATACAGTAACCCCTCTGTGGTATTGTGGAAGAGTGCAGGGGTGGACCATGCGATCCTATATTGAAAAGTGTTTTTTTTTAATCTGTTAATGGGCGTCAGTGCACCCAGATATTGTGCCTTTAATGCCAGGCCAGCAAGTATCATCATACAGTAACCCCTCTGTGTTATTGTGGAAGAGTGCAGGGGTGAACCTTGAGGTCCTATATTAAAAAGATATGCATCTGGTTAAGGCGTCAGTGCACCCAGATATTGTGCCTTTGGTGCCAGGCCAGCAAGTATCATCATACAGTAACCCCTCTGTAGTATTGTGGAAGAGTGCAGGGGTGGACCTTGCAGTCCTATATTAAAAAGATATGCATCTGGTTAAGGCGTCAGTGCACCCAGATATTCTGCCTTTGGTGCAAGACTGCCAGGGCAGCAAGTATCATCATACAGTAACCCCTCTGTGGTATTGTGGAAGAGTGCAGGGGTGGACCATGTGGTCCTATATTGAAAAGAGTTTTTATTTATCTGTTAATGGGCGTCAGTGCACCCAGATATTGTGCCTTTAATGCCAGGCCAGCAAGTATCATCATACAGTAACCCCTCTGTGGTATTGTGGAAGAGTGCAGGGGTGGACCATGTGGTCCTTTATTGAAAAGTTTTTGATCTGGTAATGGGCGTCAGTGCACCCAGATATTGTGCCTTTAATGCCATGCCAGCAAGTATCATCATACAGTAACCCCTCTGTGTTATTGTGGAAGAGTGCAGGGTTGGACCCTGCTGTTCAAAAAATTAAAATGATATAAATCTGGCACAGGCGTCAGTGCAGCCAAATATTGTGCCTTTCATGGCAGCAAGTGCATTCACACCGTAACCCTTTTGTGGTATTGTGGAAGAGTTCAGTGCCGGAGGTTTTGTGCATGCAGAAGACATACCCGATCTATTCCGCTACTTCGGCATCAGGGGATTGATAGCTGCTGATCCAGGACTGATTCATTTTTATAAATGTCAGAAGGTCTACAGAGTCGGTGGACAAACGCACTCTTTTGTCTGTGACAAAACCTCCAGCGGCACTGAACGTCCTTTCGGAAAGCACGCTAGATGCAGGGCAACCTAGTAGCTGCATAGCATATTGGCTAAGTTCTGGCCAGTGATCCAATCTCAACACCCAGTAAGCCAGTGGATCATCTGCTGGAAAGGTATCCAGGTCTGCCCTTGCCCCTAGATAGTCCTGCACCATATGGTGAAGACGATACATTTGACGTCCCTGGGCGTCGAGGACTAAAAAAATTTAAAAATGCATCGGTCAAACGGCCCTGGCCTTCACCGCTATTCCTCTGATCACCTGCAGCCTCAAAAGCACGTGTGTCAGCACTTGGTAATCTAACAGTGCCTGGAAAGGTGTTACACAAGTTTCGCTTTAGAGCGTCCTCAAGTCTTGTCATCCTGTGCTCCCTCTGTGCGGGCAGGATGAGCTCTGCAACTTTCCCCTTGTATCGTGGATCAAGAAGGGTTGCCAACCAGTAATGATCCCTCTCCTTGATAGCACGAATCCTGGAGTCCTTTAGCAGGCTTTGCATCATTAGGGAGCCCATGCAGCGTAGGTTGGAGGTGGCATTAGCTGCCGAGTCTTCCTGGTCAATGAGGATGACCGTATCGTGCACTTCCTCCTCCCAGCCACGCACAAGCCCTTCTGTTTCTGGGCACACAAAACCCTGCCTTGAGGAATCCCCACCTTCAATGACTCCTCCGTGTGTGATAGCGAGGCTACGGCAGGAGTAGCTGTGGACATGGAGGCTGCATTAGATGCTTTGGCAGCTGAGGTGGACTGTAAAGCATTAGAAGCCTGGCTGGCAGAGGACTCGGAGGATGAGGATAGCCTGGTTAGCCAATCCACCAAGTCCTCTGTATGTTGCTGCTGCTTAAGACGGCCAGCACCAGTTAGAAAGGACAAGCGTGCCCCTGCAGAGGATGCAACACGTCCACCACGACCAGAGACACAGCCTCCCGACACAGGGGCTGCTTGCCCTCTTATCTGTGGCTGGGAGCGTCTGCCTGTCCTTTTTGTTCTTTCAGACATGGTGAGTGATATATAGATTAATATATACAGAACTCTGATTCAACTCTCGTATAAAGATTTAAATAACTCTGGTATAACTCAGTGAGACACACTGATAGCTGGCAGCCAGTGACAAGAGACAGATCACCTTAATTCACAAATGTTTTAAATAAATTAGTGAGCCCCAAAATACAGCGTGGTACTGTTTGTGTGACAAGACACAGATCACCTTAATTCACAAGTGTTTTAAAGAAATTAGTGAGCCCCAAAATACAGCGTGGTACTGTTTGTATGATGAGACACAGAATATCACCTTAATTCCCAAGTGTTTTAATGAAATTAGTGAGCCCCAAAATACAGCATGGTACTGTTTGTGTGACGAGACACAGATCACCTTAATTCACAAGTGTTTTAAAGAAATTAGTGAGCCCCAAAAAACTTGCTGGCTGTGTGACGAGACACAGAAGATCACCTTAATTCATAAGTGTTTTAAAGAAATTAGTGAGCCCTAAAATACAGCGTTGTACTGTTTGTATGACGAGACACAGATCACCTTAATTCCCAAGTGTTTTAAATAAATTAGTGAGCCCCAAAATACAGCGTGGTACTGTTTGTGTGACGAGACACAGATCACCTTAATTCACAAGTGTTTTAAAGAAATTAGCGAGCCCCATAAAAACTTGCTGGCTGTGTGACGAGACACAGAAGATCACCTTAATTCCCAAGTGTTTTATAGAAATTAGTGAGCCCCAAAATACAGCGTGGTACTGTTTGTGTGACGAGACACAGATCAACTTAATTCACAAGTGTTTTAAAGAAATTAGTAAGCCCCAAAATACAGCGTGGTACTGTTTTTATGACGAGACACAGATCACCTTAATTCCCAAGTGTTTTAAAGAAATTAGTGAGCCCCAAAAAAACTTGCTGGCTGTGTGACGAGATACAGAAGATCACCTTGATTCACAAGTGTTTTAAAGAAATTGGTGAGCCCCAAAATACAGCGTGGTACTGTTTGTGTGACGAGACACAGATCACCTTAATTCACAAGTGTTTTAAAGAAATTAGTGAGCCCCAAAAAAACTTGCTGGCTGTGTGACGAGACACAGAAGATCACCTTAATTCATAAGTGTTTTAAAGAAATTAGTAAGCCCTAAAATACAGCGTGGTACTGTTTGTATGACGAGACACAGATCACCTTAATTCCCAAGTGTTTTAAAGAAATGAGTGAGCCCCAAAATACAGCGTGGTACTGTTTTTATGACGAGACACAGATCACCTTAATTCCCAAGTGTTTTAAAGAAATTAGTGAGCCCCAAAAAAACTTGCTGGATGTGTGACGAGACACAGAAGATCACCTTAATTCCCAAGTGTTTTAAAGAATTAGTGAGCCAAAATACAGCGTGGTACTGTTTGTGTGACGAGACACAGATCACCTTAATTCCCAAGTGTTTTAAAGAAATTAGTGAGCCCCAAAAAAACTTGCTGGCTGTGTGACGAGATACAGAAGATCACCTTGATTCACAAGTGTTTTAAAGAAATTGGTGAGCCCCAAAATACAGCGTGGTACTGTTTGTGTGACGAGACACAGATCACCTTAATTCACAAGTGTTTTAAAGAATTTAGTGAGCCCCAAAATACAGCGTGGTACTTTTTGTATAACGAGACACAGATCACCTTAATTCACAAGTGTTTTAAAGAAATTAGTGAGCCCCGAAAAAACTTGCTGGCTGTGTGACGAGACACAGAAGATCACCTTGATTCACAAGTGTTTTAAAGAAATTAGTGAGCCCCAAAATACAGCGTGGTACTGTTTGTATGACGAGACACAGATCACCTTAATTCACAAGTGTTTTAAAGAAATTAATAAGTCCCAAAATACAGCGTGGTACTGTTTGTGTGACGAGACATAGATCAACTTAATTCACAAGTGTTTTAAAGAAATTATTGAGCCCCAAAAAGATTTGCTGGCATAGTGACAAGACCCAGAAAATCACCTCAATTCACAAATGTCTTAAATAAAGTTGTAAACCCCAAAAAAACTTGCTGGCACAGTGACAAGACACACATCACCTAAATTCCCTGATATTTGGTATAAATGAGACCCAAAAAGATTTGCTGGCACAGTGACAAGACCCAGAAAATCACCTCAATTCACAAATGTTTTAAGCAAAGTTGTAAACCCCAAAAAAACTTGCTGGCACAGTGACAAGACACACGTCACCTAAATTCCCTGATATTTGATCGAAATGAGACCCCCCAGACACCCCAGTAGCGTGGCAGACCGGCAGTAACAACACACACAACTATCTCCTTTGAAATCTCCTCTGAAATGCGTGCAGAAGCGCTGCCTGGCAACCTTATATAGTGTGCTGCGGGACTTAGCTCTGTGAGCCCATGATTGGGCAAAATTTGCCCAATCAGGACTCTGAGCGGTGATTGGCATAGTGTTCAACCAGTCTTGCACCAGACCTGTGGTCAGATGCAAAGCTGTAGCCAATTAGGAGCTTCAGGCAGTGGGAAAATGCATTGTAGTCTATTGTGGTCGAACATGCGGCGAACACCTGGAAATGTTCGGGGTTCGCGATCCGCTTGAACAGGCTAAGTTCGGGTCGAACCCCGAACCGTCCGAACCCAAACAGCTCATCCCTAGCGTTGATCAGTCAGTCAGGACTTTCGCGTTTACAGTCCTGGCCGAAATTGTTGGCACCCCAGACATTTTTCCAGAAAATCAAGTATTTCTCACAGAAGAGTATTGCAGTAACACATGTTTTGCTATACACATGTTTATTCCCTTTGTGTGTATTGGAACAAAACAAAAAAAGTGAGGAGAAAAAGCAAATTGGACATAATGTCACACAAAACTCCAAAAATGGGCTGTACAAAATTCTTGGCACCCTTTCAAAATTGTGGATAAATAAGATTGTTTCAAGCATGTGATGCTCCTGTAAACTCACCTGGGGCAAGTAACAGGTGTGGGCAATATAAAAATCACACCTGAAAGCAGATAAAAAGGAGAGACGTTCACTTAGTCTTTGCATTGTGTGTCTGTGTGTGCCACACTAAGCATGGACAACCGAAAGAGGAGAAGAGAACTGTCTGAGAACTTGAGAACCGAAATTGTGGAAAAATATCAACAATCTCAAGGTTACAAGTCCATCTCCAGAGATCTAGATTTGCCTCTGTCCACAGTGCGCAACATTATCAAGAAGTTTGCAACCCATGGCACTGTAGCTAATCTCTCTGTGGGTGGACGGAAGAGAAAAATTTATGAAAGGTTGCAACGCAGGATAGTCCGGATGGTGGATAAGCATCCCCAAACAAGTTCCAAAGAAATTCAAGCTGTCCTGCAGGCTCAGGGAGCATCAGTGTCAGCGCGAACTATCCGTCGACATTTAAATGAAATGAAACGCTATGGCAGGAGACCCTGGAGGACACCACTGCTGACACAGAGACATAAAAAAGCAAGACTACAGTTTGCCAAAATTTACTTGAGTAAGCCAAAATCCTTCTGGGAAAATGTCTTGTGGACAGATGAGACCAAGATAGAGCTTTTTGGTAAAGCACATCATTCTACTGTTTATTGAAAACGGAATGAGGCCTACAAAGAAAAGAACACAGTACCTACAGTGAAATATGGTGGAGGTTCAATGATGTTTTGGGGTTGTTTTGCTGCCTCTGGCACTGGGTGCCTTGAATGTGTGCAAGGCATCATGAAATCTGAGGATTACCAAAGGATTTTGGGTCCCACTGTAGAGCCCAGTGTCAGAAAGCTGGGTTTGCGTCCTTGATCTTGGGTCTTCCAGCAGGACAATGACCCCAAACATACGTCAAAAAGCACCCAGAAATGGATGGCAACAAAGCGCTGGAGAGTCCTGAAGTGGCCAGCAATGAGTCCAGATCTAAATCCCATTGAACACCTGTGGAGAGATCTTAAAATTGCTGTTGGGAAAAGGCGCCCTTCCAATAAGAGAGACCTGGAGCAGTTTGCAAAGTAAGAGTGGTCCAAAATTCCGGGTGAGAGGTGTAAGAAGCTTATTGATGGTTATAGGAAGCGACTGATTTCAGTTATTTTTTCCAAAGGGTGTGCAACCAAATATTAAGTTAAGGGTGCCAAGAATTTTGTCCAGACCATTTTTGGAGTTTTGTGTGACATTATGTCCAATTAGCTTTTTTGCCTCCCTTTTTTTGTTTTGTTCCAATACACACAAAGGGAATAAACATGTGTGTAGCGCTCACTCCCGGAGGAGCCGCTGAATTTGAACCTCGGGTCAGTCTCCCCGCACTAGGGAATAAATATACTCCAGCACCGTCGTGGATTTTATAAATTATATAGTTTACTGAATAAACTGGCATATAATGAGTAACACGGTATATGTATATATATTTACAGTACTTCGTAATGCGGGAAACGCGCAGCTGAAAAGAAATACAATACTTCGTAATGCGAGAAACGCGCAGCGGAAAAGGAAAAATATATTTTTAACCCCCTTGGTGTTTGGAGAGTGAGTCCCGTACAGGTTATGTCCCAAGGAATGTATGTGTATGTGTGTATTGGTACCCGGGTACAATATTCAACTGGCCAGTGAATTATTTATGAGATATCTTCGACTAGTCACGTTGGGGCCCTGTGGGTTTTGAACAAACTGCAGCGTGCTTTAAAATTTCACAACGGCCTGGAATGCCTCTCACCCATCTGCCAGATACTCTGTGCTCCCCTCGACCCAGGACGTCTCTCCGCTCGATTTTGACTGGGATTCTCTGTTACACCGGATCCGCTGTCTTGCTTGTCTGTATCTGCCACAAGATGTCCAGCTCACCGCCTGCACTCCCTGTTAGATCGATCTGCGGTTCTCCTAACTCTGGGTCCTCCAGCTCACTCTGTATCAGCGTGGGTTACTGCGGTGGATCACTGGGTCTTCGTATAATATGGGGGAAAAACCCGGTCTCCAGCTCTGTCAGGCCGCACCTGCGCTCCGGCCTGGTCGCTATCACGTTCAGCTACACTGCATCTTGCTCCTCTCAATCCTAGGCACGCTCTGCCAGCTCTTTCCACGAGGCTCAGGATGTCAGTGTCTCTCTCCCACCCACTTCCTGTCCCCGCCCGCAAAGCATGCTGGAAAATGTAGTCCCAATGTTCAGTGTCTCACATCGCGCTTGTCTCCCTCCGGTGGCCAAAAACAAGTACTACAGTGACAGGGAATTTAAAACCAGCGCTACATGTGTATAGCAAAACATGTGTTACTGCAATACTTTTCTGTGAGAAATACTTGATTTTCTGGAAAAATGTCTGGGGTGCCAACAATTTCAGCCATGACTGTATATATATATATAGATAGAATTCACTTTTTAAAGTGCTGATCTTTGGCTGCTGTCAGCAATTAATTTTAAAATAAACAGACAGCCTTATGACTACAGCAGCATACAGCTGCCTGTGTTGAGACACGGCTGATGTTGGGGCCAGTTCACTGAATTTCTTTCTCCTTCTGGCACACAGAGGGTTAAGGGCTGCCCTGCACACACTGCTGGCCACAGAAGATCGGGGGTGGGGCAGCCAGCGTCTAAGAAGCAGCTAGGCTCCCTGCTCTGCAAATTGTCCAGCAGAGTCTCACATCGGGATGGGCTTTCTGGCAGGTTTTCTGTCCCCCTAGAACCCCCCCCCCCACTGCCGCTAACCCCTGCTGTGCGGAGTCAGACAGGTTCACTTCATTAACGGCGCCGGACCAGACACAAGCAAGGATTGTCCAAACACGAGTCTCTTCAGGAAAGGCAAGAGTTTATTGTGTCGTCACACAAGTGCTCACACAGGATTGAATCGCTTAGAGTGAGCCCCGATTAACAGAGACATGAGGTTTTATGCCCCAAATACATAATTAGGTACATCCCCATTAGCCCACCTCCCTATGACACTCTATTCCACCCCGTGGGTTAATACCTCCCATCTTAATTCGAACACAAAGAACATTCCACATATAACTATAAATTGATACAGCTTCTCGTTAGTTTGACAGTCCGTGATTTGTTTGTGCTGTCTTTCTCTGGGAGTGCCTCCCTCCCTATCGGCTATGTTTATTCAGATGGCCTGGGGCCCGGTCTTCTATACTCCTTCGTCTTTCCGCGGGCCCTAACGACCTTGGAGTCGCTTTTCTCCTCCGTGCAGGAACAGACAGAGACTCTTTCATAAAGCTAATTGCTTTTCTGCTAATCTAAACGCATTCCTAAGTTTCTACGTAACCTCATTCTAGTCTCAGCTACAAACCTGTCTAGTTATATACAAGTGAACCAATATTCTGAACAAGATGGCCGCCTGTGTACAATGGCGGCCGTCTTCCAGCCTATTTCCCTTCACTGCAGCTGCAGAAAGCAGACTTAATGCTTTAAATTGCACAGTGCAGTCTACAATTGAGCACAGACTGCACTCTGCAAATTAAAGCTTTAAGTCTGCTTTCTGCAGTTGCAGGGATTAATGGCAGTGGGGGGGGGGGTTCTAGGGGGACAGAAAACCTGCCTGAAATCCCCTCCCGATGTCATACACAGCCTCTGCCGGGACAATTTGCAGAGCAGGGACTGGGAGCCGTGGGAAGGGAGTGCAGAGAGGATCCCAGTAGCAGCCAGTGAGCGGGTGGGAGATTTTGCGCCCCTCCCCTCAGCAGCGTAAATCACCAGCCTCTCCTGCTTGTCCGGAAGCGCTGGCTCCCAGGCTGCAGAGAGAGATGCTGGCTGTGCCTGTGTGTTCGCGGCAGAAAATATCAGATGGCATCGGGAGAGCTGCAGCTCATCCTGCTTCCATCTGATATTTTCGGCCATTTTCTATCAGCCGAATGCCGAAAGAGGCATTTTCAGCCAATAGCTTTCGGCCTCCGATATATCGGTGCACCCCTAAATTTTATGACTTTGTAATTGGAGTTGAAATTTTGATTATTTCTTCACATAGGCCTATCTTTCGTTTTGGGTCTACCGCATACCCCAGTTTGACTTATTGCCATAAAAGTGTTTATATTTGAAATGTTGACACCCCAAGGTATCGCATATGGAGTGTTTTGATGCCATGGATACAACGGTTTTACAACCATGTCCCCCATGCATAGGTTTGCCAAGATTTTGGCAAAATACAACACCAATTGTAGAATATAAAAATGTAGGAATAAAATTTAAAAATCTGGTGCAGTAAAAGTAAAAAACTGAACTAACTAACTAGACTGTAAGAAAAAATAGAAAGGAAAAAAGAATTACAGATCACGCACAGTGTGATACAGCTTGAAACAATCCCCAAGACACAGACCGGGTTGTCCAGGGTATTCTGGCAGTAAAAGGTTGTGTCTCTCCTCTGCCCAATTTTGAAACAAACCCTGCATCTTTTTTGGGGTCTCAGTTTGCCCTCAGTAAGGGGGATTTTATAAATAAAATGCGTAGCCCCAACTCTGTCCCCCATCACCGCCTGGGGAGCAGGTGCATCCTGGTGCAAAATCCTCAAAATGACCTGGAGCTGAAACTGTAAAAAGGACAGTGTCACTCCGAGGTTTGCTTTTTTGCAGAGCAAAAAGCCATTATGGGTTGCAATTTGCATCAGGTAAATTGCAGCCTTTTTGTACCAGGCCCTTGACTTCCTGATAATTTGGTAGGGCTGGAGCAGCGGATATGCCAGATCAACTCCACCCATATGCCGGTTCTAGGCTTTGATGCACACTGGCTTCCTTATACTCTCAACTCTGCCACGTACAGAGACCTCCACAGACCTCTCAGAGTGGATGGTGGTTAGAAGGTATACGTCCTTCTTGTCTCTGTACTTGACTGCCAGCAGCTCCTCTTGGCGCAGAGCTGAGGCCTCCCCCCTTTTTACCCGGGTGCGGGCAAGTTGTGCTGGGAAACCTACGCGGTTCTTGCGAACAGTACCGCATGCTACTGTATCAAAACAATACGGCAACTTGAACAAAGGGACACTTGTATAAAAATTATCAACATCCAAGTGGTACCCTTTGTTCATCAGGGGAAAAAATAGGTCCCACACAATCTTGCCACTGGTTCCCAGGTGTTCTGGGCAACCTGGAGGGTCAAGACTGCTATCCTTTCCCTCGTACACCCAGAAGGATTGAGTATACCCACTCTCGCTGTCACAGAGCTTATACACCTTCACTCCATACCTGGAGCGTTTGGAAGGAATATACTGCTTGAATCCCAGCCTTCCCTTATATTTCATTCGGGATTCATCCACACAGATATTCCTTCCAGGTGTATAAGCCTCTGCAAACCTGGCGGCGAAGTGGGTAATCAGGGGACGGATTTTATACACCCTGTCAAACTGGGGATGCTCTCTAGGGGGGCACAGGCTGTTGTCACTGATGTGCGTGAAACGCAAAATGTTTTCATACCTTCTACGTGACATTGATTGGGGGTAAATAGGGGTAGAGCAGATGGGGCAACTGCTCCAGTAGGAGCGAATTGAGGGCTTCTTTATGATGCCGATCAACATAGTTAGTGCCCAGAATTTCAGAAATTCTGGCACATATAGGGGGGTCCATTGCTGCCTTGCCAAATATGAGTCTGGCTTCGCAGGACAATGCTGATGGGCATACAGTTTTGTTTGTGTTAGATTTTAATTTCCTGTAAATATAATAAATATTTAGTCTTAAAAAGCCGGTTCTTATAAATGGGCTGTGAAATTCCCCCCCTCCATTTTGTTAGTGTCAATACTGAATAGATCGTTCTTCCTTCTATAGGATATGAGCTGTGGCCGATTTCCTGTTATGTTCAGTGCAGGAAAATGTGCGCAGAAGCGGGAAGATGGGAAAAGGGTCTCGTGAACCATATATGGTAGTACTTTACTGAGTGGCTAAACTTTGATGTTGTAATGTATCTGTACACTGATTGGCTATAAATTCTGTGTATTTTAATAAATAGATCTGGCTTAACGAGGAAAGCCAGACTTCTGAGAAAGACCAATACAGTTTTGTGATTGATTCTTTTTGGGGGTCTCCGCCATGGCGTAGTGCAGCTCTTACTTTGGTTTTGATATATAGAAGAAACTTGGAAAAGGTTTATGGTAATTATAATGAATAATAGAATTTTTCAGTTGTTGTCTGAAGTGGGATTTGCCATTCAGATGTATTTTTATTTAAAGTGTATCTTTACATTTGAATGTATTCTTAACATTTGCTTGTTCAGATTTTGCGAACTTGCCTCCAGGCTTGGTTTCCTTGAGTTAAAGCTATGGTTCAGAGCTTGTTGATTTTTTTTTTTTATTTTTATTTTTTTTTTTTTTTGGTGCAAGGTTGGACTCTTGATTTGTTTTTGTCATTTTATGTATTGTAGTAAAGGAAAATCGTTTGAGGACCTCACGTGTGTTTGAACTCGCCCGGTGTGTTGAGTATTTGTATTTGCTGGAAATTGAACTCATAAAAAAAAGAAACGAGATGTTTCTAGTTGTTTTTGTCTCCGTTCTGTGTCTATCTTGTACTTCAATTCTGGTGTTTCTGGGTCGTCCATATCTTGTAATTGTGAGAATTTTATTTTAACTGATTAGATTTTCTTCTTGTATATCAACTGATTTAATCTCCCATTGAGAGACAGGTTTTTTTTCCTTAATTTTTTATTTTTATTTTCTTGCGCGCTGCTGCCATTTTTTTTTTCTTTATTTTTTTTGCTGCATGTGTTTGCGCGCTGATTCTAAAGGATTTGCTAACTGTTTTTTTCTTTCAGATTGCATGTTTTGTTTTTTGTTTATTTTTATTTTGTTTCTGGCCATTGATTGCGTCTGTTTATTTAAATGTTTGTCTTTACTAACTATTAATGTATGTGTTTATCTTTGATGTTTTGTATTTCGTAGTTTTGATATTATGTTTTTTATATGTAATTTATGTATAGGGACTGCTTTTCGTAAACCAGGTTTCTTTGTTTCTGTGTTTTACTGCCTTGCCTCGTGTAAAAAAAAAAAAAAAAAAAAGGCACAGGAAATGGAGAACAGTGACTTTCAAAAGCGCCTGCTAACTTTTTTTTCTCTTTCTCATACATTCATTTTTTTCTCTCTTTGTTCTTTTTTTTATTTAATTAAAAAAAACTCTTTATTTGTAATGTATAATGTTATTATGTGTTTGTATAAGGATTTTTTTCTTTGAATGCTAGTAGTCTTTTAGCAGTGCAAGTTGGATAATGGAATATGTAGTTATTTTTGTTGTTCTGTGAGTATCTATTTGGGATAATTGAACAGTATATAAAAATGACATGTGTCTAATGCCTTGAAAGACTGTAGTAGCAGTTGAATTCTGGAGCTTTTAGTGCTTTATAAAACTGTAACTGTTGTGGAATTGGGCGCGGTTTGAGTGCTTCGGCGTGCGTACAGTAGTGGAAAGAAGAAAGTAATTATGGGAGCTTTATTTACTGTAAATGGATTATAAATTGATGTATGATATATATATAAAAAATTAGTGTATCAAGGTGATGGGCTCAAAGTTGTACATTTTCCCAAGAGAGGCGTGGTCGGTTATTTTCCTCTGGTCTTTGTTTGAGTCCAGCACTAAGGGATTGACCGCACCTTAATATAGGTTATAGGTTTTGCCAAAATGGCTGACTGAGATCATTTACAGTTTTGTAACTTGTATAATGGAATATATATGTAGGTTCATGTTTAGTTGTTTGGAATCTAAGAGGATGAAGTGATATAAAGCTGAAGGATTTGAGTGAAAGTTTAAAGGAAAGCGCCTACAGGTTTAGTAGCGCTGTACAAAGGAATTTAGGCAGATTTCAAATAAAGAAGGTGGTTTTTTTTGGTTTTATTTTAGTTGACTAAGGGAGATGGAAGGTTGTAGTTTGGTATCTGAGTATTGTTTGATTTGTTTTCTTTTTCTGCAGTGGTAGCCAGATGTCTAGTATTTTTTTGCTGTCTGATGTTTTTGTCTTTTGGGTGTGAAGTGCAATAGCGTATAACTTTGCCTCCATTGAATATTCTTGGAGGGAATAAAACAGGTTGTAAAATAGCTGCACAAACACCTCACGTTTGAATGTTTGTTTTTAACCAATATCCTTAATAAAGATTATTGATGTTTATTAAGAATCTTTTTCTCTGAGTTTCCTCTGAGAACTTTGTGCTAATTAACGCGTCAAGTTTTAAACATGCCCTTCTATACTTTCTTTCCCAGTTCATGATATTTTTGTTGTGTTTTTTTATTTGAATTGAAGTTCACATTCTTTTCCTAGTCTCCTCCATGTTGTCTCACTCATGACCCCTCCTCTCCTCCGTGTTGTCTCACTCATGACCCCTCCTCTCCTCCGTGTTGTCTCACTCATGACCACTCCTTTTCTTTGTGTCCAAAAATGTGTTGCATTTTTTTCTCCATTTTAAAAGTATTTTAACCATATGAATTTTAAAGTTTTTGACAGGTTAATAATACATTTTTTTTCCAAAGTTTTTACTTTAGGTGAAAATTACCCATGCATGCCAACTTTGCTCAAGCTAGATGGAAGATTATGCGATACCAATATTGATAAAGATGTTGGAATTGAAGGAAATTTACCCAAACACATTATCATTTCACATTGCAATGTTACATCAACCGGATAATAAGGAATTATCAGACACCAGGCAATAAAATAATCTATCGACAACTCATCAATAAATCATGCTATTTGTAGAAGATCATTGATTTGGAAATACAACTTAAGACATGTCAGTTTTACAAAACTGTTATTTTCAACCAATAAGACAGAAGACAAAGAAAGAAGATAATGTATTTTTATATTCTGATGTCGTCTAAGTAATAATTATTTTGTGTCTTTTATTATTTTATATTTTGTTATTTTTTTTGTTTAGTTACAATCAATATTGTTCAAAATTCCCTGACACATTTAGGATTATTGAAGATCACATCCAATTAAAATTAGAGTTCATTAATGTATTTAGGAACATATAATTTAATGCATTTGCATAAATACGTTTCATGACATATATAGTGGTAAATGGAAAGTTTTAATTCGATAAAATTAATGCTGTTTTTATTTTTTTTTTTTATTTCATTTGAGGATTGGTGTGTTTTATAAACGCCAGGTTTGTTTCACAACACCGAACAAGACTGAATAGGATAGTGATTAAAAATAAATAAAAAATATATATATATTTAATAAGGGTGGAATATGCACTTCGGCTATTTCCCTTTTGAGCCAAAGTTGCGTATATATATTTTTCTCTAACAATGAGTCAGAAGTAGTATAATTTTTTTATTGCGTGAGGCCGACAGGCTTCGCGGGGACATTTTGAAATTTATTATCTGTGTCTCTTCTTGTGTAAATTAACATTTTTATTGTTTTTCGTGCATTTGAGAGTGACAATGAATGAATGGATGTATATGATTAGCGGGGTATACCATATTTTCTTTTCTTTTTTATTTTCTTTATTGTTGCTAAAACCATATCACATCATCAAGAAACCTGACAGTCACAATGACTGCATATGGAACGAATCATGGACATTTTGTGTCAAGGTCAAAGGTCACAGGTAATAAGCAACCAGCGCAAAGAGACAGCTTGTTCAGGAGTCCCTATGGTGGGAGCTCTGATGACATTCAATGATTATGCGTCTCAAGCTGGGATGTTAAAAAAAAAGACCACACCCTGATCTCGCACTGTGGACTATGGTATTAGATTATGGAATATTTTTTTTTTTTATTTAATCCCCTAGATAAGTGTGAGAAAGGATTTAATTTGTGAAAATGAGAATGTATTTCTTGAATGTGTGTATGAATGCAGGTGTATATGCGTTTTGTGGAGTGAAGCTGAACATAGGAAAACACACAGATATAGATCTGACTCATGTTGATTTATTAGATAAATGAACTTTTACTTTCAAGTTATTATACTTTTCTTGTTCGGTGAATTATATTTTGGGAAATGGGAATAAATAGTTATTTAAGGTCTAGATTAGGTATTTTTGCCTACGCTCCAAGTGGTTCGCTGGAAGAGTGAATCTAGATAGATAAGTGTATTTTATGCTCATAAAGGGCCTCCTTGGGAATCCTTTTGTACATTATAAAGGTATTGAGGTATTTTAGGAGTAAATACCAGAATTTTTTTCTTCCCATCTGAGCATCTAGAATGATCTAAAGGTCTTAGGCAAGGACACTGTAGCCCAGGTTTAATTGTCTAAGTTTGGTTTATCTTTTAGATGATCACAGGTGATATGTGATCAAAGGAAAGAATTGTTAGATTTTAATTTCCTGTAAATATAATAAATATTTAGTCTTAAAAAGCCGGTTCTTATAAATGGGCTGTGAAATTCCCCCCCTCCATTTTTGTTAGTGTCAATACTGAATAGATCGTTCTTCCTTCTATAGGATATGAGCTGTGGCCGATTTCCTGTTATGTTCAGTGCAGGAAAATGTGCGCAGAAGCGGGAAGATGGGAAAAGGGTCTCGTGAACCATATATGGTAGTACTTTAACTGAGGGGCTAAACTTTGATGTTGTAATGTATCTGTACACTGATTGGCTATAAATTCTGTGTATTTTAATAAATAGATCTGGCTTAACGAGGAAAGCCAGACTTCTGAGAAAGACCAATACAGTTTTGTGATTGATTCTTTTTGGGGGTCTCCGCCATGGCGTAGCGCAGCTCTTACTTTGGTTTTGATATATAAGAAGAAACTTGGAAAAGGTTTATGGTAATTATAATGAATAGTAGAATTTTTCAGTTTGGGCAACAATGTGGCCCAACAAATCATCCCCCAGACACACCTGCAAAAACTGCGTGGCGGTAAATCCTGCAACATCAATATTGATGCCAGGATTTGCCGTGAAAGGAAGGATATCTGGCCTCTGGCGGTGAGGCACTACCCACTCCTCAGCTGGAGCAGGTGGTGGCTGGCAGGAGGTGGCCCCAGATCTGCATCAGAAACATCACTATGAGATACATCAGCAAACATAGATGATGTATCCAGCAATGTTTCTGAGCACCTGGCAGGGTCAAAATCTGTGTCTGCGTCAGACGCAGATGCCTCAGATTCTGACGCCAGGATAGCATAAGCCTCCTCGGCGCTGTACACCCTCTCAGACATTATATGTAATAGATTATAAAATAAATTTTTATAATTATTTTATATATATATATAAGCGGATTATTGGTTCTAAAAAGAACCGTTGGGTTTCACAAGAAAATAAAAAATAAATGGCCCTGAACATCTAAGTCTCTCTAAATCCCCCTAAATCCCTCTAACCCTGCCTCAATTTATCTAAATCCCCCTAAATCCCTTTAAGCCTGCCTCAATTTTTCTAAATCTCCCTAAAATCTCTCTAAACCTGCCTCAATTTTTCTAAATCTCCCTAAATCTACCTAAAATCTCTAAATCTCTAACCTGTCAATTCTGATCTCTCTCTCTCGCTCACCAAAACACAAGTGAGGAGAGGTAGGGAGAATCACAGAGGTCAGAGCCAATATTTACAAATATTGACATGACCTGACAAATTAGAAATTTTATTTATAATTTTTATAACTTCTGATTGGATGTTGCTAGCCTGCCTCTCTGTTGAGGCAGGTTAGGAACATCCCACACAGCGCCATCTTGGCTGTCACTTTTATTTTATTTTACACATTTTTATTCATTTTTTTTACACTTTTTTTTAGTCTGCTGGGTGCCTTGATACCTTGTGGCACTCAGTACTTCCTGCCGCTGCTGGACGTCATCGCTCGGGGGGACCGATCACAGATGGACCAGCAGCAGGTAACCATATTGCAAGGATGCCTCGATGTCGAGGCATCCTTGCAATATACTCAGAGCAGCTGGAAGCGATGCCGATCGCTTCCAGCGCTCTGTACAAGTGCAGGGCACCTTTCCGGGGAAACCGGATGTTGATCGCTCCCAGAGAGCGATCACAAGGGGCCCCGACACTTCAGACCGTCATTGCACGGATGCCTGGACTCCCAGGCAGCCTGCAATGGCGTTGGAGCTGCTGGATGCGATACCGATCGTTTCCAGCGCTCAAGTGACCGCAGGACATACTATATATGTCAGCGGGTCTAAAAGGGACCCATAGCCGTGACGTACATGGTACGTCGTCTGCGGTCATTAGGTTAAACCTGTCAAACTGAAGCACCGAAAATCTTGGCATTTTGCCAACTCTTCGGTGCAGTTCAGCATGCTCTGAATAGATTAACCATTACATGGGACAATTTCACTGTCGCAGAGGTCATCGAATTGCGGCGATCTGATGTGAACTGCACCGAATTTTGCTGGCACTTTTTTAATTTTTTTTTTTAATTTATTATTGCAGTACTATTTTTCAGTTTCAATTATTATCTGAACAATGATGCTGCACTAACGAAAAATTTTGTTTTTCAGTTTTAGCTAAAATTGTGTGGTTTCTCAGAAAAATAAAGTAACGGGTTTCCATTTGTTATTTTCTTTAACAAGCGTACCCAATATAATGGCAAAGGCATGGATTATAAAATGTGAAAAAAATAATGTATGTCGCAAGCACAAAAGAGACCTCCTGGTGATTAGCACTCATAACACGGACAAAAAAAGATTTAAAGAATAAAACTTACAGGGTTATCCAAAGAGATCCGAATTGCTTGAGAAAGGTAACCGAACGCTGAAAATCAGCGTTCGGTTGCCTAACCTGGCCATTCAGCTATCCAGAGAGCAGGCAATTCACCAAATCCTAGTGAATTGCCTGCACATACGGTGCCTTTTCG
Organism: Leptobrachium leishanense; assembly: GCA_009667805.1. Lineage (NCBI taxonomy): Eukaryota > Metazoa > Chordata > Amphibia > Anura > Megophryidae > Leptobrachium > Leptobrachium leishanense. The sequence continues at coordinate 111,747,712 of CM019068.1, read as the reverse complement.
AGGGCAGTGAAATCCCCATGAAAAAGCAATGCTTCGGCTATTCAGAGAACACAAACCAGCAGTGAAAGGTTCCCGAAATGCCCTGCCATTCGGTGGTTTAATTCGGCAAATTTATTCAGGAGAATCCCATAGACTTCAATGTTAAAAATATTCCCGTTTTAATTCAATATCTAATAAACCATTCATTATAAAATTCTGCAGCAAAAAGTCTATTTACAGATTTTTTTAGGATACTTTAAGCATTTTTCCTTTTTTTTTTTTTTTTTTTAAAAGTCCGATTTTTTTTTTTTTTTTAAGCTTACTTATTTTTTCTGTAACAGCCCTCTTTATTATCATTCCCTGGACCTCCTGTTTAAATTTCAGACATTTTCGCTCAGTAGTTTCTTTGCAAACAGCGTTTCATTTTCACAGATTCATACAAACGGTTTTGCTAATTTATTCACTGCCTCCTCTGCGTCTCAGCTGCTTCTGCTCTGTGTGATTCGGCTCCTGTTCAGCTGCTTCGCTGCATGTGATCGGCTCCTGCTCGGGTTTTTTGAAGGTTAATCCAGATGTTTTTGCGTGTTTTCGGCGTGCATTCGGCGGGTTTTGCGGTTAGTTTTCGTCAGGTTTGCGGTGACTTTTCCCTGCAATTCGGGGACCCTGTGGTGCTTGCTGAATACACCGCAGGGTCACCGAAATGGGATCGGCAAAACGAACCGAATTGAAGAGAACGAAAAGTCACCGAACGTGCGGTGACTTTTCGAATCTCTTTGAATAACCCTGTTAACCTTTATTGGCAGATTAAAAATTGACAAGCGATAATAAAATAAAGAGCACTACTGGACTGGTCAAATAAGTGTGGCCCATATAACTATACTGATCACTGAATAACAGGGTTATCCAAAGAGATCCGAATTGCTTGAGAAAGGTAACCGAACGCTGAAAATCAGCGTTCGGTTGCCTTTCCTGGCCATTCGGCTATCCAGAGAGCAGGCAATTCGCCAAATCCTGGCGAATTGCCTGCACATACGGTGCCTGTTCGGTGCCTGTTCGAGGGCAGTGAAATCCCCATAAAAGAGCACTGCTTCGGCTATTCAGAGAACACAAACCAGCAGTGAAAGGTTCCCCTAATGCCCTGCCATTCGGTGGTTTAATTCGGCAAGTTAATTCAGGAGAATCCCATAGACTTCAATGTTAAAAATATTCCCATTTTTATTCAATATCTAATAAACCGTTCATTATAAAATTCTGCAGCAAAAGTCTCTTTATTTATAGATTTTTTAGGATACTTTAAGTATTTTTTTTTTTTATTTTTTTTAAAAGTCCGTTTTTTTTTTTACGTTTACTTATTTTTTCTGTAACAGCCCTTTTTATTATCATTCCCTGGACCTCATATGTAAATTTCAGACATTTTCGCTCAGTAGTTTCTTTGCAAACAGCGTTTCATTTTCACAGATTCATACAAACGGTTTTGCTAATTTATTCACTGCCTCCTCTGCTGTCTCAGCTGCTTCGGCTGCCTGTGATCAGCTCCTGTTCAGCTGCTTCGCTGCGTGTGATCGGCTCCTGCTCGGGTTTTTCGAAGGTTAATCCAGATGTTTTTGCGTGTTTTCGGCATGCATTTGCTGGGTTTTGCGGTTCCTTTTCGTCAGGTTTGCGGCAGCTTTTCCCTGCAATTCGGGGACCCTGTGGTGTTTGCTGAATATACCGCAGGGTCACCGAAATGGGATCGACAAAAGTAACCGAATTGAAGAGAACGAAAAGTCACCGAACGTGCGGTGACTTTTCGAATCTCTTTGAATAACCCTGTATATGTTGCTATCCAATGAGTATTAGCTCATACATGAGCGTCAGCGTACCCATGTACCACTGAGAATATGGGGGTTATTCAAAGAGATCCGAATTGTGGCCGAAAGGTAACCGAACACTGAAACACAGCGTACGGTTACCTTTCTTGGCCATTCGGCTATTCAGAGAGCAGGCAGTTCGCCAAATCTTGGAAAATTGCCTGCACATACAGTACTTGTTCGGTGCCTGTTCAAGGGCAGTGAAATCCCCATAGAAAAGCAATGCTTTGTCTATTCAGAGAACAAAAACCAGCAGTGAAAAGTTGCCGAAATGCCCTGCTATTCGGTGGTTTCATTCGACAGGTTTATTCAGGAAAATCCCATAGGCTTCAATGTTAAAAATATTCCCGGTTTTAATTCAATGTCTAACAAACCGTTTAATATTATATTCTGCAGTAAAAAGTCTCTTTATTTATAGATTTTTTTAGGATCTGTTAGGCATTTTTGGGGTTTTGTTTGGTAAAAATGTTTTCCTCTTTTTTTTTTTAAATCATCTTTTCTTTTTACTGTAACAGACCTTTTTATTATCATTCATTGGATCTTATATGTAAATTCCAGGCATTTTCGTTTAGTACTTTTTTTGCAAACAGCGTTTCAAATTTGAAACTTTAAAGCGTGCTGTTTCCACCTCATTCGTCTGAGTGTCGGGTTTTTCCGGCGGCTGCTCTGCGCTGTGATCAGCGGCTGGTCGGGTTTCTCCGGTGTGTTCGACGGGGTTAATCCAGCTATTTCTGTGGGTTTCGGTGAGTGTTCAGTGACTGTTCAGCGGGTTTGCGGCAGATTTTCCCTGCAGTACAGCGGCCCTGTGGTGCTTGCTGAATACACCGCAGGGTCTGCGAACTAGGATCGCCGAATCGCGCCGAATTGCCCTGTATGTGAAACACCTGTGACAAGCAGTCAATATATCACTAATATGTCAGCAAATCATAACTCAGCACATATACACCAGGAAAGTATAAATATATATATATATATATATATATAATTTTCATATCCTAATAAATAGGAGAAATGAAAAAACATAGGTGATATGTGCTCAGATATCTGTATACCCAGGTCTCCTTGTTGTGGGACCCACACAGACACAAATCAATGGAACCTTCATAAAGACATTTGCAAAGTTTAAACAACAGCGAAATCTTAAATCTCAATCAATGTAATTGCTCAGCAATCTATAATCCACCGTAACACATCAACATGTCATAGAGGCAGGGCCGGCCCAAGACATTGTGCTGGGGAGAAAAGGAGAGTTCGGTGGAGGCGCTCGTAACTAGATATATGGTGTGGATATGTGTTGGTGCTGCCAACTAGAAGGTAGCACAGGCTCTCGAAGTGGATGTGCAGATAGGATCAGGTGAAAAATATAGGGTAACTAGTGGCGCAGTAATTCAGGTTACTCCTTATGCGATATCTCAAAGGCTAGTTGCATGTACCATACAAATTATCGGTATATAATACAAAGTGCAAATGCAAATCACAGAGGGTATAGGTAATCACAGTAATCTGTGTATACAACGCATTAAAGTGCAAATGCAACAGTGGAAATAAAGTGCAAATGCAACGCTGAAAACAGTATAATAGTGAAAAACGAGGTTCTAGCTATAGTAACCAGTCTAATCCATAGAAAAGGACTGTCTGCCAATGTTCGAGAAAGTCTCTGCTATTGGTTTTCCGGTTCCTAAGTGGATGGGTGATGCATCAAAAGTGCTCGAGATTAATGTCAATATTACCCCTTCCACAAATGTAGCGGACTTGTTTGGACGTGTCTGTTCCTCTAGTGGTCTTGATGGGCTCCACGGCAGGAGATATAGATGGGGGAGAAAAAGGGGAGATAATAGTGCAAAAAACTTCTATACGTGTGTTTCACGGTGAGTAAAAATGCACACTTACAGATACCAGAGCCTAATTGAATCCAGGCTCTGGAGTGGAACGCCTTGTGCCTAAATGTAGGGTGGTCACTGCCCTTCTTTAAAAGGTCTTCTTACTCCACCTCAGCCGGGGGACACAAAAATAGAGAAGAGACAACGCTCTCATAGCATGATACCAGTCTTGCAATAATGTATTAGGAGAGAGAACAAGTTTACACTCACCAATACAGGAGCCTTAAGGGTCCAGGCTCAACTGTTACGCATGCGGAGCTCCTTATCGGTGAGCTCCTGAACCTCTTTAGCTGCTCACTCTGCACCGGATCGTGACTCGTTAGGTATCTTCAGTACTGCTTTGCCAAATCCAAAGGCTGGAACCAGCACAGTGGTTTACATCAGAAACTGGATACTAGAAGAAACAGTCCAGGAAAATAAACAGCAGCAACAGGATCAGGCTTGCAGAGATGTGCAGGAGCTCAGGAAGGGGATCCTCTCAGTAGCAATGCAAGTTCAACAATGCCAGGTCCATTGCCAGAAGACATTGTGCTGCCTGAAGCGAAGGATGAAATGCTGCCCCCCCAAAAAAAAAACACGCAGCGTGTATGAGCGTATCACAGTGCGCCACAGCAATAAAATTCAAACACTTCTACACACCGTACATTAGAATTTTCTTGCTGTGGAGCTCTGTGATACAGTAATGTGAGGTGTATATCACTGAGCCCAGCGTCACATACCCAGCAGTGCCCAGCGTCACATGCCAAGCAGAGCCCAGCGTCACATGCCCAGCAGAGCCCAGCGTCACATACCCAGCAGTGCCCAGCATCACATACACAGCAGTGCTCAGCATCACATACCCAGCAGTGCCAAGCGTCACATACCCAGCAGTGCCCAGCGTCACATACCCAGCAGTGCCCAGCATCACATACCCAGCAGTGCCAAGCATCACATACCCAGCAGTGCCTACACATGGGTATATTGCCCCAGCTCACTCATGGATATATTTGCCCCGAGGCTCACACATGGATATATTTGCCCCCAGACTCACACATTGATATATTTGCCCCCCAGGCTCACACATGGATATATTTGCACCCAGACTCACACATGGATATATTTGCCCCCAGGCTCACTCATGGATATATTTGCCCCCCAGGCTCACACATGGATATATTTGCCCCCAGGCTCACTCATGGATATTTTTTGCCCCCAGACTCACACATTGATATATTTGCCCCCAGACTCACACATGGAAATATTTGCCCCCAAACTCACGCATGGAAATATTTGCCCCCAGGCTCACTCATGGAAATATTTGCCCCAGACACACATGGATATATTTGCCCCCAGGCTCACTCATGGATATATTTGCCCCCAGACTCACACATGGATATATTTGCCCCCAAACTCACACATGGAAATATTTGCCCCCAGGCTCACTCATGGAAATATTTGCCCCAGACACACATGGATATATTTGCCCCCAGGCTCACTCATGGATATATTTGCCCCCAGACTCACACATGGATATATTTGCCCCCAGACTCACTCATGGATATATTTGCCCCCAGACTCACACATGGAAATATTTGCCCCCAAACTCACACATGGAAATATTTGCCCCCAGGCTCACTCATGGAAATATTTGCCCCAGACACACATGGATATATTTGCCCCCAGGCTCACTCATGGATATATTTGCCCCCATGCTCACACATGGATATATTTGCTCCCAGACTCACACATGGATATATTTGCCCCCAGACTCACACATGGATAGATTTGCCCCCAGGCTCACACATGGATAGATTTGCCCCCAGGCTCACACATGGAAATATTTGCCCCCAGGCTCACACTTGGAAATATTTGCCCCCAGACTCACTCATGGAAATATTTGCCCCCAGACTCACTCATGGATATATTTACCTCCAGACTCACACATGTATATATTTGCCCTCATCATAGATAGATTGCCCCCAGGCTCACCTCTGCCAGCCCAGGCTCCGACGGGCAGATCGTGCGACCGCCACGTTCCTTCAACGAGAGGCAGCCTCGTGAGTATCTGCCGCTCGCCTGGGATCCACCTTCCAGCCTGCCGCGATCTCGCAAGATCACGTGATCTCGATCACGGCAGGCTGGCGGATGGATCTCAGGCGAGTGGCAGATACTCATGCGGCTGCCGCTCGTTAAAGGAACGAACACGGCGGCCGCACGATCTGCCGCCGCCGCAAAAAAAATAGTGCAGAGCGCAGCAGCAGTGCCGGGGGCTGAAATTTGCCGCCCCCGAATTTCTGGCGACGCTGCTCCGCTCTGCATCATTGTTGGGCCGACCCTGCATAGAGGCACAGTTCTAGCAGGCACAACACTCAAGTTGAAACACATATGGCCCTTAGGACCAGAAAACAATGTTTTTGCAGCCATAATCTTAAAGGACCAAGTCACGGCGCAATTTAAAAACACTCAACGCATTTCTCCGCTCCAATGAGCGGTTTCATCAGGAGCTGGTGTATTGTCTAATCCAGGGCCTTACAAATTTGCTTTGAATCTAGGAGCCAGCTACAAAAGTTAGGAGCCAACGTTTCGGCGAGGATACGCCTTTATCAAGGTAAACCATGATAAAGGCGAATCCTCGCAGAAACGTTGGGAACCTTGCATCTGCATCTGGGACTTGGTTTGTACTGACCCAAATTATGATTTTAGCTGCTACTTTTTATTTATCACTTTGTTACCTGGTGCTTTTTTTTGCTGTTAGGTATTTTTTGTGCATGTGATCTTTTGGCTACTTTTTTGAGCCAGAAGTGTAGAGCATTGCTTCTAATATCAGTTTGGCCGCTCTGATTGTATGATATATACAGTTGTGTTCAAAATTATTCAACCCCCACTGAAATTGAGTGTTTTGGCCAGTTTGACATTGATTTTGATCATTCAGTCATCTTGCTTACAATTAAATCAAAGAGGCACTTGTAGGTCAGACAAATATAACATAACATTTATAATGAAATAACCACAAATGTCTTTTCTGTGCTCACATCATTATCAGTTTTATTCAACCCCTAAGTGACATTCAATCTTAGTACTTATTACCTTTTACAGTTATAACAGCTTTTAAACGTGAAGCATAGCTTGACACAAGTGTCTTGCAGCGATCTACGGGTATCTTCGCCCATTCGTCATGGGCAAAAGCCTCCAGTTCAGTCACATTCTTAGGCTTGCGCACTGCAACTGCTTTCTTTAAGTCCCACCAGAGGTTCTCAATCGGATTTAAGTCTGGTGACTGCGATGGCCACTCCAAATTGTTCCAGCCTTTAATCTGCAACCATGCTCTAGTGGACTTGGAGGTATGCTTGGGATCATTGTCCTGTTGAAAGGTCCAACGTCTCCCAAGCCTCAGGTTTGTGACGGACTGCATCACATTGTCATCCAATATCTCCTGGTACTGAAGAGAATTCATGGTACCTTGCACACGCTGAAGCTTCCCTGTACCTGCAGAAGCAAAACAGCCCCAAAGCATGATTGACCCCCCGCCATGCTTCACAGTAGGCAAGGTGTTCTTTTCTTCATAGGCCTTGTTCTTCCTCCTCCAAACATAGCGTTGATCCATGGGCCCAAACAGTTCTAATTTTGTTTCATCAGTCCACAGAACACTATCCCAAAACTTCTGTGGTTTGTCCACATGACTTTTGGCATACTGCAGTCGACTCTTCTTATTCTTTGGAGACAGCAAGGGGGTGCGCCTGGGAGTTCTGGCATGGAGGCCTTGATTACGCAGTGTGCGCCGTATTGTCTGAGCTGAAACTTCAGTACCCACATCTGACAAATCTTTTCTCAGTTCCTCAGCAGTCACACAGGGACTTTTCTCCACTCTACGCTTCAGGTAGCGCACAGCAGTCGAAGTCAGCATCTTCTTTCTGCCACGACCAGTAGCGTTTCAACAGTGCCCTTTGCCTTGAATTTGCGAATGATGCTTCCTATGGTCTCTCTTGGTATGTTTAACATCTTTGCAATCTTCTTATAGCCATTGCCCTTCCTGTGAAGAGTAATCACCTCTTCTCTTGTCTTCCTGGACCATTCTCTTGACTTCACCATGTTTGTAACCACACCAGTAAATGTCTAGAAGGAGCTGAGTATCACAGTCATTTTAAAGCTGCCTAATTGGTGCTTATTATGCTTTATTGCTGCTCCGTGACATCCACAGGTGTTTTCAATACCTGATTGAAAACACTTGAATGAACCTCTGTTCTTTAGTGGGGTTGAATAATTGTGTCAATGAAGAATTCACAAAAGAAACATTTACTACTGTATTACAAAACCAATTGATGTCATTTTAGTTGCATACGGTTCTTTAAAAAGTCCTTGTAGGATTTCATTCTGAATAAAATTACAAATGTACACTAAATTCCCTAAAACCCTTTACAGCATTGGGGGTTGAATAATTTTGAACACAACTGTTGATATATATATACATATATATATCATACTTACTTATTATATTATTTGTGTTGTTAACATCTGTACATTGTGACGTTGTCATATCCTCACCAGAATTTGCATGAAACAATTTGCACGATTGTGTTTTCTCTTTTTCTCTCTCCCTTTTGTATGTATATTGAGACTCATCATTCGAGGAGAAAGGACACGGTAGCTGGACATCAATTCCTACAATGTACCCTATCTGTTCTCCAATGACATATGGACATTCCGTGCGGTTTTTGTAGCACTTTTGCACGTGCACTTTTATGATTGAGAGACTATTTAGGAATAAGCACCTTTTTTGAGAAAGACATTATCTCTGGAATATTGTGCAATTTATTTTTATACATTTATTGTTGACGCATGGAGTGTATGCACCTTTCATGACGACTTTCTCTATTAGCACATGTACTTTATGTATGCATTTGCACATGTGATCTCTGTTTTATTGCACTTTAATATAGGCAACTTGGAATCTGTTTTGTATGTTGAAACCAGTCTATCAACACCGATCTTGCTTGATGTGTTTGATCTTGCACGGGATCAATATCTGTAGATCCAGTGAAGGAATCTCTCACATGTGATGTTTCACTGTTTCATTACGTAACGGATTTAGGCTTCATTTGAAGTACACATTTAATGTGTTTGATATACTGTGGGCCATATTACATAGTTGGTGCTAACTTAACCAGAGCTGTTGTAAACTTCCCAGAGCCATTATAGCCTATGGAGGTTTTCAGTTTACATCAGCTCTGGTTAAGTTAGCACCAACATTGCATTATGGCCCTGTATGTCTAGGAACATTACCTAAGCACAGAGAGTTATTTATCCAACTGCGCCACTAGGATCCACCCCCTTCCTTTCTGTATACATATTTGCACTTTTCTGTTGAGGTTTATGTGCAATACCTTGTAGGCAGCAGACCTAGAACTAATATTAATTTCAAGAATATAGCGCCTCCGCAGATATCAAAACATCCTACGTTGTGATATTGTTTTATTTGTTTACTTATTTCTTTGCTCTGTTGTCATTGGACAGCCTATTTACCCACTGTAGACACAGACACACACACACACACACAAAAACACACACCAGACCTCATATATAAATACATACACCAGGACTGGATATATTTACATTAAATGTAGGAGACAGGAAGAAAGCATTGAAGCCAACTAGATGTTTTTAGATGTCAAAGACTGCTTTTAGATTAGCGTAAAATAAACTGGAAATTTAGGAGCCAGGAGTAAAATTCTAGGAGCCAGTGGCTACCAGGCTCCTGGCTTTGTCAAGCCCTGGTCTAATTAATCAGCAGTTAATTTATTATTTAATCAAGAGGACACGAGACCAATTGGTGAAAGTAAAGGGGAAAACTTAATTAAATAGTTTGTGAAAACAAATTATATATATATATATATACAGTCAGGTCGAGAAATATTGGGACATCGAAACAATTCTATCATCTTTGGCTCTATACACCTCCACAATGGAGTTGGAATGAAACAACAGATGTGCTTCCCACTTGTTAAGGGACCAACGGTAATGGGACAAATGGCTTCTCAGCTGTTCCATGGCCAGGTGTTGTCACGGTTCCCGGATCCCACCACGCAGTCCATAAAGCCCAACACTCCACAGAGCCAAAAAGCTACCAACAGGGTAGCCGTAGAAGAATCCCTAACTGTCTGGTCCTTAGAATTGGCCAGGTATACTAGCTAGACAGAAAGGGTTAATCAAAGACAATGTCGTAATACAAAACCAGGTCAGCAACACGGGGGTAGTCAGACGGGCCAGAATCAGGAATACAGAGTATAGAATAGTCAAATGGAATAGCCGGGTCGATATCAGTGCAGAAGCGTAGTACAAGAAAATAGTCTAGGGCAATGGAAGGCAGAATAGTCAGAAAACAAGCAGAGGTCAATAACAGGTTAAATCACGAGAGAATTCAGGTACAAGGAGCTCAGGTATCGATAGCCACGATCTGGCACTGCTTAGAAGGAACTGTTGGTTTTTAAAGACCTTCACCAGACCGCGCCCCCCTCTCAAGCTGCACCTCATGCAGCCACCTCCCTGCCTGTTTCAATTTAAACCGGGTGTTGGTGAGCGAGCAGCATCAGACATGCTGCCCTCAAGCACACCGGAAAGGCTGTAAGCGCCCAACATTACAGTACCCCCCTCTCCACGGGAGGCCACCGGATGACCAACAGGACAAGTGGCAGGACGACCACCGGGACGAGTGGCAGGACGACCACCAGGGCAATCGGGTGCGAGGCATTGGAACGCCCTGACCAACCTAGAGGCAGTCATGTTGAAAGCCGGAATCCAGGACCGGTCCTCCGGACCATAACCCACCCAATCGACCAGGTACTGCAGAGCACCCCTGAACTGCCTAGAATGCAGAACTTTCCTAACCTCATACTCCGTCTCTCCATCAACCTGAACAGGTGGAGGAGGAGGAACGACCCGCGTGTACCTGTTCCACAGCAAAGGCTTCAGTAGGGAGGTGTGGAAGACGTTGTGCAAGCGAAGATGTCTAGGAAGGGCAAGAGCATAAGCCACAGGGTTAACGCGGCGAATGATCTTGTATGGACTGATAAACCGAGGTGCCATTTTCATAGAAGGCACCCGTAACTTCACATTCCTAGTGGACAACTAGGGATGAGCCGGACACTCCCCGAGTTCGGTTCGAGCCCGAACCCGAACTTCCCATTTGTTCGGGACCGAACCCGAACCCGAACTCGAACCCCATGCAAGTCAATGGGGCTGAAAATTTGTTTTTTTAGAGTGCCCTCCAAGAGGGCATATATGCTACATATTTGCCATAAAAGGTGTATGGGGGTCCGGCTAGTGCCCTGGGGGACAGGAAACAAGGACAAAAAAAAAAAAAAAAACATTTTTAAAGGGACAGTGAGTTTTCCATGAAATAAGGGTTAAAAATAAAAACCAAAGATTCCTTCAAATATCGTGCCTAGGAGGTCCCCATAACCTGCCCGTGAAGTGGCGGATTTCTAGGATGTATAGAAACACTTAAAAACAAAAAAATGACGTTTCATATGACGGTAAATGCTTTTCCTTTAATCTATCCATAAACAATTGCTTGGGGCGGCAGCCTGTATGAAAAGACATTTTAGGACGCGCAGAAAAAGTTTAGTGTTTTTTTGGCTAAATTATTGTGAAACTTATGCAGGCTTTGGATGAAAGTAACAATAGGTGCTTTAAAAGTGGGCTTTTAGCGTCGGCAACAGTGCCGTCACACCGTTACCCCTCTGAGGATATGAATCTGATACAGGCGTCAGTGGCAGTGCACCCAGATATTGTGCCTTTAGTGCCAGGCATGCAAGTACTATCATACAGTGTCAGTAACCCCTCTGTGGTATTGTAGAAGAGTGCAGGGGTGGACCATGCGGTCCTATATTAAAAAGATAAGAATCTGGGAATGGGCGTCAGTGCACCCAGATATTGTGCCTTTAATGCCAGGCCAGCAAGTATCATCATACAGTAACCCCTCTGTAGTATTGTGGAAGAGTGCAGGGGTGGACCATGTGGTCCTATATTGATTTTTTTTTTTTTTATCTGTTAATGGGCATCAGTGCACCCAGATATTGTGCCTTTAATGCCAGGACAGCAAGTATCATCATACAGTAACCCCTCTATGGTATTGTGGAAGAGTGTAGGGGTGGACCATGTGGTCCTATATTAAAAAGTTTTTGATCTGGTAATGGGCGTCAGTGCACCCAGATATTGTGCCTTTAATGCCAGGCCATCAAGTATCATCATACAGTAACCCCTCTGTGGTATTGTGGAAGAGTGCAGGGGTGGACCATGTGGTCCTATATTGAAAAGTTTTTGATCTGGTAATGGGCGTCAGTGCACCCAGATATTGTGCCTTTAATGCCAGGCCAGCAAGTGTCATCATACAGTAACCCCTCTGTGGTATTGTGGAAGAGTGCAGGGGTGGACCATGTGGTCCTATATTGAAAAGTTTTTGATCTGGTAATGGGCGTCAGTGCACCCAGATATTGTGCCTTTAATGCCAGGCCATCAAGTATCATCATACAGTAACCCCTCTGTAGTATTGTGGAAGAGTGCAGGGTTGGACCCTGCGGTTCAAAAAATTAAAATGATAAAAATCTGGCACAGGCGTCAGTGCAGCCAAATATTGTGCCTTTCATGGCAGCAAGTGCCTTCACACCGTAACCCTTTTGTGGTATTGTGGAAGAGTTCAGTGCTGGAGGTTTTGTGAATGCAGAAGAGGACATCCCTTATCTATTCCATTACTTCAGCATCATGGGATTGATAGCTGCTGATCCAGGACTGATTCATTTTTATAAATGTCAGCCGGTCTACATAGTCGGTGGACAGACGCACTTTTTTGTCTGTGACAAAACCTCCAGCGGCACTGAACGTCCTTTCGGAAAGCACGCTAGATGAAGGGCAACCTAGTAGCTGCATAGCATATTGGCTAAGTTCTGGCCAGTGATCCAATCTCAACACCCAGTAAGCCAGTGGATCATCTGCTGGAAAGGTATCCAGGTCTGCCTTTGCCCCTAGGTAGTCCTGCACCATATGGTGAAGACGCTGGCAATGGATGCTTACATTTGACATCCTTGGGCGTCGTGGACTAAAAAAATTGAAAAAAAAGCATCAGTCAAGCGGCTCTGGCCTTCACCGCTATTCCTCTGATCACCTGCAGCCTCAGAAGCACGTGTGTCAGCACTTGGTAATCTACCAGTGCCTGGAAAGGTGTTACACAAGTGTGGCTTTAGAGCGTCCTCAAGTTTTGTCGTCCTGTGCTCCCTCTGTGCGGGCAGGATGAGCTCTGCAACTTTCCCCTTGTATCGTGGATCAAGAAGGGTTGCAAACCAGTAATGATCCCTCTCCTTGATAGCATGAATCCTGGGATCCTTTAGCAGGCTTTGCATCATTAAGGAGCCCATGCAGCGAAGGTTGGAGGTGGCATCAGCTGCCGAGTCTTCCTGGTCAATGAGGATGACCGTATCGTGCACTTCCTCCTCCCAATCACGCACAAGCCCTTCTGTTTCTGGGCACACAAAACCCTCCCTTGAGGAATCCCCACCTTCAATGCCCCCACTACTTAAATAGTCCTCCTCCTCCTCATCCTCCTCCTGTCTGATCTGAGTAGGACCCGCTGGAATGCTGTCTGTGGAAAGACTGGGGCCTTGAGAGCTAGGGAACGCCTCCTCTTCCTCGCGCTGCTCTGCCTCTAGAGCCACATCTATAATACCCCGCAGAGTGTGCTCCAGCAGGAACACTAAAGGAATTGTGTCACTGATGCATGCACTGTCCCTGCTCACCATCTTCGTTGCCTCCTCAAATGGTGACAGTACAGTGCATGCATCCTTGATCATCAGCCACTGCGGGGGGGGGGAAACAAGTTGACCTGAACCTGTCCTTGTGCCATACTCAAACAGGTACTCGTTGATGGCCCTCTGCTGCTTGTGCAGACGCTGCAGCATTGCTATTGTCGAGTTCCACCTGGTGGGCATGTCACAGATCAGACGGTTTGTGGGAAGGTGGAATTCTCTTTGAATTTCTGCCAGGCGAATGCTTGCTGGGAATGACCGTCTGAAGTGGCTGCAGACTTTTCTGGCCTGGATGAGAAGCTCTGGCAGCCCTGGGTACTTGGTTAGGAAACGCTGTACCATCAGATTTAGGACGTGTGCTAGGCATGCACCATGCGTCAATTTACCCTTGCGTAGGGCGGAGAGAAGGTTGCTGCCATTATCGCAGACGATCATTCCCAGCTCAAGCTGGCGTGGTGTTAACCATCTCTGCACCTGCCCCTGCAGAGCTGACAAAATTTCTGACCCTGTGTGGCTCCTGTCCCCTAAACAAACCTGCTTAATCACAGTATGGCATCTTTTTGCTTGAGCCATTGCGTAGACCCTGTCAGTCGTTGGTTTAACTGCCACTTCGTCAGAGACAGAGAAGGAGGAGGAGGAGGAGGAAGAGGTGGTGGTGGTGGAGCAGACAGACCTCATACAAGCAGCTTTCTGGAGGCGTGGTGGATGAACAAGCTCCAGCACAGAGCCCCGTCTTGGATCCCTCCCAGCTGCAATCAGAGTTACCCAGTGTGCCGTGAAGGAAATGAAACGACCCTGTCCATGCTTGCTGGACCACTTGTCTAAAGTGACATGCACCTTGCTGCTGACTGCCTTTCCCAATGACTGGATAACATTGTCTTCCACGTGCTGGTATCGTGCTGGAATGGCCTTGCGTGAAAAGTAATGGCGTTTTGGAACCTGTCACTGTGGTACAGCACATTCAGCAAATTCACGGAAGGGAGCAGAGTCCACCAGCTGGAAAGGCAGCAGCTGCAATGCGAGTAATTTTGCTAAGCTGGCATTTAGACGCTGTGCTAAGGGATGGTTGGGACTATATTTTTTCTCTCGCTGCAGCAGCTGCGGCAACGTAATCTGACTGCGTAAATCTTCTGCTACTGGGATGATGTCACATTGTGAGGAAGGACCTGCTGGTACATCCATTACTGTAGCATCATCCCTGTCGGTGGAGGTTGTAGGCAATGACATGGCAGAACATACAGTGTGGGTAGAGACAGATGAGGAGGACCTACGCAAAGTTTTGCGCCAACGGGATGTGTGGCACTTGTTCATATGTCGCCTCAAGCACGTGGTACCCAAGTGTCCGGTGTTTATCCCACGCTTCAGCCTCATCTGACATAGATTACAAATAGCAACGGTGGAGTCTGCTGCACATTTCTTAAAGAACTCCCAGACAGCAGAGTTCCTGCATGTGTTCTTTGAGACAACAGCGCTCTGCACTGGAGCAACTCTGACATGTGATGCCTTGGACTGGCTAGTGCTACGGTTGGTCACAGAGGATGTTGTGCCTCGTGTTTGCTGTGCCTCCTCCTCCTCCTCCTCACTTGATTCCTCAGTTTGATCTGTCACCCAGGTGGAGTCAGTGACCTCATCATCAATATTATCTTCACCCCCTATCTCCTCATCACTGGAGCCAACTTGGCAGTATGCTGCAGCTGCTGGGGCAACATGAGCGCCAGTTATTTGTGTGTCATCACTGGCACCCCCTTCCTCTAGGTTGATTATACTCCCTTGCTCAACCTCAGAGATTGAATCAAAGCACTGTACTTGCTGCGCATCCTCAAGCAGCATTTCACTCTCATTGTAGTCAAACAATTCAGCTGACTCCTCCATGTGTGATAGCGAGGCTACGGCAGGAGTAGCTGTGGACATGGAGGCTGCATTAGATGCTTTGGCAGCTGAGGTGGACTGTAAAGCACTCGAAGCCTGTCTGGCAGAGGACTCGGAGGATGAGGATGGCCTGGTTAGCCAATCCACCAAGTCCTCTGTATGTTGCTGCTGCTTAAGATGGCCAGCACCAGTTAGAAAGGACAAGCGTGCCCCTGCAGAGGATGCACCACGTCCACCACGACCAGAGACACAGCCTCCCGACACAGGGGCTGCTTGCCCTCTTATCTGTGTCTGGGAGCGTCTGCCTGTCCTTTTTGTTCTTTCTGACATGGTGAGTGATATATAGATTAATATATACAGAACTCTGATTCAACTCTGGTATAAAGATTTAAATAACTCTGGTATAACTCAGTGAGACACACTGATAGCTGGCAGCCAGTGACAAGAGACAGAGCACCTCAATTCACAAGTGTTTTAAAGAAATTAGTGAGCCCCAAAATACAGCGTGGTACTGGTTGTGTGACAAGACACAGATCACCTTAATTCACAAATGTTTTAAAGAAATTAGTGAGCCCCAAAATACTGCGTGGTACTGGTTGTGTGAGGAGACACAGATCACCTTAATTCACAAGTGTTTTAAAGAAATTTGTGAGCCCCAAAATACAGCGTGGTACTGGTTGTGTGACGAGACACAGATCACCTTAATTCACAAATGTTTTAAAGAAATTAGTGAGCCCCAAAATACAGCGTGGTACTGGTTGTGTGACGAGACACAGATCACCTTAATTCACAAATGTTTTAAAGAAATTAGTGAGCCCCAAAATACAGCGTGGTACTGGTTGTGTGATGAGACACAGATCACCTTAATTCACAAATGTTTTAAAGAAAGTTGTAAACCCCAAAAAAACTTGCTGGCACAGTGACAAGACACACATCACCTAAATTCCCTGATATTTGGTAGAAATGAGACCCAAAAAGACTTGCTGGCACAGTGACAAGACCCAGAAAATCACCTCAATTCACAAATGTTTTAAATAAAGTTGTAAACCCCAAAAAAACTTGCTGGCACAGGGACAAGACACACATCACCTAAATTCCCTGATATTTGGTAGAAATGAGACCCCCCCAGACCCCCCCAGGAGCGTGGCAGACCGGCAGTAACAAGACACAACTATCTTCTTTGAAATCTCCTCTGAAATGCGTGCAGAAGCGCTGCGTGGAAACGTTATATAGTGTGTTGCGGGACTTAGCTCTGTGAGCCCATGATTGGCCAAAATTTGCCCAATCAGGACTCTGAGCGGTGATTGGCAAAGTGTTGAACCAGTCTTGCACCAGACCTGTGGTCAGGTGCAAGGCTGTAGCCTATTAGAAGCTTCAGGCCAGTGGGAAAATGCATTGTGGTCCATTGTGGTCGAACATGCGGCGAACACCCGGAAATGTTCGGTGTTCGCGATCTACTCGAACAGGCTAAGTTCGGGTCGAACCCCGAACCGTCCGAACCCGAACAGCTCATCCCTATGGACAACCAAACTCTATCCCCCACGTTGTAGGAAGGAGCTTGTAACCTATGCCTGTCAGCCTTGCGTTTCTGGACAGCAACATTGCGCTCCATGTTTTCGCGAATCTGTCTCCTAATATCCTGTAGTTGTGTGAGATGTTCATCGAGAGCCGGGATGGCCTGTTCAGCAAACTGAAGCGGTAGAGCCGGAGGGAAAAAAACATAGATAGCAGAAAAAGAAGAGTGGCCAGTGGTCTCGTTAACGGCGTTATTACGTGCATACTCAGCCCAGGGCAACAACTCCGACCAATTGTCTTGTTGTGTGGTAAAGCAACGTATGTACTGCTCGAGACCCTGATTTGCCCTCTCTGCTGCCCCATTGGTTTGTGAATGATATGCTGAAGAGAAGGCCAATCGCACCCCCATCTCCGCACAGAAATCCATCCAGAAACGAGAGACGAACTGAGCTCCTCTGTCAGAGACTATTTCAGACGGAACCCCATGTATTCGTACAATCTCTCTAGCAAAGACAACCGCCAGTTCTTTGGCTGTAGGAAGTAGGGATGAGCCGAACACTCCCTGAGTTCGGTTCGGAGCCAAACCCGAACTTTCCAAATGTTCGGATCCGAACCCGAACCCGAACTCGAACTCAATACAAGTCAATGGGGCTGAAAATTCGGTTTTTAGAGTGCCCTCCAAGAGGGCATATATGCTAGATATTTGCCATAAAAGGTGTATGGGGGTCCGGGTAGTGCCTTGGGGGACAGGAAACAAGGACAAAAAGTAAAAAAAAAACGTTTTTAAAGGGACAGTGAGTTTTCCATGAAATAAGGGTTAAAAAAAAGGAAAAATTCCTTCAAATATCGTGCCTAGGAGGTCCTCATAACCTGCCCGTGAAGTTGCGGATTTCTAGGATGTATAGAAATATGTAAAAACCAAAAAATGGCATTTCAAATGACGGTAAATGCTTTTCCTTTAATCTATCCATAAACAACTGCTTGGGGTGACAGTCTGTATGAAAAGAGGAGACATTTTCGGACACGCAGAAAAAGTTTACTGATTTTTTGGCGGTGAAAAGCAGGAGAATGACTGGAGAATGGAAAATTCTAGACCAAATAGCCGATTTGGAAAGTGTTATAAATGGGAGAATTTTTCTGGTTTGGCTATTTTGACCTCGAATTTTCTCTTCGGTCATTCTCCTGAGTTCCACCTTTCTCTGAATAACCTTGTCAGGGTTATTCAGAGAGCGGTGAAGAGCAGGAGAATGACTGGAGAATGGAAAATTCTAGGTCAAAATAGCCAAACCAGAAAAATTCTCCCATTTAGGCTAGGGTCAGACTAGCGAATTTTTAACGTGCGGTTAGGCGCACTTAATCACGGCCGCACTAGCAGCAAATGACGGGCAATGACGGCCAATATACGAAGTACGGTCGCACGAAAGTCCGGCTGCGCAACGCAAGTGGAAAATGAACGCATTTGTTCGAGAACGCAGAACCGCTAGTACGGACGTACAGAGTGCGCTGCGTCCACTAGCGGCGTGTGTGCGTGATTTGGAGACATCAGACCCTGCTCATATCTGGCCAACATAACGTCCAGACACCCAAAGTTTCCTGGTTTGGATCCGTAAAAAATCACGCACAAAAATGCACATCGTATGACCGTTTTCGCGCATTCTGTGAAAAAATATGGCAATGTGTTCGGACGCACTTTTTGACGGTCGCTGCGAAAAATGCGTTAGTCTGACCCTAGCCTTATATCACTTTCCAAATCGGCTATTTGGTCCAGATTGTTCTCTTTTCCTGCCATTCTCCTGGTTTTCACCTTTCTCTGAACAACCCTGAGAGAGAGGTGAAAGCCAGGAGAACTGGCAAGAGAAGAGAACAATCTAGACCAAATAGCCGATATGGAAAGTGAGATAAATGGGAGAATTTTTCTGGTTTGGCTATTTTGACCTAGAATTTTCACTTCTCCAGTTATTCTCCTGCTTTTCACCGCTCTCTGAATAACCCTGTGAATGTTTAATCCCGAGGTGAAAAATAACATTGCTTTAGATGTTATTTTGAATTTTTTTCAAACACCAGTTAAATGCAGCATATTACGAAGTTTTAGGAGGGAAATTAATTCTCAAATCTCCATCAAAAGCAGACACCACCCCACCCCCTCAGTACCTCAGTATAGTGTGCAATGTATCAAATTGATTACCAGACTAAAAACACCTAGTGTTATGCCCGTTTGTGAACAGAGGTCATTTAGAGTTGAGAATCTTTCCACGTATACATTAGTTTTTAATTCAATATTTAATAAACCGTTGCTTATAATATTCTGCAGTAAAGAGTCTCTTTATTTCTAGATTTTTTTGTATTTTTTTAAGCATTTTCTATACTTTTTTCAAAATTTCTTTTTTTTTTTTTCGAACTCGAACCGTACACACCCAAAAAGTTTGAAGTTCGCAAACTTTCGAACTGCCAAAGTTCGGGCCGAACTCCGAACCGTCCGAACCTGAACAGCTCATCCCTAGTAGGAAGCTTAGGTAAAGGAATAAAATGAGCCATTTTGGAGAAGCGGTCTACAACTGTCAGAACCACAGTATGACCCTTGGACTTCGGCAAGTCCACAATAAAATCCATGGATAGATGAGACCAAGGCCTATTAGGAATGGGTAAAGGCTGCAATAGACCGACAGGCAAGGTTTTACTGGTTTTGCTTCTGGCACAGTCTTGACAAGCCAAAACAAACAGACGTACGTCCTGTCGCATGGTGGACCACCAGAACTGTCTGGAGATACTGGTAAGAGTCTTAGTAATACCAGGATGACCTGCTGGTTGTGAATCATGAAACATTATGAGTAATTCTTGTCTTTCCTCTTCAGGCACAAACAACATATCTGGAGGCTTGTTAGGTGGAGCCCCCATTTGAGCTGCTTGGAGGCGTTCCAGAAAAGGCGAGGAAACAGACAAGACCATGGAAGCCACAATACGTTCAGGAGGAACTATAGGATTGTGGTCTTCTGTATTTGATTCATACGGGTCATATTGACGAGATAAGGCATCAGCCTTTACATTGCGGTCACCTGGTCTGTAAGTCAACACAAAATTAAACCGAGACAGTAGTAATGACCACCTGGCCTGTCTCGAGTTCAGACGTTTAGCATCCCCGATGTACGTAAGGTTCTTATGATCAGTGATTATCAACAAAGGGTCAAGAGTACCTTCCAACAAATGTATCCACTTTGACAGTGTCATGCCCCAACCCTTGGAGCCTGCCATAGCTAGTCTGGGAGACTGTTTGCATCTACTCAAGGGTTAACTCTTGCTCTGGATACCTGAGTGATTGCTTAAAGCCTGGTCACGCCCTTTCCTCTACGATCTGGCATTGTTCATCTTGCTTTGCTACTGAGAGGATCCCCCTCTTGAGCTCCTGCACATCACTGCAAGCCTGATCCTGTTATTGCTGCTGTTTATCTCCTGGACTATTCCTTCTAGTATCCAGTTTCTGATGTTAACCACTGTGTTGGTTACAGGTACCATTCTGCTACCAGAGACTGTGCTTATTACTCTATTGCTGTACACTCCATTCGGCAGTACCTGGAGAGACCACTGGATTACTGTGTTGCACATTCACCATATCTGCTGTACCAGAGACCTGTGTGTTATTCAGCTGTACTTATTCATCGCTGTGTCCTTGTAAGGGTTTGACTGCGGTGGGTGTAGCAGGTTGGGGTTGTGAGCCCAGGATGCAGTGATGAAGGCAGATTCAGAATAGCAATGAGTGTTTATTGCAGGTAAACACAGTGGCATGAAATCAGATAGGGTACAGGCAATGGCGTCGTCAGGGTTCAGCAAGGGGGTTCGGTACATGGCAAGGCTGGCAGAGAATAGTCGGTGGTACAGCAGGGGTTCGGTACACGGCAAGGCTTAGATGGGGGCAGAGGGGGAGCAGGATGGGAGGGTTACCGGTAAGTGAAGCAATGAGAGTCCAGATAAATACAGAGGGTCCTTGGAGTCTTTGGTTGTAGAATTCAGGAGATGGTCAGGAGGTTTCAGGGAGTTTGGCAGATAGGGTTGCAGTCAGTAACTTCAATGTGGAAGTGCAGGGTTGAGGGTGGGACTCCCTTATATACAGGGCTAATCAGGGAGGATGAAGGGCAGGTGTGGATCCAGGGCCAGAACGGTAGAATCAGGAAGGTGAATTGTTTATACAAGGGTTTTGGAATCTGCAGGGAACATGTAGTAAAAGGCACAAAAAGGGGCACCCGGGGGTGAGGGCCTCCAGGACCTTACAGTCCTGCATATTGCATTATCTGGATTTTCATATTGCCACAGATCACTTGTGCTTATTGGTTTACAACCTGCTGTTTCAAGCCCTGTGTGTTCATCTGCCACAGTTCCAATATATCCCTATTTACCTGCTTCATTGTATCCAGTGTCTTCATTAACCTGTTCAACCCCAGCGCCTGGGATATATACTGAACTTTGGGTCCCACCTCGGCTCACGCCTGGTGCCACCCTGACAGACAGGGCTGACACAAAAGCAAGCAATTCTCTGTTACTGATATCATAATTGCGTTCTGCTGGTGATAATTTTCTTGAAAAGAACCAACAAGGAGGTAGAGGCTTCCCTGGAGACTCTCTTTGAGATAGGACAGCCCCAATGCCTATCTCGGAAGAATCAACCTCAAGAACAAATGGAATTCTGGGATCAGGATGCCGTAACACTGGAGCGGAAGTGAAAGCCTGTTTGAGAGCTTCGAATGCCTGTTTGGATTGTGAAGACCAGACCTGGTTCTTCAGACCTTTACGTGTCATATTAATGATAGGGGAAGCTACAGCAGAATAATTCTTGATAAATCTCCTATAATAGTTGGAAAACCCCAGAAACCTCTGTATGGCTTTGAGGCCTTGAGGGAGAGGCCATTCTGAGATGGCCGTGAGTTTGGAAGGATCCATCTCAAAACCTTCTGGAGTGATAATGTACCCAAGAAATTTTACAGTAGTAATGTCGAATAAACACTTCTCCAGTTTGCATAAAGACCATTGTCTAGTAGTTTTGCTAATACCTGTCTGACATGTTCATGGTGGGTTATAAGATCAGGAGAGTAAATTAGTATATCGTCTAAGTATACGATAACAAAGGATTGCAAAAAATCTCTGAGCACATCATTAATGAAATCCTGGAATACAGCTGGAGCATTACAGAGACCGAATGGCATGACCAGATATTCATAATGCCCACTCCTGGTGTTAAATGCTGTTTTCCATTCATGCCCGTCTTTTATTCGTATCAGGTTGTAAGCCCCTCTCAAATCGAGTTTTGTGTATACTAGACATGTGCACAGCACAAAATTTCGTTTTGAACTAATGGATTAGTCCTAAAATGCAATTTATTTAGTTGCTAAAGAAATTAGTTTTCAGTTCTTTAGTATGAAAACTAATTTCATTCATCCGAAAACCAGTGGATACAATTACTATTGCACTCCTCAGAGGGCTGAGATCGCTGCTTGTTACAGTATCACTCACTCTCAGCACAATGTGCCAGGCAAAGCTGTTACAGTAACTTACTGCTGCTCATCACAGTGCTCAGAGTTTCTGTAAAACTAGTAAATAATATTTTTATATATAAGAGGTTAGAACAATATTAGTTCCTTGTTTTACTGAAACTCTGAGCGCTGTTACAGTCAGTTACTGTAACAGCTGAGCCTGATACATTGTACTGAGAGATAATATAACAAGCAGCCGGTCTCAGCGCTCACAGCCACTAGATTTAAAGGGCTAAAAAAAAGAAGGCTCCTCTCTGTATAATATATAGAACATTCTCCTGCATTAATTAATACACCTCTCTGTATATTGTATACAACATCCACCTGCATTAGGGATGTGCGTTTCGGGTTTCGGAATTTCGGAATTTTCACGAAATTTCCCGATTCGTGTCTTCGGATTCGGCCGAATTTCTGAAATTTTTTTGATCCGAAAACGGCAGATCAGAAATGTTTTCCGAGCCGAATCGAAAAATTTTCGGAATTTTCGAATGGACTTGAAATGTGTCAAATCGAAATTTATTTTCCCTCTATTCATCCATTCGGGATTTCGGTTCCATTTCGGTAATTCTGAACATCGTATATTTAACTATTAGAAAAAACAAATTTACCAGAAATAGTAAACCAGGGAGCGCAAAAAACAGACACTTAGAACACTCACACCAGGTGGAAAAGATGGAATATAATAAGGAGAATACTCATCTTTGGTGTAAACCAAAATGGATAAAGCTTAAACCTATTGGATGAGAATAGAAAACACAAATTGTGCGGTACCAAAAAATCGAATGAACAATATAAATGTAGCAATTTCACACTCACAAAGATGGAGCCTAGGAGGCTCTCTGTCAGCGTCTTTAAGCCACTTCGAGGGGGGCTTCACCCACAGAGTCCAAGAGGAATTTCTCTGCTTCTTTCTTCCTCTTTTATTCTCTTATATCAAGGAGGAGGGATATGGCAGATAGAACCTCGGACAAGTAGAAAATGTATAGCGTAATATTGTAAAGCTCACACAGAAAAAACAGGTAGCATAGGCACACTCACGTGATTTAGAGCCTCCTAATGGGTGGCTCAGTAGAGATAACCTTAGACCATATATGGGTGGGTCTTCACCCCTCTTGAGTCTCAGGAAACACCGGATCCAAAAGATAAAATTAATAAAAATGGACAAGGTGGAATGAAAAAATAAAATAAGGGTAAAAAAGGGTTTAATAATATTAAAAAAGTTGTATGATATATGCATTAGAGATAAGAATTTTTAAAGGACTCCCATCTTTTCATTAAGGTGGGACTTCAAATTGGAAGTTGTTTTGAGACATGAATGACACTATCCGCCTTTGAACACGCAAAGTGGCCATTTTGACATGTGGAACGCACACCGAAAGCCAGCCTGATATGCAAGTTTAACATTTGCCGCCTGAGATGCAATTTGGACGTTCTCATGCTTGAAACGCATATCGGAAGTAAAGGTGACCCGCACGTCAACATCCGCCGCCTGAGACGCAAACCGGAAGTCCTCATTCTTTGAGACGCATACCGGAAGTAAAGGTGGCCCGCACGCCAACACCATGCCTCTTTCTTTATCAATGTGGACACTATTTAAGACTTCACATGTACATACGGGGGGCTACAACCGACTGAGGAAGCCTGCAGCTAGTAGGAGAAACGCGTTTCGGTATATACCCCTGTTACATTGTTTTAATATTATTAAACCCTTTTTTACCCTTATTTTATTTTTTCATTCCACCTTGTCCATTTTTATTAATTTTATCTTTTGCATCCGGTGTTTCCTGAGACTCAAGAGGGGTGAAGACCCACCCATATATGGTCTAAGGTTATCTCTACTGAGCCACCCTCTAGGAGGCTCTAAATCACGTGAGTGTGCCTATGCTACCTGTTTTTTTTGTGTGAGCTTTACAATATTACGCTATACATTTTCTACTTGTCCGAGGTTCTATCTGCCATATCCCTCCTCCTTGATATAAGAGAATAAAAGAGGAAGAAAGAAGCAGAGAAATTCCTCTTGGACTCTGTGGGTGAAGCTCCCCTCGAAGTGGCTTAAAGACGCTGACAGAGAGCCTCCTAGGCTCCATCTTTGTGAGTGTGAAATCGCTACATTTATATTGTTCATTCGATTTTTTTGGTACCGCACAATTTGTGTTTTCTATTCTCATCCAATAGGTTTAAGCTTTATCCATTTTGGTTTACACCAAAGATGAGTATTCTCCTTATTACATTCCATCTTTTCCACCTGGTGTGAGTGTTCTAAGTGTCTGTTTTTTGCGCTCCCTGGTTTACTATTTCTGGTAAATTTGTTTTTTCTATTTGTATATGTGGGTGAGGGATACACCCATCGGTGAGCTGCATATATCTTTCCATATATTATTTTTATTCTTAGCGCCTTATAAACATCTTTGACCCTTTAATTTGGGTTTTTCCAGTTCACATTTTACATATTCCATCAGATGTTTGGCAGCTTTCTTCATTAAATATGGAGTTTAGGAACAAATATGGTGTAAATATTGATGAGGTCTTTCAGAGTGACATTTCCATCAGGGATACTAATGATGATATTGTCACTTTTCGGGATAAGAAAAAACTAACCAATAAATTGGAATATCTCCTAAAAAAAGAAATACGTCTTAAATGGGATATTGCAACTTTGGAACATTATTCCAAAGAAAACATCATACCACGTGGTTTATGATGGTGCAAAGACCCTTCACCAGAAATGATGGACGATTCGTTCATGACCATTTGGTGTAACATGTTAGAAGGTTTCTCCCTAACTACAATTGAAGTAATTATACAAAAACGTAAAATACTTTTGGAGAAACTCAATTCAGATATTGAGACGGATTTTACCAATCTGACTCAAATTACTGAATTGGAGGAGAGAAAAATTCTTCTGTCCAGGATAGAGACAGAATTAAATAAACTGGAATCAGAAGTTAAGATCAAAAAAAGGAGCAAATATAATCTAGATCTTAAAGACTATGCTAATCATAAAGTATGGGTGTTTCAAAATCATAGCATCAATAAAAACTTTAGAGGTAAAAACGGCATTAAGGCCCCAATAAATACCAATCCGGATTTTGACGGTAATGTCAAGTCTAAAGAAATTTTTCCAACTAGGAGAAATAGTCACAGGGGGGAACAGATGGTAAGGAGAAAAATCCCCATATCATACAACCCTAGTGATAGGCGTGTCCAACATAATGAACGTTCCAACTTTTATAGAAACCATCTGAGAACTCCACGCCAATCCTTTCCAATAAGAGAGGATTATAATAGACCAGAAAAGTCACGCTTTATAAGATCAAAATATAATGAAACAGACAGATACCAACAATCAAAAAATTGTACTGATCAGCCATGTACTGATCAGCCATATAAAGAAAAGATAAATCATGATGATTCTCAAGTGGCCAATGGACGTTATTCACCCATCCCATTAATGAATAGATTTCAACCTCTTAATCAAAAGGCTGATGACACAATCCATAATGATAACAGGTTCGATCTAGGGAAGGAAGTCCCTCAAAGGGACAGATACAGAGAACGTACCAAAGGAGCCACAGGTTGGAACCCTATGGCCAAAACCCCAAGAAAAAGAGCATTTATGGAAGAGGATCTAGAGGAGGGAGAGTGGCACAGAGAAGGAAAAAGAGGAAAGACGTGGAACCCATAGATGTTTTTAACCTCAGCAGTAAAATTCTTACCAAGGGACAACTTGGGGTTTTAAGTAAGGGTCTCAAATATATCCCCACTAACCAGGGCAACACTTTCAACACCTACGTAGACTTACAAAAGTTCAAACGTAAGTTGTGCCTTAAACGTTTTTTTATGAAAACCCCATTAGAGAGACAGAACACTATGGACAACCAGTACACGCATACCGAATTAAAAGGAAAATCCACCTTCTATCCACGCCACATGGCATCCAAAGAAATTGAAGCATTTGAACAAATGATACATATGGATATCAGGAAACTACAATCTAATGTTAAGAAAGGTAGATTTAAACCTAACAACTTATCTCCATTGGAATTTAAAAGCTATATACAATTAAAACAAGATCATGATTTAGTTATCAAACCTGCTGACAAGGGGGGGGAGTTGTCATTTTGGACAGAGAACAGTATCATCAGGAGGCCATGAGACTTTTATCAGATTCAACCACTTATCAAAGTTTAAATTCAGATCCTACCAATTCTGTAAAAGAATTATTTTTTGATTTCTTACAAAAAGGAAGAGATAAAGGCATTTTAAATGATAGCGAATATAAATATCTTAAGGTAGATCATCCTCGCATCCCTGTTTTTTATCATCTACCGAAGTTACATAAGAGCAATATCAATCCACCAGGACGCCCCATAGTCTCAGGTATAAATTCTGTCTCGTGTAAGATCTCAGAATATATTGATCATCTCCTGCAACCCCTAGTGGTAGAAACTCCTGCATACCTTAAAGATACCATCGCTGTATTATGCCTTTTACAAGATCTAGTTTGGGAGGAAGGTTTTCTAATGGCCACCTGCGATGTAAGCTCCCTATATACCATCATTTCTCTTGAAGTTGGTTGTGAGGCGGTAGAATTCTTTTTAAGAAATGCTGACTTGTTTGCGAATGAACAGATTGAATTTATTATGGAAGGAATTCGTTTGATCCTGCACAATAATTATTTTTGGTATAATGATATATACTACCTACAGACACATGGCACAGCGATGGGGACGAGGTTTGCCCCCAGTTATGCCAATCTGTTCATGGCGCACTGGGAGAACAGTGCAGTATGGACAGGGCATGGCTGGGGTTCGAGCCTCGTCCTCTATAGACGCTACATAGACGACATACTCATTATATGGAAGGGCACTAGGGCACAGCTTGAAGAATTTATTAGTCATCTTAATCATAACCCTAAAGGTATAAAACTTGAATATAATATTAGTTGTGAACAGGTCAACTATCTAGACCTTAACCTTTATGTAAAGGAGGGTCGGATTGAGACAAGCACTCATTTCAAGGATTTTAAAGTCAATGGATTTATAGATGTCAAAAGTCATCATTACCCCCCTTGGCTGAAAGCAGTCCCTAAGGGACAAATGACGCGAATCCGAAGAAATTGTACTGAAAGCGACACATTCATGTCCCAATCTCAGTGACTTATCGAAGATTTATTGGCAAAGGGGTACGAAAGGAGTCAATTACTTTCTGTACGCGATAAAGTCTTAGACATTGATAGAACTACACTTTTGGAATACAAACCATACCATAATAGTGAAATTAGATCTTTACCCTTTGTGCTGGACTACAACCTTAACAATAAGGCCATTTCCCGATCAATAAGACGATACTGGCCCATTCTTAAACGGGATCCATTATTAAATACTCTTTTACCTGACCAACCTACCATCATTTACAGAGGGGGAAAGAGTTTTGGACGCCATTTAATTAAAAATCATCTACGAGGTCAGACCATTATAAAAAATCCATTCGGTCTAGAAACGGGATTTTATGGATGCGGGCAATGTATCGCCTGCAGAAAAACAGGCAGTCATAAAAGATTTGTTCGCAATATTGATATTCCACATAACCAACCTAAGTTTAAGATCCGTCAAATTATTACCTGCCATAGTAAAAATGTAATCTATGTACTCAAATGCCCTTGTGGGAAACGATATGTAGGCCAGACTTCAAGGACTCTATATATTAGGATCAACGAACATCTTTGCAATATTACCCGAGGTTATGATAAACATACTGTATCAACACACTTTAAAGATGTCCATTCTTGTAACCCTAGAGGTTTGGAGTTTCAGGGACTAGAAATAATTACGTGTGACTGGAGAGGTGATGATATGCACTCCAAAATCATTAAGTCCGAGATGCGCTGGATATACACTCTGGACACACTTCTCCCTGTAGGTCTGAATGCGGACTTTGAAGTCTGTCATTTTTTATAGTTTCTCCCTCCATTTTTTATAGTTTCTCCTTCCAGTTTTTAATAATCCCTTTTGTATTTGATATTATTCATATTTGTTTGTTTACCAACTGTGTTTTGCTTGTAATACATATTGCTATTACAGTATAGCATCATGATAAACAGGTCACATCGCTAGAGTGACATCTTTAACAAGTAGGTAAAGTCTATTGGTGGAGATGTGCAGCTCCCCATGTTTCTGACTGATTAGTGGAGTTCATTTAACATCTGTCCTTTAATAAAAAGTTGTATGATATGTGCATTAGAGATAAGAATTTTTAAAGGACTCCCATCTTTTCATTAAGGTGGGACTTCAAATTGGAAGTTGTTTTGAGACATGAATGACACTATCCGCCTTTGAACACGCAAAGTGGCCATTTTGACATGTGGAACGCACACTGAAAGCCAGCCTGATATGCAAGTTTAACATTCGCTGCCTGAGATGCAATTTGGACGTTCTCATGCTTGAAACACATATCGGAAGTAAAGGTGACCCGCACGTCAACATCCGCCGCCTGAGACGCAAACCGGAAGTCCTCATTCTTTGAGACGCATACCGGAAGTAAAGGTGGCCCGCACGCCAACACCATGCCTCTTTCTTTATCAATGTGGACACTATTTAAGACTTCACATGTACATACGGGGGGCTACAACCGACTGAGGAAGCCTGCAGCTAGCAGGAGAAACGCGTTTCGGTATATACCCCTGTTACATTGTTTTAATATTATTAAACCCTTTTTTACCCTTATTTTATTTTTTCATTCCACCTTGTCCATTTTTATTAATTTTATCTTTTGGATCCGGTGTTTCCTGAGACTCAAGAGGAGTGAAGACCCACCCATATATGGTCTAAGGTTATCTCTACTGAGCCACCCTCTAGGAGGCTCTAAATCACGTGAGTGTGCCTATGCTACCTGTTTTTTCTGTGTGAGCTTTACAATATTACGCTATACACTTTCTACTTGTCCGAGGTTCTATCTGCCATATCCCTCCTCCTTGATATAAGAGAATAAAAGAGGAAGAAAGAAGCAGAGAAATTCCTCTTGGACTCTGTGGGTGAAGCCCCCCTCGAAGTGGCTTAAAGACGCTGACAGAGAGCCTCCTAGGCTCCATCTTTGTGAGTGTGAAATCGCTACATTTATATTGTTCATTCGATTTTTTTGGTACCGCACAATTTGTGTTTTCTATTCTCATCCAATAGGTTTAAGCTTTATCCATTTTGGTTTACACCAAAGATGAGTATTCTCCTTATTACATTCCATCTTTTCCACCTGGTGTGAGTGTTCTAAGTGTCTGTTTTTTGCGCTCCCTGGTTTACTATTTCTGGTAAATTTGTTTTTTCTATTTGTATATGTGGGTGAGGGATACACCCATCGGTGAGTTGCATATATCTTTCCATATATTATTTTTATTCTTAGCGCCTTATAAACATCTTTGACCCTTTAATTTGGGTTTTTCCAGTTCGTATATTTAACTATTATCGGTTATATTGCTGATTCTGTAAATTTTGTATTTGTAAATGTGCTGGGGCAAATCAATGTGCTGGGGCAAATCCATGTGTGAGCTGGGGCAATATCCTATGAGCTGGGGCAAATCCATGTGCTGGGGCAAATCCATGAGCTGGGGCAAATCCATGTGCTGGGGCAAATCCATGTGCTGGGGCAAATCCATGAGCTGGAGCAAATCCATGTGCTGGGGCAAATCAATCTGCTGGGGCAAATCCATGAGCTGGGGCAAATCCATGTGTGAGCTGGGGCAATATCCTATGAGCTGGGGCAATATCCTATGAGCTGGGGCAAATCAATGTGCTGGGGCAAATCCATGAGCTGGGGCAAATCCATGAGCTGGGGCAAATCAATGTGCTGGGGCAAATCCATGAGCTGGGGCAAATCCATGTGTGAGCTGGGGCAATATCCTATGAGCTGGGGCAAATCCATGTGCTGGGGCAAATCCATGTGCTGGGGCAAATCCATGTGCTGGGGCAAATCCATGAGCTGGGGCAAATCAATGTGCTGGGGCAAATCCATGAGCTGGGGAAAATCCATGTGTGAGCTGGGGCAATATCCTATGAGCTTGGCAAATCCATGTGCTGGGGCATATCCATGTGCTGGGGCAAATCCATGTGCTGGGGCAAATCAATGTGCTGGGGCAAATCCATGAGCTGGGGCAAATCCATGTGTGAGCTGGGGCAATATCCTATGAGCTGGGGCAAATCCATGTGCTGGGGCAAATCCATGTGCTGGGGCAAATCAATGTGCTGGGGCAAATCCATGTGTGAGCTGGGGCAATATCCTATAAGCTGGGGCAATATCCTATGAGCTGGGGCAAATCCATGAGCTGGGGCAAATCCATGAGCTGGGGCAAATCAATGTGTTGGGGCAAATCCATGAGCTGGGGCAAATCCATGTGCTGGGGCAATATCCTATGAGCTGGGGCAAATCCATGTGCTGGGGCAAATCCATGTGCTGGGGCATATCCATGTGCTGGGGCAAATCCATGTGCTGGGGCAAATCAATGTGCTGGGGCAAATCCATGAGCTGGGGCAAATCCATGTGTGAGCTGGGGCAATATCCTATGAGCTGGGGCAAATCCATGTGCTGGGGCAAATCAATGTGCTGGGCAAATCCATGAGCTGGGGCAAATCCATGTGAGCTGGGGCAATATCCTATGAGCTGGGGCAAATCCTATGAGCTGGGGCAAATCAATGTGCTGGGGCAAATCCATGAGCTGGGGCAAATCAATGTGCTGGGGCAAATCCATGAGCTGGGGCAAATCCATGAGCTGGGGCAAATCAATGTGCTGGGGCAAATCCATGAGCTGGGGCAAATCCATGTGTGAGCTGGGGCAATATCCTATGAGCTGGGGCAAATCCATGTGCTGGGGCAAATCCATGTGCTGGGGCAAATCCATGTGCTGGGGCAAATCCATGAGCTGGGGCAAATCAATGTGCTGGGGCAAATCCATGAGCTGGGGAAAATCCATGTGTGAGCTGGGGCAATATCCTATGAGCTTGGGCAAATCCATGTGCTGGGGCATATCCATGTGCTGGGGCAAATCCATGTGCTGGGGCAAATCAATGTGCTGGGGCAAATCCATGAGCTGGGGCAAATCCATGTGTGAGCTGGGGCAATATCCTATGAGCTGGGGCAAATCCATGTGCTGGGGAAAATCCATGTGCTGGGGCAAATCAATGTGCTGGGGCAAATCCATGTGTGAGCTGGGGCAATATCCTATGAGCTGGGGCAAATCCATGTGCTGGGGCAAATCCATGTGCTGGGGCATATCCATGTGCTGGGGCAAATCCATGTGCTGGGGCAAATCAATGTGTTGGGGCAAATCCATGAGCTGGGGCAAATCCATGTGTGAGCTGGGGCAATATCCTATGAGCTGGGGCAAATCCATGTGCTGGGGCAAATCCATGTGCTGGGGCATATCCATGTGCTGGGGCAAATCCATGTGCTGGGGCAAATCAATGTGCTGGGGCAAATCCATGAGCTGGGGCAAATCCATGTGTGAGCTGGGGCAATATCCTATGAGCTGGGGCAAATCCATGTGCTGGGGCAAATCAATGTGCTGGGCAAATCCATGAGCTGGGGCAAATCCATGTGTGAGCTGGGGCAATATCCTATGAGCTGGGGCAATATCCTATGAGCTGGGGCAAATCAATGTGCTGGGGCAAATCCATGTGCTGGGGCAAATCCATGAGCTGGGGCAAATCCATGTGTGAGCTGGGGCAATATGCTATGAGCTGGGGCAAATCCATGTGCTGGGGCAAATCCATGTGCTGGGGCATATCCATGTGCTGGGGCATATCCATGTGCTGGGGCAAATCCATGTGCTGGGGCAAATCCATGAGCTGGGGCAAATCCATGTGTGAGATGGGGCAATATCCTATGAGCTGGGGCAAATCCATGTGCTGGGGCAAATACATGTGCTGGGGCAAATACATGTGTGAGCTGGGGCAAATACATGTGCTGGGGCAAATCCATGTGCTGGGGCATATCCATGTGCTGGGGCAAATCCATGTGCTGGGGCAAATCAATGTGCTGGGGCAAATCCATGAGCTGGGGCAAATCCATGTGTGAGCTGGGGCAATATCCTATGAGCTGGGGCAATATCCTATGAGCTGGGGCAAATCAATGTGCTGGGGCAAATCCATGAGCTGGGGCAAATCAATGTGCTGGGGCAAATCCATGAGCTGGGGCAAATCCATGTGTGAGCTGGGGCAATATCCTATGAGCTGGGGCAAATCCATGAGCTGGGGCAAATCCATGTGTGAGCTGGGGCAATATCCTATGAGCTGGGGCAAATCCATGTGCTGGGGCAAATCCATGAGCTGGGGCAAATCCATGAGCTGGGGCAAATCCATGTGCTGGGGCAAATCCATGAGCTGGGGCAAATCCATGTGCTGGGGCAAATCCATGAGCTGGGGCAAATCCATGTGCTGGGGCAAATCCATGTGCTGGACTGCCGGGACAATAGAGTTAGACAGCTTTGAAACGAGGAGAACAGATGTTCCGAAAAAACGAAAATTTCCGAAATAACGAGAAGCCGATACAAAAAACGAGCAAAGTGAGACGAAAATACGAAAAATGGTCGATATTCCGAAAAATAAATGTACCCGAAAAACGAATCGAGCCGAACCAAATCGAAACAGAAAGTGGTCGAAACGAGCCGAATCGAAAAGTTAAAAAGATTCGAAAAATCGAACCGAATCGAACCGAAAAAAAAATCGGTGCACATCCCTAACCTGCATTAATTAATGCCCCTCTCTGTATAGAACATCCTACTGCATTGGCATGTGGAGGGTGCAGAACTTCGGAATGCAATGCTTATGCAGCACAGGAGAGGGAACCTTTACTTAAACTTTGTATCTCTGTGGGGGAGACGCAGGAATATAAAAGCAGGGGAGAGGGAAAATATTAACGTAAATCGGTCTGAAAGCTCAGAGAAGAGATGACTGGTGCAAATTGATTTTTATAATAAAATAAAGCACTTTAAATCTAGGGAAAACATTCAAATAAATCACACTGAAGGCTCATAATGACAGAGTAACTGTGAGAGCTGGATACTAAATGTATCAGTCGTAAAAAAAAACCTTTATAACAAGCAGCACTGGGAGAGGAGAGGGACTTTATATAAAACGTGTATTATAGATGAGGAAAGGGGGATAGTGCTCCTTTATAAAATAAAATGTATCAGACCTAAGCCCCTATTATGCAGAGCGGGAGGGGAGATAACACACTTTTTATAAAGTCCCTCTCTTCTCCCAGCGCTGCTTGTTATAAAGGGGTTTTTACTATCCAGCCCTCCTCTGTCATTAGCTTTCAGTGTGATTTATTTCAATGTTTTCCTTCTCCAGCTGCTTTTATCATCTTGTCTGCCTCATAGACATGCAAGGGCTAAGGTTTCCTCTCCTGTGCTGGCTGTCTGTGCTGCGAGTGAGTATCCTGGAGCTCTATCACTGTCAGATTTTCGGGTAGGGGTCGGGAAGGATTACGCATACAAACCTTTTCTGTAGCTTTGCGGCGTTGCGCTTCATTACTGGTCTCCTTCACTCATCAATGTAATATCACAAAAAGGACTGAAACTAAAATGTAGTGCATTTTATTTTAGTTTCTTTCGTTTTTTGTACTGAGCAGTTTCGTATCTCTTGAGTCATACTAAAACTAAATTATCCCAACATTCAGACTAAATCGTTTTAGTACTAAAACGAATGCACACGTCTAGTGTATACTGCTGATCCCCTTAACCTGTCGAATAGTTCTGATATAAGAGGGTTAGGGTACACATTCTTGATGGTGATCTTGTTAAGCCCCCTATAATCGATACACGGGCGGAAATCTCCTTCTTTTTTAGATTCAAAAAAGAACCCAGCTCCTGCTGGAGAAGAGGAACGTCTGATAAAACCTCTCTCCGAATTCTCCTTTATGTACTCCTCCATGATTTTGTTCTCTTTTATGGATAAAGGATATACTTTGCCTCGAGGAGGCATGATACCTGGATGAATATCTATGGCGCAATCATACGGTCTATGTGGAGGTAGTTTCTCTGCCTCTCTTTTATCGAATACAGCCCTGAGATCGGCATACCAGTCAGGAACCTCTGTAGACAATGGAGGAGCTGTAGGTGTGTTCAGGGCACCAATATGCTGAATGGGTATTAAACAAGTCCCAAAACAAGCAGGACTCCAAGACAGTATCTCTCCCTTAGCCCAATCAATAACAGGATTATGTTCCACCAACCAAGGGAAACCAAGCACAGCAGGATTGGAAGGTAAACGGATAACCTGAAATATGATCTCTTCTTTATGCAAGAGACCAGTGGTATGAACCACTGTAACAGTATCGTGAGTAATTCTGGGACAGGATAACGGCCTACCGTCTATGGCTTTGACGGCCAAAGGTGTCTCTCTTACAACCAGAGGGAGAGAAATGGAG
Source organism: Leptobrachium leishanense (assembly GCA_009667805.1). Lineage (NCBI taxonomy): Eukaryota > Metazoa > Chordata > Amphibia > Anura > Megophryidae > Leptobrachium > Leptobrachium leishanense. The sequence continues at coordinate 111,712,910 of CM019068.1, read as the reverse complement.
GAAGCGTATTCAACATCAATGAAATTACCAGCAGCCCCAGAGTCAACAAAAGCGGTAGTATGCGTGGCCTTGGTCTCCCAAGCCACGGATACTGGTAACGAGAGTCTAGTGTCTTTGACAGGAGACATGAACGTCACACCCAAGGCCTGTCTCCTCAGTTGCCTTAGGTGCGGTAGTTTTCCGACTTATCATGCATTCTAGGGCGAGTGGGACGTTGAAGTCGTAAATGTCCTTTTAAACCACAATACAGGCACGATCCCTCACGAAGACGCCTTGTTCTCTCTTCCTCTGTAAGCCTAGTATGGCCTACTTGCATAGGCTCAGAGGGAGGGGATAACTGTCTTGGTGGTGCCTGAAAGACAGGGGCCAACCTTGGTAACGGTCTCTTAGGTTTCTCTCTTGGAGTTCTTCTGTCCCTTATCTGATCATCCAGATCTATACAATAATCTATAAATTCACTCAACACCTCAGGTAATTTACAAGTAGCCAACTCATGCATCAATGACTCTGATAACCCCTCCTTAAAAGCCAGAACCAGAGCCTCATTAGTCCAGTTCACGTCAGAAACCAACGTTATAAATTCTATAGCATAATCAGATACAGTCCTGTTCCCTTGACGTATGCGGAACAAGGATTTGCCAGCTACCTTGGCCTTTTTGGTAGGATTAAATGTACGTTTTAACTCGGCTATGAATTCTTTATAGTTCAGTACGATAGGCTTCTCCTCCTCCCATAAAGGATTCGCCCATGTCAATGCTCTGCCAGACAGATGGTTAATAATGAACCCCACTTTGGCTATGTCAGCGATAAACATTTGTGGATTTAATTTAAAATGAATATCCACCTGGACCAAAAATCCCCGGCACTCCGAGGGAGTACCATCAAACCTCATAGGAGCAGTCATGTGTACCTGGGATGTCTGAACAACAGGGGACACAGGTATAGCAGGCGGAAGTGCAACCCCAGCTGGTTCCAGGTACGAGTCAGGATAGTTTGTAAGACGAGAGCAAACTGATCCATCCTATGGTCCTGCTCGTCCTGTCTGGATACATAGTTACTCAAATGCTGTGTTAAGTCTGTTGGATCCATTTGTGGCCAGATCGTAATGTCACGGTTCCCGGATCCCACCATGCAGTCCTTAAAGCCCAACACTCCACAGAGCCCAAAAGCTACCAACAGGGTAGCCATAGAAGAATCCCTAACTGTCTGGTCCTTAGAATTGGCCAGGTATACTAGCTAGACAGAAAGGGTTAATCAAAGGCAATGTCGTAATACAAAACCAGGTCAGCAACACGGGGGTAGTCAGAATCAGGAATACAGAGTATAGAATAGTCAAATGGAATAGCTGGGTCGATATCAGTGCAGAAGCGTAGTACAAGAAAATAGTCTAGGGCAACGGAAGGCAGAATAGTCAGAAAACAAGCAGAGGTCAATAACAGGTTAAATCACAAGAGAATTCAGGTACAAGGAGCTCAGGTATGGATAACCACGATCTGGCACTGCTTAGAAGGATCTGTTGGTTTTTAAAGACCTTCACCAGACCTCGCCTCACTCTCAAGCCGCACCTCATGCAGCCACCTCCCTGCCTGTTTCAATTTAAACCGGGTGTTGGTGAGCGAGCAGCATCAGACATGCTGCCCTCAAGCACACCGGAAAGACTGAAAGCCCCCAACGTTACAGGTGTGTAATATTCCCTCATTACCCCAATTTCAATGTGCAGATAAAAGGCCCAGAGTTCATTTCAAGTGTGCTATTTGCATCTGGAATCTGCCGCTGTCAACTCTTAAGATGAGATCCCAAGAGCTGTCACTATCAGTGAAGCAAGCCATCATCAGGCTTAAGAAACAAAACATATATATATATTTTTTCTTCTTTTCTTTTCTTCTCTTCTCCTTCTTCTTACTGCTCTAACTGTTCTCTCCCACTCCTTATCTCCCTCTCTACCCCTTCACATCGCTTGAGCACAGATGTATGCACAGGGTTCGCTAAAGCTGGTCACTTATAATGTCAGAGGCCTGAACACTCCAGAGAAACGCAAACAGATGTTGCGGGAGCTCCGGGCGCACAAGGCGTCAGTGGCTTTCCTGCAAGAAACCCACTTTAAACAAGACAAACAGCCGTCTTTTAAGGACAGTAACTTCCCGACAGGATACTTCAGTAATTATATGGGTGGCAAATCCCGAGGTACTGCGATTGTTTTTTCTCGTGACATACCTTTTATTGAAAAAGATATAGCTTCAGACCCAGAGGGACGATTCCTGTTTCTTAAAGGTCAAATTGCAGACACCATGTACACCTTCGCGTCCATTTACCTTCCAAACAAAGCCCAACACCGATGCCTCGCTACTATATTAAAAGCCCTATCCACATTTCAAGAGGGTGTTCTCATCCTGGCAGGGGATTTTAACGTGGCGCTTGACCCTAAAATGGACACATCACTAGGCTCCACATCCCTCCCCCATAATATCCTGGCACAAATAAGGCGCACCCTAGACTCCCACCAATTGGTGGATGTCTGGCGGGCTTTTCACGGGGGAGAGAGGGGTTACTCCTTCTACTCTCCGGTACACAAAGTATATTCCAGAATTGACTACATTTTCATACCCCAATATCACTTCCAACTCACCAAATCAGCAGACATTCACGTAGGCACATGGTCAGACCACTCTCCCCTTTCGGTTCAGTTGGTTTCCCCCCTCTACATACCGCGCGAACGGACTTGGCGACTCAACTTGTCCATACTGACAGACCCAGGACTCTTAGAGGAGACTAAACTCATTCTCTCCAATTACTTCCGAGAGAACATACAACCTGATACCTCTCTCCCCACGGTATGGGAAGCCCATAAGGCGGTAATCAGAGGCTTCTTAATTAGCAAAGGCACCGCAGCTAAGAAATTACGGCAGGCCCAGATTACTGATCTACTTACTGAAATTAGATCATTAGAAACTCAACATGCTGAAACAGGAGACGCCCTTCTTTATCAATCCCTATTGAAGACTCGCTCAACTCTTACCACTCACCTGTCGTCTGACCTGAAGTTTCAGGCTATTAAAACTAATGCCTTTTATGCCCTGAATGAAAACAAACCGGGAAAACTGCTGGCACAGCTCCTCCAATTGAGACGTAATAAGGCCTATATACCACGCTTGCAACTACCAACGGGTCATACCACTATCAAACCAGACCTGATCGCGGAAGACCTCCGCTCCTATTTCGCGTCACTGTACTCGATTCAATCCACTCAGTATCCACAAATAGATACTAAAGACATCTCCACATATCTGAAACGCCACATTCACCACACTCTGTCAGGTGAGGAGGCGACAAAATTAGGATCCCCAATATTAGAAGAAGAACTCGCCTCAGCTCTTAAACTAAGTAAAGCATACAAATGCCCTGGACCTGACGGCCTCCCCGCCGAATATTATAAGTTGCTCAAAACTGAACTTCTCCCACACATGCTGGCCACCTTTAACTCCTTACTGGAGGAGGAGACATTCCATCAGTCGACATTGGCGGCTACTATCTCCCTCATACCCAAACCTGGCAAAGACCTGCTCTTTAGCTCAAGTTACAGACCAATCTCGCTCCTTAACTCGGACGTGAAACTGCTAGCTAGGGTCTTAGCCACTCGCCTACAACACTTCCTACCACGCTTAGTAGAACCTGACCAGGTGGGTTTCATCCCAGGAGAGAGGCCCGAGACGCCACTTCCAGAGTTATTAACGCAATAGCCCTAGCACAGAAAGAACACATACCACTTTTACTGCTGTCCACAGATGCCGAAAAAGCATTCGACAGAGTCTTATGGCCATATCTTAATCAAGCACTTAAAGGCTTTGGCCTTGGTGACGGCTTCCTCAAATGGATCTCGGCGCTCTACTCAAACCCAACAGCTAGAGTTAGAGTTAATGGCGCCCTTACTCCATCATTTGCAATACAAAACGGAACAAGACAGGGTGCCCCCTCTCGCCCCTTCTTTTTGCCCTAGCACTGGAACCTCTCTTGGCATCCATTCGAGCCAATACTGCTATTCCAGGTTTACCTGGAGACTCTCACCAACATAAAGTCTCAGCTTACGCTGATGACTTGATGTTTTTCCTGTCACACCCAGAGCAGTCACTTCCCGTGGTGGTCACTGAACTAAACCAATATGGTGCTTTGGCGGGGTTGGCAATTAATATTGAAAAATCCGAAATTTTGAACATCTCACTACCTGAAGGGAAGGCTAGGCCTCTACGCCATCAATTTCAATTTAGGTGGTGTGCAGACAAGATTAAATACCTTGGGGTGTGGATCTGCGCAGATCTCACCCGTCTCCCTACTCTAAACTATGACGCGCTGCTTCAAGCTCTACAAGGGGATCTGGCATCATGGACTTCTAAATACCTCTCATGGTTTGGTAGGATCGGAGTCTTAAAAATGAACGTATTGCCACGTGTCCTCTATTTGCTTCAGACCCTACCTCTTACGATACCACGGGGATTCTTGCTCCAGCTTCGCAAGGCCTTTTTGACCTTCATTTGGGCCAACCAAAGACCCCCGACTGAAGTACTCAGTAATGTGTAAGCCAACCTCACAGGGAGGCTTGGCCTTACCAGATATTCGTCTCTACTACCATGAGTCTCACCTAACACGTATACTGGATTGGATGACATCCCCAGTAGAAAAACGATGGCTGGACCTTGAAAGCGCTCTTGCAGGTAGGCCCACGTGGGTTCTCCCATGGCTTTTACCAGGCCAACTACCAGCTCACTATCGTACTATACCCACGATCGGATGTCCGCTGCGAATCTGGCACCTACTCCGAACCTCTCATTCATTATCTTCATTCCCCGCACCATTGATGCCCATCACTCACAACCCAGCGTTCCCAGGGAAAGTCTTGCCTTCCCTGCGAGAGCGCTTCACACAGCACAATAGGCTGATGGCCTTACACGTACTTTCGGACAGACAATTCAAAGATATTCCAACGATGGAAGGCCAACCGGGACCGTCATTCCTAGAACGATTTAACTTTGCCCAAATCAGACATTTTCTTCTTTCACTACCCAATGGTACCCAGATGTCCAGACCCCTTCGACCTTTTGAAAAATTCTGCCAGATGGAAGGGACATTACATCGCAGCCTCTCCACACTATACCATCTTTTGCAAGCAATAGATGACACGCTCCCAGACTACGTGCAGAACTGGGATACCTGCCTTGGAACAGTAACTACCGAGTCTCAGTGGCGGAAGACATTTGCACTCATACATCATAGCACCCCAATCACTAAGCTGAAGGAAACGTCCTTTAAACTGACAGCAATGTGGTACACCACACCACTGAGGTTGTCCAAATTTCTTCCATCTGTGTCACCCCTTTGCTGGCGCTGTGCCTTGGAGGCAGGCTCCTACCTCCATATATGGTGGCGGTGCTCCCGTATAGCACCATTCTGGAGAGCGGTACGAGACTTAATCCGCCATATCACAGACCTAAACCTAGATTTGCTCCCAGAGATATTTCTACTTAGCCACTTAACGTATTCCATTGCTGACTTAAAGAAATCCATCATTTTACGCATATTGCTCGCAGCTCGGACCCTGATCCCACTGCACTGGAAATCGACCACGTTGCCCTCCATGTCAGAGCTAGTGACAAAAATAGGACAAACCCGCACCACAGAGACCACACATCTATCTCCTGAAAACTTCACAGAAGTCCACAGTAAAACATGGTTTTACTGGGACAGCTTCGTCTCGTCCAGAGATCTCACTCTTTGGAGGGATTCACTACCAGAAGATCAAACTGACAAACCTCAACACATGACGCCGGACTGCACCGGGGGCTCCCCGTAATAATCACTCTGACACCATCTCTTGTGCATATCTGTGTTCACCCCCAGACACAATCCCACCCCCCTCCTTTTTTCCTTCTTTTTTTTTTTTTTCTAACACCCTCTCACCTCCCAGTACTCCTTTTACCGGGTTTACTGACCTTTGTCCCAGTTTGGATCTGTATACTTTACCTCCTTTTTTCTTCCACTATGATAAATCTTAAACTATCACTCAAGCGGAACCTTACTCGTACACCTTAATACGCTACTGAGACATTTTTTCGAAAGTTATATATTTCTCTAGCCTCTTACCACTTAACAAAAACTTAAATCGATTTCGCCACGCCTCGTGGGATGAGGGAAGTTTACTGGACGCTTTCTTTTTTATGAGTTGTGATCACAAATAGACAAGTAGCACAAGTTTGTAATTCATATAACAATGAGACCTACTTTAGGTCAAACGAATGGCGGCATTCTTTGTTCAATCTTTATTCACCAGCTATTGTACAAGCCTTAATTGTAAACACTGTTTGCATAATTTTGTCTGTTTTCAATAAACTCTTTATTGGTAAAAAATAAACAAAACAAACCCATCAGAGAGATAGCAAGAACATTAGGCGTGGACAAAACAACAGTTTGGAACATTCTCAAAATGAAGGAACGCATCGGTGAGCTCAGCAACACCAAAAGACCCGGGAGACCACGGAAAACAACTGTGGTGGATGACCAAAGAATTCTTTTCCTGGTGAAGAAAACAACCTTCACAACAGATGGCCAGATCAAGAACACTCTCCAGGAGGTAGGTGTATGTGTGTCAAAGTCAACAATCAAGAGAAGACTACACCAGAGTGAATACAGAGGGTTCACCACAAAATGTAAACCATTGGTGAGCCTCAAAAACAGGAAGGCCAGATTAGAGTTTGCCAAACAACACCTAACAAAGCCTTCACAGTTCTGGAACAAGATCCTATGTAAAGATGAGACCAAGATCAACTTGTACCAGAGTGATGAGAAGAGTATGGAGAAGGAAAGGAACTGCTCATGATCCTAAGCATACCACCTCATCAGTGAAGCATGGTGGTGGTAGTGTCATGGTGTGGGCATGTATGGCTGCCAATGGAACTGGTTCTCTTGTATTTATTGATGATATGACTGCTGACAAAAGCAGCAGGATGAATTCTGAAGTGTTTTGGAGTTGCCTGCTGTGTGTTTTTTCACTGTATTTATGTCCTGAAGAAAGCCCTGGGTTAGGGCTGAAACATTGACGATTTTGGAATAAACCTTTGTCTGTTTATCGTCCTGGAGTGCTGCCTTCCATTTCAATATTTGCTATATATATATAAATGTCTATAAGGATTGTGGTGAAGGACTAAAAGTGAGATAAAAAGCCTCCACACTATAATAAGTGTGTTTAATATTGCAGAAGCCCCCTGCACATCATAGCAATTCAAAGAATTACATCCCAGAGCTCCTGTGCCACATTCCCCATATGCAGCAAGGAATTCTGTGTAGGATATACAAATGACCTCTGTCTCATTTTTATACATCCTGGATCTGTTATTACACAGAACCCTAAAATCAATGCTATGCCACACTGTGGCTTTGTAGCAAAGATAAGCTTATGCGACTGGTCAAAGCCACTCCCAGGACAGTGCTGTTTCAGGTTTGTTGACCCTTCATCAGCTAGGAGGCAGGCATGACCAGTTGCAGTGGATGCTTGGACCATAGGTAAGTAAGTGTCTATAAGGGTTGTGGTGAAGGACTAAAAGTGAGATAAAAAGCCTCCACACTATAATAAGTGTGTTTAATATTGCAGAAGCCCCCTGCACATCATAGCAATTCAAAGAATTGCATCCCAGAGCTCCTGTGCCACATTCCCCATATGCAGCAAGGAATTCTGGGTAGGATATGAAAATGACCTCTGTCTCACTTTTATACATCCTGGATCTGTTATTACACAAGCATCCACTGCAACTGGTCATGCCTGCCTCTAAGGCTAGGGTCAGACGAGCGTGATTTCTACGGACTGTACGTCCGTGCAGTACGGACATCGTCAGTACGGAAGACGCAGTAGTGGTCACACAGTCCGTTTTTTCACTGAAGTTATTTTTGACGGATGTAGGAGGAAAAATAAATTAAAATGCAAAACCATTTTGTCCGTGAAAAATGCTGGACGTATAAATGCAGTCCGTCTGACCACGTTCCATCACTCACACACAAAGCTATGCAGACGTTGCGGACGCAGCGCACTTTGTGCGGCCGTTCTAGGGGTTGTACGTTCTTGCCTGCCTTGCGTCCGTGGGCCCCGGCCGTTGTGCGTCCGCAGTTCAGTGCGGACGTACTTCGTGTAACGGACTCCGATGGGCTTCCTGTCATGCTATCACGGACGTACTTTTAGGCGCAATCACGGATGTGAACACTACGCTCGTCTGACAGCAGCCTTAGCTGATGAAGGTTCAACAAACCTGAAACAGCGCTGTCCTGGGAGTGGCTTTGACCAGTTGCATAAGCTTATCTTTGCTACAAAGCCACAGTGTGGCATAGCATTGATTTTAGGGTTCTGTGTAATAACAGATCCAGGATGTATAAAAGTGAGACAGTGGTCATTTGCATATCCTACCCAGAATTCCTTGCTGCATATGGGGAATGTGGCACAGGAGCTCTGGGATGCAATTCTTTGAATTGCTATGATGTGCAGGGGGCTTCTGCAATATTAAACACACTTATTATAGTGTGGAGGCTTTTTATCTCACTTTTAGTCCTTCACCACAACCCTTATAGACATTTATATATATATAGCAAATATTGAAATGGAAGGCAGCACTCCAGGACGATAAACAGACAAAGGTTTATTCCAAAATCGTCAACGTTTCAGCCCTAACCCAGGGCTTTCTTCAGGACATAAATACAGTAAAAAAACACACATAATTTATAGACGCCACCATACTCACCCCTCCCTCTGACTGACGTTCTCACCTACTCAGTGCATATGCGTCAAGTACTGACACAACGAGATGACGTAGTCGGTGTGTAACCCTGGCAACCAACAAAGCATATTCATTCACACACACCAGAGTGACAGGGAAGAAGAAAAGGATTAAAATAAGAGCACCTGTGCATCAGGATAACTTGTATTTTAGCATATACTTTACAAAGTCAAGAGGGCAAGAGAATGGTGATAGACCTATTACTGAGGAATTGAAATTGTCAAGCCCATTGGCCCAAACCCCCCCCCCCATAGACAACAAAAAATAAATCCCTCTGGGCAAGTCTCCAAGCTAATCTAAAAGGCCATTTTCAAACAAAAACATCTTCCTTTTCAAAACATTGAGAATGTCAGTTTCTCATTCAGACCATCCAGATACACAGTTCTTAAATGATGGATCCAAAAAGTCTCTTTCTGCAACAGCAACCGGCCACGATCCCCCCCCTCTCCTGGGGGGCGGTATGTGGTCAAAGGCTACAAATTTCAAGGAAGTTAAGGGGTGACTAAGATCCAGGAAGTGCCAAGCCACCGGTTTGTCCTAATGACCATCTCGATAAGCTATGCGAATGTTCGAACGATGATTGCGAATCCGTTCGCATAATGATGTCTCTGTCTTGCCAATGTAGGCTAACCCACAAGGACACGTAATTTTGTAGACTACGAAAATGGTTTTACAGGAGATATTATGGTGGATTTTAAAGATTTTGCCAGTGTGCGGATGAGAAAACGTTTTAGAAGGTAACATATGTCCACAGGTGACACATCCTAAGCACCTCTTGCAACCCACATTGGAAAATTGCCCAGACCCCTGAGAATAACTGTGTACTGGATCCGTTTGAACCAACAGGTCCCTCAGATTCTTGCCCCTTTTGTAACAAAACATTGGTTTCTGTTGAAAAATGACCGGTAGTGAAAAGACCTGTTCTAAAATAATTTCTTTTAACTGATGCTGTGAGTTTGGGGGTCGCAGTATGATACTGCATAGAAAACCTAAGGCGAGGTTGCAATTCTATTGGTGTCTCCCGCGTCGAGTTGGCCTTCATCAAGGCCAAATCCAGGACTTTGGTTGAATAACCCCGAGCTCTGAATTTTCCATACATAGATTGCATCTGTTTCTCACAGTTCTCTGGTTCGGAGTTGTTCCTGGCCACCCTTAGAAATTGTGCATACGGAAGTGATTTCAAGACGTGCTGAGGATGAGCGCTAGACGCATGCAGCAGTGTATTACGATCAGTGGGCTTTGAATACAGGGAGTAATGTAAGCTATCGTTCTTTAGGTAAACCTCAATATCTAAAAATTGTATCCTTGTGGTGTTCACCTGCATCGTTACTTCGACTGGGGTCCAAGACTGTTGATATATACTTCCAGTTGTACTGCTTCTTCCACTGTGCCCCGCCATATAATAAAAATGGCGTTGATGTATCGTATATACTCGATGATATTTTCTGCAAAGCTGAACAGAATATGTTGTTTCTCCCATGCAAACATGTATGCGTTTGCATACATTGGCACCATTGCTGCACCCATGGACATCCCAGTACATTGTAGGAACCAATCGTTCTCAGAGCGAAAATAATTATTCTGAAGAGTCAGAAGCAATAGTTCGAAAACGAACTCGATGCAAGGTCCCGTGTATTTGTCAGATAGACAGAGTAGTTCCCTCATAGCTTCCACTCCAGCCTCGTGGGGAACGATGGTGTAGAGGCTTTTAACGTCCATAGTCATGAGGACCACCTTGCTGATGTCGCCTTTCAACTCAGATAATCTATGGAGAAGTGCTGGTGTGTCTTTAATACATGTCGGTATATCAAGGACCGATGCTTTGAACAGGAATCCAGCCATTTAGCAATGGGTTCCAAGACCCCTTCCACTGCCGATACAATTGGGCGCATAGGAGGCATCAAAGGATTTTTGTGGACTTTGGGAAGTCCATATAGTACCGGAGTCCTGGGGAACTTTTTGTTCAAAAATTTAAACAGCTCAACAGAGATAAAATTCATATGGAGACCCCTGGTCAGGCTATCCTCAAAGGTCCTTTGGATGCCTACAGTAGAATCATTCCGCAATCTCCTGTACGTAGTAGAAGACGTATCTCATCAGCATATTTGGGATAATCCATGATAACTATGGACCCACCCTTGTCGGCAGCCCGTATCGTGATCATAGAGTCTCCAGCCAGGTCTTTAATCAACTGCCATTCCTTTTTCATGATGTTACTGTGTCTCATTTGATGATGCTTGATTTTTTGAGTAGTGTCCGTTTTGTCTGTTTTCAGGAAGGTTTTAATTGGGGATCGGGTCGAAGGTACTTCGTGGGCGAAAATCTGAGGGCTTACCAATTTGATCATTCTTAAAGAAATCAGTAATTCTTAAGGTCCGGCCAAATTTATGTAACTCCACATTCCACTGGAGTTCCTGTGGTTTTGCAGTGGGAACGTACGATAAACCTCTAGCCAAAAGTTTTGTCTCCTCGACAGTAAGTATTTGGGAGGACAAATTGAATATGGGGCTTATTTCTTGTGGATGGGTGGTTTGCCTCTTTGTCCAGTGTGATTGCCCCTTTTGACCTCGTCTTGACATCCTTGGTTTTATTACATTCTTCATGCAAAAAATAACGCGCGCGCAAAAACGCATTAACGCGAGGGGCAAAACCATTTGCGCACAACGTCATATTACAATGTATGCGCAACGAATGCGCGTTTTTCGTCTACCGCTGGTGAAGCTGCGCGAGCGTACGATACTTAGCGCGTCCTATACTTAACATTGTGAGCAGAAACGTGGATGGTATTACAATCAACGCGCAAAATTCGTACGAACGACATTTGCGTGCATAATTTTAATGTTTCTGAAAAGCTGGTGTTAAGGTCAAATCTGAACGTCCTGGTCGAAACGAAATACACCAGCACAAAAAAACAAAATACAGCAGAGTATAGTTACACATTCTACACATACCCAAACAATAAAATTGTGCGTTTTTTTTTATTGCTGCAGCATGTATACTCAGATTTACTTTGACAGGTGCAAAAACTTAAGTGAGTCAATTAAGGTCAATTAAGGTAAATTGATGTCAATTAAGGTTCCTAAGTCTGATTGGCTGAATCCCGCGAAAAAAACATTCCGCACACTAATTCACGTGCGCTACGTTACTGCGCTCGTATTTCTCTTTGTTTTGCGCATCGGCTTTACGAACGTTATTTTTTGACGGATGGCAAAATGCGCGTGGATTGTAATACCGTGCGAAAATTAACGGTGGTAACGCAATAGACATGTGCACAGCACAAAATTTCATTTTGAACTAATGGATTAGTCCTAAAATGCAATCTATTTAGTTGCTAAAGAAATTCGTTTTCAGTTCTTTAGTATGAAAACTAATTTATTTCATTCATCCGAAAACCAGTGGATACAATTACTATTGTAGTGGCTCCTCAGTGGGCTGAGATCATTGCTTGTTACAGTATCTCTCACTCTCAGCACAATGTGGGCCATATTACATAGTTGGTGCTAACTTAACCAGAGCTCTTGTAAACTTCCCAGAGCCATTATAGCCTATGGAGGTTTTCAGTTTACAACAGCTCTGGTTAAGTTAGCACCAACATTGTACTATTGCCCCGTGTCAGGCAAAGCTGTTACAGTAACTGACTGCTGCTCATCACAGCGCTCAGAGTTTCAGTAAAACTAGTAAATAATATTTTTATATATAAGAGGTTAGAACAATATTATTTCCTTGTTTTACTGAAACTCTGAGCGCTGTTACAGTCAGTTACTGTAACAGTTGAGCCTGATACATTGTACTGAGAGATAATGTAAGAAGCAGCCGATCTCAGCGCTCACAGCCTGTCAGGTACCAGTTTTCCAGAGGAACCAATTGTGCAGAAGTAGCGGCCCTTTCAGTATAGCTGCTGGCAAAAAGAGCTGAATGGCATACACAGACCTCTCTTGCTCAGTAGGAGTGATGTTCAGACAGAGAACTCTTGGAACATTTCTTAGCACAACCACGATTTAATATATATATAGCAATAAACAGTCTCTCAGCAAGGTTAGTTCAGAAGTAAAGGATCATAAAGGCAGGCGGCAATCAGGCGTAATCAATAACAGGCAAAGGTCGGCAACAGGTATCAATATCAGAATATACTTGCTAGTAGATTTTCCAGGAGACAAGGATCAACAGCTTGGTGTAGGTAGTACTTCAGCAAGATAGAAATTTGGCAAGTATTCAATGGAACAGGTAACAGGTGGGGCTTCAGGCAAGGATTTCACAGGTAAGAGGCTTCAGGCAAGGATTCCACAGGTAAGAGGCTTCAGGCAAGGATTCCACAGGTAGGAGGTTTCAGGTAAGGATTTCACAGGTAGGCTCAGGTTGTGAACCGCAATAAACGAGCAATGACTTACTCAGCTTGTAGTTTTTTTATAGGCAGAGGTATAACGAGTTGATTGGATCCAGCTGGCGTGCATCAGCGTGTCCAGACTTCCAGTGAGTTGCAGCTGTAATGGCTATATGGGAGGATGCCTGCTCGCGCGCGTGTGCTTTTCATTCAGACCTTAGTTATTGAAGGAGAAGGACCAGAATTATAATGTCTCCTCAGCATGGACAGATCTTGGGGCCCAGGAATTACCAGGAGTCCAGTCAGCCACAGGAAGAGCTGCTGAGGCCAGGAGAGGTACGTGACAGAAACCCCCAACAAGGCGACCCCTCTGGGGGCGAGATGGGTGTAATTGATGGAATCTCCGAATCAAGCGAGGAGCACTAACCTCTACAGCGGGAATCCATGAGTCATCCTGCGAACCATAACCCTTCCACCTGATAAGATACTCTAAATGACCTCTCCGAAGGCGAGAATCCAAGATCTCCTTGATTTCGTAGGTTTCTTCGTCACTCATAGATATAGGACCTGGTTTGCATGGGAGGCGTCCCGGAAAAGGATCATCATAGGCTGGTTTCAGTAACGACACATGGAACACAGGATGAATTTTATATGATGAACAGGTAATAATAATTTGATTGCTGAAGAAGAGACGACTTGAATAATAGGAAAAGGTCCTATGTATCGTAACCCAAGCTTCTTAGATGGATATTCAACCTTTAAATGTCTTGTTGACAACCATGCCTTGTCTCCTACCTTGTATACCGGAGCAGGACATCGTCTTCTATCTGCAAATGTTTTGTACCTATATTGAGCACGTAACAATGCAGCATGCACGGTCTTGTACACATCTAGAATATTTCTTATTCTTTCATTGGTTGAAGGTACATCACCTAGAATTGGAGAACCAGGAAGCATGATGGGATGTCTGCCGTGATTAACAAAAAAAGGCGACATACCGGTAGAAGAATGTTTCTGGTTGTTGTAGGTAAACTCAGCTATAGGAATGTACTGTATCCAATCATTTTGTAGATGCGTAATAAAGCAACGGAGATATTGTTCTAATACGCCGTTTACTCTTTCCGTTTGACCGTTGGTCTGTGGATGAAATGCAGTAGATAGATTATTTTGTATATGTAAACATTTACAAAATGCTGACCAGAAACGGGATGTAAATTGTGTCCCTCTGTCCGTGATTATGGTCTCTGGGAGACCATGTAATGAAAATATATTTTTGATGAATAGATGAGCAGTTTCTGTAGCGGAAGGTATACTTTTCACTGGGATGAAGTGAGCCATTTTAGAGAATCTGTCTACTATGACCATTATGGTATTACAATCCGAAGACATAGGTAGCTCAGTTATAAAATCCATGGATATATCAGTCCATGGACTTTTCGGTATGGGTAATGGCTGTAACAGGCCTTGGGGGAGAGTATGGAGTGGTTTAGTCTGAAGACATGTAGGGCAGTGGTGGACGTATGCTCTTATTTCCTTTTTCATATATGGCCACCAGAAGGAACGCTTTATTACCTCAAGGGTCTTGTGGAATCCGGTATGCCCTCCGATAGTAGTGTCATGGAAGTATTGAAGAACGTGTAGACGGGCTTCTTGAGGAACGACTATACGATTGTTTCGAAATACGTAACCGTTCTTTTTCTGTAAAGGAATATGAGATATAGTATCTTTAATATCATTTGAATATAATTTTATGGTATCCCAGATGGAGGAGGTTCTGGTAACAAAACAGGATTTAGGAAGGATGTATTCATCTTCGTCTGGCAGCTGTACAAAATTCATACGTGATAAGGCATCTGCCTTTCCATTTTTGTTTCCTGGTCTATGGGTGATATGAAGATTGAACCGACAAAAAAATAATGCCCATCTAGCTTGTCTGGGTTTGAGGCGTTTTGCTTTCTGCAGATATTCTAGATTCTTATGATCTGTGAAGATTGTAATAGGAAATTCAGAACCTTCCAATAGATGTCGCCATTCTTCCAATGACATTTTTATAGCTAGAAGTTCACGATCACCAACATCGTAGTTTCTTTCTGGTGCTGTCAATGTTCTGGAGAAGTAGGCGACGGGATGTAAAATTTGTTTATCGCCTACCTTCTGTGATAGTACTGCTCCTATCGCATAGTTGGAGGCATCGACTTCGATGGAATACGGGGTTGATGGATCTGGTAAAGACAATATGGGTGCTGTAACAAAGTGTTCTTTTAGTTTTTCAAAAGCTTTCTGTGCTTGACTGTTCCAGGAAAAAGGGATAGTGATACGTGTTAGTTCGTTTAGGGGTTTGACAATAGAAGAAAAATTGCGGATGAATTTACGGTAAAAGTTGCAGAATCCAAGAAAACATTGTACCCCTTTTCTATTAGCAGGGATAGGCCATTCTTCTATGGCTTTTGTTTTGGTCTTGTCCATCTGGATGTTACCTGGTGTTATGATGAACCCTAGGAATTCAATGGCTTGACTGTTGAATATACATTTTTCAAGTTTACCGTACAATTTGTTCTCTCTTAGTTTCTTAAGTACTGATGTCACATGGTCTTGATGTTCTGATAATGAAGATGAGAATATTAGTATATCGTCTAGATAAATAATTACGTAAACGTCTAGTATTTCACGGAAAATATCATTTAAGAACCTTTGAAACGTTGCAGGGGCATTACAGAGGCCATAAGGCATCACAAGGTACTCGTAATGCCCGTAGCGGGAACGAAAAGCTGTTTTCCACTCATGTCCGCTTTTAATTCTTACAAGGTTATAGGCTCCTTTGAGGTCAAGTTTGGTGAAATATTTGGCATCCTTTAGTCTGTCCATTAACTCCGTGATTAGAGGGAGAGGATATTTATTCTTAATGGTTATATTATTTAATGCCCGGTAATCTATGCATGGTCTCAGGCCTCCATCCTTCTTACCCACAAAAAAAATAGGAGCTCCTGCGGGAGAAGTAGAGGGTCGTATGAACCCTTTGGTCAAATTTTCATCGATGTATTCTTTGAGCACCTTGAGCTCGGGTTCTGATAAAGGATACACTCGTCCAAACGGAATAGGGGAGCCAGGGTATAAGTCTATAGGGCAGTCGTAGACCCTATGAGGTGGTAAGGTGTCTGTTCCTGTAGATTGGAACACATCAGAATATTCTTCATAAATCTCAGGTAAGGTGGTAGCTGCTGTAGCAGTTAAAGAAGTGTTGTATGGAATATCAGTTGAGGTTTTCTGTTTTGGTAGATTTAACGTTAGCGTACCTCTTTCCCAATCGATGTACGGATTATTTTTTCTTAACCAAGGAAGTCCAAAAATCAACGGAAAAGCTGGAGAACTCACGATATCAAAAGAAAATGATTCTTTATGCTGGGTACCTATGGATACAGACAAAGAAATTGTTTCTTTTGTAATAGGACCAGTTTTTAAAGGGCTACCGTCTAGTAATTGCAATGCCACAGAATGTTGTTTAGTTATAAAGGGTATTCGTAGAATGCTTACAAGAGTTTGATCAATGAAACAACCGCTTGCGCCAGAATCAATCATCGCATTGAGGTTGGCGTGATCGTCCTTCCACTGGAGAGACACAGGGATGGTTAGGTGTGTAGATATATAACCATTAATATTTTTTATAGACATGGCATAAAACAGAGGTGAGGTCTTACCTCTGCGGTGTTCTGGTTTCTCTCGACACTCTCTTAATTGATGACCCGAGCGTCCACAGTACATACAGAGCCCCAGTGATCTTCTTCGTGCTCTCTCGTTGTCAGTTAAAGGACCTCTTATTACATTTATTTGCATAGGTTCTTCTGGTGTATGCAAGGCGGGCAAAGGTGTCGGCTGCATTACAGCTAGTTGAGGTGGGCGCTTGTGTATTGGAGGATGAAAAGTAGCAGCTCTTTCTGCTCTCCTTTCTCGGAATCTTCTATCAACTTGTGTACATACGGTCATCATCGATTCTATTGATGTAGGTTTTTCAGCTCTAGCCAGTTCATCCTTTATGTGTTCAGCAAGGCCGGACTTGAACTGTGCTAATAGTGCAGGCTCATTCCATTCTGAATCCAAGGCTAGATGTTTAAATTCAGTAATGTAGTCTTCTACGTCTCTTCTTCCTTGTTTTAGGTTAGATAATGCTTGAGCTGCGCTTTCAAGTCTGTGGGGGTCATCATACATTTCTTCTAAAGCTTGTAGAAAGGAATTCCAGTTAGATAGGATAGGACTGTTAACATGTATAAGGTGATGAGCCCAGCACTGTGGTTTTTCTGTAAGCAAGGATATAACTGTGTTAATGCGTGCAAAATCGGTAGAGTAGGTAAGAGGCTGGAGAGAGAACATGATTGTACATGAAATGATAAAACAACGAAACTTGGAACGGTCCCCGTTAAACTTCTCAGGTGGAGAAACGTATGGTTCTGCTGATCCAGCTATTGGGTGGAAAGAAGGAGTATTAATCATAGCTGTAGTTCCTGGTAAAGGGGTAGCGGCAGCTAGTCTTGTGGTTAACTGGGCTTGTGTGGTTTGTATGGCGACTTGGTTCCTTTGCAGATCCTGGACTGTCTGTGCAAGACTTGCTAGTTGATCTGTGATGGTGCTCAAGGCCTCTGCTATATCTGCTGGTTCCATGAGATGGCTCGTTTATTCTGTCAGGTACCAGTTTTCCAGAGGAACCAATTGTGCAGAAGTAGCGGCCCTTTCAGTATAGCTGCTGGCAAAAAGAGCTGAATGGCATACACAGACCTCTCTTGCTCAGTAGGAGTGATGTTCAGACAGAGAACTCTTGGAACATTTCTTAGCACAACCACGATTTAATATATATATAGCAATAAACAGTCTCTCAGGAAAGGTTAGTTCAGAAGTAAAGGATCATAAAGGCAGGCGGCAATCAGGCGTAATCAATAACAGGCAAAGGTCGGCAACAGGTATCAATATCAGAATATACTTGCTAGTAGATTTTCCAGGAGACAAGGATCAACAGCTTGGTGTAGGTAGTACTTCAGCAAGATAGAAATTTGGCAAGTATTCAATGGAACAGGTAACAGGTGGGGCTTCAGGCAAGGATTTCACAGGTAAGAGGCTTCAGGCAAGGATTCCACAGGTAAGAGGCTTCAGGCAAGGATTCCACAGGTAGGAGGTTTCAGGTAAGGATTTCACAGGTAGGCTCAGGTTGTGAACCGCAATAAACGAGCAATGACTTACTCAGCTTGTAGTTTTTTTATAGGCAGGTATAACGAGTTGATTGGATCCAGCTGGCGTGCATCAGCGTGTCCAGACTTCCAGGTGAGTTGCAGCTGTAATGGCTATATGGGAGGATGCCTGCTCGCGCGCGTGTGCTTTTCATTCAGACCTTAGTTATTGAAGGAGAAGGACCAGAATTATAATGTCTCCTCAGCATGGACAGATCTTGGGGCCCAGGAATTACCAGGAGTCCAGTCAGCCACAGGAAGAGCTGCTGAGGCCAGGAGAGGTACGTGACACAGCCACTGGATTTAAAGGGCTAAAAAAAAAGGTTCCTCTCTGTATAATGTTTAGAACATCCTCCTGCATTAATTAATACCTCTCTCTGTATAATATATAGAACATCCTCCTGAATTAATTAATGTCCCTCTCTGTATAATACATCCTCCTCAATTTATACCTTTCTCTGTATAATGTATATAACATCCTCCTGCAATAATTAATGCCCCTCTCTGTATAGAACATCCTACTGCATTGGCATGTGGAGAGTGCAGAACTTTGGATGGTGCGATGTTGCGCTCTTCATTGCTGGTCTCCTTCACTCATCAATGTAATATCACAAAAAGGACTGAAACTAACATGTAGTGCATTTTATTTTAGTTTCTTTCGTTTTTTTGTACTGAGCAGTTTTGTTTCTCTTGAGTCATACGAAAACGAAATTATCCCAAAATTCAGACTAAATCGTTTTAGTACTAGAACGAATGCACATGTCTATAATGCAATTTGCTGTGCGCAAAAAAAATTGCGCTGCGGACGAAATTGCGCGAAGAATGTGGCTTTCAATCTCAATTTTTCTACCGTTGGGGTGGACGGTCGGGTAAACATCTGGCCCGTATGGCCAACCCTAGGCGTAAATGTCAACCTATAACACGCTTATCTCCTGAAGGAGGCGCGCCAGTCTTCTCACCTGAACAAATTAATCGCCTATTTTATGACTTTTTCATAACCCGATCTAGGCCGCCGCAGGACAACGCTGACCTTGGTGACGCCTTTCTTGAGTCGTACCCTGCACCTCGTCACCTGCCACAGCATCGGGAGGCCCTGGAGCAACCTATTTCGGAGCGGGAGGTGGGTGATGCTATTACCTCACTTAAATCTGGCAAAACACCAGGCCCAGATAGTTTAACTGCAGACTATTATAAAATTCTAAAACCCCAACTCTGCCCCACTCTCACAGCTATGTTTAATGACATTTATGTCTCTCGTAACTCTATTGACACCTTTTAATGCAGCCCGTACTATCCTTATCCCAAAACCAGGTAAACCTATGGACAGCATGTCTTCTTATCATTCAATTTCCCTCCTTAACACGGATTATAAACTCCTTACCAAAATCCTAGCCTCTCGCCTCCAAACCTTTCTCCCTGATTTACTGACACACCACCAACTGGGCTTCATACATGGACGTCACTCGGTGGTTGGCATTCAGCGTGCCATTGCAGCAGTGCTGGGGGCCTGTTTGGTTTCCCGGTCTAGATTCGTTTATTAGTTTAATAGTTTATTCGTTTAGATCTCGAACAGGCTTTTGACCTGGCCACATTTACTCCAAACCTTAACGCATCGCTGCTTTGGCCAAATGTTTACTGATTTTATACGTAACAGAACGCAATGTATTGTTACGAATGATCAAGACTCCCCATACTTCTTGTTGGGCAGATGGGTGCGACAGGGCTGCCCACTCTCACCATTATTATTTGATATTGCACTCGATCCCTTACTGCATGCCTTAGACTCATCTCCCACCTTTCATGGTATTTCGGTGTGTGAGATTTCCCTGAAAGTCTCTGCCTTTGCAGATGACCTGCTCCTGTTTATGGAAAATTTGCCCCCCTTGTTTGACCTATTATGTACTTTTCAGGATGTTTCAGGTTTACGAGTGAACTGGACTAAATCGACAGCTCTTTACCTCCGTGTCCTGGAACTGACATAGCGCTCCACGCTTCAAACCCCAAAAGACTTTATGTTCATTTATATTGTGTGGTGTGATTTTAAATGTATTGTAAATTGCTTGGTTTTAGTTTTAAATTTACTTTTATTACTGCATGTGAATGAGAGCTTAGAAATGTGGTTTTGTGTAGATCGTAAACAAGTTTGAGTACTGTGTAATTTATGCAAAAGGGCTTTTTTCCCTTATCTGGCTGCATGTTTGATTCAAGAAGTCTGGGATAGTGTTTGTCTTTAATCTGATCTGTTGGAACAATAGATTATGTAAATATCTAACTGACATAATGTAATTAGAGTCTTAGTAGGTGTAACGTTGGGAGCTTCCAGCCCTACCTGTGTGCTTGAGGGCAGCATGTCTGATGCTGCTCGCTGACCAATGCCCGGTTTAAATGGAGACAGGCAGGGAGGTGGTTGCATGAGGCGCGGCTTGAGTGGGGGGCGTGGCCTGGTGAAGGTCTTTAAAAACCCTCAGTGTATTCTCAGCAGTTGCCAGATCGTGGTTATCCATACCTGAGCTCCTTGTACCTGACTGCTATATTGAATTAACCCGTTATTGACCTCTGCTTGTTTCTGACTATTCTGCCTTCTGTTGCCCTAGACCATTTTCTTGTACTACGCCACTGCTCTGATATCGACCCGGCTATTCCATTTGACCATTCTGAACTCTGTATTCCTGATTCTGGCTCGGCTGACTACTCCCTGTGTTGTTAACCCTTTCTGTCTAGCTAGTTTACCTGGCCAATTCTAAGGACCAGACAGTTAGAGATCTTTCACGGCTACTCTGTTGGTAGCTTCTGGGCTCTGTGGAGTGTGGGGTGTTAAGTACTGCGTGGTGGGATCTGGGAACCATGACATTACGATCTGGCCACTATGGATCCCGCAGACTTAACACAGCACTTGGCTAACTTTGTATCCAGACAGGATGAGCAGGATCATAGGATGGATCAGTTTGCTATTGCCTTACAAACTATCCTGACCCGTACTGCTCACCTGGAACCAGCTGGGGTTGCACCCCCGCTTGATATACCTGTGTCCCCTGTCGTTCAGACATCCCAGGTACACATGACCACTCCTATGAGGTTTGACGGTACTCCCTCAGAGTGCCGGGGATTTTTGGTCCATGTGGATATTCATTTTAAATTAAATCCACAGATGTTTTTCTCTGACATTGCCAAAGTGGGGTTCATTATTAATCATCTGTCTGGCAGAGCATTGACATGGGCGACTCCGTTATGGGAGGCAGAGAAGCCTATCATACGGGATTATAAAGAATTCATAGCCGAGTTACAACGTACATTTAATCCTACCAGAAAGGCCACGGTATCTGGTAAATCCTTGTTCCGCATACGTCAAGGGAACAGGACTGTTTCTGATTATGCCATAGAATTTAAAACCTTGATCTCTGATGTGAACTGGACAAATGAGACACTGATTCTGGCTTTTATGGAGAGGTTATCAGAGTCATTGATGCATGAATTGGCTCCACGTAAACTACCTGAGGTATTGTGTGAACTCATTGTTTATTGTATAGATCTGGATAATCAGATAAGGGACAGAAGGACTCCAAGAGAGAAGCCCAAGAGACCGTTAGCTAGGTTGGCCCCTGTCTTTCAGGCACCACCAAGAGAGTTATCTCCTCCCTCTGAGCCTATGCAACTAGGCCGTACTAGGCTTACAGAGGAAGAGAGAACAAGGCGTTTTCGTGAGGGATTGTGCCTGTATTGTGGTTTGGGGGGTCATGTACGATTTCAATGTCCTACTCGTCCTAAAATGCATGATAAGCCGGAAAAACTACCGCACCTAAGGCAGCTGAGGAGACAGGCCTTGGGTGTGACGTGCATGTCTCCTGTCAAAGACACTAAACTTATGTTACCAGTATCCTTGGCTTGGGAGACCAAGACCACACATACTACCGCTTTTTTGGATTCTGGGGCTGCTGGCAACTTTATCGATGTTAACTACGCTTCTTCCATTTCTCTACCTCTGGTTGTAAGAGAGACACCCTTAGCCGTCGAAGCCATAGACGGCAGACCGTTATCCTGCCCTAGGATTACTCACGATACGGTTACAGTGGTTCTTACCACTGGTCTCTTGCATAAAGAAGAAATCATATTTCAAGTTATCCATTCACCTTCCAATCCTGTTGTACTTGGTTTCCCTTGGTTGGTGGAACATAATCCTGTTATTGATTGGGCTAAGGAGAGATACTGTCTTGGAGTCCTGCTTGTTTTGGGACTTGTTTAATACCCATTCAGCATGTCGGTGCCCTGAACACACCCACAGCTCCTCCATTGTCTACAGAGGTTCCTGACCAATACGCCGACCTCAGGGCTGTATTTGATAAAAGAGAGGCAGAGAAACTGCCTCCACATAGACCATATGATTGTGCCATTGATATTCATCCTGGTACCATGCCTCCTCGAGGCAAAGTATATCCTCTTTCCATAAAGGAGAACCAAATTATGGAAGAGTACATAAAGGAGAATTTGGAGAGAGGTTTTATCCGACGTTCCTCTTCTCCAGCAGGGGCTAGGTTCTTTTTTGTGTCTAAAAAAGAGGGAGATTTACGCCCGTGTATCGATTATAGGGGGCTTAACAAGATCACCATTAAGAACGTGTACCCTATCCCTCTCATATCAGAACTGTTCGACAGGTTAAGGGGGTCATCAGTATACACAAAACTTGATTTAAGAGGAGCTTACAACCTGATACGTATAAAAGAGGGGCATGAGTGGAGAACAGCATTTAACACCAGGAGTGGGCATTATGAATACTTGGTCATGCCTTTCGGTCTTTGTAATGCTCCAGCGGTATTCCAGGATTTTATTAATGATGTGCTCAGAGATTTCTTACAAACCTTTGTTATAGTATACCTAGACGATATATTGATTTACTCTCCCGATCTGAAAACCCACCATGCACATGTCAGACAGGTATTAGAAAAATTACTGGACAATGGTCTTTATTGCAAACTAGAGAAGTGTTTATTCGACATTACTACTGTGAAATTCCTTGGGTATATTATCACTCCAGAAGGTTTTGAGATGGATCCTTCTAAACTCACGGCCATCTCAGAATGGCCTCTCCCTCAAGGTCTCAAGGCCATACAGAGGTTTCTGGGGTTTTCCAACTATTATAGGAGATTTATCAAGAATTATTCCGCTGTAGCCTCCCCTATCATTAATATGACACATAAAGGTCTGAAGAACCAGATCTGGTCTTCTCAATCCAAACAAGCATTCGAAGCCTTCAAACAAGCTTTCACTTCCGCTCCTGTGTTACGGCATCCTGATCCCAGGATTCCGTTTGTTCTTGAGGTTGATGCTTCCGAGATAGGCATTGGGGCTGTCCTGTCGCAAAGAGAGTCTCCAGGAAAACCTCTACATCCTTGTGGGTTCTTTTCAAGAAAATTATCACCAGCAGAACGCAATTATGATATCGGTAACAGAGAATTGCTTGCTATTGTGTCTGCCCTATCAGAGTGGAGACATTTGTTGGAAGGTACTCTTGACCCTTTATTGATAATTACTGATCATAAGAACCTTACGTACATCGGGGATGCTAAACGTTTGAACGCGAGACAGGCCAGGTGGTCATTGCTACTGTCTCGGTTTAATTTTGTATTGACTTACAGACCAGGTGACCGCAATGTAAAGGCTGATGCCTTATCTCGTCAATATGACCCGTATGAGTCTAATACACAAGACCACAATCCTATAGTTCCTCCTGAACGTATTGTGGCTTCCACAGTCTTGTCTGTCTCCTCGCCTTTCCTGGAACGCCTTCAGGCAGTTCAAGTAGGGGCTCCACCTGACAAGCCTCCAGATATGTTTTTTTTTTTTTTGAAACAAAAGATTTTTATTCAAAGAATGAACATCCAAAAAACAGTTATAACAAAGTGATCTCAGCATTGTTCAAGCATAATATAGTACATCAGTGAGACCGGTGATATCTTTACATAAAAAATACTTGTTCCAGATGTGTGCATAAAGTTAGGTACTTCTAAACATTAGCATCTGAGTTATCATGGAAAGAGTGCGTTCAAAGGTCTCATTCAGTGAGCAATATCAGCGAGTTGTCTATAATCAGGAAATGTGTAATAAAACTGTTTCAATACAATTTAAAGAGAAATAGGAAAGAATCGAGTGATAGAGAAGGGCGAAAAACTGAAGACAGTGTAAAAAGTGAAAGGTGGAGAATAGATACGTTAAGAGTGTATAGGAGAGAGAGAGAGAAGAAGAAGAATAAAAAAAAAAAGGGGGGGGAGGAGGGGTGGGATGAAGATGTTATGGGCTATATACGGTCTACTCACATTGGGGGGATATTAAGGTAAGTCATAAAATGTTGGGGTTGTCTTAGGCCGTGCAGGCAAGGAATCTTGAAGATAAAGTCAATAGAGAGCACGAGGGAGCAGTGCTTATGGCGCTCCAGGAGACCCATCCAACAGCGTCAAAGCGGCACCCCACTCCCCAGTGAAGGCACAGAAGTCCGCAGTTGCCAGGGTAGTATCCCAATAATACCATGTATCATAAAAAGCTTGTCTGGTTTTGTCAGAAGAAATTAGGGTCTCCTCAGCAAGCCGTAGCTCCCGGACTTTCGTAACCAGTTCCGAGATTGAAGGCAGCGAGGGTGAGCGCCAATGTCGCGGAACCAATGCCCTGGCACACAACAGCACTCTCAACAATATAGAACGTTTCAGGCCACTTATCGATCCTTCAACCTGTAATAGGAGATAAACCTCTGGGCTAAATTGAGGAGTATGATCTGTGAGCTTCGTCAATAAGGCAGAAATCAATGTCCAATAGATCCGGATCCGTGGGCAGGTCCACCATACATGTAAATAGGAACCAATTTGCGAGCAATTCCGCCAACAAGACGGGTCACCATTGTCTGAGATCCGTGCCATGAGGAGGGGGGATCGATACCAAAAAGATATAATTTTAAAGGAATTTTCCACCAATGCCGAAATTCGAGTTCCTTTATGGGTCAGTTGTAATGTTTTAGTCCATAGTTCCGTGGATATGGGCATGTCCAGCTCTCGTTCCCATCTACCCATATATGTGGGGATATAATCGTCTGCTTTTTGTATGATTTTATACAACGCTGAGATGCTATGATCCAATTGCAGACCCATCGCACAAAATTTTTCAAATGGGGTCAGGGGGCGCAGCAGACCCGAGTTTCCGGGTAAGCGACGAAGGTACAATCGTAATCTATGATAATGAAATGCGTCTAAGAATGAACAGGGCATTGAAGGGTCTAGAGTAATGTCTACAAATTGGCCGTCCCTTAGTACGTGACGCACTTGGAAGCGGGGTTCATCGGTAAATTTTTCCCGCAAGGATTTGCTAATCTCTCCTGGAAAGTCAGGGTTATGGATTAGTGGGAGAAGTGGTGAAGGAGCCGAAGAAAGGGCAAATTTACTGCGTATTGAGTGCCATATTGCTAGGGTGGCCGAAACCGAAGTGGCTGATACTACTCTATGTCGGAGTAAGGGCTTCCGAATCCAAGGGACCGCCCATAAGGGGATACCCGAAAGGGCAGTTTCTAAGTCTTGCCAACGTTGGCCGGAGTCATAAGACATCCAATCCACTATGCGCGTTAAATGAGACGCGTAATAATACCACTTCATATCAGGTAGTGCTAAGCCTCCAGATTGTTTAGATAATGCTAGGGTCCTATATTGTAATCGAGAGCTCCTAGTCGGCCAGATAAAGCGAGTGAACAAGGATCTTAAAGAGCGGAAAAAGGCTGCAGGCAATAAGATAGGGAGAGCCTGGAAGAGAAACAGTAAGCGGGATAGGACATTCATTTTGAGCACATTAATGCGGCCTATCCAAGATAGCATTTTCGTCTTCCAAAACCGCAGATCATCCGAAAGAGTAGCAAATAAAGTTCCGAAATTTTCCGCATATAATCGGTCGGGAGTGTTCGCTAGCCAGACTCCCAGATATTTCAGTTTCCCATCACACCAGCGATATGGTGTGAGATCTCGAATCTGAGTGCATTGTAGATTGGTAAGTGTAATATTTAAGATTTCCGATTTGTCGGTGTTAACATGAAATCCAGATAGGGACCCAAATCGGGTTAGTTCAGTAGATATTTATGGGATGGTCACAGAGGGTTCCGTGACCATAAACATGAGGTCATCAGCGTAAGCTGACAGTTTGTGAGTATGATGTTGTCCATCAATGCCTGTGATATTCGCATTGGCCCTAACAGACGTCAACAAGGGCTCCAGAAACAGGGCAAAAAGAAGGGGCGATAATGGGCAACCCTGCCTCGTACCGTTACGGATATTAAATGAATCGGAGAGAGCCCCGTTAACCCTGACCCTAGCCGTCGGTGTATCGTATAAGGCCGTAACCCATTTCAAAAATCCGTCCCCTACTCCCAGATGTTCCAATGTGGAGAAGAGAAAGCGCCAGGATACTCTGTCAAATGCTTTATCAGCATCCATGGAGAGGAGTAGCATAGGAGTTTGACGAACCTGTGCTAGTCGGATAGCTGAGAGAACCCGCGTTGTTGCGTCTCGTGCTTCTCTGCCAGGTATAAATCCTACCTGATCCGCGTGAACGAGTCGCGGCATCAGAAGGGACAACCTGTCTGCCAACACTCTAGCTAGGAGTTTGATATCACTATTTAACAGGGAGATAGGCCTGTAGTTAGAGCATTGAGTATGATCCTTGTTCGGTTTAGGAATAACAGTGATGGTGGCAGCAGTCGTGTTAGGGTGCAAGGAGGCCCCCTCGCTTAATGAAGATAATGTAGACAAGAGATGAGGTAAGAGGGAAGACCGGAATTGCTTGTAGTATTCGATGGGGAGTCCATCCGGACCAGGGCTACGACCTGGTTTAGTGGACTTTAGCGCCGCATTTAGTTCAACAAGTGTGATTGGGGCTCCGAGAGCCGATGCCTCCGTGGAAGTGAGGCGGATTTTGGTATTTGCAGTAAGATAAGAGGACAAGTTAGAGTTATACGTTATCGTATCTTGGGGTGGGGGTAAATTATACAACGCATTAAAGTAATCCCGGAAAGCTTTTTGTATGTGGAGGGGATTAGTGGTAGGGGGAGATCGTGAGGGGCAGATCTTAGATACATAGTTTGTCTCCCTTCGTTTTCGCAAAATGCGGGCCAAGAGTTTCCCCGGTTGGTTTTCCCGGAGTGCGAAAAAACATTTAGTTTTAGTCGCAAGCATCCTAATCTTGTCGTTCAGGAGGAGCTCAAGTTGGTGTCGAAGCGTAGCCAATTGTTGCGATATAAGGTCCGTCGGAGTGTGAGAGTGTTCCAATTCCAATGATCTGATGTCGGTGAGCAATGCAGAGAGTTCACGAGAGCGCAATTTTTTATTTGCCGACGCTTTACTGATAAAAGTACCCCGTATAACGGCCTTATGGGCCTCCCAAATCGTTGGCATTGGTACCTCCGTAGACTTGTTCTCCATAAAGTAATTTTGCAACACCGTGTCTGTGTCTTGACAAACACATCTGTCTGTCAATAAAGAGACATTCAGTCTCCACTGACGTTCTTTGGGGCGAACAAAGGAGAAGTAATTTCCAGCGTAACCGGAGCATGGTCCGACCAGGTCCGCGTACCTATCCAAGCTTTAGAGGAAATATCAAAGCAATGTTGTTGAAGGAAAATGTAATCCAATCTGGAATACGACGAGGATGCATGTGAGTAGTGTGTGTATTCCCGTGCCGAACCACCATGGGCCCGCCAGGAATCAACTAATTGCATTTTCGAGAGGGATCGATGAACATGTCGTATCGCACTTGATGGGATGGAAGTAGATCCTTTAGAAGTATCCAAGTGAGGGTCGAGAGGGACATTGAAGTCCCCTGCAGGACCAGGCAGCCAGAGGCAAAGGTCGAGAGATGACGGAGAATCGTAGCAAGAGCCTTATGTTGAGCCTTATTAGGAAGATAAATAGATGCGAATGTATATTTCGTATCTGCGATGGTGCCCTTGACAAAAAGGTAACGGCCTTCCGGGTCAGTTTGAAGTGTCTCAAGTACAAAAGGGACATGTTTAGAGAATAAAATAGCCACACCTCTAGCTTTCCCAGAGGAGTAGTTGCTGAAGTAACCAATGGGAAATCTAGCACCCCCAAGAGAAGGGGCACCGCCCTCCCTGAAATGGGTCTCCTGGAGAAACGCAACAGATGCTCGTAAAGTATGCAATTCTTCCATCAATTTACGACGTTTTTCGGGTATATTCAAGCCATGCACATTGTAAGAAAGTAATTTTAAGGGTGTTTGTGAATACATTTTAGGTATGAAGTTGTGAGCTGAGCAGCAGGTATTAAATGAGGAGGGAGGTATTACAAGGAGAGAGGAGAGAAAAAAAAATTATTAAGGGGGAGAGGAAGGTGGAAATAAGAGAGCGATTAGATCAAAGGTTTCAAGGGACGAAAAAGGGGAAAGGAGGAGGAGGAGAAAAGACAGAACAAAAAGGTAAGACACAAGGCCGGAGAGAAAACAGTAGACTGAAACAAGTCGCAGACCTAACTGTCCTCCGGAGAGAATTTGTGTCAGTCCTCAGTGGGGAAGTGAAGAGGAAAGAGTACCTCACACAAGACAAGAGTCAGCGAACCAAAACATAAAAGTAAAACCACCACTAACCGCATAGCTATGGACAATAAAATCCAATCACATGGAATGAAAAAAAAAAAAAAGGCAATATATATGCACTCAAAACAAGGGGAAATGGAGTCGAAAATAGACGACAATTTTGATAGGGAGCAATCGAAACAATAATAATAAAACAAAAAATAAATAAAAAAAAATTAAAAAAAAAAAGGGAGAACCAAAACCCCCCCTCCCCCCAACAAAAACCAGCAAGGAGGGGGAGAGCTACTCAGGGATTATGTTTCACAGGGAAAACAAATGTCAGACATATTGAGAGACATAGTCCAGAATCAGGGAGTTTCAGTATCATATCCAGGGTGACTTGGGGACAGAAGGGTACAGGGCAACGGGT
The DNA here is from genome assembly GCA_009667805.1 of Leptobrachium leishanense. Classification (NCBI taxonomy): domain Eukaryota; kingdom Metazoa; phylum Chordata; class Amphibia; order Anura; family Megophryidae; genus Leptobrachium; species Leptobrachium leishanense. Next base: position 111,683,591 of record CM019068.1, on the reverse strand, counting down.
CTCCAGTGGCTGGGCTACAGTCATATATAGGTAGCAAAGATGGTAAGTATATCAGGGACGGTATGTCTGTGAATCAAACATATTGAGTGGGTATATAAGGTAATTATAATATTTCAAGAATCCACAGGAAGATGCAGCTACCTCTTTTTTTTTCCCCCTTCCCTTTTTTTTTCTTTTTCTTTTTCTTTCTCCCTTCTTTTTTTTCCTTTTTTTATTTCCCTTTTTTCCTTTCCTTCCCCCCCCGGTTCTTCCCCTTCTCTTTTTCCTACCACCCGTCCCCCTCCCTCCTCCCACCCCTCCAAGTCAACCATCAGGTAGCGACATAGAAAAACATGTCCCCCTGTCCCCACCCTAATATGGCGTATGAAACCACATTCTCTCCCTCTTCCAAAATTGTTCCTAGTCTAATTGTGACCAAACCATTTTTAGTATGGGGTCCCATTAATCACATAAAGGAGAATCAGCAACAAGGGGGCGCAAGATTGAGAGTTCAACCGGGACACTCCAAAACTTCCGGACCTCGCATCTCGGGTTCCGCGCTACCATATCCCTAACCGGGAGTTGTCACCTATAAGCTGGAGTCCCTCCGGATAATCTGCAACGATATCAGTCCCCATGTGAAGGAATGACATTGCAGGAAGTTCAGTAGGGTCCCAGGGAGTAGTGAATAATGACTAAAAAAAAAAAAAACCTGAGAGTCCCAAAAAAGCGTCATGAAGCGAAATTTATTGCGGAGCAGGGTTAACCCTCTCTGAGTCACGTGCCTGTCGTACCCGGGTGTTTTGAGGCCGAGGTAGATTTTGGCGAAGGCTTGCACGATGTACGGCTCCTCGCGCCAGCACAGGCTTCTCCCAATCCTCGATCTCCAGTGGAGGCATGTCCAGAGCTGTCAGGAAATCGGGTACATCCGAGTAATAGTTGATAGCATGTAGGATCGGACTTCTACGAACCACCAAAGCAAATGGGTGACCCCATCGGTACGGGATCCCCGCTTCTCTGAGGGACGACGTCACTGGGCGCAGGGCTCGCCTAGCCGCGAGAGTGAAGGCCGAGAGGTCTTGATATAATTCCACATCCATATCTAAGTAGCGCCATGGGGAGGCATTTCTGGCCGTATTCAGCACTTCTTCTTTCAATAAAAAATCTGTTATGTGGCAAATAATATCCCGAGGGGGGGAGGAGGGTGTCTGGGGCCGCGGCCTAAACACGCGGTGAGCCCTGTCGATATGAAGGCGCGTGATCTTATCCGTCTCCAGAATGGAATTAAATAAACCCAGCAAATACGAAGGGATGTCAGTCACCTCCTCACTCACCCCTCTGATCCTGATATTCTGCCGGCGCGACCTATTCTCCAGATCGTCCAGTCTGCGGCGAAAATCTGGAAGTTGCCCCGCTTCCCCCGAGGCAGAGACTTTTTCTAAGCGGCGCTCCACCCGGGTGACCCGTGAGCCGACCTCCGCAAGCTCGGTGCGAACAACGGCCAGTTCCGCCTTGAATGTATCCTGAACAGACGTGATCAGGCGGTCAATGTCTGCCCGGGTAGGGAGCGACGAAATCAGCGCCTCCACTCGTTGTAGGCCAGGTGTCTCATCCGAGACATTTCCTGCCTGAGTGGATGCGGCCGCCATTTTGAGGATCGGCGGGAGCGGGGAGGTAGGCGCCGGGGCCGATAAAAAGGTGTCTAGGGTGCCTTTCTGAATACCTCCAGGTACCCTTAAGTGGTGTGGCAGACGTTCCCCTTGTTTTGTTGCGGACCATGTCCAAAAATAACGCAGTTCTGGGTGCTTATGTCAGCGGGTCAGCGGGAGCTCCAAGGTTAGGCTGCCATCTCGTGTGGGCTCCAAACCACGCCCCCCCAGATATGTTGTTTGTACCTGAAAAGGAAAGACAAGAATTACTCATAATGTTTCATGATTCTAAACCAGCAGGTCATCCTGGTATTACTAAGACTCTTACCAGTATCTCCAGACAGTTCTGGTGGCCCACCATGCGACAGGACGTACGTCTGTTTGTTTTGGCTTGTCAAGTCTGTGCCAGAAGCAAAACCAGTAAATCCTTGCCTGTCGGTCTATTGCAGCCTTTACCCATGCCTAAGAGGCCTTGGTCTCATCTATCTATGGATTTTATTGTGGACTTGCCGCAGGGGCGGATCCAGGGGGGGGGCAACGGGGCAATTGCCCCCCCCCGAGATTCTGTCTGAGAAATTTGTGTGTGTGTGCTTAGTGCTACTGTAAAAAATTTTGTCCGCGCCTCCGCAGGCTCCTCCGCTCATACACATAGCCGGGCCCTCCCGGCCTCAGTCTCACTCAGTCTCGGTCAGGTGATGGGCCACGCTGCGGCTGATGGCAGTCAGTGCTGGCTGGGCCAGCCAGGCTTGCCGCCGGCCCGGGCCGGGCCGCCGCACTGACTAAAGCTAGCCAGGCTGCGAGGAGGACTCGGAGGAGCACGAGAGGACTGGCGTCAGGCCCGGAAGTAGGGAACAGGAACAGGAAGTGAGCGCCACCAGCAGCCCAGCCCACGTCACTAGCTCAGCACGTGACAATCCGGGGGGCGGGCGCTGGACGTGGTCACATGGGCGGGAAAGCCATCAGGAGCAGGAGGCGCCACATTGTCTATGGCTCTGCTGCACACAGTGCAGCAGCCTCAGCCTGTGCCCTGCCCCTGCTGTGTGCTCAGCTCTGCTGCTGGCTGCTGCGCAGCTGAGGCAGCCTGCCCTGCCCCTGCTGGTCTGCCACCACCCACCATTTGTCGACTCGAGTGAGTAGTGTGCTGTGGGTAAAAAATCCGCTGGCCTGCAGTGCGAGTGCGTGGCCACTCCCACAGCGGCACAGTCACTGTCACACTGACTGCGCAGTGTGCGCACTCGAGTGACAGTCTCAGACTCAGAGAGTGAGAGAGTGAGACTGAGAGTAAGAGAGACAGGCAGACAGCACAGTGAAGTGAGAGGAGTGACACTCACTGTCAGAGACTCCGGTGAGTGAAATTAATGTTAATAAATGGTAATGGTGGTGGTGTGATATGATTGTGTGCCTGCCACTGCTGCCTGCCTGCCCTCATCTTCTTCATGCCCCCCTGCCTGCCTGCAGCCAGTGCTGTGCCACTGCCTAGTGCCCAGCCAGGCCAGGGCCCAGTCAGTGCCCAACACCAACCAAGTCTGGTGTGGACATGACAATCTGCCAGCTTCCTGTAAGCCGCAGCATGTCACATCATGGTCACAGGGGGCTGCTGGACACTCCATTAAGCATCAATTAAATCCAATGGGATGGAGGGGATTTATACCTATTGGTTCCCACTAACTGGTTCGATGCTTGAAGCTCATGTAGGCTTTCACAGAGGCCTGTTCAATACCTCAGCAGCAGCTGCTGAATTGCTGCAGCACAGCAATTCAGTTTGCTGCAGCAGTGTCATTGAAACCTTTGGATGCAAATTTGGAATCCAAAATGGCCAACGATTTCTTAATGAAAAATTCAGATTTGTTTTCGGATCACTCGGACAAAATATAATAAAGAGAAGCAGTCAGCACAATTCCGTTTTGTACGCACACACCACAAATTATAGTTTTTAATGAATAAACGTTATGTTTACTTCTGAAACAATATATAAATTGAGCTGTAATATATTCTATGTGCAGGGGAAATAATAAATAAATATTTTGTGCTTTGGTGAACAAAAACCTCAAAATTAACATTGCTGTACGGAATCTCACAAGGTTAGGACTGTATGATACGTTAAATAAAATATTTCAGTTCTGTAAGCAACACCTTATTTTCAGTCATTGCCCCTCCCGAGACTAGGCTCTGGATCCGCCCCTGACTTGCCGAAGTCCAAGGGTCATACTGTGGTTCTGACAGTTGTGGACCGCTTCTCCAAAATGGCTCATTTTGTCCCTCTACCTAAGCTTCCTACACCAAAGAACTGGCGGTTGTATTTGCTAGAGAGATTGTACGAATACATGGGGTTCCGTTTGAAATAGTCTCTGACAGAGGAGCCCAGTTCGTCTCTCGTTTCTGGAGGGTTTTCTGTGCAGAGATGGGGGTGCGATTGGCCTTCTCTTCAGCATTTCATCCACAAACCAATGGGGCAGCAGAGAGGGCAAATCAGGTCTCGAGCAGTACATACGTTGCTTTAGCCACACAACAACAAGACAATTGGTCGGAGTTGTTGCCCTGGGCTGAGTATGCACGTAATAACGCCGTTAACGAGACCACTGGCCACTCTCCTTTTTCTGCCATCTATGGTTTTTTCCCTCCGGCTCTACCGCTTCAGTTTACTGAACAGGCCATCCCGGCTCTCGATGACCATCTCACTCAACTGCAAGAGATTTGGAGACAGATTCGAGAAAATATGGAGCGCAATGTTGCTGTCCAGAAACGCAAGGCTGACAGGCATAGGTTACAAGCTCCCTCCTATAACGTGGGGGATAAAGTTTGGTTGTCCACTAGGAACGTGAAGTTGCGGGTGCCTTCTATGAAAATGGCACCTCGGTTTATAGGTCCATATAAGATTATTCGCCGCATTAATCCTGTGGCTTATGCGCTTGCCCTTCCTAAACATCTTCGCATGCACAACGTCTTCCACACCTCCCTACTGAAGCCATTGTTGTGTAACAGGTACACGCGGGTCGTTCCTCCTCCTCCACCTATTCAGGTTGATGGTGAATCTGAGTATGAGGTTAGGAGGGTTTTGGATTCTAGGCTGTGCAGGGACGCTCTGCAGTACTTGGTCGATTGGGTGGGTTATGGTCCAGAAGACCGGTCCTGGATTCCAGCTTCCGACATGTCTGCCTCTAGGTTGGTCAGGGCGTTCCATGCTTCACACCCCGATCGCCCTGGTGGTCGTCCTGCCGCTCGTCCTGTTGGTCGTCTGGTGGCCTCCTGTGGAGAGGGGGGTACTGTAACATTGGGAGCTTCCAGCCCTACCTGTGTGCTTGAGGGCAGCATGTCTGATGCTGCTCGCTGACCAATGCCCGGTTTAAATGGAGACAGGCAGGGAGGTGGTTGCATGAGGCGCGGCTTGAGTGGGGGGCGTGGCCTGGTGAAGGTCTTTAAAAACCCTTAGTGTATTATCAGCAGTTGCCAGATCGTGGTTATCCATACCTGAGCTCCTTGTACCTGACTGCTATATTGAATTAACCCGTTATTGACCTCTGCTTGTTTCTGACTATTCTGCCTTCTGTTGCCCTAGACCATTTTCTTGTACTACGCCACTGCTCTGATATCGACCCGGCTATTCCATTTGACCATTCTGAACTCTGTATTCCTGATTCTGGCTCGGCTGACTACTCCCTGTGTTGTTAACCCTTTCTGTCTAGCTAGTTTACCTGGCCAATTCTAAGGACCAGACAGTTAGAGATCTTTCACGGCTACTCTGTTGGTAGCTTCTGGGCTCTGTGGAGTGTGGGGTGTTAAGTACTGCATGGTGGGATCTGGGAACCGTGACAGTAGGTACATGTTCGCCATTTGGTATGCAAATTATACCTGTTGGACCTCAGCATAAATAGTGGCGTCTTTCAATAAAAGTTTCAGAGAGAGAGAGAGAATCCTGTTTGAACATACAGCTTGTCTGGTGTCTCATTCAGCTACGCTACCTACACTACACTCAACATCAGAAGGCGCAGAGCGGCCATCTGAAAGACTGACCTAACTTTGAGGCTACAGGTCTGGAGCTGCAGATCAGGCTGCTCGAGGCACTGAGTTCCGAGCAACTCAGCGGCCGGGCTGATCAGTAAGGGGGTGTCTGGAGAGTCAGGACAGGCGGAAGGAGACGGGTTCCCGTCACACTCCACAACACCTCCCCCAGCTACCTACACACATACCACTTACGTGGACGCACACCTCACTAAAATACCTGGGAATACGTATCCCAACAAATTTGAACAATCTTTATGCTCTTAATATCCCACCAATGTTTAAAACTAGAATAGATGACTTCAATAGATGACACAAACTTCCCCTATCTCTTTTTGGCAGGGCCAATCTTTATAAAACAATTAGCTTTCCGAAAATGCTTTATCCACTTCAGGTTCTACCACTCCTTTTGATTCCTAAAGATTAAAACCTTTTTTTTTTTTTTTTTTATCAATTTTGCAGAGGAATACAAACAATAAAAGTAAAGGGCGCAGAAAAAGAAAATAGGGGAAAAGGGGGGAGGGAACATTGCAACCAAACAAGTATTAGCAGCGAATACATTTCAATAGAGACAAATCAAATCAAAATAAGCTTTATTGGCAGGACCAAATACATTTTAGCATTGCCAAAGCATATGGGGAGGTTATATGGGGTGGAGGGGGGGTGGGGTAGTGGGACATATATGGGGGGAATGGGCAAGTCCATGGACATTATCAGGGGTAAGGGATAATGTGAAGTGGGATGGGGGCGAGTCCGTGTTGTGGATTTATAAGTCCGGGATCTCTCAAGTTCCTTTCAGTCTGTGACATTCTCCTCTCAGTCTGTGACATTCTGTGACGTATTGGGCAGATATTTTCACCGCCGGCTCCTCTTCTCCCAGTATGATATGGAGTTTCCTCGTCTCTTCTATAGAGGTGAAGTCCGGGATGAGAGCGGAGAGTCTCTGGAAGTGAGTTTTCCTCAGTGCTGAGTACTTGGGGCACTGTAGGAGGAAGTGGACCTCGTCTTCCAGGGCCCCCTGGTCACAATGCTGGCACAGTCTATTCTTCCTGGGCTTGTAGGTCTGTCTATGCCACCCTAATTCGATTTCCAGGCTGTGGGCGCTCAGTCTGTAGCGGCTCAGGATTTATCTGTCCTTGGGGTCTTGTAGTACCTCCAGGTATGGGGCCAGTTTGTATTCCCTCTGTAAGGATTGGTAAATGGTGAGTTTCTGAGAGTTTGCTATATCATATCTCCATTCTCTGATATACTTTTCCCTGGAATCGTTAATTAGGGCCTTTATTTGATATTTTGTCAGGTTGCATTCATGGGGGCTTTGGATGATCAGGGTGGATATGAGTTGTTGCAGCCCACATGGTTTAGGGTGGTCCTTGTTGGCCAGTAGGGCTTTATGGTGGTATGAGTTGAGGCTGCTGATTTTTAGGTGGTCCCGGTATGATAGCGCCCTCTTCTGTACTGCAAGACGTAAGTGGAGTCTGCCCAGCTCGGCCCGGCAAGCATTGTTGGAGGTGCTCCGATGGACTTAGAGGAGGTGCTTACAGAATTCCAGATGAAATATTTCTGTTGGGCTGCTGTCCCATTTGGGTTCCTGAGGGTAGGTGATGGGGCCCCATACTTCACTGCCATAAAGGAGGATTGGAGTGATGACGCTATCAAAGATTTTAAGCCAGACTCTTACAGGCGGTTTTAGAGTTTTCTTCTGATGGCATAGAAGTTTCTACACGCCTTGTCTCTTAGGGCCTCTATGGCTGGTTTGAAACTTCCCGATCGGTTTGTTTCTAGGCCGAGGTATGTGTAGCTGTTGGCTTCATCAAGAGTGCAGTCATTAAGTGTGAAAGAGGAACTCTTGGTTTTTGCGTTCTTCCTTTGGAAAACCATGACCTTTGTTTTCTTTTGGTTGATGAGTAGTGCCCATGCCGCACTGTATTTTTCCAGCACTTCCAGGCTGTCTTGTAGACCTCGCTCTGTTGGTGACAGTAATAGGAGGTTGTCACGGAATGACCCAAGAGGCTCGGCGCAGCGAGCCCAGGACTCAAACCCAAGACATTTTTTTAAAAGGACCTATGTCATGGAGCTGAGGTAACGCTCCATGCTTCAAACCTCAAAGGACTTTATGGTCATTTATATCGTGTGATTTTAAATATAATTTACATCGTTTGGTTTTATTTTAATTTAGTTTAGTGAAATGACATAGCTTTGGTTTTAAAACATACTTATATTCCTGTAGGTAAATGTGTGTTTCTGTAGCTAGTAAACAAGTTTTGCTGCTGTGTAATTTATGCGTCAGGGATTTTCCCCATTATCTAGCTACATGTTTAATTTAAGGGATCTCTGATAGTGTGTGTTTAATCTGATGTGCTGGAACAATGGATGTACAAACGTTGTGTGAGCTGAAGGCTAAGAGAATGTGAAGAATGTTTATTGTAAATAACTGACATAACTAATTAGTATGGGTATGCTACTAATTAGTATGGATATGCAAATTATGACTGTTGTACTTCAGCATAAATAGTGGCGTTGTTCATTAAAAGTCAGTTCATCTGAGTGTTTGATACATGCAGCTTTGTCTGGTGTTGTCATTTCACGCCGCCTATATACATCACCACCACCCAGGAACGGGTCACTCTAACTCCGCAGCAGAACATCGATTCGCCGCGCCGTTGCGCCACCTCGAATCGGTACCTCGGGACACCGCAGCCACCCCGAATCGGGACCTCGATTCAGCGCCGTGCCCCGCATCTTCAAGGAGACTCTACCGAACCGCGGTTCGCCACGCAGACCGTCTCCAGCCTTCCAAGGTCAGTAGATCCGCTGCTCGAGACGCCGAGTGCCGTGCCACTCGGTAGTCGGGTGGATTCCACCGTGGTGCCCCATATACTTCTCCAGATCTCCACCGCCACGTAGTCTTTCTACCCAAGCCGCTCGAGACGCCGGGTGCCGTGCCACTCGGTAGTCGGGCTTGGCAACACCAAAGAGGGGTCAAGATAGAGCAGGACTCACAGGCGGATACCCCATTCCGCCACACTGGTTGTAAGGACAGAGGCTTGAACCCCTGTGTGGTGTTGGGTGTATGGACCCCAATAGCAAGCCGAAAGAGGAGACCAGAAGGAATATAACTAATAGAGCTTTACTGAAGGCAACAAAATATAAGTCCAGAACAAACGTAATGCAAGGTTTCTTTGGCAGAAATGAAAGTCCAGAATAAACGTAATGCAGGTTTCTTTGGCAGAAATGAAAGTCCAGAATAAACGTAATGCAAGGTTTCTTTGGCAGAAATAAAAGTCCAGAACGGAAAGTCGTAGGGATTTGAGGACAGGGTCCGGTACTGATGTCGTGGAGACAAGCCTGGGAATGGTACGGGCACTTGTGATGGCAAGTGTGGAATGGAAGTAAAGCTGGTACCGTGGCAACCGGAACAGAAGCAGGACTTGCACTTTGGAAGCAGGAACGGAAGCAGGACTGGCACCTTGGAAGCAGGGCGAAAACAGGACTGGCACCTTGGAAGCAGGGCGAAAGCAGGACAGGCACCTTGGAAGCAGGGCGAAAGCAGGACTGGCACCTTGGAAGCAGGGCGAAAGCAGGACTGGCACCTTGGAAGCAGGGCGAAAGCAGGACTGGCACCTTGGAAGCAGGGCGAAAGCAGGACTGGCACCTTGGAAGCAGGAAACGGAAGTCCGGATGTCCTTAGCGTAGCACGAAGGGAACCACTGGGTAACGTGGTGGAACCACAGTATAACCTGGTTAGTGAGCTGGAGAAAGCGGCAGGTTTAAATAGGGCTCAGGGAATCATACGAACACCGTTCACCTGGGACTCGCAGGTGGAATTGAGATACCTGAGTGCTTGGCAGATTAATTGGTGGTATGCGAGGATCTTCAGTGCAGGTGGAATGCAGTACCTTAACTTGACCAGCAGAGGGCGCCAGAGTACCTGAGTTTTCATGTTCCAGGATGGACGATCGCGCATGCGCGCCCGACCTCCGCTCAGATGGATCGCGGAGACGGCGTGGGACGCATCTTGGATCTCCTCCCTCGAGTTGCAGGCCGGAACCAGGGAGCGACGCGCCACGAGGGACCTCAGGTGAGTCTGCCAGGCGTCCCAACATGGCGGCCGCGGTCCGACCGCGGCGCGGGGCATCACAGGACCCCCCACCAAGGCGCGACCCCCGGGTGCGCTTGATCGACGGCTTGGAAGGATAACGGAGATGAAAGGCACGAACCTTTGCAGGAGCATGGACGCTGGCACTGGGTTCCCAGGATCGTTCTTCAGGACCGTATCCCTTCCAGTGAACCAGGTATTCTAACCTGCCGTAACGGAGTCTCGAATCCAGAATGCGTGAAATCTCGAATTCCTCTTCTCCAGATACAGGCACAGGAACAGGTGGTTTAGCATTCCGATCGGGAAACGGATTCTCATGCCAGGGTTTCAAGAGAGATACATGGAAGACAGGATGGATCCTGTAGGAAGGAGGAAGAGTTAAGCGGGCCGCAACGGAGTTAACCATTCTGAGGACCGGGAACGGGCCAATGTAGCGAGGACCCAGCTTCTTTGAAGGGCAATCCAAACGGAGATGAGCCGTGGATAGTAACACCTTATCTCCAGGTGCATACACAGGAGCTTCTTTGCGACCACGATCAGCATATTTCTTTTGGTTCTGCTGGGCTAGTCGTAGCTGATGGCGTAGCGTTCGTAGTTGGCCGCGTAGGGTTCTCAAGCGGGTTGACACTTCTGGAACTGGAGTGTTGAGCGGCATTTCCGGAAGAGTGCTAGGATGATAACCGTAGTTGGCAAAGAAAGGTGAGAAACGAGTTGATGAATGTACCTGATTATTGTACGCAAATTCAGCAGTTGGTATGACGTCCAGCCAGTCGTCTTGGAGATGCGTGGTGAAGCAACGAAGATATTGTTCTAGTGTCTGATTTGTCCGCTCCGTCTGGCCATTACTCTGTGGATGAAAGGCTGAAGAGAGACACCTCGCAATTTTTAAGCTACGACACATTTGGGACCAGAAACGGGAAGTAAACTGAGATCCTCTATCAGTAACAATGGAACGAGGAGTACCATGGAGTCGGAACACCTCCTTGATGAACAAGGTGGCTGTTTCAGCCGCTGTGGGTAGACCTACCGCTGGTATGAAATGGGCCATCTTGGTACAGCGGTCTACCACCACCAGGATGGTGGTGTAGCGATGTGAAGGGGGAAGATCTACTATAAAGTCCATCGAAATGTCTTTCCACGGATGCAGCGGTGGAGCCAGGGGTTGTAGAAGACCAGCAGGATGGGTGCGGGGTTGTTTGTTGCGTGCACAGACAGAACAAGAGGATACAAAGGCGACGATGTCTTTCTTCACGGATGGCCACCAGAAGTACCGATATACGGCATCTATGGTTTTCTTGATGCCACCATGTCCAGCGGCCGGGATGTCGTGGGAGTGTTGCAATACCTGTAGACGAATCTCAGGAGGGACGTATATTTGTTCGCCATGATAGAAGAGACCATCGTTGGATAGGAGTCCTTGGATGTCAGTCGGTGGTTGAAGACTATATTTCTTTATATTGTCTATTAAGGACCCTTGAGAAGCGCAGAAGAAGTCGTTAGGTAGGATGGAGTCGGTTTGTGTGGTGGAAGGAAAGGCGTCTGAGTCGTACCGACGGGAAAGGGCATCTGCCTTACCATTTCTTACTCCAGGTCTGTAGGTGATGTGCAACAGAAAGCGGGCGAAGAATAACGCCCATCTGGCTTGTCGAGGTCGCAATCTTTTGGCGGTGCGAAGATATTCCAAATTACGGTGGTCCGTGTAGACGACCACAGGATGTTTTGCCCCTTCGAGGAGGTGTCTCCATTCCTCAAGGGCACTCTTGATTGCCAGGAGTTCTTTCTCACCTATACTGTAATTCTTTTCGGCTGGGGTAAGACGTCTGGAATAAAAGGCCACGGGATGCAGAAGGTTCTTGATTCCGGATTTTTGGGAGAGTATCGCTCCTAGGGCAATATCAGAGGCGTCGGTTTCTAGGGAATATGGCAGGTTGATGTCTGGCTGTTTCAGGATTGGGGCTTGGGTGAAGCTTTCTTTCAGTTTATTGAATGCCCGCTGAGCTTCTTCAGTCCAACAGAATCTCACATCTTTCTTGGTCAGGGAGGTGATGGGTGCGGTGAGATGAGAGAAGGACCGAATGAAGCGACGATAAAAATTGGCGAATCCCATAAATTGCTGAACCATCTTTTTGTCTCTGGGTGTCGGCCAGTCCAGGATTGCTTTGATTTTTGCTTTATCCATTTCGATATGTCCTGGTGATAAGACATATCCCAGAAATTCTATAGAGGACTTTTCAAAGGTGCTCTTTTCAATTTTACCGTATAACTTATGTTGACGGAGACGAGATAGCACAAGACGGACGTGTTGCGTATGTTCTTGGATGGTTCGAGAGTACACCAGGAGATCGTCGAGGTAGACCACAAGGAAGGTATCCAGAACGTCGCGGAAGATATCGTTGAGAAAATGCTGGAAGGCGGCTGGAGCATTACATAACCCAAACGGCATGACGAGATACTCGAAGTGCCCATATCGGGATCGGAAGGCGGTCTTCCACTCGTCTCCTTCTCTCATGCGGACCAAGTTGTACGCTCCGCGAAGATCAATCTTCGTAAAAATACACGCATCCTTCACCCTATCGAGTAGTTCAGGAATCAATGGGAGCGGGTATCGGTTCCGTACTGTGATTGCGTTTAGTGCCCGATAGTCAACGCAAGGGCGGAGACCGCCATCTCTTTTCCCAACGAAGAAGATACCTGCTCCAGCAGGAGAGGTGGAGTGCCGGATGAATCCTTTTGCGAGACTGTCTTCGATATAGTCCTTTAGAGACTGTGATTCGGGAACAGACAGGTTGAAGATACGTCCGTGGGGTATGGGTGCTCCTGGAAGGAGGTCAATAGGACAGTCGTACTCTCTGTGTGGAGGAAGTGTATCGACCCCTTTTTTCTCAAATACGTCTTGAAAGTCTGAATATTTAGGTGGCAGTGTGGAAGATGGATAGGTGGAAAAGGCGACTTTCTCGGAGTTGGAGCCATTCATGCAGTGGACTCGGCAGTGACAAGATGGAAAGGAAACGGTATTGGAAGACCAATCAATATACGGGTTGTGGGTACGAAGCCAAGGAAGTCCCAGTACTATAGGAAATAGGGGGGAAGGAACGATATCCCACTGAAGACTTTCTTGGTGCTTGGTTCCGATTAGGAGCTTCAAGAGGATGGTTTCATGGGTAACTGGACCGGTGCGTAGGGTGCTTCCATCTACCATATGCAGAGGTACGGGTTTCTTTTTTAGTTGGGTAGGAACAGCCAAGGAGGTGGCAAGGGATAGATCAAAGAAGCTGTTACTGGCTCCGGAGTCGATGATGGCGTTCAATTCAACGCTTCTATCTCCCCACTGTAAGGTGACAGGAATAGTTAGGTGAGTAGAAGCGGAGCCGACCACACTTTGCAGAGAGGCAATAGTAAGATGGCTCTTACCTCTTTCAGAAGGACGTGGTGGTCGTGTAGGGCAGCCACGTAACAGGTGACCTGGTTGGCCGCAGTATAGGCAGAGATACTGGGTGCGACGTCTATCACGCTCAGAGGACGACAGCGGACCTTTAATAGTGCCAATCTCCATGGGTTCGGGACTTGAAGAGGAGGAGGTCGGTCGTGGAGAAGTCACAGGGGAAGGTTCGTGTCTTCGAGGAGGCGTGAAAGGAGTATTAGAGAGTCTCTCTTGACGTCGTTCTCTGAAGCGCTGGTCCAAGACCAGAGACTGGGTAATCAAGGCCTCCAAGGAAGTAGGTACTCCTATACGAGCCAATTCGTCTTTCAGTTGTTCGGAAAGACCATGACGAAAGTGATCTTTAAGGCCCACATCATTCAGGCCTGTATCGGCTGCCACCGCCCGGAACTCAGAGACGTAGTCCTCCACCGGTCGTCTTCCTTGTTTTAGATGTCGGATGGTGGTTAAAGCAGCAGAAGACCTTAGGGGGTCATCATAGATAGGATTCATAGCCCGGACGAAGGAACCCCAGGAAGTCAATAGGGGGCTTCCTTCACGTAGTAACTGGAAGGCCCATTCCTGTGGAGGTCCAGACAGTAAGGAGATGGCTGACCTCACCTTCACAGAGTCTGATCCATAGGTACGTGGGCAAAGTGAAAACATGAGCTCACATGCGGTGATGAACGTACGATACCTTGTGCGATCACCGGCAAATCGTTCAGGCATGTTGACTCTGGGTTCGGGAGCGGGCAGATCCACCTGCTGTATCACAGAGCCAGATGGTGATGGAGGTAATGCAGCATTCTCAGCACGGCTTCTTTCCTTATGCAATAAGGATTCTTGGCCGGTTTGTAGTTTCTGTACCACCTTGGTTAGTGCTGATACTGTTCTGTAAGTACAGCAAGGATTTGGTTCGAGCTTGCGGGTTCCATGTTTTTTGAACCAGGTTATTCTGTAAGGACAGAGGCTTGAACCCCTGTGTGGTGTTGGGTGTATGGACCCCAATAGCAAGCCGAAAGAGGAGACCAGAAGGAATATAACTAATAGAGCTTTACTGAAGGCAACAAAATATAAGTCCAGAACAAACGTAATGCAAGGTTTCTTTGGCAGAAATGAAAGTCCAGAATAAACGTAATGCAGGGTTTCTTTGGCAGAAATGAAAGTCCAGAATAAACGTAATGCAAGGTTTCTTTGGCAGAAATAAAAGTCCAGAACGGAAAGTCGTAGGGATTTGAGGACAGGGTCCGGTACTGATGTCGTGGAGACAAGCCTGGGAATGGTACGGGCACTTGTGATGGCAAGTGTGGAATGGAAGTAAAGCTGGTACCGTGGCAACCGGAACAGAAGCAGGACTTGCACTTTGGAAGCAGGAACGGAAGCAGGACTGGCACCTTGGAAGCAGGGCGAAAACAGGACTGGCACCTTGGAAGCAGGGCGAAAGCAGGACAGGCACCTTGGAAGCAGGGCGAAAGCAGGACTGGCACCTTGGAAGCAGGGCGAAAGCAGGACTGGCACCTTGGAAGCAGGGCGAAAGCAGGACTGGCACCTTGGAAGCAGGGCGAAAGCAGGACTGGCACCTTGGAAGCAGGAAACGGAAGTCCGGATGTCCTTAGCGTAGCACGAAGGGAACCACTGGGTAACGTGGTGGAACCACAGTATAACCTGGTTAGTGAGCTGGAGAAAGCGGCAGGTTTAAATAGGGCTCAGGGAATCATACGAACACCGTTCACCTGGGACTCGCAGGTGGAATTGAGATACCTGAGTGCTTGGCAGATTAATTGGTGGTATGCGAGGATCTTCAGTGCAGGTGGAATGCAGTACCTTAACTTGACCAGCAGAGGGCGCCAGAGTACCTGAGTTTTCATGTTCCAGGATGGACGATCGCGCATGCGCGCCCGACCTCCGCTCAGATGGATCGCGGAGACGGCGTGGGACGCATCTTGGATCTCCTCCCTCGAGTTGCAGGCCGGAGCCAGGGAGCGACGCGCCACGAGGGACCTCAGGTGAGTCTGCCAGGCGTCCCAACATGGCGGCCGCGGTCCGACCGCGGCGCGGGGCATCACACTGGTGGCAGCGGTGGGATAAGCTCTCTGCACCCCCTAGAAGACCCCCACCATGGCTGGGTACAGTGCCTACAGACGGGACGTCCTGTGGGGCATGTTGGAGAATCGGGGAGGAACTCCCGGCAACAAAAATAAGAAAACCCTAGTGAAGGAGCTGACCAGGATGGACCGGCAAATGGTGAGCACCCCAACCCTGACTCAGGACCCTAATGAGCACCTTCGGCAGAGAGCTCGGTCCATGTTCGAAGGATTCGGCCTCACCCCCTCCGAGGACACGGTGAGCCGACTAATGATGGACCTCAAAGCGGATGAGGAGAAGGACCGTCAGCGCGAGTTGCGGAGGGCGGCGCTCCGTGTAAAAACTAATGAACTGTCTGGCCCCGTCCCCAACCCCGTAGAACCCTGGGTCGAGGTTTACAGCTCGACTGGAGCTTCACCCCGGGAATCTACACCCCCCAGCGATACCCCTTTCGGGACTTACAGCTCGCCTGGAGCCTGTATTGGGGAAAACGCACATCCCAGCGACCCTTGGATGGAGACTTACAGCTCGCCTGGAGCTGCATCTGATGACGCCACATTCCCCATCGAGGAGTGGTGCCCCTGCGCCAGCACCCTCGCCGACACGTGGGCCGAATTGCCGAAAAGGCTGCAGGAGGTCCCGGATCGGTACCACGGGTCTGCAGTTGAGCCCACTGGGCTTGAGTGGCGGGATGAGATTCGCCAGGAACTTTGGTACGAGGCGCTGTGCCATGAAAGGGACTACCATGGGGTTGATGTTCCTTCTGACGCCGTCATCTATCAGGTGCAGTACAATGCCAGAGCTGTATTCCTGAAGGGATGACCCCCGGAGGAGTGGGAGGCCGAGCTCCAAGGCCTGGTGCGGCAAGAGATGGCACTGGACGCCGCGTACCGCGCGTTCCGGTGGCTAACAGGCCCCCTGGTACCCCGCACTCCCGACGGCGCCGCCACCGCAGGTCTCCACTACGGCGGCACAGGGCTGCTCTACGCCAGGATGGTCGACGACCCTGGGTTTGGAGAAGAGTCGGAGGAGCGGTTGGAGGAGATCCTGGAGCGGTGGGAAGAGGAAATCCCGTACGAGAGCAGGGACTTCGAGCCAGAGGAGATGGAGTTCCTGGTGGAGCGAGAATGGGAGCTCGAGAAGGCCTACAGGAGATTGTTGGACAGCGTTCCGCAGTTAGGTCTGAGTCCCATGTCCTGGGACTGTCCGGCTGAAGAAACCGACAGTCCAAGAGACCCCGAAGTATGGGAGGCCAAGCCGCTCCCATGGGTCCTCGTTGGGGCCACAGCAGGAGAAGCTGGGTCCAGCAGAAGAGCTGGCAATGGGGCAGAGCGCCGCTGGCCTCTGCCCACTTCCCACAGTCTGCCAGGAGGAGCAGACAGATGGTTCCCCCGGGCTGGGTTGCTCGCAGCCATTGATCGCCCTGGGGATGGAAGAAACCATCCTCCCGCAAGGAGACCCCCACCCAGCCGAAGAGCTGGCCACGGGGCAGAGCGCCGCTGGCCTCTGCCCACTTCCCACAGTCTGCCAGGAGGAGCAGACAGATGGTTCCCCCGGGCTGGGTTGCTCGCAGCCACTGAACGCCCTGGGGATGGAAGAAACCATCCTCCCGCAAGGAGACCCCCACCCAGCCGAAGAGCTGGCCACGGGGCAGAGCGCCGCTGGCCTCTGCCCACTTCCCACAGTCTGCAGGAGGAGCAGACAGATGGTTCCCCCGGGCTGGGTTGCTCGCAGCCATTGATCGCCCTGGGGATGGAAGAAACCATCCTCCCGCAAGGAGACCCCCACCCAGCCGAAGAGCTGGCCACGGGGCAGAGCCGCTGGCCTCTGCCCACTTCCCACAGTCTGCCAGGAGGAGCAGACAGATGGTTCCCCCGGCTGGGTTGCTCGCAGCCACTGAACGCCCTGGGGATGGAAGAAACCATCCTCCCGCAAGGAGACCCCCACCCAGCCGAAGAGCTGGCCACGGGGCAGAGTGCCGCCGGCCTCTGCCCACCTTTTTCCAGCTGTCCCGAGGAGCAGGAGGGGGATACCCTGGGGCTGCCTCCCCCACAGCCGCTTACCTCGTCCGACCCCCTGGACTTTGTTCCGGTACCCACCTCCCCAGCAGAAGAGCTGGCAATGGGGCAGAGTGCATCTGGCCTCTGTCCACCCTCCGACGTCTGTCCCGAAGGGCAGAAGGAGGATTTCCCCGGACTGATTGTTGTGCAGCCCTTGACCCCATCTTCCCCGCTGGATGTTGCTACCGCACCCGCCTGCCCAGCAGAAGCACTGGCAACGGGCCGAGTGCATCTGGCCTCTGTCCACTCTCCCTTATCTGCACCGAGGAGCAGAAGGAGGATTCCCCTGAGCGGGTTGATTTGCAGCCACCAACCCCACCAGAGATGGAGGACGTCCTTCTCCTGCCGGGTGGTTCTTCTCCAGCATTCACCACCCCAGCCGACACGCTGGTGACGGAGCAGAGCCAGTTGCCAACCTGCCCCTCTTTGCAACCCTTTGGCCCGGAGGCCCCCTGCAGCCACCATTTTTATCAACGGCTGACCAAGGCACTTGGGGCGCGTGCCTTTAGCCCCCTTTTTTCCCGAGTGCCCGAGACCACTGGAGATGGCACAGGTGGTACCTCTCCCCAACCACGGGACACTTATTCCGGAGGGGGTACCCCGAAAGACTTACAACCTGCCAGGCACGGCCGCGAGCACCACTGGAGAAGCCTGGCGGCTCGCCTCTTGCCCGCGGACTATGGGCCGCAGAGACTGCACTGACTCCCCCTATACGACCCGTGTGGGTCCAACCGGGCTCGTCGGACTTTGGAAAGGGGGAGGAGTGTCACGGAATGACCCAAGAGGCTCGGCGCAGCGAGCCCAGGACTCAAACCCAAGACATTTTTTTAAAAGGACCTATGTCATGGAGCTGAGGTAACGCTCCATGCTTCAAACCTCAAAGGACTTTATGGTCATTTATATCGTGTGATTTTAAATATACTTTACATCGTTTGGTTTTAGTTTAATTTAGTTTAGTGAAATGACATAGCTTTGGTTTTAAAACATACTTATATTCCTGTAGGTAAATGTGTGTTTCTGTAGCTAGTAAACAAGTTTTGCTGCTGTGTAATTTATGCGTCAGGGATTTTCCCCATTATCTAGCTACATGTTTAATTTAAGGGATCTCTGATAGTGTGTGTTTAATCTGATGTGCTGGAACAATGGATGTACAAACGTTGTGTGAGCTGAAGTCTAAGAGAATGTGAAGAATGTTTATTGTAAATAACTGACATAACTAATTAGTATGGGTATGCTACTAATTAGTATGGGTATGCAAATTATGACTGTTGTACTTCAGCATAAATAGTGGCGTTGTTCATTAAAAGTCAGTGCATCTGAGTGTTTGATATATGCAGCTTTGTCTGGTGTTGTCATTTTACGCCGCCTATATACATCACCACCACCCAGGAACGGGTCACTCTAACTCTGCAGCAGAACATCGATTCGCCGCACCGTTGCGCCACCTCGAATCGGTACCTCGGGACACCGCAACCACCCCGAATCGGGACCTCGATTCAGCGCCGTGCCCCGCATCTTCAAGGAGACTCTACCGAACCGCGGTTCGCCACGCAGACCGTCTCCAGCCTTCCAAAGGTCAGTAGATCCGCTGCTCGAGACGCCGAGTGCCGTGCCACTCGGTAGTCGGGCGGATTTCCACCATGGGTGCCCCATATACTCTCCAGATCTCCACCGCCACGTAGTCTTCTACCCAAGCCGCTCGAGACGCCGGGTGCCATGCCACTCGGTAGTCGGGCTTGGCAACACCAAAGAGGGGGTCAGATAGAGCAGGACCGCAGGCGGATACCCCATTCCGCCACAGAGGTCATCTGTAGGGATGAGCTGTTCGGTTCGGACGGTTCGGAGTTCGGACCGAACTTAGCCTGTTCGGTCTGCTCGCGAACTCCGAACATTTCCGGGTGTTCGGCGCATGTGCGACCACAATGGCCCACAATGCACTTTTACACTGGCCTGAAGCTCGTAATTGGCTACAGCCTTGCACCTGACCACAGGTCTGGTGCAAGACAGGTTCAACACTATGCCAATCACGGCTCAGAGTCCTGATTGGGCAAATTTTGCCCAATCATGGGCTCACAGAGCTAAGTCCCGCAGCACACTATATAAGGTTTCCACGCACCGCTTCAGCATGCATTTGAGAGGAGATTTCATAGGAGATTGTTGTTGTGTGTTCTTACTGCCGGTCTGCCACGCTACTGGGGGGTCTGGGGGGTCTCATTTCTACAAAACATTTGGGAATTGAGGTGATCTGTGTCTTGTCACTGGTGCCAGCAAGTATTTTGGGGATCTCACAAATTTCTACAAAACATTTGGGAATTGAAGTGATCTGTGTCTTGTCACTGGCTGCCAGCAAGTATTTTGGGGGTCTCACAAATTTCTACAAAACATTTGGGAATTGAGGTGATCTGTGTCTTGTCACTAGCTGCCAGCAAGTATTTTGGGGGTCTCACAAATTTTCTACAAAATATTTGGGAATTGAGGTGATCTGTGTCTTGTCACTGGCTGCCAGCAAGTATTTTGGGGGTCTCACAAATTTCTACAAAACATTTGGGAATTGAGGTGATCTGTGTCTTGTCACTGGCTGCCAGCAAGTATTTTGGGGGTCACAAATTTCTACAAAATATTTGGGTATTGTTATAATCCGTGTGCTCCCATCAGGGGGTCTCAATGATTTATAGGAGGTTTCTGAGACTTGTAATCTGTGGCTTCTCACTGCCACCCATCAAGGGGTGACACTGATTTATAGGAAGTTTCTGAGACTTGTAATCTGTGTCTTCTCACTGCCACCCATCAAGGGGTCACACTGTTTTATAGGAGGTTTCTGAGACTTGTAATCTGTGGCTTCTCACTGCCACCCATCAAGGGGTCACACTGATTTATAGGAGGATTCTGAGACTTGTAATCTGTGGCTTCTCACTGCCACCCATCAGGGAGTCCCACATACTTCTTTCAGATTTATGCGAATTGTAATTTGTGGCTTCTCACTGCCACCCATCAGGGGGTCAGACTGATTTATAGGAGGTTTCTGAGACTTGTAATCTGTGGCTTCTCACTGCCACCCATCAAGGGGTCTCACTGAATTATAGGAGGTTTCTGAGATTTGTAATCTGTGGCTTCTCACTGCCACCCATCAGGGGGTCCCACATACTTCTAGCAGATTTATGCAAATTGTAATCTGTGGCTTCTCACTGCCACCCATCAGGGGTCACACTGATTTATAGGAGGTTTCTGAGATTTGTAATCTGTGGCTTCTCACTGCCACCCATCAAGGGGTCACACTGATTTATAGGAGGTTTCTGAGATTTGTAATCTGTGGCTTTTCACTGCCACCCATCAAGGGGTCTCACTGATTTATAGGAGGTTTCTAAGACTCGTAATCTGTGGCTTCTCACTGCCACCCATCAAGGGGTCACACTGATTTATAGGAGGTTTCTGAGACTTGTAATCTGTGGCTTCTCACTGCCACCCATCAAGGGTCTCACTGATTTATAGGAGATTTCTGAGACTTGTAATCTGTGGCTTCTCACTGCCACCCATCAAGGGTCTCACTGATTTATAGGAGGTTTCTGAGATTTGTAATCTGTGGCTTCTCACTGCCACCCATCAGGGGTCACACTGATTTATAGGAGGTTTCTGAGATTTGTAATCTGTGGCTTCTCACTGCCACCCATCAAGGGGTCTCACTGATTTATAGGAGGTTTCTAAGACTCGTAATCTGTGGCTTCTCACTGCCACCCATCAAGGGGTCACACTGATTTATAGGAGGTTTCTGAGATTTGTAATCTGTGGCTTCTCACTGCCACCCATCAAGGGTCTCACTGATTTATAGGAGGTTTCTGAGATTTGTAATCTGTGGCTTCTCACTGCCACCCATCAGGGGGTCCCACATACTTCTAGCAGATTTATGCAAATTATAATTTGTGTCTTCTCACTGCCACCCATCAGGGGGGTCTCACTGATTTATAGGAGGGAATTGTAATCTGTCTCTTGTCATTGGCTGCCAGCTATCAGGGTGTCTCACTGAGTTATACCAGAGTTCTGTAAATCTTTAATCTTTATACCAGAGTTGAATCAGAGTTCTGTATATATTTAATCTATATATTACTCACTATGTCTGAAAGAACAAAAAGGACAGGCAGACGCTCCCAGACACAGATAAGAGGACAAGCAGCCCCTGTGTCGGGAGTCTGTGCCTCTAAGCATGGTAGACGTGGTGCATCCTCTGCAGGGACACGTTTGTCCTTTCTAACTGGTGCTGCCGTCTTAAGCAGCAGCAACATACTGAGGATTTGGTGGATTGGCTAACCAGGCCATCCTCATCCTCCGAGTCCTCTGCCAGCCAGGCTTGTAGTGCTTTACAGTCCACCTCAGCTGACAAAACATCTAATGCAGCCTCCATGTCCACAGCTACTCCTGCCGTAGCCTCACTATCACACACGGAGGAGTCAGCTGAAATGTTTGACTACAATGACAGTGACATGCTGCTTGAGGATGCGCAGCAAGTACAGTGCTCTGATTCAATCTCTGAGGTTGAGGAAGGGAGTATAATCAACCTAGAGGAAGGGGCTGCCAGTGATGACACACAAATAACTGGCACTCATGTTGCCCCAGCAGCTGCAGCATACTGCCAAGTTGGCTCCAGTGACGAGGAGATAGGGGGTGAAGATGACATTGATGATGAGGTCACTGACTCCACCTGGGTGCCAGATCGAACAGAGGAATCAAGTGAGGATGAGGAGGAGGGGGAGGAGGAGGCACAGCAAACACGAGGCACAACATCCTCTATGACCAACCGTAGCACTAGCCAGTCCAAGGCATCAGATGTCAGAGCTGCTCCGGTGCAGAGCGCTGTTGTCTCAAAGCACACATGCAGGAACTCTGTTGTCTGGGAGTTCTTTAAGAAATGTGCAGCAGAGCGCACCGTTGCTATTTGTAATCTATGTCAGATGAGGCTGAAGCGTGGGAAAGACACTGGACACTTGGGTACCACGTGCTTGAGGCGACATATGAACACCTGCCACACATCTCATTGGCGCAAAACTTTGCGAAGGTCCTCCTCCTCCTCATCTGTCTCTACCCCCACTGTATGTCCTGCCATGTCATTGCCTACAACCTCCACTGACAGGGATGATGCTACAGTAATGGATGCACCAGCTCCTTCCTCACAATGTGACATCATCCCATCAGCTGAAGATTTACGCAGTCAGATTACGTTGCCGCAGCTGCTGCAGCGTAAGAAAAAATATAGCCCCAACCATCCCCAAGCACAGCGTCTAAATGCCAGCTTAGCAAAATTACTCGTATTGCAGCTGCTGCCTTTCCAGCTGGTGGACTCTGCTCCCTTCCGTGAATTTGCTGAATGTGCTGTACCACAGTGGCAGGTTCCAAAACGCCATTACTTTTCATGCAAGGCCATTCCAGCACTATACCAGCACGTGGAAGACAATGTTATCCAGTCATTGGGAAAGGCAGTCAGCAACAAGGTGCATGTGACTTTAGACACGTGGTCCAGCAAGCATGGACAGGGCCATTACATTTCCTTCACGGCACACTGGGTAACTCTGATTGCAGCTGGGAGGGATCCAAGACGGGGCTCTGTGCTGGAGCTTGTTCATCCACCACGCCTCCAGAAAGCTGCTTGTATGAGGTCTGTCTACTCCACCACCTCTTCCTCCTCCTCCTTCTCTGTCTCTGGCAAAGTGGCAGTTAAACCGACGCATGGCAGGGGCTACGCAATGGCTCAAGCAAAAAGATGCCATACTGTGCTTGAACTGGCTTGTTTAGGGGACAGGAGCCACACCGGGCCAGAAATTCTGTCAGCTCTGCAGGGGCAGGTGCAGAGATGGTAAACACCACGCCAGCTTCAGCTGGGAATGATCGTCTGCGATATTGGCAGCAACCTCCTCTCTGCCCTACGCAAGGGTAAATTGATGCATGTACCATGCCTAGCACACGTCCTAAATCTAGTGGTACAGCGTTTCCTAACCAAGTACCCAGGGCTGCCAGAGCTTCTCAGCTGGGCCAGAAAAGTCTGCAGCCAATTCAGACGGTCATTCCCAGCAAGCGTTCACCTGGCAGAAATTCAAAAAGAATTCCACCTTCACACAAACTGTCTGATCTGTGACATGCCCACCAGGTGGATCTCGACATTAGCAATGCTGCAGCGTCTGCAAAAGCAGCAGAGGGCCATCAACGAGTACCTGTGTGAGTATGGCACAAGGACAGGTTCAGGTCAACTTGGTTTTTTTTTCCCCGCAGTGGCTGATGATCAAGGATGCATGCACTGTACTGTCACCATTTGAGGAGGCAACGAGGATGGTGAGCAGGGACAGTGCATGCATCAGTGACACAATTCCTTTAGTGTTCCTGCTGGAGCACACTCTGCGGGGAATTATAGATGTGGCTCTAGAGGCAGAGCAGCGGGAGGAAGAGGAGGCCTTCCCTAGCTCTCAAGGCCCCAGTCTTTCCGCAGACAGCATTCCAGTGGGTCCTACTCAGATCAGACAGGAGGAGGATGAGAAAGAGGAGGAATATTTAAGTAGTGGGGGCATTGAAGGTGGGGATTCCTCAAGGGATGGTTTTGTGTGCCCAGAAACACAAGGGCTAGTGCGTGGCTGGGAGGAGGAAGTGCACGATGGGGTCATCCTCATTGACCAGGAAGACTCGGAAGCTAATGCCACCTCCAACCTACGCTGCATGGGCTCCCTTATAAAGCAAAGCCTGCTAAAGGACCCCAGGATTCGTGCTATCAAGGAGAGGGATCATTACTGCTTGGCAACCCTTCTTGATCCACGATACAAGGGTAAAGTTGCAGAGCTCATCCTGCCCGCACAGAGGGAGCACAGGATGAAAAAACTTGAGGGCGCTCTAAAGCGACACTTGTGTAACACCTTTCCAGGCACTGGTAGGTTACCAAGTGATGACACACGTGCTTCTGAGGCTGCGGATGATCAGAGGAATAGTGGTGAAGGCCAGGGCCGCTTGACTGATGCATTTTTTTATTTTTTTAGTCCACGACGCCCAGGGACGTCAAATGTAGGCACCCATTGCCAGCGTCTTAACCATATGGCGCAGGACTACCTAGGGGCAAGAGCAGACCTGGATACGTTTCCAGCAGATGATCCACTGGCTTACTGGGTGTTGAGATTGGATCACTGGCCAGAACTTAGCCAATATGCTATGCAGCTACTAGGTTGCCCTTCATCCAGTGTGCTTTCTGAAAGGACGTTCAGTGCCGCTGGAGGTTTTGTCACAGACAAAAGAGTGCGTCTGTCCACCGACTCTGTAGACCGGCTGACATTTATAAAAATGAATCAGTCCTGGATCAGCAGTTATCAATCCCCTGATGCTGACGTAACGGAATAGACCGGGGATGTCTTCTGCATGCACAAAACCTCCAGCACTGAACTCTTCCACAATACCACAAAAGGGTTACGGTGTGAATGCACTTGCTGCCATGAAAGGCACAATATTTGGCTGCACTGACGCCTGTGCCAGATTTATATCATTTTAATTTTTTGAACCGCAGGGTCCAACCCTGCACTCTTCCACAATACTACAGAGGGGTTACTGTATGATAGTACTTGCTGGCAGTCTGGCACCAAAAGCACAATATCTGGGTGCACTGACGCCTTGACCAGAATCATATCTTTTTAATATAGGACCGCAAGGTCCACCCCTGCATTCTTCCACAATACTACACAGGGGTTACTGTATGATAGTACTTGCAGGCCTGGCAGTCTGGCACCAAAAGCACAATATCTGGGTGAACTGACGCCTTTACCAGAATCATATCTTTTTAATATAGGACCGCAAGGTCCACCCCTGCATTCTTCCACAATACTACAGAGGGGATACTGTATGATAGTACTTGCAGGCCTGGCACCAAAAGCACAATATTTGGGTGCACTGACACTGACGCCTGTATCAGATTCATATCCTCAGAGGGGTTACGGTGTGACGGCACTGTTGCCGACGCTAAAGGACCAATTTTAATGCACCTATTGTTACTTTCATCCAAAGCCTGCATAAGTTTCACAATAATTTAGCCAAAAAATCACTAAACTTTTTCTGCGTGTCCGAAAATGTCTCCTCTTTTCATACAGACTGCCGCCCCAAGCAGTCGTTTATGGATAGATTAAAGGTAAAGCATTTACCGTCATTTGAAACGTAATTTTTTTGTTTTTAAGTGTCTCTATACATTCTAGAAATCCGCCACTTCACGGGCAGGTTATGCGGACCTCTTAGGCACGATATTTGAAGGAATTTTTCGATTTTACCCTTATTTCATGGAAAACTCACTGTCCCTTTAAAAACTTTTTTTTAACTTTTTGTCCTTGTTTCCTGTCCCCCAGGGCACTACCCGGACCCCCATACACCTTTTATGGCAAATATCTAGCATATATGCACTCTTGGAGGGCACTCTAAAAACCGAATTTTCAGCCCCATTGACTTGTATTGAGTTCGGATTCAGATTCGAACATTTGGAAAGTTCGGGTTCGGGTATGAACTCGGGCGTGTTTGGCTCATCCCTAGTCATCTGCATACAACAGGAACTTCACCTCGGTGTCATGTAGAGTTAGTCCTGGTGCTGAGGAGGATTCTAGAGCTTCAGCCAGTCCATTAATGTAGATGTTAAAGAGGGTTGGACTTAAGCTGCAGCCTTGTCTGACTCCACGAGCCTGCCGGAAGTACTCTGTTCTCTTCCCATTCACCTTTATGCAGCAGAAGTTCTCATTATATCAGCGCTTGATGACCTCATAAGTTTTCCCACCTATTCCACTATCCAGTAGTTTGAGGAACAGGCCTGGGTGCCACACGGAGTCAAAGGCCTTCTTAAAGTCCACAAAGCAGTCAAATATTTTCCCATGTTTTGTATTGTGGACACGGTCCTTGATAAGACTGTGCAAGGTGTAGATGTGATCTGTAGTGCGATAGTTTGGCATGAACCCCGCTTGGCTTCTGTTGAGGACGTTATGCTGTGTCAGGAAGCTGAGGATTCTTTAGTTCAGGATGCTATTGAATAGTTTTCCCAGTGTGCTGCTGACACCTATCCCTCTGTAGTTGGCTGGATCATATTGGTCTCCACTCTTATGGATGGGTGTTATGAGGCCTTGGTTCCATACTTGAGGGTAGAATCCAAGACATATATAACATTAGGAAATCCGTCGAACATTGTACACATCCCATACAGACCAGTGATCTGGTTTTGTACATGAAACACCAGCAATATCCCTAGCCATGCCATCTAGGAGCCTCAATGCATGTAACTGCGTGGTAATGTCTTTTAAAGTAAGAACAGTGGAGGACTTCCATCTAGCAGTGACCAAGATCGTAGCCACCGATAGTATGTGGGACAAGAATTGTTTCTGTAATCGGGTAAGGGAATTGGGTAGTATTTGGAGGAGGAGAACTTCTGGGAGAGCAGGAACGTCTGAGCACACTACTTCAGAGCTAAAGTGGGCGACAGAGATCCAGAATTGAGTAATTAATCTACAAGACCACCATATATGAAAAAATTTACCCGTTTCCTCTCCACATCTCCAACACACTGCCAAGACCTTGTGATTAAAATGGTGTTCCCTATTTGGAGTAGTATACCATCTATACAATATCTTCTTCCTAGCTTCCATCAAAGATATACACCGGAATTTAGAAGTATCTAGTAGAAAACAATCAGCCCAGGTGGATTCAGAAATTTTGGACCCTAGATCCCTTTCCCAACTAACTTTGAAACGCCACGAGGGCGCTGTAGTAGAGGACACCAATAGGCGGTACAATAGGGAAAGAGGGTGAACGTCCGATGAGGGGACTACAAGGTATTGCTCAAATGGGGTCAGCAAGGATGCCGTGGCAGGAAATTTCTGTAAATGGTATGCGGAGAGGCAGGACCTAAGTTGCAGGAAGGAGTACTGAAAAGTGAGTCCCACAGAAAACTTCTGATCGAGGTTGGGAAAGGACATGAACCCATGAGAGTCATACAGATAATAGAGATGTGTCACACCTTTCGCAGCCCATAGGCCAGGGGTGGGGAACCTTTTTTCTGCCAAGGGCCATTTGGAGATTTATAAGATCATTCATGGCCATACAAAATTAACAACTTAAAATTTTGCCCGGTGCGTTAACTCACGGTGTCACCCATTGATATATATATTGCCCCAACTCACATATGGATATATTGCCCCAGACCTGCTCACACATGGAGATATTGCTCCAGCTCACAATTATATATTGCCCCCAGCAGCTCACCCATGGATATATATTGCCCCAGCTCACATATGGATATATTGCACCCCAGCTCACATATGGATATATTGTCCCAGCTCACATATGGATATATTGCCCCCAAACCAGCTCACACATGGATATGCCCCTGCTCTCATGGATATGCCCCACAGCTCTCATGGATATGCCTCCCAGCTCTCATGGATATGCCCCCAGCTCATGAATATGCCCCCCAGCTCTCATGGATATTGCCCCCGAGCTCTCATGGATATTGCCCCCCAGCTCTCATGGATATGCCCCCCAGTTCTCATGGATATGCCCCAGCAGCTCTCATGGATATTGCCCCAGCAGCTATCATGGATATGCCCCAGCGCACATGGATATTGCCCCAGCAGCTCTCATGGATATGCCCCAGCAGCTCTCATGGATATGCCGCAGCAGCTCTCATGGATATGCCCTCAGCTCTCATGGATATTGCCCCAGCAGCTCTCATGGATATTGCCCCAGCAGCTCTCATGGATATGCCCCAGCGCACATGGATATTGCCCCAGAAGCTCTCATGGATATGCCCCAGCACACATGGATATTGCCCCAGCAGCTCTCATGGATATGCCGCAGCGCACATGGATATTCCCCCAGAAGCTCTCATGGATATGCCCCAGCGTACAAGGATATTGCCCCCAGCTCAACTCCTGGCTCCTGCCGCCGCTGCGTCTTCGGCTCCCTCTGAGCGTCCGGTAGCGTGGAGCTTGGGCGCTCACCTGGGGGAGCCACGTAACCAGCCGCGATCTCGCAAGAACTCAGCTGGTCACGTGGTTCCCCCAGGCAAGCGCTGAAGGAGGGAGTGAAACCACACGTGGGCGTATAAATTTAGGCGACCATACCAGGGTGGCGTAATCATAAGGGAGTGACGGAGGGAAAATTATAAAAGACCATTGGGGCAAATGAACTCGAGACAGCAAGCGGCCCAAATTTAGCAACACCGCCGCCCTATAATATAGTAGAATATTAGGAAGGCCAAGACCCCCAAGTGCCAACGCAGCGTGCAAAACGTCTGCCTTAAGGCTGGGATCAGACTAACGCATTTTTAACTTGCGTTTAGGCGCACTTAATCACGGTCGCAGTAGCAGCCAATGACGGCCAATATACGAAGTACGGCCGCACGAAAGTACGGCCGCGCAACGCAAGTAGAAAATGAACGTATTTTTTCGAGAAAGCAGAACCGCTAGTACTGACGTACAGAGTGCGCTGCGGCGGCCTAGCGGCGTGTGTGCGTGATTAGGAGATGTCAGACATTGCTAATGTCCAGCCTACATAATGTCCAGACACAAAAAGTGTTTTATTGACGATCCGTAAGAAATCATGCACAAAACTGCGTGTCGACTGACCGTTTTCGCACATTCCGTGAAAAAATACGTCAATGCGTTCGGACACACTTTTTGACGGTCGCTGCGAATAATGCGTTCATTTGACCCTAGCCTGATACGTGGACGTTTTCCTCGCCACACAAAATAGGACAAAGAGGCGAGAAGGGATTTAAAAAACATTAAAGGGGCTGCGAAAGGAATGGCTCTGAAAACATATAGTAATTTTGGCAACAACATCAATTTGATGGCATTTATCCTACCCACCCAGGACAATTCAACCTTAGACCATCTAGAGCATAGCGTTTTAGTTAAAGAAAGAAGAGGTTTGTAATTTAAGTCAAATAAGGTGTTTCCAGAAAAGGACAGTTTGGAACCCAGATAGGTCAAAGAACACGTTCTCCAGTCAAAGGGGTAGCAGTGCTTTAATAGAGCAAGTTCAGAACTAGGGATAGCAAACGGGAGGGCTTGGGTCTTCGTGATGTTGAGTTTATGATAAGATACCCTACTATAGTCGTCTAAAATCGTCTGCAGGGCCGGCAAGGACGTGATTGGATTAGTCATGGTTACCAAAATGTCATCAGCAAATAAACTGAGTTTGCAGATGGACGGGCCCACAGGAAGCCCCTCCACCCCATCCGATTGGCGAATCGCCTGCGCCAAAGGTTCAACAGCCAAGGCATATAATAAAGGAGAGAGAGGGCAACCCTGACGAGTCCCATTGGTAATATACATGGGGGTAGAGAGAAAACCTGCATTAAGAACAGACGCAGACGGAGTTGAGTTAGCGTATAGGGACGTAACCGCAGTGATTAAAGCTCGGGGGAAATAAAATTTCAGAAGAGTATGTTCAAGGAATAACCAATGTAGGCGATCGAATGCTTTCTCAGCATCAAGTGATAACAATAGTCGTGTCTGTGTGCGAGTCACCATATCCATTAACAAGGTTACCTTGAGTGTGTTGTCAGGACCCTGCCTATTTTTAATAAAACCTACTTGATCGTCCGCTATTAGCGATGGCAGTAAATCCACTATACATTTGCTAAAATTTTTGCATACAACTTAGTGTCGGTGTTGAGTAGCGAAATGGGTCTATATTTAGAACAGGTCGGGGCTGGTGGGGAAGTTTTCGGGAGAGTGACAATGGTAGCAGATAACCAATCGTCGGACGCAGTTCCGGCCTGAAAAATATGTTGAAACGCAGATAGGAGATATGGGGACAACGGGGTTTTAAAGGACTTGTAATACAGCGCCGTTAAGCCATCATGGCCAGGAGCCTTGCGCGATTTAAGGGAAGTAATAGACATCGTGAGTTCTGAAAGAGATATTGGGACAGTTAAAGATAAATGGTGGTCTTCCAACAAAGTCGGGAGGTGCAAGCATTGCAGGAAAGGTACAATGTAAGCCAAGGAAGGTTGGGGAATGGAGTCCTCATTCTGTAGATTATATAAATCTGAGTAATACGCAGCAAAGCAATCAGCAATCTTTTTAGGGTGGATATGGGTGTCACCGTGTTTATCAGACATTTTTTCTAGTTTAGTCTTCGTCGCGTGTTGTCGGAGCTTGTTGGCCATCAATCTGCTGTCTTTATTACCATGCAGGTAATGTCGTGCTTGTAGGCGTCGAGCCGCCCACATATAGTCCTTCTTATCTAAATCTGACATTTGAGTTTGCAAATCTAGAAGGAGGGTCTGCGAGGCCACGTCCCTGGACCATTTGTGTTGAAGTGCCGCATCGTGAATGCGTTGAAGAAGGGTTAATCGATGGGATATAGCCTGCTTTTTAAAGTGAGAACCCCATTTAAGTAGCACACCTTGGATCACAGGTTTATGGGCCTGCCATAAGAGTAAGGGAGAAATGTCAGGAGAGAAATTTTCAGTAAAATTAGAGGAGGTCTGGGTCACCTCCTCTAATACCTCGGGATGGGATAGAAGGGATTCGTTCAATCGCCAACGGGCACAGCCTTGATTAATTGAGTCAGCCAGAAGATTTAAAGTAATTGGGGCGTGGTCCGACCAAGATATGGTTCCCAAGTCCCATTCTAAAACATTCGGTAATAAATCACGTTTGATAAAAAAGTGGTCAGTTCTGGAGCACATTTTATGTGCCCCAGAGTAGAAAGAGTAATCTACCTCCGTGAGATGAAAAAGTCGCCAAATATCAAATAGTTGGAACTCCGCTAGGAGGGCATTAAACTTCTGTACCAAAGCCCGTTGGGAACGGGATGGCCTAGAGGGGAGATCCAAGGATTGATTGAAATCGCTGCATATCACCAATCTACCAGTTTGAACTCGCATCAACTTTAACCCCTTCGCTGCGGTGGACGCGCTCAGCGCGTCCAACCGCATGTCACGTTGCGTGTGGAGGACGCGCTGAGCGCGTCCAGCCTTTGGGGTCAGCATTCGGCCGGGTTCCGGCCGATCGCTGGCCCCCCTGGTGCGGGCTGACATCCTCGATGTCAGCCCAGCATCTGGAACCGCCACCGGGCTAATTAGGTGTCATCACGGCTGCGCGATGACACCTAATTCAGGCGCCCCCCCGCATGTGCGGAGGAGGTGCCTGAAAGGGAGGGGGGGAGGTCCTTCGGACCTCTCTCCCTCCCGATCGGCAGCGTTGCGGGGGTTAACCCAGGCACCATTTGGAAGGGCACAGCCTGCCCTTCCAAATGGTACCTGGCATTAACCCCTGGGGAGCCGGATCACGAATCGGCGCTGAAAAGCGCCGGTTCGTGATCCTTTCCCGGAGCTGGCTGACATCTTGGATGTTGGCCAAGCCTCTGGGAACTCCCCCTGAGGACTGGCGTCATCGTGCATAGCACGATGACGCCAGTCCTAGAGTTAACCCCTAGCTGCCACCAATGGTGGAGATAGGAAGTTCCAATGAACTCCCTATCTCCCGATCCGTGGCAGCTAGGGGTTACAGTTTGGTATTGTTGGATCGGCCAGAGCATGGCCATTCCAACGATACCAAACTCGAATGTGAAAAAAGTTAGTAAGAAAAAAAAAATTAAAAATAAAAATAAAAAAATATTTCAAAAAAAAATTATAAAAGAAAAATAAACAAGTTTTTTTCTTTTTTTTGGTTTGTTAATGCAGCAATATTGTTCCCATTTCAATTATAATGTGAACAATGATGCTGCACTAACGATTTTTGTATGCGGTGCGTTTGTTAAAAATCGTGTAATTTTCCCCCAAAAAAATGTAACGAGACCCTATCTCTAATTTTTTTAACAAGCGCACCCCATACAAAATATAGCTGCAATTGCTTGCATCTTAAAATGTGAAAAAAAACACTTTACACATTGCAAATTATTGAAAAATCATATTTTATTGCATTTTTTGTTATAATATACAGACAGGTCATGACGTATACATATAATAATGACATATTATGAATCTGCCGAGTCTGACGGAAAGAACGATATATAATATGTCTGGGTCATATACTAAAATAAGCCTTCAAAACGCGTTTAAACATGATGAGCAAAACCGGTAAAAATGACCTCAGCACAGGGGCGGGAAAAGCCTCAGCAGCGAAAGGGTTAAAAAGGCACGTTTAAGAAATGTCAGCTGGTCGATATTGGGAAAATAGGAGTTTGCAAACGTGTAGGTGACGTAGTCAATGTCACACACTAAAAATATATAACGGCCCTGTGGACCAATTACCGACCTGTGCAGTTTAAGGCTGGGGTCAGACTAACGCATTTTTAACGTGCGTTTAGGCGCACTTAATCACGGCCGCAGTAGCAGCAAATGACGGGCAATGACGGCCAATATACGAAGTACGGCCGCACGAAAGTCCGGCCACGCAACACAAGTAGAAAATGAACCCACTTTTTCGAGAACGCAGAACCGCTAGTAATGACGTACAGAGTGCGCTGCGGCGGCATGTGTGCGCGATTAGGAGATGTCAGACGCTGCTAATGTCCAGCCTACATAACGTCCAGACGCAAAAAGTGTTTTATTGCCGATCCGTAAAAAAATCACGCACAAAAATGCGCGTCGTCTGACCGTTTTCGCGCATTCCTTGAAAAAATACGTCAATGCGTTCGGACGCGCTTTTTGACGGTCGTTGCGAACAATGAATTCGTTTGACCCTAGCCTAAAGGATACATCTCAATTAATCAGGATCGATACACCTCTAGCTTTAACCGGGGCAGTGGCATGGAAATGATGGGGATATGAGGGAAAATACAGCCTAGGGTGCGTAGAGTGTTTGAAATGCGTCTCCTGAAGACATACTACAGCCAGGGGGTTATGACGTAAATCTGCATAAAGGGAATGACGTTTAAATGGAACATTCAACCCTTTAACGTTAAAAGAAACAATTTTCAAAACCCATTTGAATTGCATAGAGAAAACCTCAAATGGCAGCGACAGAGACCCAAAAACATAAAAGAACGGCACCCCAAAAGTAGAATAAGACGCAGTCTCTGACCGTCTCTCAGAATCAGACTTGGGTGGTGCAATGAGGGAGAGAAAAAGAAGAAAAGAAAAGGCAAACAACCACAAAAAAGGAGGAAAAAAAAAGAAAATTAAAAGAAAAAAAGGTGTGGAGTCGGGGCAACAAGCAACCGCTCCCTGTACAGAGAACAACTCCATGGCCACCGTCAAACATCGGCCTACCCCATGAAACAGGGGGGGAGTCGGGGGGTGATACCGGCAGAAAAAGGCAAAAAACAACATCAGCATCAAACCAACTGACCATCAGACCAATCTTATTGGGCGAATTAAATGGTATTCAGGTAAGACCAGGACCAGGACTCCCGAGTCTCAGCCACGAGGACCTGAGGTAGAAAGTAAGTCATTGAAACAGTACCAGCCGAATATCACTTCTCCGTATGTACCGGTGCCATTCTGGTGAAACTTTGGACGGCGACAAAGGAGGGGCTCGGTGCGGTGGGGTCACCCATCAAATCCCAGACCTGGAGAGCCGAAACCCCATCCACGATAAGTTCCACGATAAGTCACCAATAACTTCAAGGGGAAATCCCATCTGTATGGAATATGATGGTCTCGGAGCACTTTAGTAACCAGAAAAAATTCGCTCCGCCGTTGCATCGTTGCCGCCGATAGATCCGGAAACAAGGAGAGTCCAGCGTAAATCTCCGAAAGATTTGGGGCCTTCCTCATCGCCGCCATCAAGGAATCTTTTATGTGCTAAAAATGAATAGGTGTCAAGACATCTCGAGGAACCGTGGCATCTAGGTTATGTGGTTTCGGAACCCGATGAGATCTGTCCAGCTGCAGCGCCGCTTTGTCTACGTCAGGCAATATTAATTAAAATAAATCAAGCAGATATCCAGACAGGCCTTCAGATTTGATTGATTCAGGGACGCCACGAATGTGAACATTATTTCTGCGGGAGAGATCCTCCAAATCTGTAACCTTAAGCAGCAGAGCATCATGCAATGTTTTTAACTCTTTATATGCATCCACCAACTCATTGTGTGCCAAGCATAGGTCATCTGATTTATGTTCCAGGACAGGAGATCCGTACGCTCACCAAGGTCCCGAATTTCCTGATTTATGGACGTTGTAATCGTGCAAAAATCCTCTTGAATGGTCAAGCGGAGATCATGAATCATGGCCTGAATCTGTGGACCAGTAGCAGGGGCAGAGTTTAGGAGCTGCTGCATTCGGGATCCAGGAGTTGGTACCTCTTCAGGGGCTGGTTTAGGAGAGCCCAGGGATCGAGGGCCTAGGGAGCCGCCATCTTGCGGCCTGTCCCGCGACTTGCCAGATCGTACAGGGTCTGCCGGTTTGGAGGCTTTGGCTGGTGCCATCGGGAGCCCGGAGGTCTGCTGAATCAGGGGGTATTACATTTTTGTGGATTCACCACCGATTTGAGCCGCTGTGGGTCTGAGACAGCTCCGGTCAGCGGGAGCTCTCACACAGCACTTCTGTCCATGCTGACTTCCGGCCACGCTCCCCCAAAAAACTTTTAAATACAGCCCTTTGTAAATTTCTGTGGGCTGGCTCTACAGCGCGCCTCAGCATAACCAAACTTTACCAACCCAAACATCGTGGAGGTCTCAATTTACCCAACCTATGGGATTATAATTAGTGATGGGCCAAACACCCCCGTGTTCGGTTCGCATTCGAATACAAACATTTGAAAAAGTTTGGATTCGAATGCGAACACGATTCAAACTCAATGCAAGTCAATGGGACTCGAACATTCGAATTTTAGAGTGCCCTCCAAGAGGGCATATATGCAAGATATTTGCCATAAAAGGTGTATGGGGGTCCGGGTAGTGCCCTGGGGGAAAGGAAACAAGGAAAAAATTTTTTTTAAAGGAACAGTGAATTTTCCATGACATAACGGTTAAGAATAAAAATGAAAAATTCTTTCAAATATCGTGCCTAGGAAGTCCCCATAACCTGTCCGTGAAGTGGCGGATTTGTAGGATGTGTAGAAACCTTTAAAAAGAAAAAAATGACATTTCAAATGACGGTAAATGGTTTTCCTTTAATCTATTCATAAACAACTGCTTGGGGCAGCAGCCTGTATGAAAAGAGGAGACGTTTTAGGACACGCAGAACAAGTTAAGTGATTTTTTGGCTAAATTATGGTGAAACTTAGGCAGGCTTTGGATGAAAGTATCAACAGGTGCATTAAAATTGGACCTTTGGTGCCAGCTAGTGCCTTCACACCGTAACCCCTCTGAGGTATTGTGGAAGAGTGCAGGGGTGGGCCCTGCGGTCAAATATTAAAATGATATAAATCTGGTACTCGCGTCAGTGCACCCAAATATTGGCCTTTGGTGCCAGGTAGTGCCTTCACACCATAACCCCTCCGAGGTATTGTGGAAGAGTGCAGTGGTGGAGGTTTTGTGCGCTCCAGCAGGAACACTAAAGGAATTGTGTCACTGATGCATGCACTGTCCCTGCTCACATCCTCATTGCCTCCTCAAATGGTGACAGTACAGTGCATGCATCCTTGATCATCAGCCACTGCGGGGGAACCAAGTTGACCTGAACCTGTCCTTGTGCCATACTCACACAGGTACTCATTGATGGCCCTCTGCTGCTTGTGCAGATGCTGCAGCATTGCCAATGTCGAGTTCCACCTGGTTGGCATGTCACAGATCAGATGGTTTGTGGGAAGGTGGAATTCTCTTTGAATTTCTGCCAGGTGAACACTTGCTGGGAATGACCGCCTGAAGTGGCTGCAGACTTTTCTGGTCTGGCTGAGAAGCTCTGCCAGCCCTGGGTACCTGGTTAGGAAACGCTGTACGCTGTACGTGTACGCTCTACGCTCTACACCTCCTCCCTGGGCAAAATCATCAACAGCTTTGGCTTTAATTACCACCTCTACGCTGATGACACTCAGATCTACCTCTCTACCCCTGATCTCTCTCCCCCTGTCCTCTCAAAAGTCAGTGACTGTTTATCTGGCATCTCCTCCTGGATGGCCTCCCACCACCTAAAGATCAACATGTCAAAGACTGAGCTCCTACTTATTCCTCCCTCCAATGCCTCCCCACCTCCTGACTTCTCTATCATGGTGGAGGGTATCACCATCTCCCCATCAAACCAAGTTCGCTGTCTTGGAGTTACACTTGACTCTGCTCTTTCCTTCATCCCCCACATCCAGTCTCTTTCCTCCTGCCGATACCAACTGCGCAATATTTCCAGAATTCGGCCATTTCTTACCGCTGTCACCACAAAACAACTCATACACGCCCTGGTAATCTCCCGACTCGACTATTGCAATAATCTCTTATCTGGCCTCCCTCTGTCCCGCCTCTCCCCCTACAATCCATCCTGAACGCCTCCGCCAGGCTAATTCACCTCACCCGCCGCTCTGTCTCTGCCGCTCCCCTCTGCGAGTCCCTTCACTGGCTCCCCATCCACTGCAGAATTAAGTTCAAAATCCTTATCCTGACCTACAAAACCCTCACTAACTCAGCTCCCCACTACCTGTCCTCACTAATCACCAAATACACCCCAGCCCGCTCCCTAAGGTCAAACAGTGACCTGCGCCTAGCTTCTCCCCGCATCACCTCTTCCCATGATAGACTGCAGGACTTCACACGCGCAGCCCCCACTCTCTGGAACGCTCTCCCTCGTACTGTCAGACTTTCCCCTAACTTCTCTTCCTTCAAACGCTCCCTTAAAACGTTCCTATTTAGGGAAGCCTACCACCCAACTCACTGACACAACCATCAATCACTCTCACCTTACAGTCCTCTCCTCCTGTTTCCAACCCCAACCCTCCCAGATTGTGAGTTCCTACGGGAATAGGGCCCTCATCTCCTTCTGTACTGTTTGTCAAATGTTGTTCAATGTATTGTAACCCTGTCTATACTGTGTTTATTGTACAGCGCTGTGGAATATGCTGGCGCTTTATAAATAAAGAATAATAATAATAAATAATAATACCACCAGATTTAGGACATATGCTAGGCATGGTACAAGCGTCAACTTACCCAGGCGTAGGGTGGAGAGAAGGTTGCTGCCATTATCTCTGATGACCGTTCCCTGCTCAAGCTGGCGTGGTGTTAACCATCTCTGCGCCAGCCCCTGCAGAGCTGACAGAAATTCTGGCCCGGTGTGGCTCCTGTCCCCTAAACAAACCAGCTCAAGCACAGTATGGCATTTTTTGCTTGAGCCACTGCATAGCCCCTGCCACGCATCGGTTTAACTGCCACTTCGCCAGAGAAGGAGGAAGAGGTGGTGGAGCAGACAGACCTCATTTAAGCAGCTTTCTGGAGGTGTCGTGGATGAACAAGCTCCAGCACAGAGCCCCGTCCTGGATCCCTCCCAGCTGCAAGCAGAGTTACCCAGTGTGCCGTAAAGGAAATGTAACGGCCCTGTCCATGCTTGCTGGACTACGTGTCTAAAGTCACATGCACCTTGACTGTCTTTCCCAATGACTCCATAACATTGTCTTCCACGTGCTGGTATAGTGCTGGAATGGCCTTCCGTGAAAAGAACTGGCGTTTTGGAACCTGCCAAAGTGGTGCAGCACATTCGGCAAATTCCATGGAAGGAGGCAGAGTCCACCAGCTGGAAAGGCAGCAGCTGTAATGTGAGTAATTTTGCCAAGCTGGCATTTAGACGCTGTGCAAGGGGATGGTTGGGACAATATTTTTTCTTACGCTGCAGCAGCTGGGGCAATGAAATCTGACTGCGTAAATCTGCAGTTGATGGGATTCTGTCACATTCTGAGGAAGGAACTGGTACACCCATTACTATAACATCATCCCTGTCAGTGGAGGTTGTAGACATGGCATGACATATTGGGGGTAGAGACAGATGAGGACCGATGGGAAGTGTTGTGCCAACGGGATGCATGACAGGTGGTCAGTCATGTCGCTTCAAGCATGTGGTACCCAAGCTGCTGATGTTTCTCCCACTCTTGATCCTCTTCAGACATAGCTTATAAATAGCAACGCTGCGGTCTGCTGCACATGTCGTGAAGAACTCCCAGACAGCAGAGTTCCTGGACGTGTGCTTTGAGACAACAGCGCTCTGCACCTGAGCAGCTCTGACATCTGATGCCTTGGACTGGCTACAGTTGCTCAGAGGTTGTGCCTCTTTTTTGTTGGGCCTCCTCCTCAATTGACTCCTCTGTTCGATCAGGCACCCAGGTGGGGTCAGTGACCTCATCATCTTCATCAGCCCCTATCTCCTCATCACTGTAGCGAACTTGGCAGTATGCTGCAGCGGGAACATGAGTGCCAGTTCTTTGTGTCACTGGCACCCCCTCCCTCTAGGCTGATTTTACTCCCTTCCTCAACCTCAGAGTTTGAATCAGAGCACCGGAGTTGCTGCGCATCCTCAAGCAGCATTTCACTGTCATTGTAGTCAAACAATTCAGCTGACTCCTCCGTGTATGATGGTGAGGCTACGGCAGGAGTAGCTGTGGACATGGAGGCTGAATTAGATGTTTTGGCAGCGGAGGTGGACTGTAAACCACTACAAGCCTGGCTGGCAGAGGACTCGGAGGATGAGGATGGCCTGGTTAGCCAATCCTGCAAATCCTCTGTATGTTGCTGCTGCTTAAGACGGCCAGCACCAGTTAGAAAGGACAAGCGTGCCCCTGCAGAGGATGCACCACGTCCACGACGACACAGAGGCTGCTTGCCCTCTTATCTGTGTCTGGGAGCGTCTGCCTGTCCTTTTTGGTCTTTCTGACATGGTGAGTGATATATAGATTAAAGATATACAGAACTCTGATTCAACTCTGGTATAAAGATTGGAGATATGCAGAACTCTGATTCAACTCTGGTACCCTTTCTATATCACTGTTACATGGAAGAGCCTAACAGTGGGAGCAGTAACAGTGATATAGAAAGGGTAGTAGATACATGGAATAGCCTAACAGTGGGAGCAGTATCTACTACCCTTTCTATATCACTGTTACTGGTCCCACTGGGAGGCTATTCCATGTATTTACTACCCTTTCTATATCACTGTTACATGGAATATCCTCCCAGTAGGAGCAGTAACAGTGATATAGAAAGGGTAGTAAATACATGGAATAGCCTCCCAGTGGAGCAGTAACAGTGATATAGAAAGGGTAGTAGATACATGGAATAGTCTCCCAGTGGGAGCAGTAACAGTGATATAGAAAGGGTAGTAGATACATGGAATAGCCTCCCAGTGGGGGCAGTAACAGTGATATAGAAAGGGTAGTAGATAGATGGAATATCCTCCCAGTGGGAGCAGTAACAGTCAGTGGCGGAAGTACCAGGGTCGCAGCGGTCGCAGTTGCGACCGGGCCCTGGCATTCCGCCACTGGAGGGGGGCCCAGCGCCGCCGCCAGATTCCGGCAAAAAGTGCCGGAATCTGGGAGCAGCGCCGCTGGCTGTTCCCCTCCCTGCGAGCGGCCCGCTGGCTTGCAGCTTGGCCGCTCGCGTGGGATGGAAACTAGCTGACCAGCGCACGAGATCTCGCGAGAACTCGGCTGCGCTGGTCAGGTGGTTTCCGGTGAGCGGCCAGGCTGCATGCTTTCAGCGGCCGCTCACCACGGAGAGGAGCAGCAGAGGAGCCTGAGGTGAGTGGGGGGCCCTATATACCCATAAGAGCTGGGGGCAGAATATATCCATGAGCTGGGGGCAGATGAGGCATGAGGAGCTGGGGCATGGCATATCCATCTGGTGCTGGGGCATTATCCATGAGGAGCTGGGGCATATCCATGAGGTGCTGGGGCAAATCCATGAGGTGCTGGGGCAAATCCATGAGGTGCTGGGGCATATCCATGAGGTGCTGGGGCATATCCATGAGCTGCTGGGGCAAATCCATGAGCTGCTGGGGCATATCCATGAGGTGCTGGGGCATATCCATGAGCTGCTGGGGCATATCCATGAGGTGTTGGGGCAAATCCATGAGGTGCTGGGGCACCTGTGAGCTTAACATCTGTGGCTGGGAAAGTATTCGAGGGGTTACTAAGGGATAATATTCAGGAATTTATTGGGAGGTATAATGTTATTGGCAAAAATCAGCATGGTTTCATGAAACACAGATCATGTCAGACTAACCTAATTACGTTCTATGAGGAAGTAAGTAGAAGTATAGATCAGGGGGTCGCAGTGGATGTGATTTACTTAGATTTTGCCAACGCTTTCGACACAGTTCCACACAAAAGGTTACTATTTAAATTAAGAAAAATTGGTCTAGATGAAAATACTTGTTCTTGGATAGAAAACTGGCTAAAAGATAGGGTACAGAGAGTGGTCATAAATGGTACATTTTCAAGATGGACACCAGTGGTAAGCGGTGTCCCTCAGGGGTCTGTTATAGGACCAATACTATTCAATTTATTTATAAATGACCTTGAGATAGGCATTGAAAGTCATGTATCAGTGTTTGCAGATGACACAAAACTAGGAAAAGTAATACAATGTGAGCAGGATGTTACTTCGCTACAGAGGGATTTAGATAGATTGGGGCACTGGGCACTTAAATGGCAGATGAAATTTAATGTAGATAAATGCAAAGTTATGCACTTTGGAGTGAAGAACACACAAGTAATTTATACCCTAAATGGTACGGAGTTAGGGAAATCCAAGCAGGAGAAGGATTTGGGAATTATCATAGACATCAAACTAAGTAACAATGTGCAATGTCAAACAGCAGCCGCCAAGGCAAGCAAAGTATTGGCATGCATTAAAAGGGGAGTTCACTCACGGGATGAAAACATAATTTTGCCTCTGTATAAATCAATGGTCAGGCCGCACCTTGAATATGCCGTGCAATTTTGGGCACCGGTCTTAAAAAAAGATATTATAGCGTTAGAAAAAGTGCAGAGACGGGCAACTAAATTAATAAGGGGAATGGAAGGGTTAAGTTATGAGGCAAGATTAACAAGCTTAAACCTGTTTAGTTTAGAGAAACGGCGCCTTAGAGGGGATCTGATAACCTTATATAAATATATACGGGGCCATTATCAACCATTGTCTGATAACCTATTCATTAACAGGACTATACATAGGACAAGGGGTCATCCATTTAGACTGGAAGAAAGAAAATTTAGCTTAAAGCATAGGAAGGGTTATTTTACGGTGAGAACAATAAAGCTGTGGAATTCTCTGCCTGTTGAAGTGATTGGGTCAGAGTCTGTACAGACTTTTAAAAAACGACTAGTTGACTTCCTGCAGACACAGAATATTAAGGGTTATAATATTTAATATGTGGGTAAAAGCTTCTTGATCCAAGGAGAAATCTGACTGCCATTTTGGGGTCAAGAAGGAATTTTTTCCCAGTATGTTACATATTGGCAAGCATTTCAGACTGGGTTTTTTGCCTTCTTTTGGATCAACAGCAGTAGGTTATGTTGGAGAGGCTGAACCCGATGGACGCATGTCTTTTTTCAGCCTATATAACTATGTAACTATGTAACTATGTAAATATCCATGAGGTGCTGGGGCATATCCATGAGCTGCTGGGGCATATCCATGAGGTGCTGGGGCAAATCCATGAGCTGCTGGGGCATGTCCATGAGGTGCTGGGGCATATCAATGAGCTGCTGGGGCAAATCCATGAGGTGCTGGGGCAAATCCATGAGCTGCTGGGGCATATCCATGAGGTGCTGGGGCATATCAATGAGCTGCTGGGGCAAATCCATGAGGTGCTGGGGCAAATCCATGAGGTGCTGGGGCATATCCATGAGGTGCTGGGGCATATCCATGAGGTGCTGGGGCATATCCATGAGGTGCTGGGGCATATCCATGAGGTGATGGGGCATATCCATGAGCTGGGGCAGTATATCCATGAGCTGGGGCAGTATATCCATGAGCTGGGGCAGAATATCCATGTGCTGGGGCTGTATATCCATGTGCTGGGGCAGTATATCCATGAGCTGGGGCAGTATATCCATGTGCTGGGGCTGTATATCCATGTGCTGGGGCAGTATATCCATGTGCTGGGGCAGTATATCCATGAGCTGGGGCAGTATATCCATGTGCTGGGGCTGTATATCCATGTGCTAGGGCAGTATAACCATGTGCTGGGGCTGTATATCCATGAGCTGGGGCAGTAAATTAATGTGCTGGGGCAGTATATCCATGTGCTGGGGCAGTATATCCATGTGCTGGGG
Source organism: Leptobrachium leishanense (assembly GCA_009667805.1). Lineage (NCBI taxonomy): Eukaryota > Metazoa > Chordata > Amphibia > Anura > Megophryidae > Leptobrachium > Leptobrachium leishanense. The sequence continues at coordinate 111,641,172 of CM019068.1, read as the reverse complement.
CTGTATATCCATGTGCTGGGGCCTGTATATCCATGTGCTGGGGCAGTATCCATGTGTTGGGGCAGTATATCCATGTGTTGGGGCAGTATATCCATGAGCTGGGGGCAAAAATATCCATGTGTGAGCTGGGGCAATATATCCATGTGTGGCCTGGGGGCAATATATATCCATGTGTGGCCTGGGGGCAATATATGTCCATGTGAGCTGGGGCAATATATGTCCATGTGAGCTGGGGGCAATATATATGTCCATGTGAGCTGGGGGCAATATATATGTCCATGTGAGCTGGGGCAATATATATATCCATGTGAGCTGGAGGCAATATACAGTATATATCCATGTCAGCTGGGGGCAATACTATCTTTTTTTATATTGCAGGGAAAAAAAAGGTAAAAATATAGATCTTTTTTTGGGGGGTTGGGGGGGCCCTTCATGGATTCTTGCACCGGGGCCCTCAGGTTTCTAGTTACGCCACTGGTAACAGTGATATAGAAAGGGTAGTAGATACTGCTCCTACTGGGAGGCTATTCCATGTATCTACTAACCTTTCTAGATCACTGTTACTGCTCCCACTGGGATTCTATTCCATGTAACAGTGATCTAGAAAGGGTAGTAGATACATGGAATAGCCTCCCAGTAGGAGCAGTATCTACTACCCTTTCTATATCACTGTTACTGCTCCCACTGGGATTCTATTCCATGTAACAGTGATCTAGAAAGGGTAGTAGATACATGGAATAGCGTCCCAGTGGGAGAAGTATCTACTACCCTTTCTATATCACTGTTACATGGAATAGCATGCCAGTGGGAGCAGTAACAGTGATATAGAAAGGGTAGTAAATACATGGAATAGCGTCCCATAGGCTTGTGCACCGATTTTTTTTTCGGTTCGATTCGGTTCTATTTTTCGGATGTTTAAAATTTTCGATTCGGCTCGTTTCGACCGATGTCTGTTTCGATTTGGTTCGGTTCGACTTGTTTTTCGGGTACATTTTTTTTTCGGAATATCGACCATTTTTCGTATTTTCGTGTCACTTTACTCGTTTTTTGTATCGACTTCGTGATTTCGGAAATTTTCGTTTTTCGGAATTGTACATGTTTTCGGAATATCGACCATTCTTCGTATTTTCGTGTCACATTGCTTGTTTTTTGTATCGACTTTTCGTGATTTCGGAAATTTTCGTTTTTTCGGAACGTCTGTTCTCCTCGTTTCAAAGCGGTCTAACTCTATTCGTTTTGATGTAAACTGCTATGGTTTACTTTTTTATACTTTATATATTTTTTTATAATAAATTTTTGGTTTGTTTTTCGGATCCGATAATTCATTCTGTCGATACGATAATTCTGGCGATTCTATCGTGTTTTTTTTTAATTAACCCTTTCGCTGCTGAGGCATTTCCCGCCTCTGTGCTGAGCTCATTTTTACCGGTTTTGCTCATCATGTTTAAATGTGTTTTGAAGGCTTATTTTAGTATATGACCCAGACATATTATATATCGTTCTTTCCGTCAGACTCGGCAGATTCATAATATGTCATTATTATATGTATATGTTATGTCCTGTCTGTATATTACAACAAAAAATGCAATAAAATATGATTTTTCAATAATTTACAATGTGTAGAGTGTTTTTTTTCACATTTTAACATGCGAGCAATTGTGGTTTTATTTTGTATGGGGTACGCTTGTTAAAAAAATTAGAGATGGGGTCTCGTTACATTTTATTTTGGGGAAAATTACACGATTTTTAACAAACGCACCGCATACAAAAATCGTTAGTGCAGCATCATTGTTCACATTATAATTGAAATGGGAACAATATTGCTGCATTAACAAACCAAAAAAAAGAAAAAAAAATTGTTTATTTTGTTTTATAAATTTTTTTAAAATATATATTTTTTTATTTTAATTTTTTTTACAAACTTTTTTCACATTCGTGTTTGGTACTGCCCCAGCTCATGGATACTGCCCCAGCTCATGGATATACTGCCCCAGCACATGGATGTACTGCCCCAGCACATGGATAATGCCCCAGCTCATGGATATACTGCTCCAGCACATGGATATACTTCCCCAGCACATGGATATACTGCCCCAGCTCATGGATATACTGCCCCAGCTCATGGATACTGCCCCAGCTCATGGATATACTGCCCCAACAAATGGAATGCCCCAGCAGCTCAAGGATATGCCCCAGCACCTCATGGATGTGCCCCAGCACCTCATGGATATGCCCCAGCACCTCATGGATTTGCCCCAGCACCTCATGCATATGCCCCAGCTCCTCATGGATATGCCCCAGCTCCTCATGGATATTGCCCCAGCTCCTCATGGACATGCCCCAGCTCCTCGTGGACATGCCCCAGCTCCTCGTGGACATGCCCCAGCTCCTCGTGGATATGCCCCAGCTCCTCGTGGATATGCCCCAGCTCCTCCTGGATATGCCCCAGCACATGAAAATGCCCCAGCACATGGATATGCCAAAGCACATGGAATGCCCCAGCACATGAAATGCCCCAGCTCCTCATGGATATGCCCCAGCTCCTCATGGATATGCCCCAGCACATGGAATGCCCCAGCGCATGGAATGCCCCAGCTCCTCATGGTTATGCCCCAGCTCCTCATGGATATTGCCCCAGCACCTCATGGATATGCCCCAGCTCCTCGTGGATATGCCCCAGCTCCTCATGGACATGCCCCAGCTCCTCGTGGACATGCCCCAGCTCCTCCTGGATATGCCCCAGCTCCTCATGGATATGCCCCAGCTCCACATGGATATGCCCCAGCACATGGAATGCCCCAGCTCCTCATGGATATGCCCCCCCAGCTAACACATGGATATGCCCCAGCTCCTCATGGATATGCCCCAGCACATGGAATGCCCCAGCACATGGAATGCCCCAGCTCCTCATGGATATGCTCCAGCTCCTCATGGATATGCCCCAGCTCCTCGTGGACATGCCCCAGCTCCTCGTGGACATGCCCCAGCTCCTCGTGGATATGCCCCAGCTCCTCGTGGATATGCCCCAGCTCCTCATGGATATGCCCCAGCACATGGAATGCCCCAGCTCCTCATGGATAATTGGATATGCCCCAGCTCACACATGGATATGCCCCAGCTCACACATGGATTTGCCCCAGCTCCTCATGGATATGCCCCAGCACATGAAATGCCCCAGCACATGGAATGCCCCAGCTCCTCATGGATATGCCCCAGCTCACACATGGATACCCAGCTCAACAGCTACATGGATATGCCCCAGCTCCTCATGGATTTGCCCCAGCACATGGAATGCCCCAGCACCTCATGATAATGGCCCCAGCTCACCTCCGCCGCCTTTTTCGCTCCCTCAGAGCGTCCGGCGGCGCGCAGCTTGGGCGCTCGCCAGGGGGAGCCACGTGACCAGCCGCGATTGGCTGGTGACGTGTTTCCTCCAGGCGAGCGCCGAAGCTGCATGCTTCGGACGCTCGCAGGGAGCGAAAAAACGCGGCGGAGGGTGAGACCGCACCCCCGCCCCCACGTAGCGATGCCACTGGTATATACATTTAACGGCCGCACACCCACGGACTTACTCTATCCAAACAAAGTTCAGAATGATGTGAAACATTGGGACTTTTTGGATAGATTTCGATTTTCGACTATCCAAAAGTTAAAAAAATAAAAATGGTCGAAATCTAATGCAAAAGTACCGATGTTTCACATCGGGATGTCAGATATTAATAGGCTTGTGCACCGATTTTTTTTTTCGGTTCGATTCGGTTCGATTTGTTCTGATGTTTAAAATTTTCGATTCGGCTCGTTTCGACCGATTTCTGTTTCGATTCGGTTTGGTTCGGCTCGTTTTTCGTGTACATTTTTTTTGGAATATCGACCATTTTTCGTATTTTCGGGTCACTTTGCTTGTTTTTTGTATCGACTTTTCGTGATTTCGGAAATTTTCATTTTTTTTCGGAACGTCTGTTCTCCTCGTTTCAAAGTGTCTAACTCTATTCGTTTTGACGTAAACTACTATGGTTACTTTTTTATACTTTATATATTTTTTTATAATAAATTTTTGGTTTGTTTTTCGGATCCGATAATTCAATCTGTCGATACGATAATTCTGGCGATTCTATCGTGTTTTTTTTATTAAATAAAGATCCTTTTTTCCTTATGAATATACATTTCACAACTTTATTTATTTAATCACATTAAAAAAATGGTATGAAAGCCAAGGAACAAAAAAAAAAGAACAAAACGATTTTAAAGAAAGCTAAACTGACCAGAATGGTTTGACTTTAAAAATAAAAACCAGAGCAAAAAGGTTTTAAAACGGAAAAATAATTGATCAAAATGATCTGAAACGAAAAAAAAGGATTTAAAACAGACCAAAAAAAAAATTAACCCTTTCGCTGCTGAGGCATTTCACGGCTTCCATTCACGCCTGTGTGCGGCACTGCGGTATGCTGCTGAGCTAATTTTTAACAGTTTCGCTCCTCTTGTTTAAACGCGTTTTGAAGCCTTGTTTTATAATATGACCCAGACATGTTATATATCGTTCTTTCCGGCAGACTCGGCAGATGATTCATAATATATCATTATCATATGTATGCGTCATGTCCTGTCTGTATATTATAACAAAAAATGCAATAAAATTAGAATTTTCAATGTTTGTTTTACAAGGTGTAAAGTGTTTTTTTCACATTTTAACATGCGAGTGTTTGCGGTTATATTTTATGAGTTGCGTTTGTTAAAAAAAATTGAAAAGGGGACTTGTTATATTTTTTTGGGTGAAAATTACACTATTTTTAACAAACGCACCCCATACAAAAATCCTTAGTGCAGCATCATTGTTCACATTATAATTGAAATGGGAACAATATTGCTGCATTAACAAAACAAAACAAAAAACCTGTTTATTTTTTTTTATATTTTAATTTTTTATAATTTTTAACATTGTCATGTTTGGTATTGTTGGAAAGGCCATGCTCTGGTCGATCCAAAGATACCAAACATTAACCAACCGATAGCTGCCGCGGATCGGGAGATAGGGGGTTCCAATGAACCCCCTATCTCCACCATTGGTCGCAGTTAGGGGTTAACTCCAGAACTGACGTCATTGTGACGAGGTCTTGGGACTGTCGGCAGCTGCCGTTCCCCCACGCTGTTGTCTTCCTGCAAAGACGTGACCATGTTGGCGGGCAGCGTCTTAGCGGGCAGCGGTGGGAGAGAGAGAGCTCATAGCTGGGAGGAGGTGTTGCGTGAAGCTGCAAACAGGGACAAATAAACTAGACCTGAGCCACACTAAGGATCTTTGGGTTGTGTTGGAGAAGACTTCACGCAGTGCTGCCATCAATATTTTTTGATAAATTCTTGGTTATACAATGAATGTGACTGTTGACAAAAATCCGTGTTGTTGTGACATCGCCTAAGCTTAACAAAACCAGGCCACGTCGGTAATCAAATCTCAAGGCAGTACAACAAGGTTGTGTTAGTGTGTGACATTTTTTGGCCAGGCAGGAAGTGTAGAATGTGCACAGTCACATTCATGGCCACAAATATGTTGACAAATTTATGACAAAGGGTCCATAGAAATGTCAATAAATTTATGTACATATAATTTTAACAGTGTGGAAACCAAGCAATACATATTAACTTATTAAGTAAGGAAAAGCAACGCACACAAACAGGAAAATATAGAAAAAATAGAAAATTTATTTACAACATGGGGAAGGGAAGGGAACATGCCAAGGATGGCAAACTGCCCAACAGGGGCACAAACAACACAAACAAACATACAATGGCGGCCATCTTCCAGTCTAAGCCAGGCGAACATCTTGTTCAGAATATTGGTTCACTTGAGAATTACTGGCATTTGAGGAGATGTTGGAGCTGGTCCGCATCTTTGATTACAAAGATTATGACTGCCGTAAGGGCCCTTATGGCAGGAAGAATAATTCTAGAAAGGATCGTATCGTTAACAAGCTACGCACCACCATCCTGGAGCTGTTTGGGAAAGACCGGACGAAGGACCAGATCCGAAAACGCTGGTCCGACCTCAAAGCACGCGAGCAGGAGCAGCTGAGGCACATCTGTGATATCACAATAAAGTTTGCCTTTCCTGAAGAGACTCGTGTTCAGACAATCCTTGCTCGTGTCCGGTCCGGCCTCGTCTTGAGTGAACCTGCAGATTTCGGGAGGAGGCTGCCACTGGTCTGTCTCACTGCCGCTCCAGGATGTCCGCGGCATTGCCTATGTGCTCCCGCAATTCTTGCAGAAGTTCCTGGATGGCATCAATTGTTGAAACAGCCAGCCTTAGCTCGCCGATCGTCTCCCGATTGATTATCTGGACACTGGACGTGTCCGGTCTGGCTTCTCCTTCTATATATCCAATAAATGAAAGAAGGAAAATACAGTAAGTAAAGCAGGTTTCTATTTTTGACTGAAAGTCTTGAAAAAATATAACAGTAGTATATACCAGTGCTGGCGGCCTCCTGAGGCTCCGACTCCTCCTCCACCACCACCGTCAGCATATCCGGTGCTATATCTAAGAAATTAAAGAAATAAAAAATACAGTAAACAACAAAACTGATTTATTTTTGAACAAAAGTCGATGCAAAATACAACAGTAAAAAAAAAAAACCTGGACTGGCGGCCTCCTGCTGCTCCGGCTCCCTCTCTCCATCATGGCCCTCCTCTTGCCCCTCCTCTTCCTCCTCCTGCTCCTCTTGTGCTATACATAATAAAATTTAATTAAAATACAGTAAACAAAAAATACAGTAAACCAAAAGTCGTTGCAAAATAAAACAGTATATACCAGCGCTGGTGGTTGCCCGTGGCTCCTCCTCCTCCTCCACTGGGGCACTGGTGCCCGCCGGGGGAGATGCTGCTGCCTTCTTCCTGTCTTCTGCCAAATCCAAAAAATAACACGTAAATAATGCATACTGGAAAAAATGGTATATCTATACAATATATTGCCGAAAGTATTGCGACACCCCTCCACTACCCGACTACCAGCTTGACCCACCACTACTCCCATCTCATTGTTCTAAAGTCACAAAATATTTATTTATTTCCTCTGCACATAGACATTTATTACCGTTCAATTATATATTTTTTTCAGAAGTAAACATTACGTTTATTCAATAAAAACTATTATTTGTGTTGTGTGCATACAAAGCGCATTGTGCGACTGCTTTTAGTTATTTTATAGATGCCTCAGCCTCAGTTTCACTTTCAGTTTCTGCGAATAAAACTGAGGCCTGTTCAATACCTCAGCCGCTGCAAGTGCTAAGTTAGCAACTTGCCATTGAACGCCGTCAACCGCTCAGCGCTCAGCACAGGGGCGGATCCAGGGGGGGCAACGGGGCAATTGCCCCCCCCCCGAGATTTGAGCCGGGGACCCAGATGCCGGGCAGCGCGGGAGTGCCTGCCCGGTCCTGAAGAGTCCGTCCTGTTAAAGGGAAGCGGCTGCGTGCAGGCGCAGCCGGTCACGTGGTCCGGCTAATCAGGTGGTACTGAGTCTCTGTACCACCTGACTGGCCGGACCGCGTGACCTGCGCACGCACGCCACGCAGCCGCATCACCTTCATCAGGACGGACTCTTCAGGACCGGGCAGGCACTCCCGCGCTGCCCGGCATCTGGGTCCCCTCAACCCCTGCCGGAGCTGGAGGCCTGGAGCAATATCCAGATGAGAGCTGGGCAAATCCATGTGTAAGCTGGGGGCAAATCCATGAGCTGGGGGCAAATCCATGTGTAAGCTGGGCAAATCCATGAGCTGGGGCAAATCCATGACCTGGGGGCAAATCCATGAGCTGGGCAAATCCATGAGCTGGGGGCAAATCCATGAGCTGGGCAAATCCATGAGCTGGGGGCAAATCCATGAGCTGGGCAAATCCATGAGTTGGGGGCAAATCCATGACCTGGGGGCAAATCCATGACCTGGGCAAATCCATGAGCTGGGGGCAAATCCATGACCTGGGCAAATCCATGAGCTGGGGGCAAATCCATGAGCTGGGGCAAATCCATGAGCTGGGCAAATCCATGTGTGAGCTGGGGGCAAATCCATGTGTGAGCTGGGGCAAATCCATGAGCTGGGGGCAAATCCATGAGCTGGGCAAATCCATGAGCTGGGGGCAAATCCATGAGCTGGGCAAATCCATGAGCTGGGGGCAAATCCATGACCTGGGGGCAAATCCATGACCTGGGCAAATCCATGAGCTGGGGGCAAATCCATGACCTGGGCAAATCCATGAGCTGGGAGCAAATCCATGAGCTGGGGGCAAATCCATGAGCTGGGCAAATCCATGTGTGAGCTGGGGGCAAATCCATGTGTGAGCTGGGGCAAATCCATGAGCTGGGGCAATTCCATGTGTGAGCTGGGGCAAATACATGTGTGAGCTGGGGCAAATCCATGTGTGAGCTGGGGCAAATCCATGAGCTGGGGCAAATCCATGTGTGAGCTGGGGGCTCTCTGCTCCTCTAGATTGTAAAATCCGGGGTGCCCTCTGCTCCTCTAGATTGTAAACTCCTGGGTGTCCTCTGCTCCTCTAGATTGTAAGCTCCTGGGTGCCCTCTGCTCCTCTAGATTGTAAGCTCCTGGGTGCCCTCTGCTCCTCTATATTGTAAGCTCCTGGGTGCCCTCTGCTTTTCTAGATTGTAAGCTCCTGTGAGCCGGACCCTCTGCTCCTCTAGATTGTAAGCTCCTGTGAGCCGGACCCTCTGCTCCTCTAGATTGTAAACTCCTGTGAGCCGGGCCCTCTGCTCCTCTAGATTGTAAGCTCCTGTGAGCCGGACCCTCTGCTCCTCTAGATTGTAAACTCCTGTGAGCCAGACCCTCTGCTCCTCTAGATTGTAAGCTCCTGTGAGCCGGACCCTCTGCTCCTCTAGATTGTAAGCTCCTGTGAGCCGGACCCTCTGCTCCTCTAGATTGTAAGCTCCTGTGAGCCGGACCCTCTGCTCCTCTAGATTGTAAGCTCCTGTGAGCCGGGCCCTCTGTAAATTCTTGTGAGTCGGGCTCTCTGCTAAAACACCTTATTTTCTGTCAGTGCCCCTCCCGAGACTAGTCTCTGGATCCGCCCCTGGCTCAGCAGTGCTAACCTAGCACTCTAACCTAGCACTTGCAGCGACCCGAGGAGATGCTGAGTGTGACGTTTTAAAGATGGCCGCCGCCATGAAGCAAGTAACAATGCCGTACAGCAAGATGGCCGCCGCCTCGAAGCAAGTAATAATTCCGTACAGCAATGTTAATTTTGAGGTTTTTGTTCACCAAAGCACAAAATATTTATTTATTATTTCCCCCTGCACATAGACATATATTACAGTTCAATTTATATATTGTTTCAGAAGTAAACATAACGTTTATTCATTAAAAACTATCATTTGTGGTGTGTGCATACAAAACAGAATTGTGCTGACTGCTTCTCTTTGTTTTTCGGATCACTTGGACAAAATATAATAATCTGAATTTTTCATTAAAAATCGGCCATTTTGGATTCAAAATTCGCATCCAAAGGGTTCAACGACACTGCTGCAGCAAACTGAATTGCTGCGTTGCAGCAATTCAGCAGCTGCTGAGGTATTGAACAGGCCTCTGGATATTGCAGAAACAACAGAAATCGGCCATTTTGTTTTGAAATTTGCATCTAAGGCTAAGGTCAGACGAACGCAGTTTTAACGTGCGTTTAGCCGCACGAAATCACGGCCGTGCTAGCAGCAAATGACGTCCAATGCCGGGAAACACACGAAGTACGGCCGCACAAAAGTTCGTCCGCGCAACGCAAGTGCCAAACGAACGCACTTTTTCTAGAACGTCAAACCGCTACTACTGACGTACAGAGTGCGCTGCGTCCGCATAGCGGCGTGTTTGCGTGATTGGGAGACGTCAGACGCTGCTAATGACCGGATAACATAACGTCCAGACACAAAAAGTGTTTTATTGATGATCCGTACAAAATCACGGACAAAAATGCGCATCGTATGACCGCTAACGCATATTTCGTGCAAAATACGTCCGTTCGTTCGACCGCACTTTTCCGCGGATGACGCGAAAAATGCGTTCGTCTGACCCTAGCCTTAAGCGTTCAATAATGACACTGCTGCAGCAAACTGAATCGCTGCACTGCAACAATTCAGCAGCTGCTGAGGATGTATTGAAGGCGGCTCTGTTTGGATGCACTTTCAGAAGAACTACATGTCCCATCCTACCACTTAGCAGAGACGCAGAGATTTTTGTTGATGCGCAGGTGGGAACCAATATTGGGCAAACCTGCGGGTCATCTCGTATGCATCACTCAATCACAACAACCTCCCCCCCAGCACACTACAGACTACACACAGTGCCAAAAGAAATCCAGCATTGTAACTTCATCTACATACATCAAATATCACAATTTTCACGAATACGTAAAATCACAAAAAGGAAGAGCTATGGCAAAAATGCATGTATGACGAGTCGTGAAAACGCAAAGCTATACACAATCACATTGCATGAAAAAAGGACTAGATAAATCAACATATTTCTGTGCACATTAGCACATGCAAGCACATTATTATTATTATACAGGATTTATATAGCGCCAACAGTTTGCGCAGCGCTTTACAATATAACATGACACTTACGTTTCGCTATGACGCGACGGATGCGCCTCAGCTGCTCCTCCTCGCGTACCTTCAGATCGGACCAGCGTTTCCGGAGCTGGTCCTTCCTCCGGTCCTTCCCGAACAACTCCAGGATGGTGGTGCGTAGCTTATCTAGGATACGATCCTTTCTAGCGTTATTCTTTCTGCCGTAAGGTCCCTTTCGGCAATCGTAATCCTTCAGATCAAAGATCCGGACCAGCTCGAGCATCTCCTCAAATGCCATGTTGCTGGCCCGCTTCTTTCTGGGTGGTGGTTCATTGCAAGACGATGATGAGGTGTCAGAATGGCACTCGTCTCTTGCAGCCATGATGAAGAATAATAAAAACAATATTTTGTCCAAAAAGTTGTCAAAAAACTGGCTCAATAAAGTTATGATATTTGTGCGCGCGCGCGCATGCGCGACCCGCGGATGAATCGGATCCGACCCGATTACAAATTTTCGTTTCGACAGAATTATCGGATCATTGGAAACAAAAAAAAGTGATACGCATTTACAAATACAAAATTTACAGAATCAGCGATATAACCGATAATAGTTAAATATACGATGTCCAGAATTATCGAAAAGGAACCGAAATCACGAATGGAACCGAAATCATGAATAGAGCGAAAATAAATTTCGATTTGACACATTTCAAGTCCATTCGAAAATTCCGAAAATATTTCGTTTCGGCTCGGAAAACTTTTCGGATCTGCCGTTTTCGGATCTAAAACTTTTCGGAAATTTGGCCGCATCCGAAAACACGAATCGGGAAATTTCGTGAAAATTCCGAAATTCCGAAACCCGAAACGCACATCCCTAGCGTCCCAGTGGGAACAGTAACAGTGATATAGAAAGGGTAGTAGATACTGCCCCCACTGGGAGGCTATTCCATGTATCAACTACCCTTTCTATATCGCTGTTTCTGCTCCCACTGGGAGGCTATTCCATGTATCTACTACCCTTTCTATATCACGGTTACATGGAATAGTCTCCCAGTGGGGCAGTATCTACTACCCTTTCTATAGCACTGTTACTGCACCACTGGGAGGCTATTCCAAGTAACAGTGATATAGAAAAGGTAGTAGATACATGGAATAGCCTCCCAGTGGGGGCAGTAATAGTGATATGAGTGTGAGAGATCTCTTCTGCTGTGAAGGAGAAGGTTGTGTTTTTAACTCCTGCTGGACCAGGTACCCGAGCACCACTTTAAAAAGCACAGCTGAAGCATATTGTTATGTGATGCTCAGATACCTGGTCCAGCTGGAGTTAAAAACACAAGCTTCTCCTTCACAGCAGGAGAGATCTCTCTCTTTTGGTGTGTGCGTGTGTACATGTGTGCAGAGGAGGGGGTGGTGTCAGTCTCAGGGCAGATGGAGGGCAGGAAGTGGGATCACTCACCTCCTGCCCTGTTGGGATCTCTGGCTTCTCTGCCGCCGGTGTTCTGGCACATGTGGGAACCTCTCATATGTGGGGACCGGCGCACTTCCGGTGACGTTTCAGCCGCTCTCATCAAGGAACCCCCAGCAATGCGCATGCGTACCGCCGATTGGTTACCCCAGCTCTCATGCACGCACACGCAGGCTGCTTGCAGAGCACAGCTGTATGAGGTCCTGCAAGGGCGATACAGTGTTTGTCCTGCCATCTGCTGATATTTTCAGCAAATAACAGGAAGCAGTCCCTGTGAAGTACTGATTTATATATACCCTGTGTCTCCCCAGCCCCAAGTACAATTACAGATGGCTGTAATTGCAGCGAGCGCGTCTCCGACGAATCGGCGGTACGCGCATTGCTGGTGGTTCCTTGATGTGTGCGGCTGAAACGTCACCGGAAGTGCGTCGGTCCCCACATATGAGAGGTTCCCACATGTGCCAGAACACCGGAGCAGGGCTTGTCACACCTCCTCACTTGAAAGCAGTAAGGAAGAAGCAGGAGGCAGCAGGAGGTCCACGCGTCTGCTGCATCACCCGGAGCGCCCTCCCCCTCACCATCCCGGTAGTGAGGGAACTGCTCCAGGAACAAGGGAGAGGGGGAGAGATAATTTACCTAAGGGGCGGCACGAGCACGAAATCCCCAGCCAGCCATGGCTGGGGAACTGGATTGTAGCACCCCGCAGTTTGGCACCAGGCCAACACAGTAAGGCGGCCGCTTGTGCTGCCTTACGCTAGCGCCGGCCCTGAGTACAGTAAGCTCGCGCAGGGTTCACGCAGGTTCACCCGCGGTAGATGATTGCGCGCGGTTGTTGCGCTATGTAATACGGCATTCGGCGCAAATGGTTTTACCCCTGCCGTTAATGTTTTTTTGCGCCGGTGCAAACGTTTGCGTGAAGATTGTAATTTAGCCCTGTAAATTTTAAACTCGAAGCTCATTGTCATTTTAACGTCATTGCATGTTTCCTTCGTGCAGATCCCACTGCAAATTGACACAAAGAGATCTCTGAAAAGCATATTTTGGATTTAGTCCCTCGAGAAGTGAAGAATACAGAGGGATACATTTGAAAGGAATTGTGAGAATCTGAATATATTAATGTTTTTGTATACATCCTGAAGATAAAACTAAATAAAGGATATAAGGGTTTTTGGAACCAAGGGCGCTAGAGTTAATGGATACGGTGTAGGGGTTAGTAGTTCGCAGCCCCAAAAGATATGTTTGATACCCAGAAAAAACACGATGAGTAATGGTAAAGGAAGGTTCCCTTAGGCGCGTAAATTGAGTATTATCTTGCTTAGTATAGTGTTAAAGAGAGAATTGAAGTCTGTAGAGGATAAAATGAGATGACCATAGCATAATACTGTTATTATGAGTAAGTATTTAGGCCCCTGCTAGGACCACACTTACAAAAAGCAGAAAGTATTCAGGCCCATCAAAAGTGCACACCAGCTTCTTATCCACACCAACCAGCAGCAAGTATAACTCCTTCTCTCCGGTGGGACACCTGTTTTGGCATACAACAGTAATTACCATACAGAAGCCTTTAGTGGTGGATCCGGCAGCCTTGGGCAGGATATACAGCAACCTCAGGACTCCAGCAGCGTTAGGATAAATTAGGACATAATTCGCAATGAATAAAAATAAAAAGTGTGTTTATTAAAATAAAACACATCCTAATAATAAACACACTTTTTATTCATTGCGAATTATGTCCTAATTTATCCTAACGCTGCTGGAGTGAGTCCTGAGGTTGCTGTATATCCTGCCCAAGGCTGCCGGACGTGTCAGTGTGTGTGTCTGATTCTCCAGTGGCCCTGAAAGCACAAATGCCCATCCGACAGGTGGCTTCTGTTACGCCTCTCTTCCCTACTGATTTAGGGGGGGGGGTGAATAAGGAGATTGCAGCTGAACGGTGGAATCGGTGGAACACGGTGGAACATCCTAAAGATGCTCCCATCTCGCTTGAATGGAAGAAATGACTTCAATCCCAGATCCTAAAGTGGAAGGACTTGTTCTCGAAGGATGAGTTTGATGTGGGATGCGCTAACAGTACTGAACATCGCAACAAGACTACAAGAGGATAAGCCGTTTCGAGAAAGGTCAAGACGAGTTTTATTTAACCAATTCTTGTTAATGGGAGTCGTCCCAGAAGACTGGAAATTAGCAATTGTTGTGCCCATTTACAAGAAGGGTAGTAGGGAGGAATCGGGGAACTATAGGCCAGTTAGTCTTACGTCAGTAGTGGGGAAATTAATGGAAACCATGTTAAAGGAAGAACGATTTTTGAACATCTAAAAACACATAGATTACAGGATCAGAAACAACATGGGTTTACCTCAGGGAGATCATGCCAAACTAATCTTATTGATTTTTTTGATTGGGTAACAAAAATAATAGACACAGGTGGTGCAGTAGACATTGCTTATTTAGATTTCAGTAAGGCTTTTGATACTGTTCCGCATAGAAGGCTTATCAATAAATTACAATCTTTTAGCTTGGATTCCAAAATTGTTGAATGGATTAGGCAGTGGCTAAGTGACAGGCAACAGAGGGTTGTGGTAAATGGAGTTTATTCGGCGCAAGGTCTTGTTACCAGTTTGGTACCTCAGGGGTCAGTACTTGGACCCATTCTCTTTAATATTTTTATTAGTGATATTGCAGAAGGTATTAATGGAAAAGTATGTCTTTTTGCTGATGACACGAAGATTTGCAACAGGTTTGACGTTCCTGGAGGGATCAGCCAAATGATAAATGATTTAGGTAAACTAAAAAAATGGTCGGAGCTGTGGCAATTGAGTTTTAATGTGGATAAGTGCAAGATAATGCACCTGGGACGTAAAAACCCAAGGGCTGAATATAGAATATTTGATACAGTCCTAACCTCAACATCTGAGGAAAGGGATTTAGGGGTTATTATTTCAGAGGATCTAAGGGTAAGTAGTTAATGTAATAGAGCAGCAGGAAATGCGTTGGTTGTGTAGGGAGAGGTATTAGCAGTAGGAAAAGGGAAGTGCTCATGCCACTGTACAGAGCACTGGTGAGACCTCACTTGGAGTACTGTGTGCAGTACTGGAGACCGTATCTCCAGAAGGATATAGACATCTTAGAGAGAGTTCAGAGAAGGGCTACTAAAATGGTGTACGGCTTGAAGGAGAAAAGTTACCAGGAAAGGCTTAATGATCTTAACATGTACAGCTTGGAGAAAAGACGAGACAGAGGAGATATGATAGAAACATTTAAATACGTAAAGGGAATCCACAAGGTAGAGGAAGGGAGTATATTTAAAAGGAAACAAAGTAGCAAACAAGAGGACATAGTCTTAGATTAGAGGGGCAAAGGTTTAAAAGTAATATCAGGAAGCATTATTTTACTGAGAGGGTGGTGGATACATGGAACAGCCTTCCAGTTGAAGTGGTAAAGGCCAAAACAGTAATTGAATTTAAGCAGGCATGGAATAGGCATAAGGCTATCCTAAACAAAAGATAAATCCAGGTAAAGTATCCATGTAATTGGGCAGACTAGATGGGCCAAAAGGTTCTTATCTGCCGACATTTTTCTATGTTTCTATGAGTTCCGCTGGGAGACTTGGATGATCTACGATAACAGCTGAATGAACTACAGAGGACTAAGGTAATTCAAGAGTCCAGGAGTCCTTATGCCTCTCCCAATAGTGATGGTTCGAAAGAAGAATGGTTCTATCCATTTATGTATAGACTATCACATGCTAAATCAGAGGACCATTCCTGATCAATATACTACTCCTCGGATAGAAGATGCCATACAGTGTTTGTCTGGAGCAAAATTATTTAGTGTACTAGACCTGCGAAGTGGGTATTATCAGATACCAATGCATCCTGAAGACAAAGAGAAGACTGCGTTCATCTGCCCACTGGGGTTCTTTGAGAGTCCGTATACAGGACCTACAACCCAGTGATAGGGTTTTGTTGAAGAACTTGGGTGTTTCTGCAAGGCACAAGCCTGCGGATAGATGGAGTTCTCAAGTTTACATTGTCTGCAAGCAACTGCCTGGTCTGCCAGTTTACCAAATCTGGCCAGACAGAAAGGCCGGGCCTCTAAAGAACTGGCACCGGAATCATCTGTTACCTTTGAGAGAAGCTGTAAGGATACCAGTTGGAGATGACCTTTCTTTGCCAAACCCGCCTGTTCCTCATTCGGCTCCCGTTACTCGATCTTAGCAGTCACGGGTTGTTGAAGAAAGTGAGGAGAACTGTGAAGAAGCAAGTTTTTGTCTGGACTGGGGGTGCCCGCCTGAGCCTGAAGAAGTCATTCCAGTTTCTGAACAGTGTGAAAGTAACTTGAGGCCTGAGGCTCCTGAATTCAGATTTGAAGTACCTGAGACATCGGAAGTTCCTGTAGTTCCAGAAGATGCGTCCATAGTTTACAGTTCTATGCCTTCACTGGAAGGCTCATACTCAGAGGAGGTGTCTGCTCCAGCTGTAGATGAGAGAATTGAGCCTGTAACTGTGGCACTTCCACCCGAAGAGGACATGACTGAACCGGAGTCCAAACGTTCGCACCGGCCCCCTCAGAGACTTACCTATGATTCACCGGGACATAGCACTGAAGAGGCTGTTACCACTGTGCGAAGGCTGCCCGAAGTGTCTGCTATGCTAGCTGAGGTAGCTAGGGACATGAGTCAACTTGAGGATGTATATCTGACCCATTATGTGTCTGCTACTGAGCCTGAATGTATTGATTAATGTAAATATTGCAATGTTATGTATCAGTTACACTCCCTTGGAGGGACCCACGAGTTTAGGGGGGGAGAGTGTAGCGCTGCTTTAAAAACTGTATTCTGGTGCATTGAACTATTGCTGCCACCAGAGGGAAACATTGTGGAATATGTTGGACAGAGCGGACTCCATCTCCCATCACCCTTTGCGTGAGGACAGGAAGTGGGTGGTACAAGAAGGAGGATATACTGGGGAGCCTCATGTTTGGCGCGCAGACAGTGAGCGGAGCAGTGAAAGGTGGAGGACACATGTTGGAGCTGTCAGGGATTGCAACCAGGCCAGAGTACAGACGCTGTCTTACTGGTGCTGGAGATCGGGACAGAGGTTTGGAGGACAAGCTGGTTCCAGCAGGACCCCGCGTTAGGAGGCCGCGCTGATCGATTGGGAGTGCAGGCGGCGGATCGATTGTTCCAGTTGCAGAGATTTGGCAAGCAGGGAGCAGATTTGGTGGCACAGAGTCCCAGTACACAGCGGAGAAGATCCTTTGGTCGAGGCATCGAGTGCTGGACAGTTTCGTTCGTCGGATGGGTGAGAGGCCTCCAGGCCACAGTTCCAAAACAGAAATGCACGCTGCAATATTGTTTAAATTTACAGGGCCCCAATGGTGACTAGTCGAAGATTGTTCTTTTCATTCACTGGCCAGTCAAACACAGTTCCCGGGTACCCTAGACCATGTATATATCCATTTTTGAGCTATTTTTCTGGACTTACACTCCAGAACTGAGGGGGTTAAACGTTCTTTTTCCGCCGCGTGTTTTTCCCGCATGACGCATCCTGTAAATTCATTCAACGTGCATTTATCTTTTAGTAAAGTATATAAAACTAGAAAATCCACAACAGTGCTCGTGTGTAATAATTCCTAGTGCGGTGAGACTATCCCAAGGTTTATTCAGCGGCTCCTCCGGGGGTGAGCGCTACATGAGTATGGAGGTTTAATGAAGTGAAGGGGAGAGGGGGAGAAAAAATATTGGGGGGGAAAGAAGAGAGGGGGAAGGGGGAAAAAGAAGGGGGAGGAGAGGAAAAAAGGAGGGGGAAAAAGAAGTGAGGGGGAAATGTGTGTGGCGGGGTTAATGAAATGAAGGGGGAGAAAAAAAGAAGGGAGTGGGGAAAAGAAGGGTGGAGGGAGAGAAAAAGGAAGGGAGGGAAAAAAGGGGGAGTGGGAAAAGAACAAGCGAGGGGGGAAAGAAGAAGGGAGGGGGTAAAAGAAGGGAGGGGGGAAAAAACCCACCGCAATGCGCGCAATGAAAGACAAAAAAAGCTAAGCTCTGCCGCCGCTCAGTGGACCCACCGCCCTGCCGCTCACTGGACCCGCTGCATCGCCGCTTAGTGGAACCAAATCGAACGGGGGGATGAAAAGAGTGTGTGCGGGTTAATGAAATGAAAAGAGTGGGGGGGGGTGGACAGAGCCAGTGTTACAATAATAACAGATCATAAGAATCTTATTTACATGGGAGATGCGAAACGTTTGAATTCCAGGCAGGCCCAGTGGTCCTTGTTCCTGTCCAGTTTCAATTTCAATTTCGATTACAGTCCAATCATTCCTCATGAAAGTATATTGGGTACAACTGTTCTGACTGTGTCTTCTCCATTGTTGGAGAGAATTCAAGCTGTCCAAGGTGTTGCTCCTCTTGAAAAACCTCCTGGTAAGGTCTTTGTACCTGAGGAGGAGAGAACACAGATGATGATGATGATATATCATGACTTATGGGCATATGGGGATAACTAAGACTCTAGCCCCTATTGAGAAACAGTTCTGGTGGGCAGGTATGCGAAGGGATATTAAGGACTACATAGCCACATGCGAAGTGTGTTGTAGAAGCAAGAATCCCCGGCCCTTACCTATAGGTCTATTGCAGCCGCTGCCTGAGAGACCTTGGTCCCACCTCTCGATGGACTTCATTACCGATCTACCTGTGTCCCAGGGTCATATGGTGATCCTTACTGTGGTAGACAGATTCTCGAAGATGGTGCACTTCGTGCCTCTGGTCAAGCTCCCTTCAGCTATTGAGCTGGTGCCAGTATTTGTGCAAAATATTGTCAGACTTCATGGGGTTCCCCTGGGAATAGTATCCAACAGAGGATCCCAGTTTGTGTCTCGTTTCTGGCGAGGGTTTTGTGACAACCTCGGTATCATGTTGAATTTCTCCTCGACTTATCACCCACAGACAAATGGGGCCGCAGAGAGAGCCAACCAGAGTGTCGAACAATACTTGCGGTGCTTTGTGTCTGAAAAGCAAAGTGAATGGGCAGACCTGTTACCCTGGGCTGAGGCTGCACTGAACAACTCAGTGAGTGAAACTACAGGCCACTCACCGTTCCATACAGTTTATGGTTGTGATCCTCCCATGCTCCCCTCTGTATTCCAGGGTACTGCGTTGCCAGCCTTGGATGAGCATCTGAATAATCTGACAGAGACCTGGGAGAAGGTTAAGGAAGTCATGGAGACCAATTTTCAAAAGCAAAAAATAAAAGCAGTCAGACGTAGAGGTCCTGCACCGGTGTATACGGTTGGGGACAAGGTATGGCTGTCAACTAGAAACATCAAATTGTTGGTGCCATCCATGAAGATGGCTCCCAGGTTTATTGGTCCTTATAAGGTACTAAAACGTATTAATCCTGTTTCCTATGCTTTGGCACTACCCCCATATCTACGTATACATAACGTATTTCATGTTAGCCTCTTGAAACCTCTTACCTGTAATAGATATACCAGAGTCACTGCTCCACTGCCGCCTATCAATTCCCAGGGTGAGGAGGAGTATGAGGTTCGTGCCATCTTGAGGTTCCGTGTGGTCCGTGGTGTCCTTCAATACCTGGTAGATTGGGAGGGTTATGGGCCTGAGGATCGTTCCTGGCTGCCAGCCAGCGAAATCCATGCTCCTCGTCTGGTTCGCCAATTTCATGTGGCCCATCCTTCAGCGCCTGGAGTCCAACCGTCAGAGGGGGGTCTGTTACATCTTCAGCCCCTGCTGTGCTTCCTGGGAGTTCTGGGCAAGGTTTGGTGCCAAGGGCTGGTCGAGTGCCAGCACCAGGTAATGACCGAGCGGCGTCCGAGGGGGCAGGGTCTGGCATGGTCACGAGGAGCCGCCGGGTTTAAAACAGGGCGCGAGGAGTTGTCTCGTCGCCCTGATGTGGAGTTCTGTTCCCGCATCGCTAAGCTGATTCTAATTGTTGATTTAGTTGCCGACCCATTTCTGTATACGATTCCTGCTCCTGATTTTTTTTTTTTTAATTCTTTATTTTAGAAATGTTGCACAGTCAGATAGAAAATCAGCATTGAGAAAATGGCCACACATAGCCACAGAAAGCCATCGAAAAAGACATACAGCAATAAAAATGATAAAAAAATAAATAATACTAAAAAAAAAATAACAAGGAGAACAACATCAACTAGGGGCCATAGCAATTCACAAAAAAATAAAAGCAGGCCCTGGGGTCTTCAGAAACGTCGCTGGGTAGATGGACGCAAAATGTCCTCGTGGGAGTAAAATGAAAGGTAAAAACAAGAGCGGAATTAACAAAAACCAGAGGGCCCCAGCGTCTCAACCTGTATCCGGCCAAATGATGCTTTGGATAGCTCCAGCCAGAACGGTTCCTCTCTGAAGGGTACGCCGTACGGGTAGTCTCCATGGTGGAGCAATCTCGGCCGAGATCAAGCCGCGTGACCAAGTCACACTCCGCTGCTCACCAAAGGAACGATCTCCATCGCCCGGCACCTCCTCCACTCCAGCCTCCAGCAGTGGGTACACAGGAGGCGCCTCAGGGACCACGACTCCCGTTGTCTCCTCCGTAGGTACCGGATCGTCCTCATCGGAGCGGTCCTCTTCCTTAACAGGGGAGGCCACCTCACAGCCAGCAGGCAAGGCAACTCCCACTGAGCATTCAGTTAGGGCTTCCTCCACCTTCCTCCGGCCTCCACGTAACACCTCCATCAACTTGTGCCAGGAGCCTCTCATCAGCAGGCTCCCGGCGTCCTCAGGTAGCAGCCGCATGCACTCCACCAGGTCGTCAAATACATCCTCCAGGTCTCTAACAGGAGGAGGGCATGGCAGCCACTGCAGTTCCACACCCTCCCCTAGCAACGGCCAGAAGATGGGGGCTCACCATCATCCGATCTCTTGGCAACCGATTGCCTGGGTCCTGGATTACCACAGTGGGAGGCATGGGCGGTGAGCAGTAGAACGCGGTCCCCTGGAAGAAAGGTCTCGATCTCAGCTGAGCTCTGGAGGGGGGAGCAGATCAGGCTCCAGAGCACTCCTCCTGATGTCCAGCAGTGCAGGGACTCCCATAAAGGGGCAAAAAACTAGAGGAATCTGGGTAGAAATCCCCCCCACAGCAATAGCACCCGGAGCTCTGTCTAAACACTTCTGCTCCCTCGCACAGCCAGACACGCCCCCCCCCCTGCTCCAAGATTTTGACCCCGCTTGTATTTGACCATTCTGTTGCTGCTACGGTTTGCGATCGCCAGTGTTGTGCTTTGGTGGTTTAACCCTTTTTTTCCGCTGGGGCTTTCACTCGTTACTTGGGTTTCGTCCCATCTCGTCTTGGGGTATCGTCTGTGGCCTCATTAGGTTACTAGACCCGACTAAGGGCTCATGATTCTTTGCCACGAATTTATGTGAAAACCGCGATCGAAAAATATTGTTTATGTTCCGCTTATGTTTATTGTGCTCAAACCACCAAGTATTCTCGATACTGTACCAGCTGTAGACCCCTATGTGTGTCAGCCACCTCTGATAATTATAAGCAGTGGTGTATTTTGGCCTAGGCCGACTAGGCCTAGGCCTAGGGCGGCACTTTCCAGGGGGTGGCGGCCCGCGCCGGGTGGCCCCACCCCTAAAAAAAATAAAATAATATATATATTTTTTCTTTTTACTTTTGCAAAGTATTTTACCAGGAAGGATACATTGAGATTTCACTAATTTTCAAGTATGTCCTGGGTAGGCAAGGCCTAGGCTTTCACTTTCCAGGGGGCAGCCAAAAAACCTCACCACTGAATGGGTACTCACAGAGCACCGAAATGACGCCAACATTTTGGTGTTCTGTAGTTCCCTGCACTTCGGGGAATAAAATTTCCCCACCCTGCAGTGAATTCACCATTCACCGCAGGGTCCCCAAAGTGCATGGAGTCGGCCGCTGTATGCTGCCACCGCAAACCTGTGGCCTGCTGTTTTCAAAAGAACTACTGAACAAAAATGTCTGGAATTTACATATAAGATCCTATGATTGATAATAAAAAGTTCTGTTACAGAAAAAAGAAAAACTGCTATTAAAAAAGGGGGGAAACTTTGCTAAAAAAAATCAGGAAAATGACTAAAAGGTACTAAAAAAAATAATTAATAAATAAAGACTTTTTACTGCAGATTAAAATAATAAATGGTTTATTAGATATTGCATAAAAAAGGGAACATTTTTAACATTGAAACCTATGGGGTTCGCCTGAATAAACCTGCTGATTGAAACCACTGAACATCAGGGCATTTCACTGCCATTTCTCTGCTGTTTGGTGTTCTCTGAATAGATTAACCATTACTTCTCTATGGGGATTAGCAATGCCTTCAAACAGCACCGTACTTGCTGGCAGTTCGCCAAATTTGTGTGTGAGCATATCACAGAGCAGTGGTGTACTTAGGGGAGTGGCGGAGGGCGGGCCGCCCCAGGTACCAGTGATTATTGGGGTGTCATTAGGGGGTACTAGGAGGTGCCACTGTCACTGTGTGTCAGCTTTGAGCTGTGCTCTCAAACAACAAGCAGCGCAGCAGGGCGTTTGCATACGGAATAAAATCGAATAGAATAAAAATCCCCCTCTCCTCCCTCCATAGCTCCTCCCCTGCCCCGCAGCAGCTCTGGGAGAGGGGAGGGGGATGTGATTTGTGTGCAGAGAGAGATGACAGCAAACGGCAGGTAAGGGGGGGTATCAGCAGAATATGAAGCCATGTCTGCTTGCTGCTGTTTAAAGTGGACCTTTCCTTAACCAGCACTGCAGTGATCGAAATTTGTCATTGAGCTGCCTGGCTCCTGGTGAGGCTGCGTGCGTGCAGGTCACGCGGTCCGGCCAGTCAGGTGGTACTGAGTCTCAGTACCACCTGACTGTCTGAACCACGTGACACGCACACAGCTGCCTGCCCTTTCGTTAACACAGACTCTCACTCTATTCTGGACTGAACACCCACCGGGAAAGGAATCAAAGCCACGGTGCACCCTCTGGCAGTGGCACCCCACTGCTGACAAGATGGCTCCACGCACAGGCACAACCGCAATCCTAACGTGGACTGGAGGGACCTCCTGTTAAGTCCGTACACAGTCCCTGCTGACTCTGCACACAGCCCTACCGCGGACGGTGGCCGGTAAATATAGAATAAACAATTACTGTGTGCTCATATACACTCAGTTTGCTTGGAGTTTTATTGCAGTGGAATCTGATGCACTCATACACACCGCACATTGCATTGCTGGGAGTTTTATTGCTGTGGATTCTGATACGCTGACACACACATCGCACATTGCATTGCTGGGAGTTTTATTGCTGTGGATTCTGTGATACACACTGCATATTACTGTGAGATTTATTGCCCTGGAGCTCTGGGATACGCTCATACACAGTGCACATTTCTGTGGGTTTTATTGCTGTGCAACTCTGATATGCTCATACACAGTGCCCATTTCTGTGGGTTTTATTGCTGTGCAGCTCTGTGATACGCTCATATGCAGTGCACGTTTCTGTGTATTTTATTGTTCAACCAATTAGAGCGGCTGTGATCCAGTATACTTGACATGCGTGGCTGTTCTTTGTAAAAATGCTTGAATTTAAACATTTCATAATTTTATTTATCTCAACAGATACATTTGAAATGGTATACAAAATATACAAGTAGGCACTTGGTATCCACTTTTAATATAAAGAGAGGAAAAGGCGGAGCTCTAAGAGGAAAAGTTGGAGCTTAAAGAGGAAGGGTGGGGATTAACCAGGAAGAGATGTGCCCTTGACAGGAAGGGGTGCCTCAAATTTAAATTGGGGGCTGCGTGAGTTTAGTCAGGCCTAGGGCAGCACAAAACCTAAATACACCACTGATTATAAGGTACCGTTGACCTGCTCTAGCTTATCAGAGAACGCTAAATCTGCACATTTTCTGACTGCCCTGCAGTCTGTACAATTCATTTACTGTCTGAAGTATCTATGTGTTTCTGAACGTGCTCTAATTTGCCTATCGGTCTTGAAACCTTTAGTACTTAGTAGCAGCTCGGTTGTTCTCTCATACTCACTGACTTTGGAGTAGTAGTCTGTGTATACCAAGTATTGAGTAAACGTCAAGCAGATATTTCGGTCCTTAAAGATCTCAATCTCGCTACTCCTGTGTGAGTGCTACTGCGCCCGTTACAGCCAGCCAGCCTGCCTGGGAAGAGGAGCCGCTCACAAGAGTTTACAATCTAAGAGAGGAAAGAGCCCGCTTACGGGAGCTTACAATCTAAGAGAGGGAAGAGGAGCTGCTCACGGGAGCTTACAATCTAAGAGGGAAGAGGAGCCCGCTCACGGGAGTTTACAATCTAAGAGATGTAAGAGGAGCCCGCTCATGGGAGCTTACAATCTAAGAGAGGGAAGAGTAGCCTGCTCACAGGAGTTTACAATCTAAGAGAGGGAAGAGGAGCCGCTCACGGGAGCTTACAATCTAAGAGAGGGAAGAGGAGCCAGGTCACGTGAGTTTACAATCTAAGAAAAGCAAGAGGAGCCACTCATGGGAGCTTACAATCTAAGAGAGGGAAGAGGAGCCCGCTCATGGGAGCTTACAATCTAAGAGAGAGAAGAGGAGCCCACTCATGGGAGTTTACAATCTAAGGGCTATATTACATTCCTTGCGCAATTGCGCTCACGCAGCGCAAATTTTTTTGCACACAAAAAAAACCGTGATTGCGCAAACATTTACGTGGTATTTCAATCTGAGCGCATTTAACGTTCGTAACACCGATGTGAAAAAATGCGCGCAATTACAATAAGTTTAATGCGAGTCCGTCAGACGACCGCATTTTTGTGCGGACTGCGCACAAAATCAAACGTTTTGACGGAAGACAACAGAGTGACGGTGATTATTGACGGAGCTAGGTAAAAATAGCGTTTTGCGCTATATATTGACACGCGCCAGCCAGGAAAGGCGGGAAAAACATCATTGCAGCTGCGCACCAGCATCGAGCGTTGCTGCAGGGGTAGAGGTGTGAGCTGTCTGTAGGCAAAATGGATGCTAAGCTTCTGATCCCAATTGTGCTTCTGAACACCCAGTGATTTGGGACACAAAACATGTCGCCCACAGGTGCAAGACAGGTGCAAGGAGGAAGCATGGCTGGCGGTGTGCATCGCGATGTACCCAGACTATCAGACCTTGACAGACCCAGAAAAGAGGCGGAAACGTATGTATCTGTTAAATAATTTATTTATAGCAAACAGACGCAAGTTAGGCAAAAAATGTAAAACCACTAGAACGGACATGCGGAGTGGGTCACATCCGCAACTGTCCTGTAGCTTTGTGTGTGAGTGATGGCACATAGTCAGACAGACTGCATGTATGCGTCCAACATTTGTGACAGACAAAATGTTAATTTATTTTCTGTACTACATCAGTCGAGAAAACGTCAGTCAGAAGAACGGACTGTGTGGCCACTACTTGTCGTCAGTCAGAAAGTACATCCGTTGTGCACGGACGGACAGTCCGCACAGAATGCGTTCGTCTGACCCTAACCCAACAGAAGCGTAAAATAAATTAACTTACAATTACTATATACAAAAACGTACAGATATTTAGCAACATGTCCTGTATGAATGCACAAACAGTGAGAACAAAGTTTACATTTGAATTTCTCCCAAGCTGCCATGGCACGTGAACGCAGGCAGTAGAGAAATCATTTGCAAAGGAATCTCTGAATTGATAGACCCTCCGCTATATCGGCTCATGTATTTTCAGTCGGTGAATGGATACATTTCTCATTCAGGATGTCCCAAATAGTTTGACATATGTGTCGCACCACCTTGCCAGGGGCGGATCCAGGGGGGGCAACGGGGTAAAGGCCCCCCTCCCGAGAAGATCGTCGTCGCCGGGCCCAGCGTCCTCTGCTCGCTACGAGGCGAGTGGTCGCTGGCATGCAGTGTGGCCGCTCACCTGGCATGGTAACAACTGACCAGCACACAATCTCACGAGAATGCGACTGCGCGACTGGTCTGGTGTTACCCAGCGAGTGGCCAAGCTGTATGCCAGCATCCGCTTGCCTTGTAGAGAGAAGAACACCAGTGGAGCCTCGGGCCTGTCAGCCAGCAGAGGAGGTGAGAGCTGGGCGACAACACATACATACATATATACATGCTAGTTATTAAGCCTGCCCGGAGGGCAGTCTATTGTTATTGTTTCCAGCTCAGAATCCGTGTCCACATACTTGCCTTTCAATGTCCTATCCAAGAGTATCTCTTTATATAAATGCAATGTACAACGTGCAATGGGAGGGCCGAGTAAGCAGCTGTGATGGGTGCGCACGCAGCTGACAGTGCATTACAAAGACATTTATTTATTAGAGCAGGCTCCTCTTCCCTCTTAGATTGTAAACTCACGGGAGCGGGTTCCTCTTTATCCTCTTAGATTGTAAACTCACCGGAGCAGCTCCTCTTTCCCCTCTTAGATTGTAAGCTCACGGGAACAGGACCCACTTAGATTGTAAGTGGGCATATTTATTGCAGAGAGCCCCCAGCTCACACATGGGTATATTTGCCCCAGCTCACACATGGATATAATTGCCCCCAGCAACTCACGCATGGATATAGTTGCCACAGCTCACGCATGGATATAGTTGCCCCCAGCTCACGCATGGATATAGTTGCCCCCAGCTCACGCATGGATATAATTGCCCCCAGCTCACGCATGGATGTAATTGCCCCCAGCAGCTCACGCATGGATATAATTGCCCCCAGCTCACGCATGGATATAATTGCCCCCAGCTCACGCATGGATATAATTGCCCCCAGCAGCTCATGCATGGATGTAATTGCCCCCAGCAGCTCACGCATGGATATAATTGTCCCCAGCTCACGCATGGATATAATTGCCCCAGCACACGCATGGATATAATTGCCCCAGCTCAAACATGGATATAATTGCCCCCAGCGCAAACATGGATATAAATACCCCAGCTCAAGCATGGATATAACTGCCCCCAGCTCAACGACTGCCGGCAGGCCCTCTCTGACTGGCGGGCTCTCTCTGAGCGGGACCCGCCGGTGGCCATCTTGAAGTCCCTGCTCGCTGGAGGCTGGGCCCATCGGGGAGCAGGGAATTCAAGATGGCCACCGGCAGCCATCTTGAAGTCCCTGCTCGCTGGAGGCTGGGCCCATCGGCGAGCAGGGACTTCAAGATGGCCGCCGGCAGGCTTTCTCTGACATCAGGGGGGGCCCGCCAGCAGCCATCTTGAAGTCCCTGCTTGCCAGTGGGCCTACATTGGTCCAGCCTCCGGCGAGCTGGGAGTCACGCTGGCGGTCAGGGCTGAGGCCAAAGCGGAGCCGTTGGAGAGGCGCGCGCAAAGCGCCTCTCCCTCTCTCACCTCCACAGCTCAATGACTGAGCTGTGAGCTGTAAGAGAGGGAGAGGCGCTTTGCGCGCGCCTCTCCAATGGCTCCGTTTTCAGTTTCAAAGTCCGTCGCGCATGCGCACTCAGCGCTTGACGGCGACAGACTTTGAAACTGTTTTATTATATAGGATGTGAGCTGGGGGCAAATATATCCACCTGGCACTGTGAACCCAATGCCAGCTCCTGGCCAAAATTGGTAGAATGCCCCCCGAAACCTGTGTCTGGATCCGCCCCTGCCCCTTGTCCACTGTTGTTTGTCCAATCCCAAAATTTAAGTGAAGATCTTGCAGACTGCAGCCACTTGCAAGATACCTGTAAGAAAAATTAGATGTTCTTGGTCATGATCACATTCTATTAACATTCCTTATGTCATTCTTTTTGCTTTCTAGTACAAGACATCATGACAAAGTGGAGGACTGTACGTGACAACTACGTACGTCACATGAGGAAGTTGCAAGCCGGACCGTCCAGCTCAGGGGCCAAGTGTCCACACCATTATAGATTTGCAGCACTACTGTCGTTCCTGGACAAAGGTGTGGAGCCCTGTGCAGCTGGGACCAGCGTTGAGCCAGAGGGAGAGGTGGAGGCTCCGACCGGAGGTGCGGAGGATGAGGTGGGAGCAGCGGAGGCCGAAGGTGTGGCAGGTCCTGCTGCAGTTGCTGCTACTGGCCATGTAGATGCGGATGACCACATGGCCTTCCTCAAAACGCTCCTGCCCATGCTGCGAAGGATGGATATGAAGCAGACCATCCACTTCCGGGTCCAAATGCTGCAAACTGTAGACAGCATCCTGCATCCACAGCAGCTACCACCAACATGTGACGAAGCAGGCCCTCAACCATCTGCCAGCAGCACATATTCTGGCTACCTGTCCGAATTGCTGGACGATGACACGCCCGAGTATACAAATTTGTAGTTTGATTTTCATAATCATTTTATTTTTTGATAATCTTTTTATTTGTTAAGCAATATTTTATGGTGCCATTGAAAATAAAAGAAAAATAGTTTAGTGTCAAACCTTGTTGTTGGCTTCATGAAGATTATTATTTGTAAGTTGAATGTGTGCACATTGAGCGTGCTTGTTTAAGTATGCAGGTGAATACTATGTTTATGGTAGCTGTACTTAGACGTCATGTTCACTAACATATAATGATGAAGCAACAATAAGGTTTGACACGAACTATCAGTGTCAACCTTGTTGTTGGCTCATCAGTATTTTGCTGAGTGAATGTTTCATGGAGCGTGCTTGTTTAAGTATGCAGGTGACAATAGTGTTATGGTGAGCTTGTCACTCAGAGGCACCTACAGTCTTGGGACAGTGAGAGGAGGCAGCTACACACAGAGATTTGCACAAATCCACCAACTCACAATGATAACAGATATTACAAGCATAGGAATATCATTACATTTAACATGTGTAGCGCTCACTCCCGAAGGAGCCGCTGAATTAACCTCAGGTTAGTCTCACCACACTAGGGAATAACTATACACCAGCACTGTTGTGGATTTTTATAGATTATATTCTTTACTGATCCCAATAAAGCAGCATATATAACGTACGGTATTAGATACGGTATTAGATACGGTATTTAAAGGACAGGATTTCGTAACGCGGGAAAAACACGTAGCGGCAAAAGAAAAAGATTAACCCCCTCAGTTCTGGAGTGTAAGTCCCGTGAATAATAGCTCAAAAATGTGTATGTGTATTGATCCCGCCGTGCACTGGGACTCTGTGCCACTGGATCCGCTCCCTGCTTGTCGAATCTCTGCAACAGGAACAACGATCCACCGCCTGCACTCCCAATCGATCAGCGCGGTCTCCTCATTCGGGGTCCAGCCGGAACCAGATTTCCATCCAGAACTCTCAGCGCTGCGTAGGTAGGTCTCAGCAGGGTCACTGTCCTGATCTCCAGCACCAGTGAGGCAGCGCCTGTACTCTGGCCTGGTCACGATCCTTGACAGTTTTCAAGTGCGTCCTCCACCTTTCACCGCTCAGCTCACTCTGCCTCTCCCCTGCACGAGGCTGCTGATGTCTTTCCTCTTCCTACACCACCCACTTCCTGTACTCACGCAAAGCATGATGGAAATTGTAGTTCAGTGTTTGTCCAGCATAGTCCATTATGTCTCTATCTCCCTCTGGTGGTCATAATAATTAAATGCAGCAAAACACAGTCTTTAAAGCAGCGCTACACTCTCCCCCCCCTTGAACTCTTGGGTCTCTCCAAGGTAGTGTAACAGATACATGACATTTCAGCATTTACATTAAACAATATATTCAGGCTCAGTAGCAAACATATAATGGGTCAGATATACATCCTCAAGCTGACTCCTGCTCCTGACTACCTCAGCTAGCATAGCAGACACTTCAGGCAACCTTCGCACAGTGGTAACAGCCTCTTCAGTGCTATGTCCCGGTGAATCGTAGGTGAGTCTCTGAGGGGGTCGGATAGAACGTTTAGACTCTGGTTCAATCATCTCCTCTGTGGGTGGAAGTGCCACATTTACGGGCTCAATTCTTTCGTCCACAACTGGAGCAGACACCTCCTCTGAGTATGAGCCTTCCAGTGAAGGGCATAGAACTATAATCTATGGACACATCTTATGGAACTATAGGAACTTCCGAAGTCTCAGGAACTTCAAATCTGAATTCAGGAGCCTCAGGCCTCAGGTTACTTCCCCACCATTCAGAAACTGGAATGACTTCTTCAGGCTCAGGCGAGCGCACCCAGTCCAGACAAAAACTTCCTTCCTCACTGTTCTCTTCACTTTCTTCAACAATTCGTGACTGCTGAGACCAAGTAACGGGAGTCAAGCGTGAAACAGGCGGGTTCGGCAAAGAAAATTTGTCTCCAACTGGTATCCTTACAGCTTCTCTCAAAGGCAACAGATGATTTCAGTGCCAGTTTTTTAGAGGCCCGTCCTTTCCATCCGGTCGGATTTGGTAAACTGGCAGACCCGGCAGTTGCTTGCAGACAATGTAAACTTGAGAACTCCATCTATCTGCCAGCTTA
The DNA here is from genome assembly GCA_009667805.1 of Leptobrachium leishanense. Classification (NCBI taxonomy): domain Eukaryota; kingdom Metazoa; phylum Chordata; class Amphibia; order Anura; family Megophryidae; genus Leptobrachium; species Leptobrachium leishanense. The sequence goes on along the minus strand of CM019068.1, from coordinate 111,610,777 downwards.
TGCCTTGCAGAAACACCCAAGTTCTTCAACAAAACCCTATCACTGGGTTGTAGATCCTGTATACGAACTCTCAAGTCGTAGTTTTGCATATTCCTCTGTTCCCTGCTCCCTGAAGTCAAACGGGCCTGTTCAAACGCGGAAGCCGAATTTTTCCGAAGTCTATCCACATAATTTTTATGAGAGGCCACAGACGTCTGATCAAGAGATAGCCCAAATGCCAAGTCAACAGGCAGTCGAGCTTCTCTTCGGAACATGAGACGGTAAGGTGAGTAGCGTCACTCTCCGTACTGTTATACACATGCACCAGCGTAGCTATGTGACGACTCCAATTCTGCTTCTCTCTGTTTGACAGTGTCCCCAACATATTTAACAGCGTGTCCTTAAATCTTTCCGGTTGGGCATCACCTTGAGGGTGATATGGAGTAGTTCGGGTCTTCTGAATTCCTAACAGTTCCAGCAATTGCCCAACAGCCGGCTCTCAAAGTCTCTGCCCTGATCCGAGTGGATTCTCCTTGGTAGACCATAATGAACAAAAAACTTCTCCATTAAAACCTTTGCCACTGTAGGAGCACGTTGGTCTTTAGTAGAGAAAGCTTGGGCATAAAGGGTGAAATGATCAGTCACTACTAGAATATTTCCCTGCCCACTAGCATCAGGCTCTAAGCACAGGACATCAATGCACACCAAATCCATGGGTCCTTGACTTTGCAGGTGGCTCATTGGAGCAGTTCGAGTTGGTAGGGTCTTTCTCTGAATACACCTCAAACACGAATGGCAGTAACTTTCAACTGCAGATCTCATACAGGGCCAATAAAATCTGTCTCGCACCAGCTTAAAAGTTCTCTCTGCACCCAAATGTCCATGGTCATCGTGTAATGCTCTCAGCACACCCTCTCTGTGTTTGGTGGGAAGGAACAACTGTTGTGTCTCCTCAGCATTGTTCGAGGGGCCCCTTCGGTAGATCACCCCATCCAACATCTTCAGCCGTTCCCATTCTTCGTATACCAATCGGGCTCCTTCTGGGGAATTTGTCAGTAGAATTTCCCTTTGATCCGCGTTTATAGCCTTCACTGTTAACGCAATCAGAGGATCTCCAGCCTGATCGTCTCTCAGGTCCTGTTTCGAAAGAGTAGGCAGACTTGCATCCCTCAGCTGTGTAGGATTACAATAAAACTCTGTAACAGCCGCAGCCATAACACCTATAGCTTCTGCTTCAACTACTCCCTTGACCCGGCGCTCTGTCCCTTGACATAAGGCTTGCACCCCATCTGGAGTCAGCTGAGTCCATTCTGTAGTGTAGGGTCTTCTTGACAAAGCATCTGCATCTCGATTATTCACTCCAGGGCGATACTTAAGGCTGTACCGAAACCCTGACAGAGCGGCCAACCACTGATGTCCCGTTGCATCCAGTTTCGCAGTAGTAAGGACGTACGTAAGAGGATTGTTGTCAGTCTTTATCACAAATTCAGCCCCATACAGATAATCTTTCAGCTTGTCTACTACCGCCCACTTCAAGGCTAGGAACTCTAATTTGTGGGTAGAATAGTTCTTCTCTGAAGGCATAAGGCTTCGGCTCACATACGCTACAGGCCTCAACAATCCATCATATTCTTGGTATAGGACTCCCCCTAGACCTTCTCTGCTGGCATCCACATGCAATTCGTACGGCTTATGAGGATAAGCGTAAGTCAGGATGGGAGCTCGGGTTAGACTCTCTTTCAACTTCATGAAAGCACTTTCACATTGATTAGTCCATTCTTCTTGGATGGATTCTCGAGCCTTCCTTGGCCCTTGAGTCGACGAATTTCGATCAGAGGCCTTGGAGCCTTCTTCCACGTCTTCCTTCTGTAGGAGCTTATTCAAGGGTTGAGCTATCTTAGCAAATCCTCCTACGAATCTTCGGTAATATGAGCAGAACCCCAGGAAAGATCTAAGTTCAGTAACTTTTCGGGGTCTAGGCCAGGAAGCTACGGCTTCCAACTTTCGAGGATCCGTCGAAACACCTTCTGCCGAAACAACATGTCCCAGGTATGTAACGGAAGGTAGATAAAATTGACACTTCTCCAGGGACAGTTTCAACCCCTCTTCATGGAGCCGCTTCAACACCTTCTCCAACCGCTGCTCATGTTCTTCCAAAGTCTTCCCGAACACAATAATATCATCTAGATACACCAACACTTCTATCAGGTTCATATCCCTGACTGTCTTCTCCATTAACCGTTGGAACGTGGCGGGAGCTCCCGTAAGGCCTTGAGGCATTCTGTTGAACTCAAAGAACCCCAGTGGGCAGATGAACGCAGTCTTCTCTTTGTCCTCATGATGCATTGGTATCTGATGATATCCACTTCGCAGATCTAGTACACTAAACCATTTTGCTCCAGACACTGTAGGGCATCTTCTATCCGAGGAGTGGCATATTGATCCGGAATGGTTCTCTGATTTAGCGTGCGATAGTCTATACATAAACGGATAGAACCATTCTTCTTTTGAACCATCACTATTGGAGAAGCATATGGACTCCTGGATTCTTGAATCACCTTAGTCCTCTGTAGTTCATTTAGCTGTTCTCGTAGATCATCCAAGTCCCCCAGCGGAACTCGTCTTGACCTTTCTCGAAACGGCTTATCTTCTTGTAGTCGAATGCGATGTTCAGTACTCTTAGCTAAACCCACGTCAAACTCATCCTTCGAGAACAAGTCCTTCCATTTTAGGATCTGGAACTGAAGTCGTTTCTTCCATTCAGGCGAGATGGGAGCGTCATTAGGATAGAACCGTTCAGCTGGAATCTCTCTATTCACTCCCCCCCTAAATCAGTAGGGGAGAGAGGTGTAACGGAAGCTACTTGTCCGATGGGCATTCGTGCTTTCAGGATCACTGGAGAATCAGACACATTACACAAACTAACTGAAACTCTTCCTCGTGTAGGTTTCAAAGCTCTTGTGGAGATTATCTCAGGGATTACTTCTACTCCGGCCTCACTCCCATGACTGAGATCAGTTTCCAGTACCACATAAGGACCCGGTTGTGATCCGTTCAACTAGACTGAAGCCTGGAAACTCGCCACTTCTCCTGATTGCAGAACCTTCTCTGTTCCTCCCAATCTCCACAGACGCCCCACTTCGGCAGGTGCCCTCTGTTCTTCGACCATTCGTTGATAGACCGGACGTAACATTGGGTGTACTCCTCTGGTAGAACCTTCCATCACTATGGGAGTCAGAAGATGTCTCACCAGATCAGTATTCGTCCCCACTATCATAGAACTTCTGTTGGCCCCTGAAGGCCGAGGACACACAATGGCCAATGCATCACAACCTCCAGACTGTCCGATGACTTCGGATCCAATTTCTAACTTCACTTGTAAATATCCATCATAGGGAAGCTTCTCGGTTCCGATACCCCAGATCTCAAGGTCCTTTAGTTTCTTTAGAGGTATATGTTTCAAGTGCTTCTCGTAGAAGTCTCGATAGATCAAAGTCACTTGAGCCCCGGAGTCTAACAGAGCTTTAGTGTAGACTCGCTCTACTTGGATTGGAACGATGGGAGAAGGACCTATCAGTTGGTCAGGAAACTTGTTCGTAGCAGCAGGAGGTATAGACCCAGTTCGCTGTACCCTAGCCTTCTTCCTGACTCGTGGTGGTTTTGGGTGTGCATTGCTTTCCCATGATATAGGACCAGATACTAAGGGAGTAACTCTTTCAGTCCTGGTAGGCTCAGAATTTGGCAAGGATCCGGGCCCTCTCGGCCTTTCGGTTCTGGCTTGAAATTTGGAGCGGTTTTCAATCATTGGGCACCTAGTTCGCTCCTTCACTTGGGCCCTCTGGCATTTCCTGCCTGTGAGGTAGATAGCAGCCCTTCCAAGGCCTTTAGGAATTCTTCAACTCTTTTTCCTTCAGGCCTTTGGTTTTTACACTGTGCTCGGAAATGACCCATTTCCCCACAACTGAAACATCTCTTCTTTGAAGACGGAGGCGCACTTGCTCGTGGTGATTCGGTTGAAGGACCCTGGCCAGAAGCCACAGCAACTCCCGTTGTTCGCATGTCAGTGAGGAATTCTGCATATCGGTCTGTGTCTCGGTGTTCGTACTGGTACATGAGCTCAGCAGCCTTTTCTGTTCGCCCAAAGACTTCCTGTAATATATTTAGGCAATCTAAAGCAGTGCAGTCTTGCTTACTCAACTTCAGGTTTCTGACAGCCTCTGACGCAGGTCCCTTTAAGCTCTCGGTAATACTTTGCTTCTTCTGCGCTTCAGGGACGTCCCACTCATCCAGAGCCTGCATCGCCTGTTCTACCCATTCTTCGAAGGTTTCTTCTCCCGCCGGAGTTGGTAAGTTTCCTGTAAAATTCCTCAACCGTCAATAACCAAAGTTAGTGTGTGTAGGGCTTGTTCTTTGACATTTAGCCAGCAAATCTCCGATAGCCACTATAAATTCAGGCCCGATCATGGCCAGCGGACTGGGCGCGGGAACATTCGCGGGATCGCCAAGTGGCGCACTTGGCTGAATCAGTTGAACTTCCACCTGGTCGGTCAGCTTCACACTCACGCCCTGAAAACACACTGGAACACCCTTTCTCCACTCAAAAAGAACATTTGTGTGAGAAGTATCTGGGTTTGCGTTAATGTCCAGAATTAACCCCCGATGATCTGGTGTCAGCGCGGCCACAGCCCGGCGAATCTGATCTTCGGCCCAAGTGTCTGCAGGAATATCCATGACTATGCTTAACCCTATCTGGCTATTGTGCTCCTCACACCATTTGGCAGCAGTGTCTGGATCCATAATTAACCCTTTAATTGTGGTATCTACAGAGACTGGAATCCCGGACGAGCCCCCACGTGTAGCGCTCACTCCCGGAGGAGCCGCTGAATTAACCTCGGGTTAGTCTCACCGCACTAGGGAATAACTATACACCAGCACTGTTGAGGATTTTTATAGATTATATTCTTTACTGATCCCAATAAAGCAGCATATATAACGTAGATACGGTATTTAAATGACAGGATTTCGTAACGCGGGAAAAACACGCAGCGGCAAAAGAAAAAGATTAACCCCCTCAGTTCTGGATTGTAAATCCCATGAATAATAGCTCAAAAATGTGTATGTGTATTGTCTCGGGTACCCGGGTACTGTATTCAACTGGCCAGTGAATGAAACAAACAGTCCAGCACCCGATCAAGGATCTTCTCCCGCCATGCACTGGAACTCTGTGCCACTGGATCCGCTCCCTGCTTGTCGAATCTCCGCAACAGGAACAACGATCCACCGCCTGCACTCCCAATCGATCAGCGCGGTCTCCTCACTCGGGGTCCAGCCGGAACCAGATTTCCATCCAGACCTCTCAGCGCTGCTTAGGTAGGTCTCAGCAGGGTCCCTGTCCCAATCTCCAGCACCAGTGAGGCAGAGCCTGTACTCTGGCCTGGTCACGATCCTTGACAGTTTTCACGTGCGTCCTCCACCTTTCACTGCTTAGCTCACTCTGCCTCTCCCCTGCACGAGGCTGCTGATGTCTTTCCTCTTCCTGCACCACCCACTTCCTGTACTCACGCAAAGCATGATGGAAATTGTAGTTCAGTGTTTGTCCAGCATAGTCCATTATGTCTCTATCTCCCTCTGGTGGTCATAATAATTAAATGCAGCAAAACACAGTCTTTAAAGCAGCGCTACACATGCTTACGTACTTACAGATAGGGATGGGCTGCCGGTTTGAGTCACATGAGTTCCATTGAACATGGACCTTTAGTAAATCTGACACATTTCTAATGTCTGCGATGTTTGCGAAAAGGTCGACCGTTACTGAAACGCTGTGTGGAACAAGATACAGAAGTAAAATGGGTGCCGGACAAAATCCCTACAGCCAACATCCCGACAGCCAACTTCCAGACAGGACAAGTGCCGGACATCCCAACTGCCCTACACGGCCAACTTCCAGACATCCATAATCCCAGCGGCTAACCCTAATACTAACACCCTAACCCTAGGTTTAGGGGGGGTTAGGGCTAGGTTTAGGGGGTTGGGGTTAGGACTAGGTTTAGGGGGATTAGGGCTAGATTTAGGGGGTTAGATTTAGGGGGTTAGGGCTAGATTTAGGGTGTTAGGGTTAGGACAAGATTTAGGGGGGTTAGAGTTAAGGCTAGATTTAGGGGGATTAGGGCTAGATTTAGGGGGTTAGGGCTAGATTTAGGGGTGTTAGCGTTAGGACAAGATTTGGGGGGTTAGGGCTAGATTTAGGGGGGTTAAGGTTAGATCTAGGGGGTTAGGGTTATATTTAGGGGTTAGGGTTTTATTTAGGGGGTTAGGGTTATATTTAGGGGTTAGGGTTTTATTTAGGGGGTTTAGGGCTAGATTTAGGGGGTTAGGGTTAGATTTAGAGGGGTTATGGTTAGGGTTAGATTTAGGGGGTTAGGGTTAGGGCTAGGTTTAGAGACGGTTAGGGCTAGGTTTAGGGGGTTAGGGTTAGGGCTAGGTTTGGGGGGTTAGGGCTAGGTTTAGGGGTTTGGGGTTAGGACTAGGTTTAGGGGGTATGGGTTAGGGCTAGTTTTAGAGGGGTTAGGGCTAGATTTAGGGGGTTAGGGCTAGATTTAGGGGGTTAGAGTTATATTTAGGGGGGTTAGGGTTAGGGCTAGGTTTAGAGAGTTAGGGTTAGGGCTAGGTTTAGGGGGTTAGGGCTAGGATTAGGGGGGTTAGGGCTAGGGCTAGATTTAGGGGGGTTAGGGAGTAGGGTTTGGGTTAGCTGCCGGGATTTTGGATGTCTGGAAGTTGCCCGTCAGGGAGTTGTCTGCGTAGGGAAGTTGGCCGTGTACGGAAGTTGGCCGTCGGGATTTTGGCACTAGGGAACCTGGTTGTAGGGATTTCGACCCAAACTCAAGTAAAATGTGTGGGTTTTACATAGAACATCCAATGAATGAATGATAATGACAAGGCCTTGTGTTATGATGCGTCCTTGCATACCGTCTGGCCTATTTCAGGTATACCCTGTCCTGTGTGTTGGTCATACAATTTCCATTCGTCGGTGATGAAACATTCACCGTGGCTACAAATCCCGTTTATTTGAAACGTGATCCGAAGTGTTAAAAATTAGCTCATCGCACAACAGTGACAACTCACCGCAAAACGATGGCGAACGCACACGGAACCCGCAAACACATCTGGATTAACCCGCCGAAAACGCTGGGAAAACCCAAGCAGGAGCGATCACACGCAGCACAGCCGCCGCAAAAAGCCGTCACCACAGACGAAGGAGGTGAAGAAGAAAAAGAAACAGTACGCTTGAATGTTTGAAAAGTGAAACGCTGTTTGCAAATAAACTACTGAGCGACAATGTCTGAAATTTACATATGGAATCCAATGAATGATAATAAAAAGGCAAAATTGTGCGCGCATTGACAATATAGTTACACATTCTACACATACCCAAACAATAAAATTAATAACGCACAGAAATTGTTGGGCAGAATGTTTTTCCACGGGATTCAGCCAATCAGAATTAAGAACCACCATTTTCCAAAGTTAGGTTGTTGCGCCTGTCAAAGTCAGTCTGCATATATATGCTGCAGCCAAAAAATTATTTAAACAATTTATTAATTTTATTGTTTGGGTATGTGTAGAATGTGTAACTATACTGTGATGTATTTTTTTTTTTCGTGCTGGTGTATTTTGTTTCGGCCAGAACGTTCAGATTTGCAGTTGACACCAGGTTTTCAAAGACGTTAAAATTATGCGCGCAAGCGTCGTTCGTAGGAAGTTGCGCATCTATTGAAATACCATCCGCTTAACGCATTTGCGCTCACAATGTTAAGTATAGGACGCGCACAGTTCATCACGATCGCGCAAGTCCATCCACTTTAAACGATAACACGCATCGTTTGCGCGAAAGTTGAAATACGACGTTCTGCGCAAATGGTTTTGTCCTCGCGCAAATGCCCATTTGCGTGCGCACAAAACCGATGTGCGAGGAATGTAATATGGCCCTAAGAGAGGGAAGAGGAGCCCGCTCACAGGAGCTTAAAATTTAAGAGAGGGAAGAGGAATATATAAATGCTAAAGAGATATATTGCTAAATTGCGCTCAGAGACAGGGATTCGCTATAAATTCCTTCAATTATGGTGCTTCCCTTCACCAGCATAAAATAAATTAGAAAGATCAAAAATCCACACCCAAAATTTTCGTGTCAAAGGAAAAGGATTCTTACGTTCCTATTTATCGTAGGGATACCATCTCAAATGAGCTTTCTTCATGGAGATGCAAATCTTTACATATATCTCAACCTCAAAAGAAGACAAAAGGCATACACAACAATAGTGCAGATCCATACGTATGAGAATTATAGGTTAGAATACTGAGTTATGTTTAACTCACACTCTTTTAGAGCTACCCAGCTCTGTTGTTTTCACAGTGCAGATTGTTAAGGGCCAATCCACCGGCCAAACTTCCTCCCGGAATTGGTTTTATTAGGACCTCAATAAGTAAGAGGAAAGGCATAGTAACGTCTCATCTTAATGAAGAATAAGGTAATAATAAACCTTACTCACCCTTTATTGAGCTATACCAAGCTCAAGGGACCCAGCGTAAGTAAAGGTTGTTAGGCACAACTAACAAAGCCTCGTTTTGATTTTTGGTGCTCCTTAAATCCACAAGATCTTCCTTAAAAAAGGATTTATTGATACTTCCGGGAGGCGGGCCAAGTGAATGGCCGCTTTTACTTCGAGCTCCGTGCTGACCTAGAAAATACCCTCTGCTGAGCGGATTTTTGCGACTAACACCGGCAGCTAGTAGGAGCTCTTTTATTTTTACTGCACCTGATTTATGCTACTCCCCGGCTGGACCCGGACTCGCAGCACATACAAACCCGAAGTCACCAGGCCGCACGTAGGACGCCCGTCCCTGCCTACTCCAGGCGGGACTTCCGGAACATCATTTCTCTCCCCCGTTACTGTGTTACCGACTCTACCTGCTTCCTGGACCGCTGTGAGGACATTTGCCAACTCTGTCTAGTGTGAGGTACGGTTGGGAGCCTAACTGAAAAGAGGCCTGCATTTGGCATGCGGGGCCGCCATCTTGTTGGCATCACGTGGCGGTGTTGCACTCCGCCGCAACCGGGTGAAGGACCGCGGTACCCGACGGACTCAAGCAGCCTATTTGGCGGGACAGCCGAACTCCCCACCGCCTGCTGATTTTATCAGCCTTAGAGCTCCGGGGACGCGTGTGGGCTGTTCGTCCCGAAATGGCACGGGACGGCTTCTCTCCCATCGCTTCAGTTGGCAGTCCGATTAGACAGCCCGGATGTTGGCACTTGTCCCCGAAGTTATTGACCCCCTGCTTGGCAAACGATTAAAAAATCCCCCTTCTCCCTGGGGCGCAGACACTCGATAGCTGGCCGCCATCTTGCCGGGACTGCATGGTGGGGTCGCAGCCTCCGGCTCAAACCGGGCAATAGAGGGGCCGGGTGTCTATCCATCAACTTCCGCCTTTAAGTTTCCCTGGGGCATCTGTAGATCCTGTGGGACAATTTGTTTTCCTGGATCAGAAGCCCCCATCGTGCAGGACTGTTTCATCAGTGTCTCGGTGTCCCCTAGGGTGATTGCGGCCCAAGAATTTTTTTTGCTTTTCCCCGGATACCTTTTATATGTCGTTTGGTGTTTGTGGTCCGAGCATTGATGAATGGAATTTTTTATTCAGTCCCCTTTCGTTAGGGGGTGACCTTTTCAAACCTCATTTTTCTGCCCAAATTTTTCACCACTACGGAGACGCTGATTCAGTGGGGCCCTAACTTCCCCTGGGGTGTCTGTGGACTGCTTCATAACTGTCCAAGACAATTTTTGAAACAAAATTTTTTCTGTACCATTTAGTTAGGGGGCGCCATTCTTTTGTCAGATTTCAAAAAAAATTTGAGTCCCGGGGATCCCTTGGGGCGACTTTTCCTTTTGTTTGGAGACGCCACTCTTCTGACGGATTTATTTTACAATTTTTCTAAGTCCCAGGAATTTTCTGGGGCAACTTTCCTCCTCATTACTACTCTGCATTATAAAACGAATTGTTGTATCGTCATGGAGAGATTTGTCACAACCGGGAAGTCCACTAAGAAGTTGTCGGCCAAGGCGCCAGCGAAACCTGCTACCAAAAGTGTCTCACCGCCCAGCCAATCTTCCCGATGCTCCCAGGACTCAATGGACTCTACGTTGGATGTATTAGCCCCTGCTGAGACCCATTTGCTCGCGGCTTGTTCAGATCTACCTCCGAGTGTAGCAGATATCTCAGCGGCTATCTCACCTTTACTAGACGATAAATTTGGTAAATTGGCGGCCACCATTAAATCTGTCTTATCTCAGCTGACCACGCAGGCTCACAGGCTCACTGAGGTGGAGGAACGCGTGTCTAACCTGGGAGATGGGTTTCACCCAGTACAGGCCAAACTGGAGAAACAGGACCTGATCATTCAAGGGTTGACCGAAAAGCTGGACGATCTGGAAAACCGTAGCCGTCGCAATAACTTGAGGATCATTGGTCTTCCGGAGTCTGTGAAGAGTCAGATGCTGAGTGACTGGGCGGCGGACCGGCTACCATCTCAATTGGGATTTACTGATTCTTCACAGGGTGGGACTGGACATTAACCCCAGGGCGGGTCGCCCGAGACCAGTTATCATGCGCCTTCTCAACTACACAGACAAGACTAAGCTACTTCAAGCTTTCCACCATCTTCGGACACTTGAATATCAAGGTTTCCAACTGCGTCTTTTTCAAGACTTTTCTGCTGCAGTCTCAGTGAAGCGCTGAGTTTTTTCTCCTTTGTGCACAAAACTAGTCGAGCAAAATATTAGGTTTTCTTTTCTGTATCCAGCTCGACTTCGAGTGTTCTATAATGGGACTACGCATTTTTTTGATTCACCACAAGAGGCGAGCGCAGCCCTCCTCCCGGAATCTGAATCACTCCCTGAACCTCGACCATTGTCTCAAAGAATCTCGACCCGATGTGCCTGATCGGTTGCAACTTGAATCTTGGACTCCCGTTCCGAGCTACATTTTTTTCTATTTTTGATTACGGTTATCTCTCATGACCCTATTCTCCTCTTCCTGATGAGAGTTTACACGTGATTCTGTGTTAGGTTATTGTTCTTAACTACGGTTTTATGGTTAAATTGTTTTTCTATTATTTGGTTCCTTAAAAAATGTTTGGAAAAAGTAGATTCAGGTAGACAACGTGACATTGTATTACGATGGGCTGGGTGGGAGGCCGCTGCTGGGACGGTCCCACTCCCTCTATTCCTGGAGCCATTGCCTCACTCTCCCCCTAGTGACGCCAGACGTCCATTCCCTTTTTTCTACTGTAAGTCATGACGGACACTATGCCCTTTCACAAGACTAAGTTTCAACTCATTTCATGGAATGTGGAGGGGCTGAACTCACCTATTAAATGACGGAAAGTACTATCCCACCTACTTAAGCTTAAACCTGACATAACTCTTCTACAAGAGACGCACTGGGCCTCTACGACCAATCTCCTGACTGCCCCTTGGATTCGTTTTCAAACTTCCGCCCATTATACTAATAAGAAACGGGGCACGGCCATTTTGCTCAGTAAGTCCCTTCCCTGGGTGGTCCTGGGGGAAGACAATGGTCTTGGAGGGTAGGTACTCCATATTGCTGCTGTCCTTGCAGGGAGAGAATTATTTAGTGGTAAACATATATGCCCCACAATGGCCTCACCTCCAATTTTACTCAGACCTTTATGCTAAACTACTTGAACATAATTATGACCATTGTATCCTGGGAGGCGACTATAATGCAGTATTGGACCCGATCCTTGACCGCTCTGGTTCTCGTCGTGTACCCTCCCCGAGACAGGCGACGGAAGGCCCTAATTTTTTGAAACACCACCTAGCCCTGATAGACGCCTGGCGTTTCTTACATCCGGAGGGACAGGACTTTTCATTTTACTCTCACCCCCACGACTCCTTTTCTCGGATTGACCTCATTTTGGTGTCAGGTTCCCTGCAACACTCCCTGTCTGACGCATCGATAGGCATGATCCGTATATCGGATCATGCGTCAATATCTGTGGATTTACGGTTAGTCGCCCCGCTACCCCAAGTCGCGTAATTGGCTTTTACCTAATGCACTTTTGCAGTTGTTTCGTTTTGGGCAGTAAGACAGACCATAATTCCTTTCCTAGTCATTTCCAGCATTTAACTTTACAAATGGCATGTACAATATAATATGTTCTGTTAACGTTTGAATCTATAACCATTCAGCTTGTAGCTGCTCTCTGCTCATTATCTGCAGATGCGGTCAGTGCAGCCATTGGGGTGAAACTCTTTGCCTCAGATGTAAGGGCCCTCCATGCCATCCTGGATTGCGCTGTCCTGAAAAACACTTTGGCCAAACACTGAGCGAGCGATTATATGGTCTGCACCAGTTAGAGGTGCACAGCGAACACATTTTATCCACCAGGGATATAACACACTTCCTGTAAAATAAAGCACACAGAATAAGTTCATGGAAATAGTCAGCTGAGAGAAGGGGGGGGGGTCCCAAGCACTTTTGGAAGCCTTACATGCAGTCTTAAATTTGCATGTCTCTCCACCCCTAGGTTTTGGGTCATTACCTTGCATAGTGAATTATGTACTCTACTGCCCTCCAATTTGGCCACAAATGTGATCATGGGGTGACCACCCCTTAAATTAAACCACATATGTTCCTACATCACGGGGTGAAGACTGTAGCCACTACCCTTTCTTTTAGGGACTAATGGGGTCATCATCTACCTTTTGCTTCCCCCCCAATTCAATTTTATAAAGGAGAGACACACAGCTTCCCTCTTCCAGCTCTTTTAAAGGTTATGGTCCAATAGGTTTGCACAGCTATGGGCATGTCTTACCATCGTTACCTTTTTCCGGACATGTATTAATTCCCTCCCTTTTTAAACAGAGTTTGCATCACTACTCTAAGGGGAGAACAAATGCAATAATTATTTTAGGGCTCTATTCACTAAATGCATTCACTTCCCTTGTTGACTTCACAACAACATGGTTAGCGTAGGCATCAATCACTATGCAGGTATGTTATCTAAAATCCACTCGCAAGTACAGCTTCCTCCCCGATATTTAGCTGCAAAAGATAGTCTCCATTTACCAAGATAAATGCTAGCAATGTACACAATATATCTCATTATCTCTTAACATCCTCTGTTAAAAGCCACCCTTTTTTATCTCAAAAGTCACTATATCATGTATATATACACATATATGAACAATAACATGCATATTTTTAACTATTTAATTTAACTTTGCATTTTCTTCCTGCAAAAAGAAAGAAAATTAATTAATCACAAATCCTAAAAGGAATGAGTCTAGCTAAATACAAAAACCTATTCCATTGTAATCAAGACAAGAAAACCCAGAAAAAACAGTTAAAAACTGTTTCTGCAATGAACTGTAAAAAAGTATTTTCTTATGCAAATGAAGCTAGGCCTTCAGCAAACATTCGGACAGCATGTGGTCTACCACCCACATGGTCAGTGGCAAACACAAAATGTTTTTTCATTTACAACATTGCTAATCAAAGAATACAAAAACGTATCTTTATCATCTGCACCAAAAATCATATAACTACTTTTCTGCATCACGCCAATTCAAAAACTAGGTATATATGGTTACATAGGCAGAAATGGAAAAACTATGCACATTGCATCATCCATTCATTCAATCCTATGCAGACACAAGTTACTGTAATATTTACAGAAATACAAATCAAATCACATTTGTGTCTTTCTCAAAATATCCAAGCATATCCCATCCTCATCGCCAATGGTTTCGTTTTGGGAATTAAATGCATTATTAATTATTGAATTAATATGCAATAATTAAAGCCCTAAGTTGCAACAATAACATTTATATCTTGTGGGTAATATGGTCGAATATATATAAGAAAAACCACACAGAAACCGGTGCAATATGAATGACAATTTACTTGGCAATCTATATTCACAGTTTATATCATTTGCTTTACAGTAACTACAGAAAAACTAACATATACACACAGTCATGGCACAGTACATTAAACTAAACAACAATACTTAAACAATACAGCAATGAAATGAAAGCATGCTTACTACGCCCCAAGCTGGGGGCTGCAGAAAACTTCACATGGTGGTCAGTCTCAGGTATCAAGCTAAAGAGAGTTAAGTCTTGGCTGCAAATCCCTTTTATACCCAGTGGGAGTCACCAGTAGACAAACCTCTCTCTATCAATAGGAAAATTCCTCTCTAAAGTCGGCTGGCTTAATGACATCACAGCTAGGCACAAAGGGCAAACAGTCTACACACTGCCCCTAGTGGTCCTTCTTTGGTATGTCAATCAGTTAATATTAAAATATGATAATTTATGGCAGAAATCATCCATGATCATTACAGCAGTCGAACGAGTTTCGGTCCCACTTGGAAATGTGTTGGAATAACTATTTAGACGACAATATAGAACATGTGGAAGATGTAAACTTATTTTGGGAAGCGGCTAAACCTGTTATGAGGGGCCGTATCATTGAATATATGTCACGTAAATGCAAAGAAACTAACCAGAAATTACAAGCGGCCCATTCCTCCCTGGTGCAAGCATATAGCTTTCACCACTCCCACCCCACAACCCAATCAGCAGAAACATATAAAACTTGCAAGCAGAGCTACTGTACAATAGTGGAGGAGAGAGAAAAATATTTGTGGTCCCTGCCACGGAACCGCCTTTTTAGATGGGGTAATAGACAGGGTAAACTTCTGGCCAATTTGCTTAAATCTTACCAACCTTCGATCCCTCCTATTGCCCAGATAAGGACAGTGTCGGGTAGACTGCTAAGTGACCCCTCTAGCATTAACGATTATTTCAGATCCTATTTCGAAGACTTCTATAAGGCGGAGGCAGATGATTGGCAACCACAAGCTAGATTCTTTGCGTTAGGGGGCCAGCCGGAAATCGGCCCGGAAGCTAGAGAAGCGCTAAATGCCCCGATCAGCCAGGAAGAAATCCGACTTGCCTATCCCGCCTTCGGTCTCAAAAAACCCCGGGCCCTGATGGTTTCTCTGCGGATTTTTATAAGTCATTGAGTGGTTACCTTGTCCCCCATTTCCACACCCTTTACAATAATATTTTGCAGGGCAAGATGCCGCCAACATCTTTTAATGCTTCCAGGTTAATAGTCCTTCCCAAGCCTAATAAGGATCCTCTCCTCGTGACCTCGTACCGTCCAATTTCACTGCTAAATGTCGACTCAAAACTTTTGTCAGGCATTATGGCGCAACGCCTCCAGACGCCTTTAGCAACATTTATCTCCCCGGCCCAAACAGGCTTCCTCACTGGTCGACACTCAATCCTGAATGTCCGACGAGCCCTCATGGCCTTATGGTCAGTGGGCAACTGTCCGGATTCGCCTGCCATTGCGCTTAGCTGTGATGCCGATAAGGTCTTTGACAGAATCTCCTGGTCCTATATCATTTTTTTGGCCTAGCACTTCAAAAACTTTTTCAGGCACTCTACCACTCCCCTTCGGCGATGGTAATGACCAACGGCCTTAATTCCAGACCCTTCACATTGGGGAGGGGTACGCATCAGGGTTGTCCCCTATCCCCCCTTTTATTTAACCTGGCCATAGAACCTTTAATTCGGGTGCTGTTAACTCATCCAGATTTTCAGGGCATAGACGTTGGCTCCCGGGAGGTTAGAGTGGTGGCCTTTGCTGATGATTTACTTATCTTCCTCTCTCGACCTGTTCAGGCCGTCCCGACTTTTGTTGGAACACTTAGAGGCATTTCGTACGGTCTCAAGCTTTACAATTAATTATGCGAAAACATTGGCAATTCGCTTGGGTTCCGGAGTGGTGGACTTTCCACCGGACTCCTTCCCCTTCTGCTGGAGTCGGGACGACCGGTTCACATATTTGGGAGTACTCCTTCCCGTTAACATTGCACATCTTTATCGGGTAAATATTCCCCCCCTGCTAAATAGCTTGAGGGATCTGTTAGCTTCCTGGGATAAATTGCCTCTTTTCCTACATGGGTAGATGTAGCTTAATTAAAATGGTCGCTTTCCCACGTATTTTGTACCCTCTCCAAATGCTACTTATCTTACTGAAGAGTCGTGATATTTCACTAGTACACTCCTTGTTTTATAAATTTATTTGGGGTGGAGGGAGACCGCGTGTAGTACTCCGCAAGCTTCAGCTCCCACATAATCAGGGGGTCTCAATTTTCCTGATGACCACTCCTATAATGTAGCCGCACTATACAGATTAGTCTCAGATTGGTTCACTGACTCCTCCAGATTTACCGATAGTGCCCTCGACTGTGCTATGGCCAGCCCGATATCGCTGTCAGCTTTTCTTAACCTGCCCCCCTCCCTGATACCCCCTTCATTAAAATCTAATCCGCTGCTAATGATAGGGACATCCGCTTGGTGCAGGGCTCGCAAGGTGCTGGGCTTGTCTTACAAGTCATGGAAAAAATTCTGGACCCACTCAGTAGGTCCAAAATTGCAAATTGAGCTTTTAAACGAGCACGATAGGATTAAACCTTATTAGTAACTATTAGAACAAAAAAGAAAACATTGAATTGTGGCTATTTTTTCATGCCTATTTGCTTTTATATTGATGCCACTTGTGCTGGTAAAGTTATGAAAGTAACAACAACTGTACATAAACATTAATGGTTAACTTTATTAAACACATACATATATAAAACTTACCGGTGATTTGTTTGGTTTGAGTATTGGATCCCAGTTGATTGCGCCTGTGTCCAAGAATGCCTGAATGCCACTCTAAGGGTAGTAGAAATCTGCAAGACTAGGAATGTATCATACTGAATTGACATCTGATACTAGCATTGTTCAGGCTGCAGGATATGCCCCAGTAATTGATGGAGGTTTATTTTTGTTGATTCTCTTAACCTGGAATAACTGCCAATAAATGTTGGAGATATCCTGGAGCGGCTATTGCTTATTAATGAAATTGGTGAACATAATACCTAGCCCATATCAAAACGTAATAGGTGTATCTAGTCACACTGCAGTGCATTTGAGCCGTTCATAGGTTAAAATTGTTCTTCCATTTTTCGAATTGCTGACCAACACTGGTGCAGAGTTTTTCGGAATATCGCAATCCGTTCTATTATACAAACACATTCTTTCGCTTTCTTTTTTCATGCTTCTAGCAATTTAGATTGGTGGCAATACTAGCAGACCCTCGTATCCAATTGACTGAGGGATCCCAGGTGTTTATGTGGGGGCAGCCAATTTGTTGATGGATTCCATCTATGCTATGTGATTAATATTTTGTCCTCAACCTGCAGTCCAAGACTTATCTCCAATGCGGGTGTGCTATTCAGAATGGAGAAGGCATAGACCTATAGAATGAAAAAGAACAAATTGCGCAATACCAGAGGGTAAGATATGGACATATGGAAAAAGATAGCAGTTGCACACTCACAAAGGTGGAGCCTGTGAGGCTCTCTGTCAGCGCTAGACATGTGCACAGCACAAAATTTCGTTTTGAACTAATGGATTAGTCCTAAAATGCAATTTATTTAGTTACTAAAGAAATTCGTTTTCAGTTCTTTAGTATGAAAACTAATTTCATACTAAAGAAATTCGTTTTCAGTTCTTTAGTATGAAAACTAATTTCATTCATCTGAAAACCAGTGGATACAATTACTATTGTAGTGGCTCCTCAGAGGGCTGAGATCACTGCTTGTTACAGTATCTCTCACTCTCAGCACAATGTGGGCCATATTACATAGTTGGTGCTAACTTAACCAGAGCTGTTGTAAACTTCCCAGAGCCATTATAGCCTATGGAGTTTTCAGTTTACAACAGCTCTGGTTAAGTTAGCACCAACATTGTAATACTGCCCGTGTCAGGCAAAGCTGTTACAGTAACTGACTGCTGCTCATCACAGCGCTCAGAGTTTCAGTAAAACTAGTAAATAATATTTATATAAGAGGTTAGAACAATATATTTCCTTGTTTTACTGAAACTCTGAGCGCTGTTACAGTCAGTTACTGTAACAACTGAGCCTGATACATTGTACTGATAGATAATGTAACAAGCAGCCGATCTCCGTGCTCACAGCCACTGGATTTAAAGGGCTGAAAAAAAAGGATCCTCTCTGTATAATGTTTAGAACCTCCTCCTGCATTAATACCCCTCTCTGTATAATGTATAGAACATCCTCCTGCATTAATTAATGCCCCTTCTGTATAGAACATCCTACTGCATTGGCATGTGGAGGGTGCAGAACTTCGGATGTTGCGCTCTTCATTGCTGGTCTCCTTCACTCAATGTATATCACAAAAGGACTGAAACTAAAATGTAGTGGATTTTATTTTGTTTCTTTCGTTTTTTGTCTGAGCAGTTTCGTTTCTCTTGAGTCATACTAAAACAAATTATCCCAAATTCTGACTAAATCGTTTTAGTACTAAAACGAATGCACATGTCTAGTCAGCGCCTGTAAGCCACTTCAGGGGGGATTCACCCACAATATACAATAATTCTTCTCTTTCTTTATTCTCTTGTTTTCTCTCTCTCTTGTCCAGAAAGGTGGAATGGGGCAAATAAAACCTCGGACAGATAGAGAGTGTATAGCGTAATATTGTTATGCTTATAAATATAAAACAAATATCGTTTGCATACTCACATGGTGTAGAGCCTCCTAGAGGGTGGCTCAGTAGAAAAGGCCTCAGACCATATTAGGTAGGTCTCACCCTTCTTGAGTCTCGATGGATGCCGGAGTCGCAGGCTTCCTGAATCTCAGAGGTGATGGTTAGAGAAATGAATTAATATGAAGGGTAAAATGGAATAAAAAATTTATTACAAAATAAGAACAATAAAATAAAGTAACAGGGGTATAGACCGAAACGCGTTTCTCCTGCTATCCTGCAGGCTTCCTCAGTCGGTTCTGGCCCCCTGGATGTTCGTATGTAGTCTTATATAGTACCCCAAATGATGAAGAGGGAGGCATGGTGTTGGCGTGCGGGTCACCGCTGTTTTCGATGTGCGTCTCAGACCTCGGAACTTTCGGTTTGCATCTCAAACAACGGATGTTAGCTTGCGTGTCAAAAATGTTTTCCGGTTTGCGTCTCACATATCAAAACTTCTGGTTTGTATCTCAATGGCGGATGTAGGCATGCGTGTCCAGATAGCTTACAATTTGTTTCTCACCCTGATGCAAAACGAGGAGGTTCCTTAAAATCTCTTGTCTGAATGAGCAAATGGGACATCTTCTTGTCGAGAAATAGATATTCGACAGTCATCATAAAGCAGCCCAAATAGTAAACAGCCACACACCTCCATCATTGAACTCTGTTGAAAGGGCATCGCTGCATCAGTATATCTTAGTTAACAATAATAATTAATATGATAACAAAATATATTCAGAAAAAATATAAACCTCTATGAGGTATTAATGCGATTATAAGCATGTAGGGCCTTTGAATCATAAAGATAGGTATACTTAACATATAACTAAAAGAAGATATAGAATGCCAGAAGAGAGAGAGAAAAACTATAAAAAATGGCAGACTTTGAGTCCGCATTGAGACCCAAAAAAGTCCGCATTGAGACCCATAGGGAGAAGAGTGTCTAAAGTATAAATCCAGCGCATCTCAGACTTGATGATTTTAGAGTGCATATCATCACCCCTCCAGTCACGTGTGATTATTTCTAATCCCTGGAACTCCAAACCTTTAGGGTTACAAGAATGGATATCCTTAAAATGTGTCGACACGCTATGTTTATCATAACCTCGAGTGATGTTACAAAGATGTTCATTAACCCTGATATATAGGGCCCTTGAAGTCTGGCCCACATATCGCTTCCCGCAAGGGCATTTAAGTAAATAGATGACATTTTTACTATGGCAGGTAATGATTTGGTGAATTGTGAAGTTAGGTTGATTGTATGGAGTATCGATGATTCGAACCAATCTTTTCAGACTGCCTGTTTTTCTACAGGCAATGCATTGCCCGCAGCCATAGAATCCCGTGTCTAGGCCGAAAGGATTTTTAATAATGGTCTGGGCTCGTAAGTGATTCTTGGTTAGCTGGCGTCCGAAACTCTTACCCCCTCTATAAATAATGGTGGGTTGGTCGGGTAAAAGAGTGTTTAATAACGGGTCACGTTTTAGAATTGGCCAATGTCGGCTTATTGATCGGGAGATGGCCTTATTATTAAGATTGTAATCCAACACAAAAGGTAGGGATCTAGTTTCACTGTTGTGATGTGGTTTGTATTCCAGGAGTGTAGTTCTATCCATTTCTAAAACTTCGTTGCGTACAGAAAGTAATTGGCTCCTTTCATATCCCTTGGCCGAGAAATCCTCAATTAATCTCTGAGATTGGGACATGAAAAGGTTCATCTCAGTACAATTCCTTCGTATTCGTGTAATTTGTCCCTTGGGGACTGCTTTTAACCAAGGGGGATAATGATGACTTGTAACATCAATAAAGCCATTGACTTTCACGTCTTTGAAATGGGTACTAGTCTCAATACGACCCTCCTTCACATAGAGGTTGAGATCTAGATAGTTGACTTGTTCACAACTGATGTTATATTCAAGTTTGATGCCTTGGGAGTTATGATTAAGATGGCTAATGAAATCTTCAAGTTGTGCCTTCGTGCCCTTCCAAATAATAAGTATGTCGTCTATGTAGCGTCTATAGAGGACGAGGCTTGAGCCCCAGCCATGCCCTGTCCATACCGCACTGTTCTCCCAGTGCGCCATGAACAGATTGGCATAACTGGGGGCAAACCTCGTCCCCATAGCCGTGCCATGTGTTTGTAGGTAGTATGTATCATGATACCAAAAATAGTTATTGTGCAGGATCAAACGGATCCCTTCCATAATGAAATCAATCTGTTCATTTGCAAAAACGTCAGCCTCTCTCAAGAAAAATGTCACCGCCTCACAGCCAGCTTCATGGGAAATGATGGTATATAGGGAGCTAACGTCACAAGTGGCCATTAAAAATCCTTCCTCCCAAACTAGATCTTGTAGAAGGCGTAAAACAGCAATAGTATCTTTAAGGTATGCAGAAGTTTTCACCACTAGGGGTTGTAGGAGATGATCAATATATTCTGAGATTTTACACGAAACAGAATTAATACCGGTGACCCTGGTGTGTTGATATTATTTTTATGTAACTTAGGTAGATGGTAAAAGACAGGGATACGTGGATGGTCTACCTTAGGTATTTATATTCTCTGTCATTTAATATACCCTTATCCCTTCCTTTTTGTAAGAATTCAAAGAATAATTCTTTTATAGAATTTGTTGGATCTATATCTAGAATTTGATAAGTGGATTGATCTGATAATAATCTCATCGCCTCCTGATGGTACTGTTCTTTGTCTAGGACGACAACCCCCCCCTTTATCTGCAGATTTAATGACTATATCATGATCCTGTTTAAGTTGTGTGTATCCTTTGTATTCTAGTGGAGTTAGATTTTTAGGTTTAAATTAGCTTTTGTTGATGTTAAATTGCAATTTCCTAATATCCATGTGTATCATCTGTTCGAATGTTTCAATTTCCTTGGATATCATATGGCGTGGATAAAAGGTAGATTTTCCCTTTAGTTGGGTATGAATATACTGGTTATCCGTGGTATTCTGTCTCTCTAATGGGATTTTCATAAAGAAACGTTTAAGGCACAACTTGCGTTTAAATTTTTGCAAGTCTACGTAGGTATTAAAAGTACTGCCTTGATTAGTGGGGATATATTTGAGGCCCTTGTTTAGCACCCCAAGTTGTCCCTTGGTGAGGGTTTTACTACTAAGATTGAAAACATCTATTGATTCCATGTTCTCCCTCTTTTTCCTTCTCTGTGCCATTCTCCCTCCTCTAGATCCTCTTCCATAAAAGCTCTTTTTCTTGGGGTTTTCACCATGTGGTTCCAACCTATAGCTCCTTTGATACGCTCCTTGTATCTGTCCCTTTGAGGGACTTCCTTCCCTAAGTCTGTCCTATTGTCATTATAGATTGTGTCATTGCACTCTTGAATAAGGGGTTGGAATTTATTGTGTAGTGGAATAGGTTGGTAATGTCCATTAATCACTTGATGTTCATCGTGATTCGTTCTTTCTTTATATGGTCGATCAGTGTAATAATTTAATTGTTGGTGTCTTTCTAAGGCATCATATCTTGGGGGACGTGTTGGACTTTATGGGGTCCTCTCGTGCTGAAAAAGATTGACGTGGGGTTTCTGGGTGATTGGTGTAAGGGTTGGGGCGTTGTTTATGATATATATAACTATCATTAGGTTTCTGCGGTCTAGGGGTTTTTCGATGACACAATCTATAATGACAATAGGACAGACTTAGGGTTACCCCAGCCAACCCCCTGGACTTTGTTCCTGTACCCACCTCCCCAGCAGAAGAGCTGGCAACGGGGCAGAGTGTCGCTGGCCTCTGCCCACCCTCCATCGTCTGCCCTGAGGAGCAGAAGGAGGATTTACCCGAGCTGCTTATCCCGCAGCCGTTGACCCCATCCGACCCCCTGGACTTTGTTCCCACACCCGCTTACCCAGCAGAAGAGCTGGAAACAGGGCAGAGTGCCGCTGGCCTCTGCCCACCCTCCCTCGTCTGTCCCGAGGAGCAGGAGGATTTCCCCGAGCTGCTTATCCCGCAGCCGCTTACCCCATCCAACCCCCTGGACTTTGTTCCTGTACCCACCCCCCCAGCAGAAGAGCTGGCAACAGGGCAGAGTGCCGCTGGCCTCTGCCCACCCTCCATCGTCTGCCCTGAGGAGCAGAAGGAGGATTTACCCGAGCTGCTTACCCCGCAGCCGTTGACCCCATCCAACCGCCTGGACGTCGTTCCTGCGCCCGCTTCCTCAGCAGAAGAGCTGGCAACCGGACCGAGTGCCGCCGGCCTCTGCCCAACCTTCACCGCCTGCCTCGGGGAACAGAAAGAGGATACACCCGGGCTGCTTATTCCGCAGCCACTGACCCCACCGGAGATGGAGGACGCCATTCTCTTGCCCGGGGACCCTTCCTCGGCCTTGAACCCCCCAGCTGACGCGCTGGCAATGGGGCAGAGCCTGTTTCAACTCTGCCCATCTCCACACCCCTTTGGCCCGGAGGCCCCATGCAGCCACTGTTTTTTCCAACGGCTGACCAGGGCACTCGGGGTGCGTGCATTTAGCACCCATTTTTCCCGGGTGCGCGATACCTCCGGAGGTGGTAAAGGCGGTACCCCTCCCCGACCACAGGACCCTTATTCCAGAGGGGGTACCCCCAAAGACTTGTACCCCCAACACGCCAGGCACTGCCGCAAGGACAAATGGAGAAGCCTGGTGGCTCACCTCCTTCCCACAGACTATGGGCCACAAAGACTGCTCCGACTTCCCCGAGTCGACCCGTGTGGGTCCAACCGTGTTCGTCGGACTCTAGAAGGGGGGAGAAATGTCACGGAACGGACATGAGAGCTCTTTTCAGCGAGCCACAGGACTAAAGACTGAACCTTTTTAAAGACCATTTTTCCTGTTTTCGTCTTGGTTTTGCATGTGAGCCTATGGACCTCTTATTTTATTGCTAGATGTGGTTTTATTGGTGTAATGTAATGAAAATTTACCCTGTATGATGTGACTGTAAAAGTATGAAAGAAACCATTTGTATGTGAGAAGCAAGGGGGGGTGTTTGTGAGGGTCCTGAGAATGAGCAACAGCACAATGGCTTGCTCTATGGTGGGTGCCCGCTCAGGTCTCACAAACAAGGTTTTAGCTTGCTTGTGCCATTACAGGGATGAATTTTCCATATGCAAATCAGCCTGCTCTCACCCAGAAAGGGTGGCCAGTGCTGACTGCCAAGGACGTCATCCCTGCACGAGAGGTGCAGCAACCCCCGACGATCGTTTCGGCCTTCTTGGGCCTCGTCAGGAGGGTAATGGCACAAGCAAGCTAAAACCTTGTTTGTGAGACCTGAGCGGGCACCCACCGTAGAGCAGGCCATTGTGCTGTTGCTCATTCTCAGGACCCTCACAAACACCCCCCCTTGCTTCTCACTATATTTGTAAAGGGTCATCCAGACGTGGACCCCTTGCTTGATGTGCCTAGAGGGGTGTCAGCTATACCCTCCTGACGAGGCCCAAGAAGGCCGAAACGATCGTCGGGGGTTGCTGCACCTCTCGTGCAGGGATGACGTCCTTGGCAGTCAGCACTGGCCACCCTTTCTGGGTGAGAGCAGGCTGATTTGCATATGGAAAATTCATCCCTGTAATGGCACAAGCAAGCTAAAACCTTGTTTGTGAGACCTGAGCGGGCACCCACCGTAGAGCAGGCCATTGTGCTGTTGCTCGTTCTCAGGACCCTCACAAACACCCCCCCTAACCATTTGTATGTGTTTTTCCCCATCGCCATTTTGCTCATCCCAGCATGGTTTCACAGAACAAAGGATCTCATGCCCCAAGATGGAGGATGCAGCGGGCCAGAGGATTGGAGGCTTTTCCAAGACCTCATCTGCCTAATCCCGTGGACAATGGGGGAGCCTGAAAGAGCAAGATAGAGGATACAGCAAACCAGCTGATTGGAGGCTTTTCCAAGACCTCATCTGCCTAATCCCTGGACAATGGGAAGGCTGAAAGGGACCTGATAGGGAACAGGAGGCTGGGAAAGGAGCCAATCAGTGCTGGTTGTGTGGGTGGGGGAGTTGGTAATCTGTTTGTGTGAAGTTGTATAAATGACACTGTTGAAACCCATAAAATTGAATTCACTGTTTTAAAGCATACAGCCGCGTCTGGTGTCTTCATTTCAGAGCTACAATCACTATTTCAGGAGACACTCAGCGGTCTCCTGCATCACCACTCAACCCAGGAACGGGATCCCCAAGGCAACACCGCACCATCTCTCCAGACGCCGGACCAACGCCATTTCATCCTCCAGGCCGCTCGAGACGCCGAGTGCCATGCCACTCGGTAGTCGGGCCGGACGCCATCAAAGAGGGGGTCAGATAGAGCAGGACCGCAGGCGGACTTCCATCCCGCCACACCCTTACTAGGGCATGTTACCTTTTTGTAGATAGGGATGTTACCATTTGCACAGACTCCCATTATGCCTTTGGGGTAGTGCATGATTTTGATATTATTTGGAAACAGAGAGGTTTTGTTGCAGCAGATGGTAAGTGAATCTCTCATGCCCAATTGGTGGAAGATCTCGTCAGCACTGTTGATGCCTTGTTCGATTGCCATAGTGAAATGTAAGGCCCATATTGGTGAATCGGATAAGGTAGCTGCGGGGAATGCCTTTGCTGATGACGTTGCTAAACAAGCTGCTGTTCATGCTCCTGTAGTCCCTTTTATGTTGCCACCACATACTCCCTAAAGTTAACCATGGTCAAGACACTGCATATTTTCCTGATGCAGATATTTACTTTCTGCAGGCCTATGCGTCTCCAGATGATCTAGAGTGGTGGACACAGCATGATCTGACAAAAGACCTGTATGGTCTTTGGTAAGATAAGGAGGGAAGAATAGGGCTTCCTAGCGCATTATTGCCCATAATTGTTCGACATTTTCATGGCTTTGGTCACATAGGTAAAGAACAGATAGCCGGAGCCATCGGCTCTCACTTCTGTATACGTGGCGTCAGTGGTGCAGTAGAAAGCACCCTCACACAATGTCTCACGTGTGCCAGGAACAACCCTGGAGTACTTAAATTTGTCAAACATGATCATTTTCCCCTTCCAGACGGCCCATGCAAAGTATGCAATAGATTTCGAACATGAGCCCAAGGCAAATGGAAACCTAAAATATCTTCTGGTAATCACAGATCAATTCAGTAAGTGGGTGGAAGCTTTTCCCACCTCAAGAGAAAATGCTAAAACAGTAGCCAAAATATTGTGTAAAGAGATCGTTCCTAGATTTGGATGCTAAGTATTCAGTAATAGTGAAAAAGGTCCAGCTTTCACCTCCACTATGTTGCAGCATGTCTCAGACATGTTAGCCATAGATTGGAAGTTTTGCAACCCCTACCATCAAGTCCTCAGGACAGGTGGAAAAAGTAAATAGGACCGAAGATAAACTGAGAAAGGGTACCGGAGGTACATCTACGAATTGGCCAGATCATCTTACAGCCGTATTGACTGAAATCCGCATGACCCTTAGTAAAACTACAGGGTTATCTCCCTTTGAGGTTTTAACCCCTTAATGACTGCTGATGTACCATGTACGTCCTGCCCACGGGTCACATAGTACATCAGCGGCTCCTAACCTCCCTCCCGCCCGATACTTACCTCCCTCGCTGGTTCCAATGGAGATCTGGCAGGGAGGAAGCATGGTCCCCCCCCCCGGCGCCTGCATTGAAAACCAGGAGATGGAGGGGGGCTCGTTTGGAGCTCTCTATCTCTCCAACCATGGCAGCTAGAAACTTACTTTTTACACCGCTGGAAAGGGGAGAGTCTCCCCTTTTCAGCAGTGTATATAGTTAACAGGTTTGCTGCCGGATCGCGACTCTGCGCAAATCGACACGGAGTCGCAATTTAAACATGGAGGTGGCTGACATCTTGTATGTCAGCCAGGCCTCCTGGTCACCCCCCACCCACTGACATCCCCGCCATATGTGTGATATCAGTGGGCCAGTTAACCCCCTAGCTACCAAGGGGAGATAGGGGGATCTTTTGGCTCCCTTTAACTCCCGATCCGTGGCAGCTAGAGGGTCATGGTGGACATCATTGGAAAGGCCTGATCAATGATACCAAACATGACTAGGTGTAAAAAAAAGCTAAAAATAAATAAATTAAAAAAGTTTTTTTTTTTTCTTTTTAATTTTTTTGTCTTGGGGGGGTTTAGTTAAATAGGACCTAGGCTGTCGTCTAAAAATAATGGGCAAAAAATGGTCAGAATGAGCTCAGAGCACATAGCTTCACTGGCTCAGCAGTGAATGGGTTAAAAAGCAAAAACATGTAAAAATTGGGTATTTCTATTCTCGGGACAAAATTTTGAAACTATTTAGCTGGGGTCTTTTTTGGCGGTTGTAGATTTTGGGGATTAAATTACAAAAAAGTGTGTTTTTAATTTTTTTTTAATCATTTCAGATTTTTTTATAGTAATTTATAGGATATGATGGAAATAATGGTATTTTTAGAAAGTCCATTTAATGGCGGGAAAAACGATGTGTAATATGTGTGGGTTGCATAAACGAGTAAGAGGAAAATTTGACCTAAACACGAAGAGCGCAGAAACGTAAAAACAGCAGCGGTCACTAAAGGACGGATTTGTGTAAAACCGCCCAATCACTAATGGGGTTAATGGGTTGGCCATTTCCTACCCCATGGTCAACCAAAGGTCCTAGGTCACTAATAGGCCAGGATGTAGCAATATTACAGGAAGAGTATGTTGCTAAACTTATTTCCACATTGAATGGCATCTATGGTGATCTGTCTCTGTCTCGTTCTTTACCTACAGGTGATCCAACACACCCTTTCAAGCCGGAGACAGATTCCTTGTAAAGCATATTTTCAAGACAAAGACAGCTGACCCACCATTTGGTCCGCCAGTTACCGTGATTGCAGAGACCAGAACCGCAGTCCTCACAGACGAGCATCCAGCATGGATTCATGCCAGCCGGATAAAAGCAGCGCCACTGGAGGGCACTATGGAAAAGACTGCAACACAAAGCTGGTTGTCACCGGAGGACAACCAGGTAGAGACTGCTACAAATGGCCATTAAAATGCTCATTCTTGCTCTGTGCCATTGCTATCACCCACATTTCACTTTCATTTCTCTCAACGTTAAATGCATCACAGGCCATCCCTCCAGCCAGTCCCAGAATGATGTTAAATTACTATGAGTTATTTAGTTATGCTCACTTTAGAGGAAGAGCCTTACATGATCCAGTATTACCCCATGTTTTCCTTCTTTAGAAGTTTTTTCTTTGAAGGTTTTTCCTGGCCCCCAAAATACTGGGTAAATACATACTTTTTAAGTAACCTCGGGTTTTGGTTATCAATTCATGATAAAAGGAGAGATTGAAAGGGTTAAAAAGAAACCTGCCTCACTTCGCAAAATATTTCGTAGCAAAAAATATCTGTTTATTTCTTGCTTTAGGTACAAAGGTAGATGAGAATATTGACCTGTTCCCGGGACTATTGAAAGAAGACTAGTCCCAAGGTTGGAACGTTAATCCTTCCATGGTCATGCAGTTTAAACAAAATATATTTTATTATATGTGTTAAATGTTCTTTTGAGAATTCTTTGTCAAATTTGAAACAGAGTATTCAGCATTTCTAAAATATGCAATGTAGATTGTTTTTGAATGGTCCGCATCTTAGTCTCTGAAAGACATATAACCAGGAATAAACTACTCTTTAGAAGGGCTGCGAAGTAACCACAAGCTGAGTCTGTGTGTCTTTCATGCAAGCAGCTTGTGTGACTCCAACCCTTACCAGGATTCTGTGGACGCGGTAAAGCTCAGAGAGAGAAGGAGAAGTCTGCAGCAGCTGAAATAGTCACCCGGGTGAAGAAATATTGGTCTATCAGTGTGGTCACTGATTGTCAATTTATACAACTTCTACTCTGTTATCTAATGTATTCAGGCAATTTGATGCGCAGCCTGTAATTACATGACACCATATTGTCTCTCTAGACATGTCTGGTTCACTTGAGGCTGGGAGGTGCCAGAGTGTAGTTCTCCATTTGTCTTTTGTCCTCCTGGAAGTGTGTATATACAGTCAGGTCCAGAAATATTGGGACATCGACACAATTCTAACATCTTTGGCTCTATACAGCACCACAATGGAGTTGGAATGAAACAAACACAATGTGCTTTAACTGCAGACGGTCAGCTTTAATTTGAGGGTATGTACAGCCAACTCAGGTGAACGGTGTAGGACTTACAGCAGTTTGCAGATGTGCCTCCCACTTGTTAAGGGACCAAAAGTAATGGGACAGAATACTAATCATAAATCAAACTTTCCCTTCTTAATACTTGGTTGCAAATCCTTTGCAGTCAATCACAGCCTGAAGTCTGGAACGCATAGACATCACCAGACGCTGGGTTTCATCCCTGGTGATGCTCTGCCAGGCCTCTACTGCAACAGTCTTCAGTTCCTGCTTGTTCTTGGGGCATTTTCCCTTCAGTTTTGTCTTCAGCAAGTGAAATGCATGCTCAAAGGGATTCAGGTCAGGTGATTGACTTGGCCATTGCATAACATTCCACTTCTGTCCCTTCAAAAACTCTTTGGTTGCTTTTGCAGTATGCTTTGGGTCATTGTCCATCTGCACTGTGAAGCGCCGTCCAATGAGTTCTGCAGCATTTGGCTGAACGTGTGCAGATAATATTGCCCGAAACGCTTCAGAATTCATCCTGCTGCTTTTGTCAGCAGTCACATCATCAATAAATACAAGAGAACCAGTTCCATTGGCAGCCATACATGCCCACGCCATAACACTACCACCACCATGCTTCACTGATGAGGTGGTATGCTTAGAATCATGAGCAGTTCCTTTCTTTCTCCATAGTCTTCTCTTCCCATCAATCTGGTACAAGTTGATCTTGGTCTCATCTGTCCATAGGATCTTGTTCCAGAACTGTGAAGGCTTTGTTAGGTGTTGTTTGGCAAACTTCCTGTTTTTGAGGCTCACCAATGGTTTACATCTTGTGGTGAACCCTCTATATTCACTCTGGTGAAGTCTTCTCTTGATTGTTGACTTTGACACACATACACCTACCTCCTGGAGAGTGTTCTTGATCTGGCCAACTGTTGTGAAGGGTGTTTTCTTCACCTGGGAAAGAATTCTTCTGTCATCCATCACAGTTGTTTTCTGTGGTCTCCCGGGTCTGTTGCTGAGCTCAGCGGTGCGTTCCTTCTTTTTGAGAATGTTCCAACAGTTGTTTTGGCCACGCCTAATGTTCTTGCTATCTCTCTAATGGGTTTGTTTTGTTTCTTCAGCCTAATGATGGCCTGCTTCACTGATAGTGACAGCTCTCTGGATCTCATCTTGAGAGTTGACAGCAACAAATTCCAAATGCAAATAGCACCCTTGAAATGAACTCTGGGCATTTTATCTGCACATTGTAATTGGGGTAATGCGGGAATATCACACACCTGGCCATAGAACAGCTGAGAAGCCAATTGTCCCATTACTTTTGGTCCCTTAACAAGTGGGAGGCACATCTGCAAACTGCTGTAAGTCCTACACCGTTCACCTGAGTTGCATGTACATACCCTCAAATTAAAGCTGACAGTCTGCAGTTGAAGCACATTGTGTTTGTTTCATTCTGACTCCATTGTGGTGGTGTATAGAGCCAAAGATGTTAGAATTGTGTCAATGTCCATATATATCTGGACCTGACTGTATATGCAATGCAGGTGTTTAGTCTGTTCTGTTCCATTGTGACCCTGAAAACCTCCAGATATAGAGCCTCGTCTTATTTCTGGGGAATGCTAGCAGGCTCTCTACATGTCCCAGTCTTTAAGCTTTGTCTGAGGACTGGAGGGAGGCATCGACAGTCTGCCTGGTGAGAACACAGGGAGGTCCTGCAGGGAAATGGCATTGACAGATGTGACCCGGTCTGGGTACTGAGTTCTGTTACATTGGTGGAAGCAGTGAGATTTGCTTCCTGTTATTGGGGACCTTTTGCTGTGAATTGAACTGCAGTGCTGGATATTGAAGGGATGACCAAATGCACAAGTGTGGTGCAAACCATAATGAGATGGAGACTCTCGAGGCAGTAAAAAGATGCCTCAAGCAATATGGTCTGAACCCTAGCATGGGCTTTTTCCAAAGCGTTTGGAATGAGGTGTGTTTTTTTGCAACACAGGGGAGTGATGCAGGACCAGGAATATATTAGCCCCCTGCACGTGGAATGCAATAAGTACAAGCTCCCAGGCTGGATTGAGCCAGGGGACATGAATAGCCAGGAGAACTGGCTGGGCACTACACCATACACCCAGAGGGTGTCTACAGACCTGGATTGCTAGAAACCAGGGATTTTGAAAGCATCGGCTTCTGCCAACACCAAGACCCAGACAAAATATGCCTCCACACCAATCATGACTGTCAACCAACCCTCCACAAGTAAGACTAAAAAGAAGCAGATGGGTGAAAGAAATGGAGGAGGTGCTGGACAGAGAATGCAAACTTTGCGACCATCTTAAAAGGGAGGTGGAGACTCTAGGATGGCAACTAGACTCTGCCACCCAGAGCAAGAAAGATAAAAGAAAAAATATATATATCCCGTGTATTGCCAATACTTGGCTTTTGAGCCTTGCTTTCAGTCTGTACAAGGTCTGGGACCTCTTATGTGGTGGCAGCTAATTATGTTGTCGAATTAATATTTGGCGGTCAATTCAGGCACTTGTAGACTGCCTAAACTGTTTTAGCAAGAGTGATATGGAGTGCAGATTGTGATAAACTGAATTATCAATTGATGCTCTGCGAATATATGGGCTGGTTTTGAATTACAACAGTGGCAAGCAGGTTGAGCAAAGAATCGTTACTGCCCATGAAACCCCAATTATACTCTGGGGCGGCATGGGAAAATTGTAACCCAACTGCTCATATAAAGGAATTTTACAATTGTATAGATATTCCCAATAGGCTTGTGCACCGATTTTTTTTTCGGTTCGATTCGGTTCGATTTGTTCGGATGTTTAAAATTTTCGATTCGGCTCGTTTCGACCGATTTCTGTTTCGATTCGGTTCGGCTCATTTTTCGTGTACATTTTTTTTTAGGAATATCGACCATTTTTCGTATTTTCGGGTCACTTTGCTCGTTTTTTGTATCGACTTTTCGTGATTTCGGAAATTTTCTTTTTTTTCGGAACGTCTGTTCTCCTCATTTCAAAGTGTCTAACTCTATTCGTTTTGACGTAAACAACTATGGTTTACTTTTTTATACTTTATATACTTTTTATAATAAATTTTTGGTTTGTTTTTTGGATCCGATAATTCATTCTGTCGATACGATAATTCTGGCGATTCTATCGTGTTTTTATTTTATTAAATAAAGATCCTTTTTTTCTTATGAATATACATTTCACAACTTTATTTAATCACATTAAAAAAATGGTATGAAAGCCAAGGAACAAAAAAAAATGAACAAAACGATTTAAAAAACGCCAAACTGACCCGAATGGTCTGACTTTAAAAATAAAAACCAGAACAAAAGGTTTTAAAACGGAAAAATAGTTGATCAAAATGATCTGAAACGAAAATAAATAAATAAATAAAATGATTTAAAAGAGACCAAAAAAAAATTAACCCTTTCGCTGCCGAGGCATTTCACGGCTTCCCTTCACGCCTGTGTGCGGCACTGCGGTCTGCTGCTGAGCTAATTTTTAACAGTTTCGCTCCTCTTGTTTAAACGCGTTATTTTGAAGCCTTATTTTATAATATGACCCAGACATGTTATATATCGTTCTTTCCGGCAGACTCGGCAGATGATTCATAATATATCATTATCATATGTATGCGTCATGTCCTGTCTGTATATTATAACAAAAAATGCAATAAAATTAGAATTTTCAATGTTTGTTTTACAAGGTGTAAATTGTTTTTCTCACATTTTAACATGCGAGTGTTTGCGGTTATATTTTATGAGTTGCGTTTGTTAAAAAAAATTGAAAAGGGGACTTGTTATATTTTTTTGGGTGAAAATTACACTATTTTTAACAAACGCACCCCATACAAAATTTCTTAGTGCAGCATCATTGTTCACATTATAATTGAAATGGGAACAATATTGCTGCATTAACAAAACAAAACAAAAAACCTGTTTATTTTTTTTTATATTTAAATTTTTTATAATTTTTAACATTGTCATGTTTGGTATTGTTGGAAAGGCCATGCTCTGGTCGATCCAAAGATACCAAACATTAACCAACCGATAGCTGCAGCGGATCGGGAGATAGGGGGTTCCAATGAACCCCCTATCTCCACCATTGGTCGCAGTTAGGGGTTAACTCCAGAACTGACGTCATTGTGACGAGGTCTTGGGACTGTCGGCAGCTGCTGTTCCCCCACGCTGTTGTCTTCCTGCAAAGACGTGACCATGTTGGCGGGCAGCGTCTTAGCGGTCAGCGGTGGGAGAGAGAGAGCTCATAGCTGGGAGGAGGTGTTGCGTGAAGCTGCAAACAGGGACAAATAAACTAGACCTGAGCCACACTAAGGATCTTTGAGTTGTGTTGGAGCACGCAGTGCTGCCATCAATATTTTTTGATAAATTCTTGGTTATACAATGAATGTGACTGTTGACAAAAATCCGTGTTGTTGTGACATCGCCTAAGCTTAACAAAACCAGGCCACATCGGTAATCAAATCTCAAGGCAGTACAACAAGGTTGTGTTAGTGTGTGACATTTGTTGGCCAGGCAGGAAGTGTAGAATGTGCACAGTCACATTCATGGCCACAAATACAGTCAGGTCCAGAAATATTGGGACATCGACACAATTCTAACATCTTTGGCTCTATACACCACCACAATGGAGTTGGAATGAAACAAACACAATGTGCTTTAACTGCAGACTGTCAGCTTTAATTTTAGGGTATGTACATCCAACTCAGGTGAACGGTGTATGACTTACAGCAGTTTGCAGATGTGCCTCCCACTTGGTAAGGGACCAAAAGTAATGGGACAGAATAATAATCATAAATCAAACTTTCCCTTCTTATTACTTGGTTGCAAATCCTTTGCGGTCAATCACAGCCTGAAGTCTGGAACGCATAGACATCACCAGACGCTGGGTTTCATCCCTGGTGAAGCTCTGCCAGGCCTCTAATGCAACTGTCTTCAGTTCCTGCTTGTTCTTGGAGCATTTTCCCTTCAGTTTTGTCTTCAGCAAGTGAAATGTATGCTCAATGGGATTCAGGTCAGGTGATTGACTTGGCCATTGCATAACATTCCACTTCTGTCCCTTCAAAAACTCTTTGGTTGCTTTTGCAGTATGCTTTGGGTCATTGTCCATCTGCACTGTGAAGCGCCGTCCAATGAGTTCCTCAGCATTTGGCTGAACGTGAGCAGATAATATTGCCTGAAACACTTCAGAATTCATCCTGCTGCTTTTGTCAGCAGTCACATCATCAATAAATACAAGAGAACCAGTTCCATTGGCAGCCATACATGCCCACGCCACGACACTACCACCACCATGCTTCACTGATGAGGTGGTATGCTTAGGATCATGAGCAGTTCCTTTCCTTCTCCATACTCTTCTCTTCCCATTACTCTGGTAGAAGTTGATCTTGGTCTCATCCGTCCATAGGATCTTGTTCCAGAACTGTGAAGGCTTTGTTAGGTGTTGTTTGGCAAACTCTAATCTGGCCTTCCTGTTTTTGAGGCTCACCAATGGTTTACATCTTGTGGTGAACCCTCTGTATTCACTCTGGTGAAGTCTTCTCTTAATTGTTGACTTTGACACACATACACCTACCTCCTGGAGAGTGTTTTTGATCTGGCCAACTGTTGTGACGGGTGTTTTCTTCACCAGGGAAAGAATTCTTCGGTCATCCACCACAGTTATTTTCCGTGGTCTCCTGGGTCTTTTGGTGTTGCTGAGCTCACCGGTGCGTTCCTTATTTTTGAGAATGTTCCAAACAGTTGTTTTGGCCACGCCTAATGTT
The DNA here is from genome assembly GCA_009667805.1 of Leptobrachium leishanense. Taxonomy (NCBI): domain Eukaryota; kingdom Metazoa; phylum Chordata; class Amphibia; order Anura; family Megophryidae; genus Leptobrachium; species Leptobrachium leishanense. The sequence continues at coordinate 111,576,196 of CM019068.1, read as the reverse complement.
CTTGCTATCTCTCTGATGGGTTTGTTTTGTTTCTTCAGCCTAATGATGGCTTGCTTCACTGATAGTGACAGCTCTTTGTATCTCATCTTGAGAGTTGACAGCAACAGATTCGAAATGCAAATAGCACACTTGAAATGAACTCTGGGCCTTTTATCTGCACACTGTAATTGGGGTAATGAGGGAATATCACACACCTGGCCATGGAACAGCTATGAAGCCAATTGTCCCATTACTTTTGGTCCCTTAACAAGTGGGAGGCACATCTGCAAACTGCTGTAAGTCCTACACCGTTCACCTGAGTTGGATGTACATACCCTCAAATTAAAGCTGACAGTCTGCAGTTAAAGCACATTGTGTTTGTTTCATTCCAACTCCATTGTGGTGGTGTATAGAGCCAAAGATGTTCGAATTGTGTTGATGTCCCAATATTTCTGGACCTGACTGTATGTTGACAAATTTATGACAAAGGGTCCATAGAAATGTCAATAAATTTATGTACATATAATTTTAACAGTGTGGAAACCAAGCAATACATATTAACTTATTAAGTAAGGAAAAGCAACGCACACAAACAGGAAAATATAGAAAAATATAAAATTTATTTACAACATGCCACGGATGGCAAACTGCCCAACAGGGGCACAAACAAACATAGGGGAGGAGGAGGCTGGTCTCACTGCCGCTCCAAGACGTCAATGCAATTGTTAATATGGTCCCTTAACTCCTGCAGCAACTCCTGGATGGCTTCTATGTTGGTGCCAGCCAGGCACCTGTCCGGTCTGGCTTCTCCTTCTATATATCCAATAAATGAAAGAAGGAAAATACAGTAAGTAAAGCAGGTTTCTATTTTTGACTGAAAGTCTTGAAAAAATATAACAGTAGTATATGCCAGAGCTGGCGGCCTCCTGAGGCTCTGACTCCTCCTCCTCCTCCTCCTCCTCCTCCACCACCACCACCGTCAGCATCTCTTCCGGTGCTATATCTAAGAAATTAAAGAAATAAAAAATACAGTAAACAACAAAACTGATTTATTTTTGAACAAAAGTCGATGCAAAATCCAACAGTAAAAAAAAAACCTGGACTCGCGGCCTCCTGCTGCGGCTCCGGCTCCCTCTCTCCAACATCGCCCTCCTCCTGCTCCTCCTCTTCCTCCTCCTGCTCCTCTTGTGCTATATATAAAAAAATTAAATGAAAATACAGTAAACAAAAAATGTTTCTGTTTTTGACCAAAAGTCGTTGCAAAATAAAACAGTATATACCAGCGCTGGTGGTCGCCCGTGGCTCCCCCTCCTCCTCCACTGGGGCACTGGTGCCCGCCGGGGCAGATGCTGCTTTTGCCTTCCTGTCTTCTGCCAAATCCAAAAAATAACACGTAAATAATGCAGACTGGAAAAAATTGTATATCTATACAATATATTGCCAAAAGTATTGCGACACCCCTCCACTACCCCACTACCAGCTTGACCCACCACTACTCCCATCTCATAGTTCTAAAGTCACAAAATATTTATTTATTTCCTCTGCACATAGACATATATTACCGTTTAATTATATATTTTTTTCAGAAGTAAACATTACATTTATTCAATAAAAACTATTATTTGTGTTGTGTGCGTACAAAACGCATTGTGCTGACTGCTTTTAGTTATTTTATAGATGGCCTCAGCCTCAGTTTCACTTTCAGTTTCTGCTAATAAAACTGTGGATATAGCAGAAACAACAGAAATCCGCCATTTTGTTTTGAAATTTGCATCTAAACGTTCAATAATGACACTGCTGTATCAAACTGAATTGCTGCGCTCTAACAATTCAGCAGCTGCTGAGGATGTATTGAACGCGGCTCTGTTTGGATGCACTTTCAGAAGAACTACATGTCCCATCCTACCACTTAGCAGAGACGCAGAGATTTTTGTTGATGCGCAGGTGGGAGCCAATATTGGGCAAGCTGCGGGTCTTCTCGTATGCATCACTCAATCACAACAACCTCCCCCCTCAGCACACTACAGTACACACAGTGCCAAAAGAAATCCAGCATTGTAATTTCATCTACATACATCAAATGTCACAATTTTCACGAATACGTATAATCACAAAAAAGAAGAGCTATGGCAAAAATGCATGTATGACGAGTTGTGAAAACGCAAAGCTATACACAATCACATTGCATGAAAAAAGGACTAGATAAATCAACATATTTCTGTGCACATTAGCACATGCAAGCACATTATTATTATTATACAGGATTTATATAGCGCCAACAGTTTGCGCAGCGCTTTACAATATAACATGACACTTACGTTTGGCTATGACGCGACGGATGTGCCTCAGCTGCTCCTGCTCGCGTGCCTTGAGGTCGGACCAGCGTTTTCGGAGCTGGTCCTTCGTCCAGTCTTTCCCGAACAGCTCCAGGAAGGTGGTTCGGAGCTTGTCAAGGATACGATCCTTGCGGGTGTTATTCTTCCTGCCGTAAGGGCCCTTACGGCAGTCATAATCTTTGTAATCAAAGATGCGGACCAGCTCCAACATCTCCTCAAATGCCATGTTGCTGGCCCGCTTCTTCCTGGGTGGTGTCTCTGGGGTGGAAGCAGATGAGGAGGTGTCCGAATGGGACTCTCTTTTTTCAGCCATGATAAATAAATTCAATATTTTTTGGCCTGTCAAAAATGTTGTCAAAACTGGCTCAATAAAGTTACGACATCCGCGCGCGCGCATGGCATGCGCGACCCGCGGACGAATCGGATCCGACCTGATTACGAAGGAATTATCGTATTGACAGAATTATCGGATCATTGTAAACAAAAACAAGTGATACGCATTTACAAATACAAAATTTACAGAATCAGCGATATAACCGATAATAGTTAAATATACGATGTCCAGAATTACCGAAATGGAACCGAAATCACGAATGGAACCGAAATCATGAATAGAGCGAAAATAAATTTCGATTTGACACATTTCAAGTCCATTCGAAAATTCCAAAAATATTTCGTTTCGGCTCGGAAAACTTTTCGGATCTGTCGGTTTTCGGGTCCGATAAGATTCGGAAAATCGGCATAATCCGAAAACACGAATCGGGAAATTTCGTGAAAATTCCGAAATTCCGAAACCCGAAACGCACATCCCTAATTCCCAAACAGTGGAGTTTATGTTAATTACAACCACGCACGTTTATTGTAAATATACTGTACAATAAATAAACTTCTTTCTGCTTGAGCAGACGACTATGTTAATAAGACACAGTCTTTCTTCAATCTACCATGCATTGTGTATTCACATGATTTCAAATAGCGGGGCATATCAATAACTCCAATCCCTCTTTGCAAACTGCTGGAGTATATATTTATGAGCTCCAGCTCTTTATTAACAAGTGGCAGCCTTTGTGTATATGTTGCCCAGCCACCACATTATGGCCCAACTAGGCTTGAATATAAGTAATAGGGCTTTATAATTAAATTGGCCGTAGAGCCTCCCTTGGTACCACAATTACTGCCTCTATACTATACCTAGGGCCAAATTACATTCTTCACGCAAAAACGCACGCGCAACGCATGAATATTTGTGCGCTAAGCATTAAACGTTGACGCACTTAAATCAACGCTGGAATTACAACACTCGTGTATTTTTTCATCCGTCGAGCATTAACGCGTGTTAAACGGACGCACATAAATGCGCGCGCAGTAACGTTGCGCACAGAAATCAGTGTGCGGACTATTATTTTCACGTGATTCAGCCAATCAGAATTATGAACCACAATTATCTCACGTTAAGTTTCTGCTCCTGTCAAAGTCAATCTGAGCATATATGCTGCAGCAATAATAAATGCACACACAACTTCTCAAATTTATTGGTTTGGTATGAGTAGAATGTGTAACTATACTTTGCAGATTATTTTGTTTTGGGCTGCTGTATTTGGGTTCGGCCAGGATGTTCAGATTTGCCATTAACACCAGCTTTTAGGAGTTGCTAAAATAATGTGCGCAATGGCTATGCGTTAATTCCAGCATATAGATTGTAATGCCATCCGCATACCAGCACACAAACGCATTTGCACTCACAATGTTAAGTATAGGACGTGCGCTGTAAAGTACGCTCACGCAGGGTTCGCGCATGTTCACCCGTGGTAGACGATTACGTGCGTTTGTTGCTCTGACATTGTAATACGACGTTCAGCGCAAAGGGTTTTACCCCTCGCGTTAATTTTTTTTGCGCCGGCTCAAACGTTTGCGCGAAGATTGTAATTTGGCCCCTAGTGTGTAGCCTTTTTTGGCTTTCAGCTATGTTATTTGACTAGTGCACTGGTCCTGTGTTGTTAAGTTTTAATCATTGGTTTGTATTTTATGTGACAATAATAAATGTTAAGTTTTAAATGGATCAAGGACACTCCCTGTATACTTTCATGTCAAAGGTATAGTTAGAGCTCTCTAAACAACGGTTTAACCCCATAATGAGTGTTATACAGTACAGAGAATTATTTATGGTAGCTTTCTCATTCCCTTCTAACATCCTTTGGATGTTATTTCTCCAAAATAGAAACCAAGCCAAATCGTATAGAACTCAGAGTATAACTCAGGAATAACCAAAAAACACGAAGGGTGGTTCTCATACAAGCCAGAACACATAGAAAATCAGAGTAGTCATGACAGCCAGGAACTGGTACATGAAGGGTGGTTCTCATACAAGCTAAAACGTATAGAAAATCTGAGTAGTCAAGACAGCCAGGAACTGGTACACGAAAGGTGGTTCCATTACAAGCCGGGTCATACACAATAGCAAATAGCAAGAATGCAAAGAGTCAGTGAATCACGGGGAACGAGTCACTCAGCACTCAGGGAGGTAACTCCACGAGAAGGCAACGAACCGGTTTACCTCTTGCGGATTTAAACACAACAGCAGGGCCGTAGGGAGGGCGAGGAGAGTGAGGCACTCGCCTTGGGCACAGCTGCGAGGGGGCGCAGGCACAGCCAAGGGTGATCACTCTCGGAATAAAACACAAATCGCGATGACCGATCAGAACGGACATCGCGATTTGCAAGGGATCATCCGGTGCCTGGGCTCCTGGCTAGGGCGTGGAAAGAAATCACCTCTCTGAGACTGCCGGAGGTCCTCTGCTCTGTCTAGCTGCACTGAGCAGCTCAGAGTGCAGAGGTGTGGTCACACGTGACGTCGTCGTGTCACAGACGGTCACGTGACTGCAACCATGTGGGGAGCGCCACCTGTATGTGTCACAGCCTGCTGCTATGATCACTGGACTGTAGGGGTGGAGCTGCGAGACAAGGGGACAGACTGAGTAGAGCCAGCCAGCCCAGCACACTCAGCCACTTCCCTGGGAGACCACCACCACCACATACCTATTAAGTCTGTCTATACTACACAATACAAGTGACCTTTGCCAGCAAGAGTAGCAGGCACACTACAGTGAGCGGAGCCACACCAGTGCCCAGCCAGACCAGTTCTACTTACAGCCAGAACGGTGCTAGCAAGACCCGTACCCCTGCCAGCCAGGTGCCAGCAAGACCAGTGCCGCTGCCAGCCCAACCTGCTGTGCCAGCAAGACCCGTGCTATCAGCTAGACCTGTGCCTCTGTCAGCCAAACCTGTGCCACTGTCAGCCAGACCCATGCCAGCAAGTCCCGTGCTACTGCCAGCCAGACCCGTGCCACTGCCAGCCAGACCTGTGCCAGCAGGACCCGTGGTGCTGCTAGCCAGACCAGTTCCAGCCAGACCCATGCCACTGCTAGTCAGACCCATGCCGCTGCCAGCCAGGCCTGTGCCAGCAAGACCCATGCTGCTACCAGCCAGACCCGTGCTAGCAAGACCCGTGCCGCTGACAAAGTTAAGGTGAGCTTGCACATTGTTCAGCGCTGCAGAATAGGTTTGCACCATATAAATAAAGAAAAATAGTAATCATAACTTGGGCTATGATATGTTTCATTGTGAATGGGATATGGGCCAGGGGACACAGCGACTCGCTTAACAGTGTTACTTTAACCCTTTTGCTGCTGAGCCATAGTTATTCACTCCTGTGTCCTGAGCACATTTTGAACTGATTTTGCTCATCCTGTTTAAACGTGTTTTGAAGTCATGTTTTAGTATAGGACCCAGACAAATTATATATGCTTTATTCAGCAGACTCAGAATATATAATTATTATGGGGTCTATTTACAAAGCACCGAAATTGGGTGCAATTTCTTATCTTTGCTTTTTGCCGCATATCGACGATTTCCTTTCACAGAAAATAGTGTGAATTCACTATTTAGCGAATGGTCACCGTATTTTTCTGAAAAAGGATTTGCTAAATCAGTTATCAAACATCGGCGAACTGTCAGATTGCGCCAATAATTTATGGAATTGCCTCAGCAAATGCTTCCGAACTAGGGGGGAGGAGTCTCCTATCCTAATAGGAGCTTAAATCCTTAAATTAACAAAAATGTTGTAAAAATGTGTCTAATTAAAAAGTTCCTTTTAAGAATAATAAAAAGGTCTGTTTTAAAAAAGGGGAAAAAAGTAAAAAATACAAAAAATATGAAAAGGTCTTTAAAAAATTGGTAAAAAGTAGGGATGCGCAGGTACCGGGATCTGCACGAGTACACGAGCTGGCTTGCCGACATCTAAGGGGCTGGGGTGGCTGGCTGAATGCTCCAGTGGCATTCTACCATGCCCAGGCAGATGGCTGTGTTCCATCGAGCGGCCGCAAAGGTTTAGAGCCTCTCCTCGGTGGTAACCCCTCCAAACTTCATTCTCGCGAGATCAGAGTTTGCGAGATCTTGAACTTCGTAGAATTATTATTATTATTATTATTGTCATCATTTATATAGCACCAACAGTTTCCGCAGCGCTTTACAATACCAAAGGGAATGAGATACAGATAAACGGACATATGATGGAAACAAAACGTGTAGAGGGCCCTGCTCATAGGAGCTTAAAGTCTAGAGTCTCGCAAGATCCGGCAGGTCAGCGGAGTGAAAGCAGAGGGAGACTTGGGGACTTTTTTCCTCTAGACTCTCTCTTCTCCCGGCGTCCAGAAGAGGCGGATTGAGCCACCGTTCTCGCCGCAGGATGAGAGGTGAGTATCTGACATTTCTTTTATTTTTAGCTGGTGATAACTGATTTCGCAGAAGCCGTATCACTTAGCACCAGCTCCTAGCTGTGAGTAACTTTTCATTTTACCACAGCAGGACAGTTATTAGCGTTAGGACTTTGTAATCCTAATGCTAATTAACTGTTTGCTCTCCCCTTGTTAAGCATACGGAGCACAAAGTACAGTAACCTTGTGCTGAAAAGCGCAACATCCGAATCGCTAATGGGTTTTTTAACCTGGTAGTGTTCGGATTGTAATATGGTCACCCCATGCTAGGGAAACCAGAGCCAACGTTAACGCGCACACATGTGAGCGTTAACGTTAGCGTTATGAATGTAATATGGCCCCTGGTGTTTAAGAGCTTTTCTGGGAAGCTACCACCCTACCTGAATAGACTGCTTCCCCCAGCAGTTCCCTCATCCTATAACCTCCAATCCAGAACCTGCACCTTACTTGCAATACCACAATACAAAAAGAAAGTGGCTCGATCCTCATTTTCCTACAGAGCACCGCAATTATGGAATAACCTCCCAGATGCCATCAAATTTTCCCCCAGTCTAAAGTCCCTTAAGAGATCTCTATTAACATACCTCAATACAGAATGCACCTGTAAACATGCAACATAGTGACTATATTTCCTACATATTTATTTTCTGTTAATCTGTATATTTGTGTTTTTTTTTTCTTGCATTTTATTACTTTGTATTTCTGTAACGACTAACAATTCAGTGTTCTTGTACCCAGGACATACTTGAAAACGCGAGAAATCTCAATGTATCCTTCCTGGTAGAATACTTTATAAATAAATACATGGCAAATCCTAAAATGACAGGTTGGCAAGCTGTGTTCTCTGCAAGATTTTAGTTACACCTAGTTCATTTAAACAAACATGTATTTTATTTACAGAGTAGTATTTTAGATTGTAAGCTCTCGAGCAGGGTCCTTCACTCCTACTGTTCCGTGTGTAACATGTATGTATATTCGTTTTTCTGTCTCTCCCATTGTACAGCGGTAAGGAATCTGTTGGCGCTTTATAAATGCTTGTAACTGTCTTTTAACTATAGCCTGCTGAACTAGACCTTATAATTAATTCTAAACGACCAAGTGGGGTAGAATACCGTAAAAGAAGAAAACATGCCAAAATGTAAATGTCTTCATCAATGGGAAGATGGCTAACAAAAACTGCATCAAACGATGACAATACTGAAATACCTAGGGTCTCTGAAGAAATTGTTTTAAGTTTGTCTCTGGAATCTGATAGTAACAATGGAAATTCAGCTTCAGAATTTAATGTTGCTAATAATCAGCAATTAGATTGTGAGGGTACAACATCACAGTCAGCATCATTAATAGGGATGCACTGATACCATTTTTTTAAGACCGAGTACAAGTACCGATACTTTTTAAAAGTATTCACCGATACTGAGTACCGAAACTTTTATTTAATGTCATGTGACGCTTTTCAATAAATAATTTAGGATTTTGCTGAAAGCCTGTCCTGTTTAAGTTAATATTGCAATGTATGGCCAGAAACCCGATTTACCCCCTGCCTGCACACAACCTGACCACACACAGACACCAGATATACATTCATATACATACTGTAAACACTGATCTGGTGTCTGTTGGGTATACATGTATCTGATGCCTGTGTGGTGTATATTATTTATATAGAATATACTCCACATGCATCAGATACATGTCTACCCAACAGACAACAGACCACAGTGTGTGTATACACACACACACACACACACACACTGAGGTCTGAAATGTGCCAGTATGTGTATATATATACACATACACATGCAGTGACACATTTCAGACTGCATTGTGTGTGTGTGTATACATACACATACACACACACTGGCACATTTCAGACCTCAGACCAGACATGCTCTAATGGCATTCGGACAGGCCCCTGCAGCTGACCATGCTCGTTGGAAGGTATGAATGCAGCCAGCTCCTCAGATGCCGGCATCCCAGCTCATGCTGGCTTCTGGTATCAAGGGAAGTATTGGGGGCATCTGCATGAGTACCAAGTACTCGTGCAGAACCCGGTATCGGCACCGATACTAGTATCAGTATCGGTGCATCCCTAATCATTAATCGACTTTTTTGACGGAGCCAATAGAGGCTCGAGACTTTGTGAGTTGTAAATTGGCTCCTTTATATTTTAATGCTAAATTGTTTGTGGTTTATTGCACCAGGTGGTGTATCTCTTCTGGTTTTTATTGATTTCTACTACAGCAATATTTTGGTGGAATCGGAGGGACCGGTTAAGGGGTATATGGGCATCTGAACAATTTAGTCCCTGCACGCTGTTTTCCCTAGAGCCGGTTGCGGGCTCCTCCGCCACCCACAGATAAATGTAAGTGGCCTGACCGTTTATTATACAGAATTGGAACAATTTTGCGGTACTCCCTGCATTATATATATCCCAGCATCGACTAGGAAGGATCATATATTGACTCTTTAGGTACATACATACTGGATTTTCGTATACCAATGGATCTTTCCAGGATTTCAGGACATGGTCCAGCAACAAATATCTTTCGCTGACGGATGTTCTAATGATATGGAGCGCCAACAGTTAAAAGAAGTTCTAATGGAATTTCAAGATATTTTTGCTAAGGATTCATATGATTGTGGAGTCACCGACTTACATATAGCTAGGGTCCAAACTGACCCTAACGCTCCTCCTGTATACGTCAGACAATATCGGCTTCCCTTAGCGTGTTACGACTCGCTGGCGGAGATATTAGGGAATCTAAAAGAAAGGGGAATTATAAGGACGGTGCACAGCTCTTAAAATAATCCTATCCTCGGATTCCTTAAGCCGAATGGTCAATGGCGTTTGTGTGCTGATTTGAGACAGCTAAACAAACGTGTATACAGATCCGGCTGGCCCGTACCATATATTGATCAATGTCTTGTCCAAATGCAAGGTTGTAAGCTTTTTACCACGCTGGATTGTGCCCAAGGATACTGGACAATTCAGGTAAGTCCTGAGGACCAATACAAATTGACCTTCACCTTCGGTCAACAACAGTTTATGTGGACCAGAATGCCCTTAGGCTATATAAACTCAGGTCATGAATTCGCTGTCTTTTTACATAAAGCCATGCCAGATGCAGCCGAGAGGGGTAATTTGACGTATGTGGATGATATTTTACTGAAAAGTATTTCATTTGAGAAACATATTCAAGAAATTAGACACGTTCTTAACCAGTTGAGAGAGGCAGGGGTTAAAATCTCATTGCAGAAAGCACAATGGTGTCGCACCAGAGTTAATTTCCTGGGACATGAGGTTACATCCGAAGGCCTAAATCCTCAGCGGAAGAAGGTGGAAGCAGTGATGAAGTCCAGAACTCCCACTAACATCAGTGAACTAAGATCATTCTTGGGTATGATGAATTACTCACGTAAGTTTATCGAAAATTATGCAGAGATTTGTAAACCTCTATTAACGTTGCTTAAGAAAGATGTAAAGTGGATATGGGGGGAGACTCAAGAACAAGCCATGACTGAGCTTAAAATAAAACTCACCCAGGCTCCATGCCTAGCCTATCCAGAGGGGGGTAAACCTTTCTATCTGGAGACTGGTTTTACCAATTTGAGCATGAGCGCTGTTTTATGTCAAAAGCAAGATGATCAGAGTAAAATTATTGCATATGCCAGTAAATCCTTATCTCCAGTGGAGATTAAATTTAGTGACTGTGAAAAAGCATTACTAGCCACAGTCTGGGCTCTACAGAATTTTCGGAGTTATATCCAAGGAGAGAGGATAATAATTGAAACTGCACACCAACCCTTACAATATCTACACAGTAGTCGAATAAGGGACGGGAACCTATCCAATAGCAGAATAACTGCATGGACGTTATCCTTACAAGGATGGCCATTGGAGGTACGGTATAGACAGGATCAAAAGAATCCAGTAGCTCAAGGACTTGCCGAACTCCATGATTGTGCAGATCCCTCCTCTGAAAAAGAATTTCTAGGAGATGATTTCTTACAAGAGCAAGCATCATCATCTTACAAGGCCTATGACGAAGAATACTGTTCCCTACTCCCACGTGTATATATAGATGGTTGTGCCTACCACTCCATCGTGGAAGAAGAGAGGAAATTGGTAGCTGGCATTGGTATTGCATGGACAAAAGAATATCCCAATATATCAGTAGGATATAACATCGGTGCTAAAAGTAGCCAAGTCGCTGAATTAGCCGCAGTTTACAAAGCCGTTCAGATGGCTATAGACTATGATGTTAAAGAATTTCTGATAGTCACAGATTCTAATTATGTCCGTAACAGTTTCGTTGAATATTTGCCTGGGTGGAAAAGAAATGAGATGCTCAGGTCCAATAACAAACCTGTTAAACATGCCGATCTATTTGGAGAAATAGATAAGATGGTGACTAAAAATGGTTTAACCGTTTATTGGAAAAAGACAAAAGGTCATTCCAAAATTTCAGGTATGGATAAAGAAGGCAATGACCTAGCTGACAAATTGGCTAAACAGGGTGCAGTCAGAGACGAAATTATAAATATTGATCATTTACTAAATGAAACACATGTAGATGTACTTACCCGTCAGCAGACTAAATCTAAGGTCGAGAGTAATGTAGCACAGTGGTGTCAAGATTCTCCCAATGAAGATTTAATTAAGAGCCAAAAGGAAGATTCTGTAATTGGAATCTTTTACAAATATATTGAAAATCCTAGTGATAATCTTTTATCTGACGAGAGTCCTGACCAGACTGAGGATCTTCGTATTTTAATGAAATCCAAGGCCCAATTCAGTATTAAGGATGGTCTATTGATCAGAACATCTAAACATGGGATACAACAATGGGTAGTTCCTACTGCCTTTAGAGGTTTAATGCTGCAACATGCCCACGATGCACCCACTGCGGGACATCGAGGTGAAAAGATCACCTATGAGTTATTGCGGGATTATGCTTATTGGCCCCATATGTTACAAGACGTCCAAATATATTGCCATGGATGTCTAGTATGTGCCCAATTTCAACCTCACGGCCCTACTCATCGTGCACCTCTCCAGAGGAAAGGTTTCTCATTGCCATGGTCCGATATTCAGATCGACTTTATTGGTCCCGTCACAAGATCAACTAGGGGAAACAAATATATGTTGACAGTCACCTGTCTATTTAGTAAATGGATAGAGTGTTTACCAGCTCCTAATAATACTGCTGAAACATGTGCAATTCTTCTTATTAACCATATATTTTCCAGGTTTGGTCCACCTCAAAGGTTGGAGTCTGACCGTGGTAGCCATTTTACAAGTGATGTAATGACAAGAATGTGGAAAATGTTAGGTGTCAAGCGTAAGTTGCATATTGCGTACCGTGCCGCGTCTAGTGGAAGTGTCGAACGCTATAACCAGTCAATTGTAAATGTCCTAAAAAAAATTGTAAAAGAATCAGGAAAGGACTGGGACGTAAAGTTGCCCTTAGTGCTTATGGCTATTAGAGCCACGCCAAGTACCGCGACTAAGATGTCACCATTTGAGTTAATGACTGGAAGGAAGATGGTGTTACCACAACATTTATTGTATCGCACTTCGGATCAGAATTTAATAAATCCTGCTACCACACATCAGTATATAGAAAACCTGCGTCATCATTTACAGCAAGCATTTGCTTTCGCGCAATGGAACCTTGAGAAGGCCGCTGTATCTAATAAGACTTATTATGATCTTAAGACTACCAAAAAGGAGTATGAGATTGACGAAAAGGTGTATCTGTATAATTTCAGTAGGGATCGAGTAAAGGAGAGAAAGTTTCTCCCATCCTGGAAAGGACCATACTCGATAATTGATAAACTGTCTCCTGTGGCGTATAAAATAGAGATACCCAAAGGAAAGGAGAGTATTGAAAAATGGGTTCACATTAATCAATTGCGTGTTTGTCATCCTAGATCTCACCTCAGGATATGTGAAAATGGAACAACCGAAGACACTTAACTGGTATCATGTGAAGTGATGTTTTAATTAACATGTGATTTTTTTTTCCCAGCATTCAGATGTTTAACTCAAGCTAGTAGATAGACTAGATCCGTACGGTTAATTAAATTTAATCAGAGATCAAGGTATCTATAGGGAAATTGAGTGAAATCGCTAGTCTATGAATGGTTATTTATACTCTTTCTTTCAACAGAAATTGAGAAAAGTGATTAATCCGAACTGCGACGCTTAATCCTCAAAGATGAATCGGACCACCAAAGACTGCGACTATCTGGAAATTCTACGGTTTTCCGCACAATTCCAAGGAGAATGCTCAAGTCCCATGCGAATCAAGCTCATGCAAGCCTGAAAGACATGCTGGATAAAGCCAGGATACCGTTGATTGCTATGTACAAGAACCACCGAAGGAAAAGATTTGCCGCATACTTTATTGCAACCGCTGTTTTATTACAGAGAGAGAAACAAATGTTTACCGGAAGGATCGGGTACAAAACAGAGTGTGTTTATACCTACACCAGTGATTCTCGTAAAAGTTCCTAAAGAATCAAGAGTTGTTATCGAGAAGTTACTTTTTATAAATGAAGTCTGGTATGAAGAGATACAAATCGTTGTCGTATTCCAAGGGCAAGAGATCCCTATGAATCCAGATTTGAAACTTTTGCTAAAGAACTAGTCTGACCATACTATTGAATTTCTAATAAAAAGATAATCTAACAATTTATGCTCCAATGTATTCACAGATTGATCATCAATTGCTATCTGCTTATAATGGGCCAAAGATTACAGAGATTGTGATTTGTATAGTAATTATGTTTCTAACTGTCTGGATGATTGTACTAACATTGAAGTTTAAAAACTCTGCATCTTCAATTATTCAATGGATGAAAGAAGAAAAACATGTTGCGAAAGGTGGAAACCTAGCCTAATTGGTAAAGGGGGGAGATATTGTATGTTTTCCTCAAATTTATTTGGTCAATAAATAGATGAAACTAAAGGGGGGTTATGTCAGGTATATTACACACAAAGGAAATTTAAAATGGATGCCTGTAGCCATTTTGTTTTTAAAGACAGTTTTTCTTTCAAATTTCTCTAGGTTTAGAAATGAACGAGATTTTTTTTACAGAGTTCATTCCTGGGTGAAGTCTTTTATATTTTTTTTAAGAAGTGCCAGACATGAAGGAACCTAGAATGTCTGTATGTGATAAGGCTAGGGTTAAGTGCTAAGATGTGTCATAATTAAATTTATTGGTCTGTCTTAAGTTTTAAAATAAAAGAGATTTTGTTTTTTGGGTATAGGAATAAGAGTTAATATTCTCTAATATAGATTTATATTCACAAAATATATGTTTATAATCAAGGTATATTTTATTATATTTACAGTAGGAAATATATATTCCAATAAATATTGTAGAAAGTATATAATTGGTAAATAATAAAAATTACTAAAGAATAGATTCTGTTGAGTTAACCAGAAAAGAATTTAGCTGATAGTAAGCAACCAAAAGGGAGTGAGGATATAAATCAGGTATGGCAGATGGAGACATACAGGGTTATCCAAAGAGATTCGAAAAGTCACCGCACGTTCGGTGACTTTTCGTTCTCTTCAATTCGGTTCCTTTTGCCGATTGCATTTCGGTGACTCTGCGGTGTATTCAGCAAACACCACAGGGTCCCCGAATTGCAGGGAAAAGCTGCCGCAAACCCGACGAAAACTCACCGAATGCACGCTGAAAAGAAGCAAAAACATCTGGATTAACCTTCGAAGAACCCGAACAGGAGCCGAAAAGGAGCCGAATCACACAGAGCCGAAGCAGCTGTGACGTAGAGGAGGCAGTGAATAAATTAGAAAAACCATTTGTATGAATCTGTGAAAATGAAACGCTGTTTGCAAAGAAACTACTGAGCGAAAATGTCTGAAATTTTCACAGGAGGTCCAGGGAATGATAATAAAGAGGGCTGTTACAAAAAAAATAAGTAAACTGAAAAAAAAAAAAAAAAATCGGACTTTTAAATTTTTTTTTAAAAATTCAGAAAAATGCTTAAAGTATCCTAAAAAATCTATAAATAAAGAGACTTTTTGCTGCAGAATTTTATAATGAACGGTTTATTAGATATTGAATTAAAACGGGAATATTTTTAACATTGAAGCCTATGGGATTCTCCTGAATAAACTTGCCGAATTAAACCACCGAATGGCAGGGCATTAGGGGAACCTTTCACTGCTGGTTTGTGTTCTCTGAATAGCCGAAGCAGTGCTTTTTCATGGGGATTTCACTGCCCTCGAACAGGGACCGAACAGGCACCGTATGTGCAGGCAATTCGCCAGGATTTGGTGAATTGCCTGCTCTCTGGATAGCCGAATGGCCAGGAAAGGTAACCGAACGCTGATTTTCAGCGTTCGGTTACCTTTCTCAAGCAATTCGGATCTCTTTGGATAACCCTGATAGTGTCTAGTAGTTGGGAGAAGAGAAGGTCTTTGTTACGTCAGATTGATCTTTTGACCCGAGATAAGACTATTAAAAAGAAATGGGGAATTAATTAAGAAGTGCAATACTGCCCTCTAGAGGATAGTAAATATTATAATTCATATTACCAATAATGCAGCCAGTGACGTCAAATTGGCTATAATAAGTGGTAATGTTGGTTAAGTCAGTCGGCGATTCCAGCATTCACAGACTCACACTGCAATGCATTAGACATGACACTCTGAGAGTCCAAGATTCCAACACTCAGACTCACACCACGATGCAGGCAGATCCCAAGACCTGAGGCAATCAAGATTCTCACCAAATCTCTAACTCACATGCATTGATTATCTGATATCGATAATCTTCACACATTCCAAATTATTACATCAGGAATTCCAAGGCAGACTCCAAATTGGACAGGTAATGTATGAAAGAAATTAAGGAATTAATGTAAATATATATTTGTAGATATTCTTTCAACGTAGACTGAGATTCTCAGATACCGTTCGATCCAAATTATAAGTATTTTCTATTCTGCAGATAGAAATATGAAGAAGTGGATATAAGGATTTATTCCTAAAAGAAATGTTGTAAGATTGATACCAATATATATATTGAAATTGGAAATTACTGTGATTAAAATTAATAAGCAAGGAATTATATAACTACAAAATAAAAAGCAAAAGATTAGAGGTTTAATTCTCGAGATTAGGGGAGGATTCACTAAATAAATTTTTATTACTTCTCATTAAATTAGCTCATCTTTTGATCCATGTAGCATAGAGATATATATATCTATCTATAAGAGCTGGCTGGTTAAACATTGTTTGCTGGGAAATGCATGTTGTATTAAGCAGAAATGTTTATTAACCATTTGTGTATTAGTTACTAACTGATTAAGGTAAATGATATTAATCATATATGCAGTTACTAACCGGAGATACATATATTGTGAAGCTAGTTTTTATATGCTGATAGATTGCGGTTTATAAATTGTTGTTTATGATATGAGATTTGAAACTTTTTTGTATACGTAATAAATATATATTTTTTTTTATCCGATTATTGTTTATTGTATTTTTTAAAGCAAAACACAGACAATTAAAAGAATTCAGGATAATTTCTAAGAAATATAGACGATTGATATTTGTTAATAATAATCCCTGACATATTGGAGGCTTGGCTGATAAATCCAATATATATAAACGTGTTGTATTCACGTGCAGAGATTATATCCGACAGTTATATGGACTATCTTTATGTTCATGTGACCGCTGGCGTATGGCTCAATGGAGTCCTATGGACTCCATCGAGTGGATGCTTGCGGCGGAGCTTAGCGCTGCTGCAAACATCCAAGGGCGGAGCGCGCGGTAACAATGCAGGCACCTTTTTAAGCGCCTGCATTGTAATCCCACGCTAAAACGGGGGCGGTAGTGCAAAAACTGCGGGCACAGTTTTTTTCTCCCTACCGCCCCCGTTTTAGCGTGGAGAATGTAATGTGGCCCTGTTTTTTTTACTAACCTTTCAAATGGTGAAATTGTTGACCATAACTGGCTTATTTATTCAGAAAATAGTAGGTCTATTTTTTGTTTTCCATGTATGCTGTTCGATCAGCGATGTACCAAACAAAATATTGCCATCCCAGAAGAAGGGCTTAATGACGGGAAAAATTTAAATCGTATAGTGGAACACGAAAATACAGCAAAACACCGCCAAAACTTTTGTGGATGGAAATCAATGGAAAAAAGATTGTTAAGTGGAGAGTCTATTGATAGCTCACTAAAAAAAAGCTATTGAAACTGAAAAACAAAAATGGAGACACATTCTAAAGGTAATGCTTGATGCTATAATTTACCTCTTAGAGGATCAAGTAACAACATTGAAGATCCTAATTCGGAATATTTCTTAGTCTGTTGGAATTTATAAGTCATTATGATGTACCACCAAAACAGCATATCACAACTCACAAAAAAGGTTCACTGAGTTACTTTTCACTCACAATGCAAAATGAATTCATTGGCCTACTAGGAGACCATGTTCGTGGTGAAATTATCTCCAAAGTGCAATAAGCTACATACTATTCACTCCTTTTGGACTGCACACCAGACATATCTCATCGAGACCAAATGTCCCAGATCGTGAGATACGTGCTAATTCAAGAGGAAGATATAACTGTAGAGGAAACTTTCATCGACTTCATTGAAACAAAGGAAAAAAAAGGAACTGGGTTAACTGGAGAAATAATAAAAAAAGGATGGACTTGATCTTCAAGATTTACGAGGTCAACGTTACGACAATGGTGCAAACGTGTCAGGAGTGTACAAAAGGTGTAAGAGCTGTCATTTTGCAAAAAAACAAATTTGTTAATTTTGTTCTATGTTCAAATCATTGCCTCAATTTAATTCGGAGTTCATGCAGCTTCCGTAAATATCGCTATTGTGACATTTTTTGTATCTACCAATCTTTTCTCATTCAACCAGTCGCTGGAATACTTTAATGAGTTTGCTAAAAGTATTACTGAAGTGGGCGAGGCCAGCAGCTGCACATGGCAGACGTGTGCTAGAGCTGCTCTGTTGCTGACTGGCGGTTTTAATCGGATAACACCTAACATCCTCGCAGCATTGTGGATTTAAACGGCGCCATGGTACCGTGAGACGCCATGGCAGCTGCCAAATAAAAAAAACCTGTGGAAAAACAAGACTTTTTTACCCCGAAGCCAGGTAAACGCAGGGACGGCGCGACCCGCCAAAATGGCGGTTCCTCTCCGACACGTTCCCCTTCAGAGGCTAGCGCGGCTGCACCAACTGACCTGGAGATGTTCTCCTCACGCATGGAGGGGATGCTGAAAGACCTCTCGGCTATTCTGTCCACCCGATTGGACAAGGTGGCGGCGGAGATCCGCAGAGATATTAGGGACATCGGGGAGCAGACCTCCAGATTGGAAGATAAAATGACTGAAACAGCAGAGGCCCAAAACACCATGGCGGCGAAAGTGGAGGAACTAAAAGAATCCCTAGAGCACTACTTGCGTAAGCTGGCAGACCTGGAAGATTGCTCTCGTCGCCACAATTTATGGGCCCTATTTCATTCTTCACGCAAAAACGCAACTATAGACTCCCTCCTTTTTGACCGCATCCATCGGATTCCCAAACCTTCCTCGGCACCAGTCAAGGCGCCTCGTGATGTTATCCTGCGGTTACATTGTTTTAAGCCACGGTAGGAGATCCTTCGAACGCTGCACAGGCCGGAGGCCCTTGGTCAGGAGTACCACCATCTCTCTGTGTATCCAGATCTCTCCCAGGCTACACTTCAGCAGCGCCGCCGATACCATCCCCTGACGGAGGCTCTCCGTCTAGCGAACGTGACGTACCGATGGGGTTACCCAACCAAACTGATAAGTGCCCGGGACGGGACCACCACGGTGATTGCCTCGCCAATGTCCTGGAGGCCGCCATGTCCTGGAGGAATGGGGCCTCCAAGTTGCAGAGAACAGGGCTCGAGGCCCACCTCCTTCCAGGCACCTAAATCCCGACTGGCATACCCGCTGAGAGCACAAGGGACTAAGATCCTTTTTGAAGATACACAACGGGGTGTCTTTCCAAATATGGGGTGGGCACAGAGTGCCTGAAACACGGAATGCTAAGTATTTCTTCTTTTTTTTCCCTGTCCCTTTTCCATAACTATTTTATTAGTTGACGGGCGCCCTGTGAGCATTTAAACACGGAGTACAATGACCGCTGGCTAGATGGAAGCCTAGTTACCCCATCTCCCTCTTCAGCTGAAGAGTTCGGGTTCTCACCCCACCTGAGGGAGAGGGAGTCCCCGCTGGAGAGTGTTTTGCTATTTTTTGTACATAGATTGGCCACAAGGTGGCAGTGGTTCATAAGCGTATATGATTGCGTCACATTGTGGTTATTGTGGTTATTGTTTTCCTGTATTCTGTCCCGCATCCTCTTCCTTACCCAGCCCTGTCAGGATTTCTTCTATGCTTGCAAGCTACATTGGACTTTAGGGCCTGTGGCAGTAAGACCTGGTCACTCACATTTCTTCCTATCTGACAATGCCCCCACTACGACGCATCCCCACCCCGATATGAAATTACTGACGTTTAATGTAAAAGAGTTAAATCTGTTGGTGAAGCGCCACTCACTGTTTAAAGACCTCCGAACCCATGATGCGAACGTGGTTTGTCTCCAGGAGGCACACTTTCACCACCTGGATCATCCCACGCTCCATGTACCTCAATACCAGACCCAGTTTCACTCTACATATAAATCAAAATCCAGAGGCGATTCCTTCCTGATACATAACAGAATATAATTTCAGACGCATCGTGTCCTTAAAGACCCGAGAGGGAGATACATCATTCTTGTATGCACGATCAATTCAGCCCTATATATTGTACATAAGTTTCGGTTTACGCCCCCAACTTGGTCCAAACCCAATTCTTCGCCCAGGTACTGCGGAGGGTGACAGATATCCAGACGAGAACTCTTATAATTTGTGGTGACTTGACCAGAAGCCTGGATCCCACTAAGGATCGGTCCTCTCTGAAGGCACCCAAACTGCCGAGCGCTTCGCTCCATAGAGTCCAACAATTGTTACAACAACATAATTTGTATGATGACTGGCATCTGCTACATCCTTTGGAGCGGGATTATATGTTCCGGTCCAGAGTACATAACAGTTATACTAGGATTGATTATTTTATGGTGACTGGCGCGACCATACCTCGCACTGTGAACTGCGTTATATTGCCACTGGCATGGTTGGACCACTCCCCGGTGCTACTGACGTTAGGTGAGGCGTATTCTGCATACACTAAACCACCATGGCGCCTTCGTAATCACCTCATACAGCCTGAACCGGCAAAACAAGCCATACACACGCCCCTGACAATTTCTTTTCATGAAAACGGGTCAACGGACATCAGCCCCCTCACCGTCTGGCAGGCCCAAAAGGCCGCTATCCGGGGAGTGGGCATACAATGGTCTGCACAACAAAGGAAGGCATATACCTCCCGCAGACTGGAGATCCTCACTAATTTGCAGGACCTGTATATGCAAAATAAACTACACCCGACTCAGGCCACAGCAGAGCTGATAGACTCGGCACTCGGCTCCCTTAGAGACTTAGAGGCGCACAGCTAGTTTCACACCATGACTAGACTCCAAGCCACTCACTATGCCCTCAGGAACAAGCCAGGACACCTTTTAGCACGAAGGCTCCAGCCCCCCTGTGCCCTGCGAAAGATAGCAACCCTACACACCACTGTTAGGTTTCTTCACAACCCTCAGGACATCGCCAATCATTTTGCTTGCTACTACGAACGGCTCTATAATCTCGATGCCGATGACACCCTCCTGCCCCATCTGTGACCACCATAGATGCATACCTAAATAAGGTCCACCTCCCAACCCTCACGGAAACACAGGCTGTGCGCCTATCCTCACCCATGACCCCCAAGGACCTTTCAAGCGCCATAAAAGCCCTGCCTAAAAGAAAAGCGCCGGGCCCTGATGGATTGCCTGGTCTGTACTATTCTACGTTTTTATCTCTCCTACTCCCACACATGCAGGCAGCCTTCACGGAGGCGAGAAACCATGGTTCCTTCCCAGTGGACATGCTGCGGGCCCACATTAACACATTATCCAAACCTGGGAAGATTCCGGATCGCTGCCCCAACCTAAGGCCCATTTCTCTCCTCAACGTAGACAATAAATTGTATAGCAAAATTCTAGCGAATCGACTACAAAACCTCCTACCGACCCTCGTGTGTCAGGATCAGGTTGGGTTTGTCTCCAAATGCCAAGGCCTGGCGTTTGGCCCAGCACCAAAAAACTCCTTAAATCTACTAGAACTGGTGAACCGCTCAAATACTCCCATCTTAATCCTATCGTTAGATGCTGAGAAGGTGTTCAACAGGGTCAACTGGTCGTTCTTAAGACGAGTTCTGAAATTCGGATTCCCAGCCCCCTTTTTGCTAGCGGTACAGGCTCTATATGATTCCCCCTTCATCAGGGTACTAAACTCGGGGTTTTTATCGGACAAATTTGTTATTACAAATGGTACCAGGCATGGATGTCCCCTGTCCCCGCTCTTGTACGCTATGATTCTGGAACCTTTGGCGCAAGCCATCCGTCAAAACGACTGGATTAGGGGTGTCCCAGTCGACCCCATGACGAACAAACTTAATCTGTTTGCAGACAACATTTTACTTTCCTTGACAGACCCTGACCTCTCCCTGCCCGCTCTGCAACAGGAATTGGAATCGTATGGTCAGGTCTCCTATCACTTAGTTAACATACTGAAAACCCAGGCTCTCCTGCTTAATATACCTCATTCCATCCTGCCTAATTTATGCACTCAACACGACTTCGTCTGGCGCAGGCACGGACTACATTGTTTATCTTATCTGGGGCTTAGAATTTCGGGAACCTTGGAAGGGATATTTAAAGGCAACTATGGCAAACTGATATCCGATGTGAAGTCCCAGTTGTATCTGTGGTGATTTTGGGAGGTATCATGGATGAGCAGGATGGAAGTGGTGAAGATTATGGTTTTACCAAAAATCCTATATATCTTTAGGTCCCTACCTTTAATGCTACCCAGGTCTTATCTAGTGTCATGCCCCATGGCTGCCACCATCCTGAAAATTCCCCTGGTGGTACACTTCATGTTCTGCTCCTGCCCTGTAACCTGAATCCAGCAACCAACATCCAGCAATGTAAGAGTTAAGCACCAACATACCTGTGACTCACAAAATAAAGGGCTCTGCCCCACACTCACACATTACAGCGTATGCTCACAAAGAGTGAACACTGTTGCTTTGTTGATCTGCTACCTGTTCCTGATTCCCCATTTCAGGTTCCTGCAAACATATCCACAATTCCTATCATCCTTCTGCAATCAACCTGGTTAGTCACCATCTCCATCCACCCTCCTCTACCCATTTCCTGTTTATCTGTGCAGACCACTGCATGCTGGGCTCATATTCCCCTCACCACCGGTGCCACCCCGGTACCATCCCCAACCCTGACATCTAGATAACTTGCAATCCCTCCTCAGGACTTACATATGGAATAATAAACGTCCCAGAGTGCACAGAAGCCTGCTATATCATAGACATCGAGATGGGGGCCTTAAGGTGACCCATGTGCATAAGTACCATTGGGTAACCTGCCTGGCATCTCTATCCGAAATCGCCAATGCCACAATGGCTAGTCATAGAATCAGCCTTTGCCGCCGGCCATGCTTTGGCTGACGTACTCTGGGTGCCCCAGAGATGCAGACCGCGCCTCCCCGGTCTTCTGTCCTCCACATCCCTTTTACTCAGGGTATAGAATCAACTTTTCTACCTCTTTACGCGTCATACCCCGGTATCCATGGCCACCCGGATTTCCGCCCTGACCTATCTACTACCTCATTTTCACGCCCAAAAATGGATCAGTCACGGGGTCACCCATCTTCATCATCAATTCACAGCGTCGGCCATCCAGCCCTTCCACACAGTGCAACAGAAGTACAATGTGCCCCCCTCATTATTTTTGTCGTATTCACAAATATATTCATACCTGAAATCGCGCACTGCGCTGGATAATCTGCGAGAGACTCTACCACTTCTTTCAGGAATTGAGCTGTACTGGTTGGACCCACTTTCCACCACTAAACCCCTATCGCTCTTCTACCGGACACTCACAACCCCAGCTGGGGTGACAAGATGGACATTTCACAGGGTATGGGAGAAGGACCTATCTATGTCATTCGCCCCCTCGCAATGGGTGATGGCACACATGTTTGCTGCTGGGGTGTCCAGATGTGCCACATTAATTGAAACGCAAAGAAAACTACTATAATGTTGGTATCTCACGCCCCACTGGTTGAAACGCATTGATCCACAAGCCTCTGACCTTTGCTGGAGGTGTTCCTCAGGAACGGGCACCATAGGTCATATCTGGTGGCACTGCCCGGTAATTGCCCCGCTGTGGGCCGGTATATCCCAACTGGCGACAGAAGTATTGGGCCGACCCATTCCTTGTTCCCCAGAAGTGCTACTGCTTGGTATGATACGCCTCCCGCACCCACAACTGAGAATGATATATTTATCATAGTTTCCTCGACGATGCTACTCATCGCCAGGAACTGGAAGTTGGTTGTAATCCCGACACAAAAGCAGATTGTGACCATGCTGGATCAATACCGTTATTTTGATTCCAGGGCGCTAGCGGCTGGTGGAATTTGCCCCCCTAAACAAGACCCGTGGGCGATCTGGGACATACAAAAAATCTACAAAACTTGCGGTCTGTGACTCATAAGATCTAGAGTTGGCGGGCTCGCTGTCCACTGTATGTACTGTATTCTTCTCTATAAAAAAATTTTGAAGCAAAAAAAAAAGTATCACATAGAGTCATGCTGATAGCAGATGGTCATCAAAAGATCAAAAGCTAATGCCATACAAGCTTTAAGTTCACAGATTTCAGAAGTGGCGAAGGCTTGAAAAAAACTTGTTGCTGCAACAAAATGTTCAGCAACAGTGTCAACAGCCAATAGTCTTCTTAAAAAAATAAATTATTAATTTTTGTGCACGTTATGGATCTAGCGTAATATATTAACTCACAGTGATAGAGTTAATAGATCATTACAAGCAAATGGTATCACTGTTTCAGGCTTCAAAAATGCTAAAGGGACTTAAAAGTATCTTACAGGAGATGCGGGAAAACAATAGCAATATGGTCACTATTTTTATAGACTGCAAAAAAAAGGCTGAATAAATTGGAATTGCAGCAGAATTTATGGAATACATAAACCGAAAAATAAAAAGACAGCAATTATATGAATCTCCTACATTAGCACCTGAAGAGTCTTTCAAAATACAAATAAAAATTGTTTTTGACACCATAATTCAACAATTAAAATCAGAAAAAAATCCATTTAGGGCTTCATATCTCTAGTTTGAGTTTCTTACGGGTGAGTCACTCGTAAGCAATGGATAACATGAGTCTTCAGAAAGCAGCTGTAGATTTGAGTCTAAAATACAACCATGATTTGAATACCACTGAAATTTCTTCTGAGGTCCAGAGTTTTAAACATCACGCAATAGCATTGCTCCCAACAGTTTCAACTGCATCTAGTTTGGACCTTCTTCAGTTTATTCACGGGTATCATTTGGCCGAATCCTACCCAAATTTAGAAATTTCCTTAAGAATTTTTCTCCGCTTGCCAGTAACTGACTTTTTGTGAAAGAAGTTTCAGCAAGCTCAAACTAATCAAAAACTACCTCAGAGCATCAACGGGTCAAGAGAGACTAACAAGTACAATTTGCTTTGATATAAGAGTGCTTTGGATTACAAGCATGCTTCCGGAACAAATCATGCTCGTAATCCAAGGTATTACTGTATGTCTATCTTGTCAATTGAACAAGCTATAGCAAAAAATATTGATTTTGATGCAATAAGTGACAAATTTGCCTCATTGAAGGCACAAAAAAACACAACTTTGAAAACCTGCTTCTGTAATCTAGTATGTTGATTGGATTTTTGACAACATCTGAGGATTTGTTTTGTGCATTATGGTTACATATGTTTGTGTGTTTATGGATAGAAGATTTAATAAAGAATTTGGATAACTTTGTATTATTTTTGTATTGGTTTATATATTCTCAAGAACTAGGGGCTCTTGTATACTATCTTGACCAACACTATTAATACTGAGAGAGCACTTTTTTGTGTATTTTGATACCTTATTTAGCTACACTGCAAGTTTTGATGTAGTCACTCATACTAAGTTACATATCTTTGTTTCTTATGTAACTGAAATAAACATTTCTGATATTAATTTTCTTGTTATTTGTTTCATAAAGTGAAGTGCACTGAAAGTAAAGGACAAACAATACCAACATAGCGTTATACTGAAGCAGATTGGGTATAATTTCCCCTGTTACAAATTGGTGCTTACAAGGTTAAAATAAAAGTTGTGCATATCATAAGATACTCAGCCACACTGGTCATCAGCCGTGGATTCAATAGGTGTTCTTATGTGTAGATTCCAGATGTCTACCGATTAGGTTCATAGCCATATAAAATAAAAGCTCGAAGGGTAAGAAATAAAATAAAATGTAAATTTAATGAAAAATTAAAACAATTGAAACAATTCAGATTAAAAATATTGAGTTCCTTCAGTATCAAACATGTTTCATCGTAGACTTCCTCTAGGATCTTGTTATTTATAACCTATTTTCCTCAAAATATTGTGGGGGGGCACAATTTTCTATTCTTGCCACGGGTGCAAAAGGAGCTAGCTACGGCTCTGCAAGGGTGGTTCCGCGTCACAACACTGCGCCCTGCCCCCTGAATAGCGGCACGTCATCCTCCAACCGGCGCATCGCTTGGCACCCGGCCAGCCACCAGCATGGAAGGTGCCGCGGGTGCTGGGCATCCCCCAGGATGGCTCGAGACGTCCCAGGATGGTAAGACTTGACAAACCCCCCCCTTATGGGCGGCCACCGGACAACCACCAGGCACAGAAGGATGGGCAACATGAAACTGGTGCACACCAAACGAGGTGCATAAACCTCACCAGCCGGGACCCATGCCCGATCCTCGGGGCCATAGCCCTACCAGTCTACCAGGTACTACAATACTCCCCTGGAAACTCGTGAGTTCAGGATAGGATGAAATTCAAACTCCTCATCCCCCTCAGACTGAATGGGTGGGGGAGGTGTGTTAACTCTGGTATACCTGCTGCATATGAGAGGTTTCAGGAGACCAACATGAAATACATTATGAATCCTCAAATGAGGAGGTAATGCCAACGCATATGACACAGGGTTTACCTAGCATAGAACTTTTTTGGATCTATAATCTGGGAGCCATTTTCATTGAAGGAACCAAAAGTTTTATATTCCTTGTGGAAAGCCAGACTCTATCCCCAACCGTATATAGAAGAGCTGGTCTCCTACGTCTGTCAGCCCACTCTTTTTCCTTTTTGGTACTATTTTCAATGGCTTCCCTGACCTTATTCCATGTGTCTTTAAGCGAGATCAGGTACTCATCGAGTGCAGGCAAGGACGTCTCCTGAAAAGTAGAAGGAATTGCTGGAGGGTCAAATCCGTACACTGTATGAAATAGAGAATGACCCGTTGTCTCACTGACTGAGTTATATAACGCATATTCTGCCCATGGTAACATACCAGACCATTCATTTTGCTTCTCTGATACAAAGCACTGCAAATATTGCTCCAGTCTTTGATTTACCCTTTCAGCTGCTCCATTTGTCTGTGGATGATAAGCAGAAGAGAAGGCTAATTTTATACCCATGTTATCACAGAAGCCTCTGCAAAATTTTGACATGAACTGTGTGCTTTGATCTGACACAATGCCTAGAGGGACTCTGTGAAGCCTGACCACATTCTGGATGAAGATGGGTACCAGTTCTGGTGCTGTTGGACGCTTCTTAAGTGGTACGTAATGCCCCATCTTAGAGAACCTGTCTTCCACGGTAAGTATCATCGTATTATCGTGAGACGGAGGTAGATCCACAATAAAGTCCATAGCCAGCTGTGCCCATGGTCTGTCAGGAACGGGCAGTGGTTAGAGCAATCCTACAGGCAAGGTTTTGGGATTTTTGTTTCTACAGCAGACCTTGCAAGTAGAGACATAGTCAATCACATCTTTTCACAAAGTGGGCCACCAAAATTGTTTTACGAGAGTAGCTGTTTTAGTCACCCCCATATGACCGTATAGTTTAGTATCATGATGTACTGATAGGACATGTATTCTTTCCATCGTAGGAACAAAGAACTTACTCTAACGTTCCCAGGACGGACCTGGTAGGATCCCTGGCACAGACCTCTAACCATCTGATCCTTTGAATGGTCGGGACCACTAACCCTAACCTCTAGCAGACACAAAGGCCAGGGAAAACAGCAACACAGACTGAGATATATATATTACGTAACAGTATACGACAGGATAAACAGTAACAGATAGCGGATACCAGACAGGGGCCCAGAACAAGAGTGGTCATTTAAACAGAACCGGGTCAGCAACGTAAGGACACTAGTACTGCACTATGGTATCTGTGGCAGGGTCTGATAGCACACACCAGCAGCAGGTGCAACAGGAGGCAAACAGTACAGGCAGGGAGTATAGAGAAAGAATGATCAAATCGGAAGCAGAAGTCGGCAAATAATCGGGTACAAAAAACAAGGTCAGTAACGGATATACAAACAGGTACTCAGCGTAGCGATGTGGGAATAGAAAGTCCACGGCAAGACAAGGCTTCAGTGTGCGCTCTCAATTTAAAGGCCGGCGGCGCCTCCTCCGCATGCCACGCCCTGAGCGGGCGTAGATACGCCGGGTGCCGCCGGAGCTGTTGGACCCGACCAGGTGGTGGAACAGCTCCTCCAGGGTCCCCCTGCGTGGCTCCCAGGACCCTGGACATCACATAACCCCCCTCCCATGGGCGGCCACTGGACGACCCCCAGGTGCAGAGGGATGAGCAGAATGAAACTGAGGCACAAAACGAGGCGCATGGACCTCACTGGCCGGCAACCAAGCCCTATCCTCAGGGCCATAACCCTCCTAGTCCACCAGGTACTGAAGAGTGCCCCTAACCATGTGCGACTTCAGGATGGCACAAACCTAATATTCCTCCTCACCAAAAGATCGAACAGGTGGAGGAGGCACAGTAACTCGGGTATACCTGTTGCACGAGAGAGGCTTGAGAAGACTGACATGGAACACATTATGGATATGAAGATGCGGGGGCAATGCCAGAGCATTAGACACGGGGTTCACTCTACGCAAGACCTTGTACAGTCCAATAAACCTGGGAGCCATTTTCATAGATGGGACCAGAATTTCTATATTACGAGTGGAAAGACAGACTCTATCCCCTGCTACATACACAGGAGCAGGCCTTCTACGTCTGTCAGCTTTCTCCTGATTTCTTATACTGGTCTCCATGGCTTCCCTAACTTTTTCCCAGGTTGCTTTCAATGAAACCAGATGCACATCCAGAGCTGGTAGAGAAGTATCCTGAAAGCTGGATGGAAGTACAGGTGGGTCAAAACCATACACTGTATGGAATGGAGAACTACCCGTGCGTTATTCAAGGCATACTCTGCCCAGGGCAGGAGATCAGACCATTCATTTTGCTTTTCTGATACAAAGCAGCGCAGATATTGTTCGACCATTTGATTAGTAGGGATGAGCTGTTCGGTTCGGACGGTTCGGAGTTCGACCCGAACTTAACCTGTTCGATTAGATCGCGAACACCGAACATTTGCGGGTGTTCGCCGCATGTTCGACCACAATGGACCACAATGCATTTTTCCACTGGCCTGAAGCTCGTAATTGGCTACAGCCTTGCACCTGACCACAGGTCTGGTGCAAGACAGGTTCAACAGTATGCCAATCACGGCTCAGAGTCCTGATTGGGCAAATTTTTCCCAATCATGGGCTCACAGAGCTAAGTCCCGCAGCACACTATATAACGTTTCCACGCGCCGATTCTGCACGCATTTCAGAGGAGATTTCAGAGGAGATAGTTGTGTGTTGTTACTGCCCGCCTGCCACGCTACTGGGGGGGTCTGGGGGGTCTCATTTCTACCAAATATCATTGAATTTAGGTGATGTGTGTCTTGTCACTGTGCCAGCAAGTTTTTTGGGGGTTTACAACTTTCTTTAAAACATTTGTGAATTGAGGTGATCTTCTGTGTCTTGTCACACAACCAGCAAGTCTTTTTGGGGCTCACTAATTTCTTTAAAACATTTGTGAATTGAGGTGATCTGTGTCTTGTCACACAACCAGTACCACGCAGTATTTTGGGGCTCACTAATTTCTTTAAAACATTTGGGAATTGAGGTGATCTGTGTCTTGTCACACAACCAGTACCACGCAGTATTTTGGGGCTCACTAATTTCTTTAAAACATTTGGGAATTGAGGTGATCTGTGTCTTGTCACACAACCAGTACCACGCAGTATTTTGGGGCTGACTAATTTCTTTAAAACATTTGTGAATTGAGGTGATCTGTGTCTTGTCACACAACCAGTACCACGCAGTATTTTGGGGCTGACTAATTTCTTTAAAACATTTGTGAATTGAGGTGATCTGTGTCTTGTCACACAACCAGTACCACGCAGTATTTTGGGGCTCACTAATTTCTTTAAAACATTTGTGAATTGAGGAGATCTGTGTCTTGTCACACAACCAGTACCACGCAGTATTTTGGGGCTCACTAATTTCTTTAAAACATTTGTGAATTGAGGTGATCTGTGTCTTGTCACACAACCAGTACCACGCAGTATTTTGGGGCTCACTAATTTCTTTAAAACATTTGTGAATTGAGGTCATCTGTGTCATGTCACACAACCAGTACCTCGCAGTATTTTGGGGCTCACTAATTTCTTTAAAACATTTGTGAATTGAGGAGATCTGTGTCTTGTCACACAACCAGTACCACGCAGTATTTTGGGGCTCACTAATTTCTTTAAAACATTGGACCATAATGCATTTTCCCACTGGCCTGAAGCTCGTAATTGGCTACAGCCTTGCACCTGACCACAGGTCGGGTGCAAGACAGGTTCAACAGTATGCCAATCATGGCTCAGAGTCCTGATTGGGCAAATTTTGCCCAATCATGGGCTCACAGAGCTAAGTCCCGCAGCACACTATATAACGTTTCCACGCGCCGATTCTGCACACATTTCAGAGGAGATTTCAGAGGAGATAGTTGTGTGTTGTTACTGCCCGCCTGCCACGCTACTGGGGGGGTCTGGGGGGTCTCATTTCTACCAAATATCGTTGAATTTAGGTGATGTGTGTCTTGTCACGGTGCCAGCAAGTTTTTTGGGGGTTTACAACTTTCTTTAAAACATTTGTGAATTGAGGTGATCTTCTGTGTCTTATCACACAGCCAGCAAGTCTTTTTGGGGCTTTTTAAAGAAATTAGTGAGCCCCAAAATACTGCGTGGTACTGGTTGTGTGACAAGACACAGATCACCTCAATTCACAAATGTTTTAAAGAAATTTCAGAGGAGATAGTTGTGTGTGTGTTACTGCCCGCCTGCCACGCTACTGGAGGGGTCTGGGGTCTCATTTCTAGAGAATATCATTGAATTTAGGTGATGTGATGTCTTGTCATTGACACTGTGCCAGCAAGTTTTTTGGGGGTTTACAACTTTCTTTAAAACATTTGTGAATTGAGGTAATCTTCTGTGTCTTGTCACACAGCCAGCAAGTCTTTTTGGGGCTCACTAATTTCTTTAAAACATTTGTGAATTGAGGTGATCTGTGTCTTGTCACACAACCAGTACGCAGTTTATTTTGGGGCTCACTAATTTCTTTAAAACATTTGGGAATTGAGGTGATCTGTGTCTTGTCACACAACCAGTACCACGCAGTATTTTGGGGCTCACTAATTTCTTTAAAACATTTGTAAATTGAGGTGATCTGTGTCTTGTCACACAACCAGTACCACGCAGTATTTTGGGGCTCACTAATTTCTTTAAAACATTTGTGAATTGAGGTGATCTGTGTCTTGTCACACAACAGTACCACGCAGTATTTTGGGGCTCACTAATTTCTTTAAAACATTTGTGAATTGAGGTGATCTGTGTCTTGTCACGCAACCAGACCACGCAGTATTTTGGGGCTCACTAATTTCTTTAAAACATTTGTGAATTGAGTGATCTGTGTCTTGTCACACAACCAGTACCACGCAGTATTTTTTGGGGCTTACTAATTTCTTTAAAACATTTGTGAATTGAGGTGATCTGTATCTTGTCACACAACCAGTACCACGCGCAGATTTTTGGGGCTTACTAATTTCTTTAAAACATTTGTGAATTGAGGTGATCTGTGTCTTGTCACACAACCAGTACCACGCAGTATTTTGGGGCTCACTAATTTCTTTAAAACATTTGTGAATTGAGGAGATCTGTGTCTTGTCACACAACCAGTACCACGCAGTATTTTGGGGTTCACTAATTTCTTTAAAACATTTGTGAATTGAGGTGATCTGTGTCTTGTCACGCAACCAGTACCATGCAGTATTTTGGGGCTCACTAATTTCTTTAAAACATTTGTGAATTGAGGTGATCTGTGTCTTGTTACACAACCAGTACCACGCAGTATTTTGGGGCTAACTAATTTCTTTAAAACATTTGTGAATTGAGGTGATCTGTGTCTTGTCACACGACCAGTACCACGTAGTATTTTGGGGCTCACTAATTTCTTTAAAACATTGGTGAATTGAGGTGATGCTGTGTCTTGTTACACAACCAGTACCAACGCAGTATTTTGGGGCTCACTAATTTCTTTAAAAACATTTGTGAATTGAGGTGATCTGTGTCTTGTCACGCAACCAGTACCACGCAGTATTTTGGGGCTCACTATTTCTTTAAAACATTTGTGAATTGAGGTGATCTGTGTCTTGTCACACAACCAGTACCACGCAGTATTTTGGGGCTTACTAATTTCTTTAAAACATTGTGAATTGAGGTGATCTGTGTCTGTCACACAACCAGTACCACGCAGTATTTTGGGGCTCACTAATATCTTTAAAAACATTTGTGAATTGAGGAGATTCTGTGTCTTGTCACACAACCAGTACCACGCAGTATTTTGGGGCTCACTAATTTCTTTAAAACATTTGTGAATGAGGTGATCTGTGTCTTGTCACACAACCAGTACCACGCAGTATTTTGGGGCTCACTAATTTCTTTAAAACATTTGTGAATTGAGGTGATCTGTATCTTGTCACACAACCAGTACCACGTAGTATTTTGGGGCTGACTAATTTCTTTAAAACATTTGTGAATTGAGGTGATCTGTGTCTTGTCACACAACCAGTACCACGCAGTATTTTGGGGCTCACTAATTTCTTTAAAAACATTGTGAATTGAGGTGATCTGTGTCTTGTCACACAACCAGTACCACGCAGTATTTTGGGGCTCACTAATTTCTTTAAAACATTTGTGAATTGAGGAGATCTGTGTCTTGTCACACAACCAGTACCACGTAGTATTTTGGGGCTCACTAATTTCTTTAAAACATTTGTGAATTGAGGTGATCTGTGTCTTGTCACACAACCAGTACCATGCAGTATTTTGGGGCTCACTAATTTCTTTAAAACATTTGTGAATTGAGGTGATCTGTGTCTTGTCACACAACCAGTACGACGCAGTATTTTGGGGCTCACTAATTTCTTTAAAACATTTGTGAATTGAGGTGATCTGTGCCTTGTCACACAACCAGTACCACGCAGTATTTTGGGGCTTACTAATTTCTATAAAACATTTGTGGAATTGAGGTGATCTGTGTCTTGTCACACAACCAGTACCACGCAGTATTTTGGGGCTCACTAATTTCTTTAAAACATTTGTGAATTGAGGTGATCTGTGTCTTGTTACACAACCAGTACCACGCAGTATTTTGGGGCTAACTAATTTCTTTAAAACATTTGTGAATTGAGGTGATCTGTGTCTTGTCACACAACCAGTACCACGTAGTATTTTGGGGCTCACTAATTTCTTTAAAACATTTGTGAATTGAGGTGATCTGTGTCTTGTTACACAACCAGTACCACGCAGTATTTTGGGGCTAACTAATTTCTTTAAAACATTTGGGAATTGTTATAATCCGTGTGTTCTCACTGGCTGCCACCCATCAAGGGGTCTCACTGATTTATAGGAGGTTTCACTGCCACCCATCAAGGGGTCTCACTGATTTATAGGAGGTGTCTGAGAGTTGTAATCTGTGTTTTGTCACTGGCTGCCAGCTATCAGGGTGTCTCACTGAGTTATACCAGAGTTCTTTAAATCTTTATACCAGAGTTGAATCAGAGTTCTGTATATATTAATCTATATATCACTCACCATGTCTGAAAGAACAAAAAGGACAGGCAGACGCTCCCAGACACAGATAAGAGGGCAAGCAGCCCCTGTGTCGGGAGGCTGTGCCTTGGTCGTGGTGGACGTGGTGCATCCTCTGCAGGGGCACGCTTGTCCTTTCTAACTGGTGCTGGCCGTCTTAAGCAGCAGCAACATACAGAGGACTTGGTGGATTGGCTAACCAGGCCATCCTCATCCTCCGAGTCCTCTGCCAGCCAGGCTTCTAGTGCTTTACAGTCCACCTCAGCTGCCAAAGCATCTAATGCAGCCTCCATGTCCACAGCTACTCCTGCCGTAGCCTCGCTATCACACACGGAGGAGTCAGCTGAATTGTTTGACTACCATGAGAGTGACATGCTGCTTGAGGATGCGCAGCAAGTACAGAGCTCTGATTCAATCTCTGAGGTTGAGGAAGGGAGTATAATCAACCTAGAGGAAGGGGGTGCCAGTGATGACACACAAATAACTGGCGCTCATGTTGCCCCAGCAGCTGCAGCATACTGCCAAGTTGGCTCCAGTGACGAGGAGATAGGGGGTGATGATGACAATGATGATGAGGTCACTGCCTCCACCTGGGTGCCTGATCGAACAGAGGAATTAAGTGAGGAAGAGGGGGAGGAGGAGGCACAGCAAACACAAGGCACAACATCCACTGTGACCAAACATAGCAATAGCCAGTCCAAAGCATCACATGTCAGAGCTGTTCCGGTGCAGAGCGCTGTTGTCTCAAAGAACACATGCAGGAACTCTGTTGTCTGGGAGTTCTTTAAGAAATGTGCAGTAGAGCGCAGCATTGCTATTTGTAATCTATGTCAAATGAGGCTTAAGCGTGGGAAAGACACTTGGGTACCACGTGCTTGAGGCGACATATGAACAACTGCCACACATCCCGTAGGCGCAAAACTTTGCGTAGGTCCTCCTCCTCCTCATCTGTCTCTACCCCCACTGTATGTCCTGCCATGTCATTGCCTACAACCTCCACCGACAGGGATGATGCTACAGTAATGGATGTACCAGGTCCTTCCTCACAATGTGACATCATCCCAGCAGCTGAAGATTTACGCAGTCAGATTACGTTGCCCCAGCTGCTGCAGCCAAAGAAAAAATATAGTCCCAACCATCCCCAAGCACAGCGTCTAAATGCCAGCTTAGCAAAATTACTCGCATTGCAGCTGCTGCCTTTCCAGCTGGTGGACTCTGCTCCCTTCCGTGAATTTGCTGAATGTGCTGTACCACAGTGGCAGGTTCCAAAACGCCATTACTTTTCACGCAAGGCCATTCCAGCACTATACCAGCACGTGGAAGACAATGTTATCCAGTCATTGGAAAAGGCAGTCAGCAGCAAGGTGTATGTGACTTTAGACACGTGGTCCAGCAAGCATGGACAGGGTCGTTACATTTCCATCACGGCACACTGGGTAACTCTGATTGCAGCTGGGAGGGATCCAAGACGGGGCTCTGTGCTGGAGCTTGTTCATCCACCACGCCTCCAGAAAGCTGCTTGTATGAGGTCTGTCTGCTCCACCACCACCACCTCTCCCTCTTCCTCCTCCTCCTCCTTCTCTGTCTCTGGCGAAGTAGCAGTTAAACCCACGCCTG
Organism: Leptobrachium leishanense; assembly: GCA_009667805.1. Classification (NCBI taxonomy): domain Eukaryota; kingdom Metazoa; phylum Chordata; class Amphibia; order Anura; family Megophryidae; genus Leptobrachium; species Leptobrachium leishanense. The sequence continues at coordinate 111,541,163 of CM019068.1, read as the reverse complement.
ACAGGGTCTACGCAATGGCTCATGCAAAAAGATGCCATACTGTGCTTGAGCTGGTTTGTTTAGGGGACAGGAGCCACACCGGGCCAGAAATTCTGTCAGCTCTGCAGTGGCAGGTGCAGAGATGGCTAACATCACGCCAGCTTCAGCTGGGAATGATCGTCTGTGATAATGGCAGCAACCTTCTCTCCGCCCTACGCAAGGGTAAATTGACGCATGTACCATGCCTAGCACACGTCCTAATTCTGGTGGTACAGCGTTTCCTAACCAAGTACCCAGGGCTGGCAGTGCTTCGCATCCAGGCCAGAAAAGTCTGCAGCCACTTCAGACGGTCATTCCCAGCAAGCGTTCGCCTGGCAGAAATTCAAAGAGAATTCCACCTTCCCACAAACCGTCTGATCTGTGACATGCCCACCAGGTGGAACTCGACATTAGCAATGCTGCAGCGTCTGCACAAGCAGCAGAGGACCATCAACGAGTACCTGTGTGAGTATGGCACAAGGACAGGTTCAGGTCAACTTGGTTTTTTTTCCCCCCGCAGTGGCTGATGGTCAAGGATGCATGCACTGTACTGTCACCATTTGAGGAGGCAACGAGGATGGTGAGCAGGGACAGTGCATGCATCAGTGACACAATTCCTTTAGTGTTCCTGCTGGAGCACACTCTGCGGGGAATTATAGATGTGGCTCTAGAGGCAGAGCAGCGGGAGGAAGAGAGGCCTTCCCTAGCTCTCAAGGCCCCAGTCTTTCGCAGACAGCATTCCAGTGGGTCCTACTCAGATCAGACAGGAGGAGGATGAGGAGGAGGTGGAGGCAGAATATTTAAGTAGTGGGGCATTGAAGGTGGGGATTCCTCAAGGGAGGTTTCCGTGTGCCAGAAACACAAGGGCTAGTGCGTGGCTAGGAGGAGGAAGTGCACGATACGGTCATCCTCATTGACCAGGAAGACTCGGCAGCTAATGCCACCTCCAACCTACGCTGCATGGGCTCCCTAATGATGCAAAGCCTGCTAAAGGACCCCAGGATTCGTGCTATTAAGGAGAGGGATCATTACTGGTTGGCAACCCTTCTTGATCCACGATACAAGGGTAAAGTTGCAGAGCTCATCCTGCCCGCACTGAGGGAGCACAAGATGAAAAAACTTGAGGACGCTCTAAAGCGACACTTGTGTAACACCTTTCCAGGCACTGGTAGTTTACCAAGTGCTGACACACGTGCTTCTGAGGCTGCGGGTGATCAGAGGAATAGTGGTGAAGGCCAGGGCCCCTTGACTGATGCATTTTTAAATTTTTTTAGTCCTCGACGCCCAGGGACGTCAAATGTAGGCACCCATTGCCAGCGTCTTCACCATATGGTGCAGGACTACCTAGGGGCAAGGGCAGACCTGGATACCTTTCCAGCAGATGATCCACTGACTTACTGGGTGTTGAGATTGGATCACTGGCCAGAACTTAGCCAATATGCTATGCAGCTACTAGGTTGCCCTTCATCTAGCGTGCTTTCCGAAAGGACGTTACGTTCAGTGCCGCTGGAGGTTTTGTCACAGACAAAAGAGTGCATCTGTCCACCGACTCTGTAGACCGGCTGACATTTATAAAAATGAATCAGTCCTGGATCAGCAGTTATCAATCCCCTGATGCTGACGTAATGGAATAGATCGGGGATGTCCTCTTCTACATTCACAAAACCTCCAGCACTGAACTCTTCCACAATACCACAAAAGGGTTACGGTGTGAAGGCACTTGCTGCCATGAAAGGCACAATATTTGGCTGCACTGACGCCTGTGCCAGATTTATATCATTTTAATTTTTTGAACCGCAGGGTCCAACCCTGCACTCTTCCACAATACCACAGAGGGGTTACTGTATTATGATGGCACTTGCAGGCCTGGCACCAAAAGCACAATATCTGGGTGCACTGACGCCTGTGCCAGCTTTATATCATTTAAATTTTTTGAACAGCGGGGTCCAACCCTGCACTCTTCCACAATACCACAGAGGGGTTACTGTATTATGATGGCACTTGCAGGCCTGGCACCAAAAGCACAATATCTGGGTGCACTGACGCCTTGTCCAGAATCACATCTTTTCAATATAGGACCACATGGTCCACCCCTGCACTCTTCCACAATACCACAGAGGGTTTATTGTATTATGATGGCACTTGCAGGCCTGGCACCAAAAGCCCAATATCTGGGTGCACTGATGCCTGTGCCAGAATTATATCATTTTAATTTTTTGAACCGCAGGGTCCAACCCTGTACTCTTCCACAATACCACAGAGGGGTTACTGTATTATGATGGCACTTGCAGGCCTGGCACCAAAAGCACAATATCTGGGTGCACTGACGCCTTGACCAGAATCATATCTTTTCAATATAGGACTACAAGGTCCACCCCTGCACTCTTCCTCAATACCACAGAGGGGTTACTGTATTATGATGGCACTTGCAGGCCTGGCACCAAAAGCACAATATCTGGGTGCACTGACACCTTGACCAGAATCATATCTTTTCAATATAGGACCACATGGTCCACCCCTGCATTCTTCCACAATACTACAGAGGGGTTACTGTATGATGATACTTGATGGCCTGGTAGTCTTGCACCAAAGGCAGAATATCTGGGTGCACTGACGCCTTAACCAGATGCATATCTTTTTTTTTTTATAATTCTTTATTTTGAAAAATATTTAAACACAGAAAACAGGTAAACAGCCACCTGTGACATCGCCTCGCAGGGCAGAGAGGGCAAGCCGAATAAAACATGCCTTAGCTCAACTTACAGAATCAAGGTAGAAATAACGGAGCATAATAGTCGAGTTCGGATGACATGTAGCAGATAAGCCCTTATGCCCAGCGCTTGGCATGCCACGCAGCCGACAAAGACAGGACAAACATTAACCACGTAAGACAAAAGAGAGAAAAGAAAAGGAAAGAAAAGGACAGAGAAAAATAGAAAGGGGAAACCTCACGCATCCAACCCCCCTCGGGTATTAATCAGGTTTTAATTAGTTTCTTCCCAACGACTCCAGTTTTTGAAAACGAGGGAAGCGAGTTGTGGATCACCGCGGACAGTTTATCCATGTGATGCGCCTCGGCTATATAAGCCCGCACCACCTCAACGGAAGGCACATCCCCATCTCGCCAGTGCTAGCGAGAGCTCTCCTAGCACCCAACACTATCCTGTGAAAGAGTTTGCAATCCGGCCCCTGAAGGGATGCGGAGAACCTATGGAGCAGGAAGGCCCAAGGATCAAGTGGGAAAGGTTGTTGAAACACCTCCTCTAATAAGTCACCAATCCGGTCCCAGAAAGAACACACCTTAGGGCACAGCCACCACATGTGAAACAAGGTACCCCGAGCCCCACACCCCTCCAACAAACATCAGGGGTACCCGGCTGCAGATGCGAGAGCAAGACCGGGGTGGTATACCATCGTACATCGTTTTATATGCCTGTTCTTTCAGCGTAACACATATAGACACTTTTGCAACATTTTCCCACATATCTTGCCACTCCTCCCCCTCCAACTCCTCCCCGATATCCGCCTCCCAGCGGGCAATGAATCCAGGGGCCAGCCATGAGACATCCTCGCATGAAAAATGATTATATAAGGTGGAAATTAGAGCCTTTGGAGCCCTTCCGGAATCACACATGGATTCAAAGAACGTTAATTTCTGACTCGCTGCTTGTGAAATGTTATGTTGAGATAAAAAGTCCCGTATCTGTAAGAATCTGAAATGGTCAAAGGTCCGAAGGTCACCCTTTGATTGTAGGTCCGAGAAAGAGAACCAATCATCTCCTGAAGATCTGAAATGCTTAACCCTCTGCAGGTCGATATTTTCAAAAGCTGCAAAAGCGGAGGGAGACAATCCCGGAACAAAAGCTCTGTTGCGTAAATATGGCATTAGAGGCGAGTAACAAGAGCAGAGGTGGAATTTGTCCCGGACGGAGTCCCATACCTTCAGTGAGGTCAGAGTCGCTGTACAGGTGGACCGCAATAACGGGCGGAACTCCTTGGGTAGCCAAAAATAAAATTGCGGGAGGTCTGGAGCAAATAGGTCAGATTCCAAATTGGCCCAACGTTGGGAGTGTTGGGGCAGATGAAACATCACAAACTGAGCAACCTGAGCCGCTTGGAAATATTTATACAAGTATGGAAGGCCCAGACCCCCTCGTTCTTTAGGACGGTATAGGACATATTTAGAAACCCTTTTCCTCCCCCCCGCCCACACAAAACCTTCAATTTGGGACTGCAGCTGTCGAAGAGATCGGGGCACACCCAGACCGGCAGGGCTTGAAATAGATATAATAATCTCGGAAGCAGGTTCATCTTTATACAATTGATCCTGCCAATCCAGGAGAACCCCCTCTCTCCCCACCTCTCCAGGTCCTCACCCAGAAGTTTAAACATTGCCTCATAGTTTAGGGAGTGCAATCCATTCACATCAGGTGTAAGCACACTCCCAGGTATTTCAAAGAGGAGCGAGTAAGACAAACCCGAACACCGCTCAAATCTCCGACGATCGAGTCCGACAGGGAAAAAGGCATAGCAACTGACTTTTCTAGGTTAACCTTATAACCCGAGACTGCTGAAAAGTCACGCAGGAGGGAGAGCAGGTGAGGAATGGAGGAGGAGGGATGGCTAAGAGTGAGCAAGACATCATCGGTGTACGCCGATACCTTGCATTCCTCCTTCCTACTGTCACTCCTGTAATATGGGGGGAGTGACGAATGGCCGATAAAAGGGGTTCGAGAGATAGGGCAAAAAGGAGGGGAGACAAAGGGCATCCCTGTCGAGTCCCATTTCCGACAGAGAAACTCGTGGGAACAGTACCTGGGGTAATGACAGCAGAGGTAGGGGAATTATAGAGAGATCAGAGGACCGAGAGAAAGGACATCGGGAAGCCCCACGTGGTCAAAAGTCGAAACAAAAAAGGCCATTCTAGTCGGTCAAACGACTTCTCTGCATCCAGAGAGATGAGCAGAGAAGGCAGTCGGGTGCCAGTCATACGCTCCATCAGCACCACAGCACGTCTGGTATTAGCAAATGCATGCCTGCCCGGGATAAACCCTACCTGATCCGGGTGTATTATAGAAGCTAAGAAGGAGTTCAGTCTATTTGCAAGTATTTTTGTGAATATTTTTATAATCAACATTCAAAAGGGAAATAGGCCTATTATTTTGTGGATAAGACGGGTCCTTTCCCTCCTTTGGAATTAAAATAATGTCTGAGCGGAGAAAATCTGCTGGGGCTGGGGCACCCTCCCACAGAGACAGATAAAATTTGTGTAAATGCGGAGACAAAGTTTGTGCAAAATGTTTTATAATAAAAGGCAGAGAACCCATCCGGGCCAGGGGCCTTGTGAGGTTTGAATGCCTTAATGACCTCAGCTATCTCCTCCTCAGATGGAGGGTGTCTAAGCGTCTGTCTCTGTGCGGGGGATAGCCGGGGGAGAGGAGCATTCAACAGGAAACAGTCAATCGATTGGCCCAATGGGATAGAGTCAGAAACGTGGGTCGGGGAATGGTTGTATAATGTCCGGAAGTATGAGGTAAACAATTTGTTAACTGTAGCTGGGGACGTGTGCAGGACTCCCTCCCCATCTCTGGCTCCCGTTATGTGTTTGGACCTAGTTTTATTGCGAAGTTTAGATGCTAAAAGGGTGTGAGATTTGTTGGCAAATTCAAAATAGGTCCTCTTGGACCAGGCCAATGAGCGGGCCGCGTCCTCCCCGAGTAGGTGACGTATGGCGGTCCTGATCGTTTTAATCTGGGCGGTCAAGACGTCTGAGGGTGAAAGTTTGTTCAGAGCTTCCCATTTAGACAGGTCCTTGGTCAAAGAAACCAGGGAAGCTAGCTTTTGTATTTTGAGTCTACTACCTAATTGTATGAGATGGCCTCGTATCACCGTTTTATGGGCCAGCCACAGGGTGGTGGGGGAAAGGGTGGGTGAGTCATTTTCCAGAAAATATTCGCTAAGCTGTTGCCGCAGTTCTATGATATGTTTGGGTTTGTGTACCAAAGAGGAATTCAGACGCCACGACCACGCCGGTTTGTAGGACGGTATGGATAACGTCATGGAGATCGGAGCGTGGTCCGACCACGTGATATCACCTATGCTTGAGGTCGGAATTAAAGGTATCGTCGACAGGGACACCAGGAAAAGGTCAATTCGGGAGTAAGAGCGATGGGGGTTGGAAAAAAAGGTGAAGTCCCTATCACCCGAATGATGGAGGCGCCATGCATCCACCAGGGAATGGTCAAGCATAAAGGACTCCAGGGAAGCATCCTGGGGGTATCCCGAAGGCGTCCCCGAGGAGTCCCCCGAAGCCTTTCTGTCCAGAGAGGGCTGGGGGGCGGCATTAAAATCCCCGCCAAAGATAACTCGACCGTCAGCTCTAGTTCTCAGTAAAGAAGATATTTCTGTCCAGAAGTCAGGGTCATAACCATTAGGAGCATAAATGTTAAATAAGGTTAGGGTGGTGGAAGCTATCTGTCCCACTAGCATCAAATAACGTCCAGCTGGATCTGAAACTTGAAGGTGAATTTTAAAGGGACAGGAGGAGTGGATTAGGGAAGCCACTCCCTTTTTCTTTTGTGGAGATGACGCCATGTAGGCAACAGGGAAGGCTTTGTCTCTTAGTGAAAATTGGCGGGGTGAAGCAAAATGGGTCTCCTGAATCATCGCTATATGACACGCGGATCGTTTAAACTCCCTCAACAACAGACGCCTCTTTTGGGGTGTGTTTAATCCCTTAACATTAACCCTTTCGCTGCTGAGGCTTTTCCCGCCCCTGTGCTGAGGTCATTTTTTACCTGTTTTGCGCATCATGTTTAAACCTGTTTTGAAGGCTTATTTTAGTATATGACATCGACATATTATATATCGTTCTTTCCGTCAGACTCGGTAGATTCATAATATGTCATTATTATATGTATACGTTATGTCATGTTTGTATATTATAACAAAAAATGCAATAAAATATGTATTTTCAATAATTTACAGCGTGTAAAGTGTTTTTTTCCACATTTTAACATGCGAGCAATTGCGGTTATATTTTGTATGGGGTGCGCTTGTTAAAAAAATTAGAGATGGGGTCTCGTTACATTTTTTTTTGGGGAAAATGACACCATTTTAACAAACGCACCGCATACAAAAATCGTTAATGCAGCATCATTGTTCACATTATAATTGAAATGGGAACAATATTGCTGCATTAACAAAACAAAAAAAAAAAAAAAAAAAAGTGTTTTTTTTTTTTTTTTAATTTTTTTTTTAATTTTTTTTATTTTTATTTTTTTATTTTTATTTTTTTTTACATTTTTTTTTACTTTCATGTTTGGTATCGTTGGAACGGCCATGCTCTGGCCGATCCAACGATATCAAAATTTAACCCCTAACTGCCACGGATCGGGAGATAGGGAGTTCATTGGAACTCCCTATCTCCACACTTCGTGGCAGTTAGGGGTTAATGCTAGGACTGGCGTCATCGTGCTGCGCACGATGACGCCAGTCCTCTGGGGGAGTTCCCGGAAGCTTGGCCGACATCCAAGATGTCGGCCAGCTCCCGGGAAGGATCGCAAATCGGCGCTTTTCAGCGCCGATTTGCGATCCAGCTCCCCAGGGGTTAATGCCAGGCATCATTTGGAAGGGCAGGCTGTGCCCTTCCAAATGATGCCTGGGTTAAGCCCCTGTGAGCCGCCGATCGGGAGGGAGAGAGGTCCGAAGGACCTCCCCCCCTCCCTTTCAGGCGCCTCCTCCGCACATGCGGGGGGGGCGCCTGAATTATGTGTCATCGCGGGGGCGCGATGACACATAATGATGGCGGCCACTGCTCCGGATGCCGGGCTGACATCCAGGATGTCAGCCCGCACCGGAGGGGCCAGCGATCGGCCGGAACCCGGCCGAACGCTGACCCCAATGCGAGGACGCGCTCAGCGCGTCCTCCGCATACCAGGGGCAATGCTGAGGACGCGCTGAGCGCGTCCTTAGCATTGAAGTGGTTAAGGGACAAAATCTTTATGCCTCTATCCCCCATACAGAGTCAACAAGAGGGAGGTGGAAAGGGAGTGAGGCACCAAAGATGCCCCCCCTATTTCTGTCTGAGGGCAAGAGAGGGAAACTGGAGTCAGGGGCAAGAGAGGAGGTGGAGAAAGAGAGACGAGGAAAGACAGAAAAGAAAAGAAAAAAGCATAGGAGCGGGTGGCACGCCCGAGAAACGAAGACCCACCAACAACGGAAGACAAAAACACGACATAACACAAAAAGCGCCTGGACTTATGGAGTGCCAGGCCGACCTTGGAGGGGAGGACAAGGAGACCAAAAACTCCCCGAACCCCAGTCCCCCACACCCCCACACCCGACCGAAGTTGAGAAACACTAGCAATACCTGGATATGACATTATAACCAATAGGGGGGGAAGTCCGGGAGGGAGGGTCCCCCGACCCGTCCCGAATAGAACCGTCGGGGCGAACCTCCCCCAGGGAGCCCCTGCAAGACAGTAGAAACTCAATTAGGCATACCAGAAGCTTTGGATCAAATATTAAGTAAACATCAGTGACAACATTAAATGGCCCTGAGCCAAGGGCAGTTAAAGCAAAAGAAAAAGAAAAAACCGGAGAGCAACAGCACTCAGACCTCCCGTATGGTTCACATGGTGATCCACCATCATCCGGACTCCCGAGCGATAACCCTCCAATGAGGGAAAAATTTGAGAGAGAAGAGAAGAAGAACAAACGGGCCTCCAGGCCTCATAAGCAGCATCAGCCTTCCTCGCTCGTGGTACCAACTCGAGTCCAGCGCTGCTGTAGACGAGGGAAGGAAGAAGGCGGGAGCACGGGGGCGACAAAATCCTCCAGAGGTGGGCACTTCACTGCGGCCCAAAAGGCGGCAAGATCTGAGGAGGGGGTGAGGGCCACCTGCCGGTCCGCCACCGACACTTGCAGGCGAAAGGGAAATCCCCACGTGTATGGGATGTCGTGAGCAGACAGGTGTTCTGTAATGGGGCGCCAAGCCCTGTTTTGTCGGAGGGTCGCGGGATCCAAATCCTGGAACATCTGTAGGGGCTTATCCTCAAAATCCAGCTGGAAGGTGCGTGCGGCTTGAAGGATCTGATGTTTCGCCGTGTTAGTAATGCATGCGGAATATCACGTCTCGCGGGATAAGAGACGAAAGATTCGGGGGTCTTTGGGCCCTGTGAATCCGATCCATTAACAGATGGGCCTCCGTTATGTCCGGTGCAAGGCGGCGCAGTATACCCTGCACCGTCCCATTGAGATCCTTAGGTGACACAGTTTCCGGGAGACCTCTCAACCGTATATTATTTCTTCTGGAACAATTAGACAAGTCCTCCATCTTGGACTCCAAAAATGAGACTCTTTTGGCTAGGTCCCCGGTACCCTCCGCCAAGTCGTTATGGGCCTGCGTTAACTCTGCGGCCTGGTCCTCCAGTTCAGCCGTGCATGCTCCCAGCGAATCAATCTCTCCGCAGTTCTGTCCCCAATTTCGCCACCTCACCCGCCAGAAAGGTCTGCATCTGGGACATCTTGGTAAAGAGGCGCTCCACATCTCCCCTCGAGGCCGGAACCGCTAAGTCAGCTGAAGTGGGTAACTCTTCCTCCGGGTACAGCGTTTCACAGTGGCCGCCATCTTGGGAGGCTTCGGCCTGTCTTTTGGCCGGGAAGAAATGATGGGCTACGGATGGGTCCTGCGGCCGCGTTTTTTTTGCGGTTTTGAGGCTGGCATGTTGCTGGAGCTATAGGAGACTCGAGGTAAAGAAAAATCGGCTCAGGGGTGCTCAAAAACAAAGGTCTTGGTGCTAGGTGCGCGAGAGCCTCGGGATCACGCGGCCATCTTGGTTGGGCGCTAGCTCCACCCCCCCGATGCATATCTTTTTAATATAGGACCGCAAGGTTCACCCCTGCATTCTTCCACAATACCACAGAGGGGTTACTGTGTGATGATACTTGCAGGCCTGGCACCAAAGGCACAATATCTGGGTGCACTGACGCCTTGACCAGAATTATATCTTTTCAATATAGGACCACATGGTCCACCCCTGCATTCTTCCACAATACTACAGAGGGGTTACTGTATGATGATACTTGCTGGCCTGGCACCAAAGGCAGAATATCTGGGTGCACTGACGCCTGGACCAGAAATCAATTCTTTTCAATATAGGACCACATGGTCCACCCCTGCATTCTTCCACAATACTACAGAGGGGTTACTGTATGATGATACTTGCTGGCCTGGCACCAAAGGCAGAATATCTGGGTGCACTGACGCCTTAACCAGATGCATATCTTTTTAATATAGGACCACAAGGTTCACCCCTGCATTCTTCCACAATACTACAGAGGGGTTACTGTATGATGATACTTGCTGGCCTGGCACCAAAAGGCACAATATCTGGGTGCACTGACACCCATTCTAAGATAAAAAACTTTTCAATACAGGACCACATGGTCCACCCCTGCATTCTTCCACAATACTACAGAGGGGTTACTGTATGATGATACTTGCTGGCCTGGCACCAAAGGCACAATATCTGGGTGCACTGACGCCTTGACCAGAATCATATCTTTTCAATATAGGACCACATGGTCCACCCCTGCACTCTTCCACTATACTACAGAGGGGTTACTGTATGATGATACTTGCTGGCCTGGCAGTCTTGCACCAAAGGCACAATATCTGGGTGCACTGACGCCCATTAACCAGATGCATATCTTTTTAATATAGGACCACAAGGTTCACCCCTGCATTCTTCCACAATACTACAGAGGGGTTACTGTATGATGATACTTGCTGGCCTGGCAGTCTTGCACCAAAGGCAGAATATCTGGGTGCACTGACGCCTTATCCAGATGCATATCTTTTTAATATAGGACCGCAAAGTTCACCCCTGCATTCTTCCACAATACCAGAGAGGGGTTACTGTATGAAAGTACTTGCAGGCCTGGCACCAAAAGCACAATATTTGGGTGCACTGCGACTGACGCCTGTATCAGATTCATATCCTCAGAGGGGTTACGGTGTGACGGCACTGTTGGGGACGCTAAAGGACCAATTTTGAAGCACCTATTGTTACTTTCATCCAAAGCCTGCATAAGTTTCACAATAATTTAGCCAAAAAAATCAGTAAACTTTTTCTGCGTGTACGAAAATGTCTCCTCTTTTCATACAGACTGCCGCCCCAAGCAGTTGTTTATGGATAGATTAAAGGAAAAGCATTTACCGTCATTTGAAACGTCATTTTTTGGTTTTTAAGTGTTTCTATATATCCTAGAAATCCGCCACTTCACGGGCACGTTATGGGGACCTCCTAGGCACGATATTTGAAGGAATTTTTGGTTTTTATTTTTAACCCTTATTTAATGGAAAACTCACTGTCCCTTTAAAAACTTTTTTTTTTTACTTTTTGACCTTGTTTCCTGTCCCCCAGGGCACTACCCAGACCCCCATACACCTTTTATGGCAAATATCTAGCATATATGCCCTCTTGGAGGGCACTCTAAAAACCGAATTTTCAGCCCATTGACTTGCATTGAGTTCGAGTTCGGGTTCAGACCCGAACATATGGGAAGTTTGGGTTCGGGCCTGAACCGAACTTGGGGGGTGTTCGGCTCATCCCTATTGATTAGCTCTTTCGGCTGCCCCATTCGTATGAGGGTGATAGGCAGACGAGAAACTTAACTGGATACCTAGGTTTTCACGGATACCTAGGTTTTCACAGAAATCTTTCCAAAAGCGGGACACGAATTGAGTACCTCTATCTGACACAATGCCTAGAGGAACCCCATGAAGCCTGACAACATTGTGAATAAAGACCGGCACCAATTCAATGGCAGATGGCAACTCGGCGAGCGGCACAAAATGGACCATTTTAGAAAATCGATCAACAATGGTGAGTATGACTGTATTATCATGGGATAATGGAAGATCAGTGATGAAATCCATGGATAGCTGTGCCCAAGGTCTCTCGGGGACAGGCAGAGGCTGGAGTAACCCAAGAGGCATCATTTTGTTTTTTTTTACTGCTGCAGCAAACCTCACATTTGGCAACATAATCTTTAACATCTTTGCGCATCCCTGGCCTCCAGAATTGTTTCTCCAGTGTGACCATGGTTTTAGTCATTCCCATATGCCCAAATGGTTTCTGTCATGATGAACCGACATGATTTGCACTCTCTCCTCCTCAGGAACGAAAAGCCTACAAGGTGGCTTCTCGAGAGGAGCAGTTTCCTGAACTCTCTGTAATTTCTCTAACAGCGGAGAAGACACAGAAATCAGAGTGGTGGCGAGAATTCTCTCCTGAGGAATAATTGGATTCTGGTCATATGTATGCTGTTCGTAAGTCTCAAACTGCCTGGACAGAGCATCAGCTTTAGTATTTTTGGACCCGGGACGATATGTGAGTACATAATTAAAACTTGACAGAAAAAGAGACCATCTGACCTGTCTAGCATTTAGACGTTTGGCCTCACCAATGTAAATGAGATTTTTGTGATCGGTAATGATGATAACAGGATCTTTAGACCACTCTAACAGATAACGCCATTCAGCCAGAGCTGACACCACTGCGAGTAGTTCCCTGTTACCAATATCATAATTTCGTTCTGCAGATGACCGCATCCTGGAAAAGAATCCACAGGGATGCATGGGTTTCTCAGGACTTTCTCTTTGTGATAAGACTGCGCCTATGCCGATTTCAGAGGCATCTACCTCCAGCTGAAACGGCGTACCTGGCACTGGATGTTGCAGAACGGGCACCAAAACGAACGCTTCTTTGAGTTCCTCGAAAGCCTGTATGGCTTGAGGGCTCCACCTCTGATTATGAGCACCCTTCTTTGTCATTGCAGTTATAGGCGCAACCACTGAGGATTTTTTTTTATAAACCTTCTATAATAATTTGTGAACCCCAGAAATCTTTGAATGGCCTTAAGCCCCTGAGGTAGAGGCCATTCCTTGATGGCAGATAATTTCTGTGGGTCCATCTCAAAGCCCTCTAGCGTGATGATGTAACCCAAGAAGTGGACTGAAGTTATGTCGAACAGACATTTCTCTAACTTACAGTACAATTTATTCTTCAGTAACCTTTGTAATACTGTATGAACATGAGCGTGGTGTGTCTCCACATCAGGAGAGTAAATCAAAATATCATCAAGATATACAATTACAAAGACTTGCAAAAAGTCCCTCAGGACGTCATTGATAAAGTCTTGGAAGACTGCTGGTACACTGCATAAGCCAAACGGCATAACCAGATATTCTCTACCTCCACATCGCCCGTATGATTGTGCAATAGAATTGTTGCCTGGAACCATGCCCCCGAAGGGCCATGTGTATCCTTTCTCAGAAAAAGAATGAGATTATGGAGGAGTACATTCGTGACAACCTTGCTCGTGGGTTTATACGTCGTTCCTCCTCTCCCGCTGGGGCTGGTTTCTTCTTTGTGTCGAAGAAAGAGGGTGATTTGAGACCATGTATAGACTTCAGAGGTTTAAACCGTATAACCATACGTAATGCCTATCCTATCCCTCTCATATCTGAATTGTTTGACCGTCTGTAACAGGGTATTCAATACCAGGGTATTGAATGCAGTCTTCCATTCGTGGTCTTGCTTGACCCTTACCAAGTTGTAGGCACCTCGAAGATCCAACTTCATATATATCTTGGCGTCTCTCAGACGGTCAAACAATTCAGATATGAGAGGGATAGGATAGGCATTACGTATGGTTATACGGTTTAAACCTCTGTAGTCTATACATGGTCTCAAATCACCCTCTTTCTTCGACACAAAGAAGAAACCAGCCCCAGCGGGAGAGGAGGAACGACGTATAAACCCATGAGCAAGGTTGTCACGAATGTACTCTTCCATAATCTCATTCTTTTTCTGAGAAAGGATACACATGGCCCTTCGGGGGCATGGTTCCAGGCAACAATTCTATTGCACAATCATACGGGCGATGTGGAGGTAGAGCCTCAGATTTCTTTTTATCAAAGACCTCCTTAATGTCTATATACCATTCTGGTACCTCAGTAGACAGGGGAGGTGCTGTGGCTATGTTTAGACTACCCAACATGGTACACAAGCCTAGGCATCTAGACCAACATTTCGAGCTCCACGAACCCAGTTCTCCCTTGGGCCAATCAATGACAGGATTATGCTTGGCCAACCAAGGAAAGCCTAGAACCCACCCACATCTCATCTGATCATCTGATCGCCTGCATATTGGTATTTTCTATTTTTTATTTATATTTATTTTTGTTTTTCTCCACCATTTGCTTTGCTAATTAGCATGTGTATCTCCTACCCTATTGACACAGCCCATCCAGCTTCAGGTGTTGACTTTCCAGGTGTTGACATTTTAACTGCCTGAATGCAATCAGCCCGCCCTATATAACTGCTATAGCAGGCTCTTTGAGCCAGGCTCTAAGTGTCATTTGCAAGTGGCATTTTTAAGTGGACATCCAGAGTTGTTTCCTGGAGTTCCGGGACTGGAGGAAGGAACTGCAAGGCCCACTTTTACTCTGGGTAAACGCACGTCTATATCATGCTTTGTCTCACGCTTCTACTCTTTACTTCTACTTTTCTCCTTAAATGGAACTCCTGCCCCTCTACCACCGACCCCTACACTATCTGCATCTCTCCCTCCCTCCTCTCGTCCCACATGATGGCCTCGCATGAGCTCCTTTGTTTCCTCAGAACATGGTCTCCCTCTAACTCTCGCGCTGCCAATCACTCCCACTCCACAAATCCCATTCCCACCTTCTCTTTCTCACCCTCCTGCTGCTACTCTCTTCAGGTGACATATCCCCTAACCCTGGCCCCACAACACATCCAATACTTCCCTCTCATCCTATCTCCATCGCACATAAATCACCTCCCTGCAAGCCCAGCAACCTCATCCCCATAATCCCTCAGCGCCTGTCCTCTTTCTCCTGCGCCCTCTGGAACGCTCGCTCTGTGTGCAACAAACTCACAGCAATCCATGACCTCTTCCTTTCAAACTCCTTCAACCTCCTAGCTTTAACTGAAACCTGGATAACTCCCTCTGACACGGCCTCCGTTGCTGCTCTCTCACATGGCGGTCTACACTTGAGTCATACCCCCAGACCGGGTGAGAGAAATGGTGGCGGGGTCGGAATCCTGCTCTCTCCCACCTGCACCTACCAGCATCTCCCTCCACCCCCATCCCTCTCCTTCTCCTCCTTCGAGACACACTGCATCCGCCTGTTCTCTCCTCTGCCCCTCAGGGTGGCAGTCATCTACCGCCCACCGGGACCAACCTCCCAGTTCTTTGACCACTTTGCTACCTGGCTCTCTCACTTTCTGTCTTCTAATCTTCCATGCCTAGTTCTCGGGGACTTCAACATTCCCATTGACGATCCTTCCACCCCTGCTGCCTCCAAACTTCTTTCACTCACGTCCTCCCTTGGACTCACACAATCCTCCCTCCTCCCTACCCACCGCGATGGTCACGCTATTGACCTTGTCTTTTCCAACCTCTGCTCCATTTCTGAGTTCAACTGTCGCCCTTTCCCCATCTCTGACCACCACCTTCTCTCTTTCAACCTATCTGGACTTCCTAAACACCCTGCTCCCCCACCCCGCACACACACTCGCAGAAATCTACATGCTGTGGACCCCATCAATTCTCCAACCTACTTCACCACCTCCCTCATACCTCATCCTTCACCTGCCCTGATGCTGCCACTAATCACTACAACACTACGCTTATCTCTGCTCTAGACACTCTTGCTCCTCTTCGACCTGTAAGGCCCCACGCCGCCAGCTTCAGCCCTGGCACACCCTCCAGACTCGCTACCTGCAAAGATGCTCCCGCACCGCAGAGCGTGCCTGGAGGAAATCCCGCTCTGAAGCTGATTTTGTTCACTTCAAGTTTATTCTCCGGTCATACACCTCTGCCCTCCACTTGGCCAAACAATCCTTCTTCTCATCTCTTATATCTACGCTGTCCTCCAACCCTAAACGGCTCTGGTCCACCTTCAACACCCTCCTCTACCCACCTGCACCTCCCCCCTCAGCTGCCTTCAGCGCTCAAGAGCTGGCAGACTACTTCCTCAGTAAAACTTTAACTATCAGAAGCAACATCCCAACACAAGATAGTTATCTGCCACCTCCACTCCCACAGGTCCCATCTGCCACCCTCTGCCGCTTCCTCCCAACCACTGAGGAGGAAGTCAATTCCTTATTGTCCTCCTCACATCTCACCACGTGCCCGCTCGACCCCATTCCCTCACATCTAATTCCTCCCCTCTCCTCCTCCCTCACCCCTGCTCTCACACACATCTTCAACCTATCTCTCTCCACTGGCTCCTTTCCATCCGCCTTCAAACACGCGCTAGTTACCCCTTTACTAAAGAAACCATCCCTAGATCCCAACTCTCCATCCAACTACCGTCCTGTATCCCTGCTTCCCTTACCTCTAAGCTCTTAGAAAAACTAGTCTTCAACCGCCTCTCCCTCTTCCTGTCCTCCAATTCCCTACTTGACCCCCTGCAATCTGGCTTCCGTCCCCTACACTCAACTGAAACTGCCCTCACCAAAGTCACCAACGACCTCCTAACTGCTAAAAAACACGGCCACTATTCTATTCTCATCCTGCTTGACCTCTCGGCTGCTTTTGACACTGTTGACCACCCCCTCCTTCTACAGACCCTCAACTCTCTGGGTCTCGGTGACACTGCACTTGCTTGGGTTGACTCCTATTTATCCAACAGGTCCTTCTGTGTGTCCTTTGCTGGTAACTCCTCCTCTTCATTGCCTCTATCTGTTGGTGTACCTCAAGGCTCTGTCCTTGGTCCTCTGCTCTTTTCCATCTACACCTCCTCCCTGGGCAAAATCATCAACAGCTTTGGCTTTAATTACCACCTCTACGCTGATGACACTCAGATCTACCTCTCTACCCCTGATCTCTCTCCCCCTGTCCTTTCAAAAGTCAGTGACTGTTTATCTGGCATCTCCTCCTGGATGGCCTCCCACCACCTAAAGATCAACATGTCAAAGACTGAGCTCCTACTTATTCCTCCCTCTAATGCCGCCCCACCTCCTGACTTCTCGATCACGGTGGAGGGTATCACCATCTCCCCATCAAACCAAGTTCGCTGTCTTGGAGTTACACTTGACTCTGCTCTTTCCTTCATCCCCCACATCAAGTCTCTTTCCTCCTCCTGCCGATACCAACTGCGTAATATTTACAGAATTCGGCCATTTCTTACCGCTGTCGCCACAAAACAACTCATACACGCCCTGGTAATCTCCCGACTCGACTATTGCAATAATCTCTTATCTGGCCTCCCTCTGTCCACCTCTCCCCCCTACAATCCATCCTGAACGCCTCCGCCAGGCTAATTCACCTCACCCGCCGCTCTGTCTCTGCCGCTCCCCTCTGCGAGTCCCTTCACTGGCTCCCCATCCACTGCAGAATTAAGTTCAAAATCCTTATCCTTACCTACAAAAGCCTCACTAACTCAGCTCCCCACTACCTGTCCTCACTAATCACCAAATACACCCCAGCCCGCTCCCTAAGGTCAAACAGTGACCTGCGCCTAGCTTCCCCGCATCACCTCTTCCCATGATAGACTGCAGGATTTCTCACGCGCAGCCCCCACTCTCTGGAACGCTCTCCCTCGTACTGTCAGACTTTCCCCTAACTTCTCTTCCTTCAAACGCTCCCTGAAAACATTCCTATTTAGGGAAGCCTACCACCCAACTCACTGACGCAACCATCAATCACTCTCACCTTACAGTCCTCTCCTCCTGTTTCCAACCCCAACCCTTCTAGATTGTGAGTTCCTACGGGAATAGGGCCCTCATCTCCTCCTGTACTGTTTGTCAAATGTTGTTCAATGTATTGTAACCCTGTCTATACTGTGCTTATTGTACAGCGCTGCGGAATATGCTGGCGCTTTATAAATAAAGAATAATAATAATAATAATAATAGAACAATGGGTACAGTGGGTGATTCGATTATTTGAAATGTGATTTTTTTTCTCCATGTAGAACGCCTGTATGAAAAGAGAGTGGAATAGTATCATGGGTGACGCGTGGTCTTAGCAAGTTCCTACCATCGATAGACTCAATGACCAAAGGAATCTCTCTATTCACCAATGGTACCTGGTGTATTGCAGCAAAACCTGAATCGAGAAAATTCCCTGCAAAACCTGAATCGATATGTGCCTCTGTGTCTAGCTTGACATTCTCCCAAGCAACAGACACAGGAAGCACCACAAGAGACTTTTTTCTTCTTTTCTTTTTTAGTAAGGGAGAGACAGTTGTCATGCCCAGAACCTGTCTCTCGTAGGATTCTAGACACGCTCGTTTCCCTGCACAGAAGACCTCTTAGGTAGTTTGGGACACTGTAACTAGGGATGAGCTGTTCGGGTTTGGACGGTTCGGGGTTCGACCCGAACTTAGCCTGTTCGAGCAGATCGCTGTCACGGTCTGAACCACCAGACCCTCTGGCGCCCTCTTTTGTTCTCCTTTTGCCCTGTTTTGCATTGATATGCAGGTTCCAGGACATTCTCCTCCATATGCTTTCCTGAACTATAATTTGCATAATGGACATGGAACCACACCTACCCTTCATTCTCCCTAATTGATCCTGCATATGAGGAAGCTACACCCCTGATCCCACGCATCCTCATTGAAGTTCCTAGCTTAGCTAGTGCAGACCTGCCTTCCATAGATCCTTGCCTGGAACCCCTCCTGCTCTTGATTCATAGACCTTCCTGCACACCCTCTGCTATTTCTGGACATTCTTTACCGGTATCCTCCATTGCCCCCTGTACCGTCTGCTTTTCCATGATTGATATACCCGTGTACCAGATCTCTGCTAAATCTTGACTACTCTATTGCCTATTCCTATTTTGTACCTGCGCCTGATTATATGTTATCCTTATCCATTGTTATATTCCTAGTCTGTTGTCTGTTTATTTGTATTCACAAATAAACCCTGTTACCCTATATCCTGCCTTATCTGATATAATTACTGCACCTTGGGCTCACACCCACACTTCTGCACCTCTGCTAGGCCAGGCTTGTGACAGAATGAGGAAGCCTAAAAACAGTGAGCATGCAGTGATCAAAGCCTATGTACAAAGACTGAAAAATGCCAACGAAAAGGTCCAGCAGCACCTGCATTTGTTATGGGATTACCTGCAGCAGAATTCTATCGGCACATCTACTAAGTAGGGATGTGCACCAATTTTTTTTTTCGGTTCGATTTTTCGAATTTTTAAACTTTTCGATTCGGCTCGTTTCGACCACTTTCTGTTTCGATTCGGTTCGGCTCGATTTGTTTTTCGGGTACATTTATTTTTCGGAATATCGACCATTTTTCGTATTTTCGTGTCACTTTGCTCGTTTTTTGTATCGGCTTTTCGTTATTTCGGAAATTTTAGTTTTTTTCGGAACATCTGTTCTCCTCGTTTCAAAGCTGTCTAACTCTATTGCCCCAGCAGTCCAGCACATGGATTTGCCCCAGCACGTGGATTTGCCCCAGCTCATGGATTTGCCCCAGCACATGGATTTGCCCCAGCACATGGATTTGCCCCAGCTCATGGATTTGCCCCAGCACATTGATTTGCCCCAGCTCATGGATTTGCCCCAGCTCATGGATTTGCCCCAGCACATGGATTTGCCCCAGCTCATAGGATATTGCCCCAGCTCACACATGGATTTGCCCCAGCTCATGGATTTGCCCCAGCACATGGATTTGCCCCAGCACATGGATTTGCCCCAGCACATGGATTGCCCCAGCTCATGGATTTGCCCCAGCTCATGGATTTGCCCCAGCACATGGATTTGCCCCAGCACATGGATTTGCCCCAGCTCATAGGAATTGCCCCAGCTCACACATGGATTGCCCCAGCTCATGGATTTGCCCCAGCACATGGATTTGCCCAGCACATGGATTTGCCCCAGCACATGGATTTGCCCCAGCTCATAGGATATTGCCCCAGCTCACACATGGATTTGCCCCAGCTCATGGATTTGCCCCAGCACATGGATTGCCCCAGCACATGATTTGCCCAGCACATGGATATGCCCCAGCACATGGATTTGCCCCAGCACATGGATTTGCCCCAGCTCATAGGATATTGCCCCAGCTCACACATGGATTTGCCCCAGCTCATGGATTTGCCCCAGCACATTGATTTGCCCCAGCTCATGGATTTGCCCCAGCACATTGATTTGCCCCAGCTCATGGATTTGCCCCAGCCCATGGATATGCCCCAGCTCACACATGGATTTGCCCCAGCTCATGGATTTGCCCCAGCACATTGATTTGCCCCAGCACATGGATTTGCCCCAGCTCATGGATTTGCCCCAGCACATGGATTTGCCCCAGCTCATGGATTTGCCCCAGCACATGGATTTGCCCCAGCTCATAGGAATTGCCCCAGCTCACACATGGATTTGCCCCAGCTCATGGATTGCCCCAGCACATGGATTTGCCCCAGCACATGGATTTGCCCCAGCTCATGGATTTGCCCCAGCACATTGATTTGCCCCAGCTCATGGATTTGCCCCAGCTCATGGATTTGCCCCAGCACATGGATTTGCCCCAGCTCATAGGATATTGCCCCAGCTCACACATGGATTTGCCCCAGCTCATGGATTTGCCCCAGCACATTGATTTGCCCCAGCACATGGATTTTCCCCAGCAGATGGATTTGCCCCAGCCCATGGATATGCCCCAGCTCATGGATTTGCCCCAGCACATGGATTTGCCCCAGCACATGGATTTGCCCCAGCTCATAGGATATTGCCCCAGCTCACACATGGATTTGCCCCAGCTCATGGATTTGCCCCAGCACATGGATATGCCCCAGCACATGGATTTGCCCCAGCACATGGATTTGCCCCAGCTCATAGGATATTGCCCCAGCTCACACATGGATTTGCCCCAGCTCATGGATTTGCCCCAGCACATTGATTTGCCCAGCACATGGATTTGCCCAGCACATGGATATGCCCCAGCACATGGATTTGCCAGCACATGGATTTGCCCCAGCTCATAGGATATTGCCCCAGCTCACACATGGATTTGCCCCAGCTCATGGATTTGCCCCAGCACATTGATTTGCCCCAGCTCATGGATTTGCCCCAGCACATTGATTTGCCCCAGCTCATAGGATATTGCCCCAGCTCATAGGATATTGCCCCAGCTCACACATGGATTTGCCCCAGCTCATGGATTTGCCCCAGCACATTGATTTGCCCCAGCACATGGATTTGCCCCAGCTCATGGATTTGCCCCAGCACATGGATTTGCCCCAGCTCATGGATTTGCCCCAGCACATGGATTTGCCCCAGCTCATAGGATATTGCCCCAGCTCACACATGGATTTGCCCCAGCTCATGGATTTGCCCCAGCACATTGATTTGCCCCAGCACATTTACAAATACAAAATTTACAGGATCAGTGATATAACCGATAATAGTTAAATATACGATGTTCAGAATTACCGAAATGGAACCGAAATCCCGAATGGAACCGAAATCATGAATAGAGGGAAAATAAATTTCGATTTGACACATTTCAAGTCCATCGAAAATTCCGAAATTTTTTCGATTCGGCTCGGAAAACATTTCGGATCTGCCGTTTTCGGATCAAAAAAATTTCGGAAATTCAGCCGAATACGAAGACACGAATCGGGAAATTTCGTGAAAATTCCGAAATTCCGAAACCCGAAACGCACATCCCTACTACTAAGGTATGCACTCCGGTCCCAGAAGGTGCTCGAGGACCCCTGACCGTGGAGGAAAGGGCAAGGAGAAGGATGCAAGGCCTGCCCACTGCGCCCACCAAAGCCGGGCACCAAAAATGTTCCTGTACCTGTGTCTAAGAAGCCTGCGCCTAGCCAACCCTCAGGGAATATTCCAGAGAAGTCCAGAATCCCTACCCATAAAGAGAAAATGCTGTCCAGGAAGTTGTTGGTAAAATCGGTGCCTGCCCCGCAGAAAATAAATTCACCAACTGTCAGGTCAAGAAAACCTGCACCCAAGAAAAAACCCTTATCCGAACCTGCTCCCAGGAGAACTCCGGTGATTAAGTCACCTAAGCAAAACAACGCTCCTGCTCCCAGGAGATCTGTACCCATAACGCCCAGAAGAAGTGTATCGTTGGAATCCACCTCTGAAGAAGAATCAGAGACCCCAATGGAGTACACTGAACCAGAATCCACCTATGAAGAGCCCATGGAGCAAGAATCCACAGAACGAGATCCAGTGGTGCAGATGGAGACCGAGCCTATCCTGCTTACAAGTGTGAGGCCCATCACTTCGAGCCATCAACACTCCCCAAACTATTCTGACCAGGAGTCTGGTTCCTCTGAGTGGAGTTCCGTGGAATCAGAGGAGGAATGGCCTAAACAGACAGCTAGACATCCTCACGGTGGTCCAGGTTGTAACACTAAGTTAATGGGGTATATTGGCGTTCCTGGATCTGTCTGCTGTCCTGCTGGAAAGCCTCATCGAGCCGCTGTTCCCCAGTACCATCAAGTCTTGACTCCGTACCAGAGAACAGCCTACATAGGTACTGTTTCTCGTTTGTCTGAAAACTCTGAACCCCAATGCCCAGAGTCTGCTGCCCTGCACCTCGCAGGATCTCCAGAGTCCGCTGCCCTGCACCTCGCAGGATCTCCAGAGTCCGCTGCCCTGCACCTCGCAGGATCTCCAGAGTCCGCTGCCCTGCACCTCGCAGGATCTCCAGAGTCCGCTGCCCTGCACCTCGCAGGATCTCCCGTTGTCGCTGCCCTGCACCCAGCAGGATCTCCAGTTGTCGCTGCCCTGCACCCAGCAGGATCTCCAGTTGTCGCTGCCCTGCAACCAGCAGGATCTCCAGTTGTCGCTGCCCTGCAACCAGCAGGATCTCCAGAGGTCGCTGCCCTGCAACCAGCAGGATCTCCAGAGGTCGCTGCCCTGCAACCAGCAGGATCTCCAGAGGTCGCTGCCCTGCAACCAGCAGGATCTCCAGAGGTCGCTGCCCTGCAACCAGGAGGAACTCCAGAGGTCGCTGCCCTGCAACCAGCAGGAACTCCAGAGGTCGCTGCCCTGCAACCAGCAGGATCTCCTGAGCTATCACCGCCATGGGGTCATCGATGCCGCCATAAGGCCAAGCCGCTCACTGCCCAGCAAGAGCCGTGCTGTGCCCAGGTCGCCGCAGAGCCGTGCTGCGCCGAGGTTGCCACCCAAGAGCCGTGCTGCGCCGAGGTTTTCCACCCAAGAGCTGTGCTGTGCCGAGGTTTTCCACCCAAGAGCCGTGCTGCGCCGAGGTTTTCCACCCAAGAGCCGTGCTGCGCCGAGGTTGCCACCCAAGAGCCGTGCTGCGCCGAGGTTGCCACCCAAGAGCCGTGCTGCGCCGAGGTTGCCACCCAAGAGCCGTGCTGCACCGAGGTTGCCACCCAAGAGCCGTGCTGCGCCGAGGTTGCCACCCAAGAGCCGTGCTGTGCCGAGGTTGCCCAAGAGTCGTGCTGCGCCGAGGTCGCCACTGAACCGAGCCTTGCCAGGGGCGCTGCCCCACCAAGCCGTGCCAAGGGCGCTGCCCCACCGAGCCGTGCCAAGGGCGCTGCCCCACTGAGCCGTGCCAAGGGCGCTGCCCCACCGGTCCATGCCAAGGGCGCTGCCCCACCAAGCCCTGCAACCAAAGTGTCACCGCCGAGCTGTGCCCGTGACACAATTCCTGATGCCGAGTCTGAAAGGGCTGTTCTCCTTGCTCTCAATGAGGACTTCCAGAATCCGGGTAGTTGGACTGGCAAAATGTACCCTACTACAGGACCTGCCCCTATGGGCTACACCAGGATGCTCTCTGGCGTGTTGGTCTGGGAGGATTACTTGGCAGTGCTCAGGCGCTACCCCGAGCTCTGGAGAACCCTTGACGTCTATTCTGATGACTCCAGTTAGACTGATTCCACAGATTCCTGATTCTTCGAACTTTCTGGGGTTCGTCTTGTGGATATGAACGTTGCACCTGCCAGTCTTCAGCCACTTCTGGGGCACCCGGAAGTTGCCCCTTGTCGGGGGGTACTGTCACGGTCCGAACCACCAGACCCTCTGGCGCCCTCTTTTGTTCTCCTTTTGCCCTGTTTTGCATTGATATGCAGGTTCCAGGACATTCTCCTCCATATGCTTTCCTGAACTATAATTTGCATAATGGACATGGAACCACACCTACCCTTCATTCTCCCTAATTAATCCTGCATATGAGGAAGCTACACCCCTGATCCCACGCTTCCTCATTGATGTTCCTAGCTTAGCTAGTGCAGACCTGCCTTCCATAGATCCTTGCCTGGAACCCCTCCTGCTCTTGATCCATAGACCTTACTGCACACCCTCTGCCATTTCTGGACATTCTTTACCGGTATCCTCCATTGCCCCCTGTACCCTCTGCTTTTCCATGATTGATATACCCGTGTACCAGATCTTTGCTAAATCTTGACTACTCTATTGCCTATTCCTATTTTTACCTGCGCCTGATTTATATGTTATCCTTATCCATTGTTATATTCCTAGTCTGTTGTCTATTTGGATTTTACAAATAAACCCTGTTACCCTGTATCCTGCCTTATCTGATATAATTACTGCACCTCTGCTAGGCCAGGCTCGTGACAATCGCGAACCCCGAACATTTCCGGGTGTTCGCCGCATGTTCGACCACAATGGACCACAATGCATTTTCCCACTGCCTGAAGCTCGTAATTGGCTACAGCCTTGCACCTGGCCACAGGTCTGGTGCAAGACTGGTTGAACACTATGCCAATCACCGCTCAGAGTCCTGATTGGGCAAATTTTGCCCAATCATGGGCTCACAGAGCTAGGTCCCGCAGCACACTATATAAGGTTTCCACGCAGTGCTTCTGCACGCATTTCAGAGGAGATTTCAAAGGAGATAGTTGTGTGTGTTGTTACTTCCGGTCTGCCACGCTACCGGGGGGTCTCATTTCGACCAAATATCAGGGAATTTAGGTGATGTGTGCCTTGTCACTGTGCCAGCAATTTTTTTGGGGGTTTACAACTTTATTTAAAACATTTGTGAATTGAGGTGATTTTTTGGGTCTTGTCACTTTGCCAGCAAATCTTTTTGGGGCTCACTAATTTCTTTAACACTTGTGAATTTAAGGTGATCTGAGTTATACCAGAGTTATTTAAACCTTTATACCAGAGTTCTGTATATATTAATCTATATATCACTCACCATGTCTGAAAGAACAAAAAGGACAGGCAGACGCTCCCAGACACAGATAAGAGGGCAAGCAGCCCCTGTGTCGGGAGGCTGTGTCTCTGGACGTGGTGCATCCTCTGCAGGGGCACGCTTGTCCTTTCTAACTGGTTCTGGCCGTCTTAAGCAGCAGCAACATACAGAGGACTTGGTGGATAGGCTAACCAGGCCATCCTCATCCTCCGAGTCCTCTGCCAGCCCGGCTTCTAGTGCTTTACAGTCCACCTCAGCTGCCAAAGCATCTAATGCAGCCTCCATGTCCACAGCTACTCCTGCCGTAGAGTCGCTATCACACACGGAGGAGTCAGCTGAATTGTTTGACTACAACGAGAGTGACATGCTGCTTGAGGATGCGCAGCAAGTACAGTGCTCTGATTCAATCTCTGAGGTTGAGCAAGGGAGTATAATCAACCTAGAGGAAGGGGGTGCCAGTGATGACACACAAATAACTGGCACTCATGTTGCTGCCGCATACTGCCAAGTTGGCTCCAGTGACGAGGAGATAGGGTGTGAAGATGACATTGATGATGATGTCACTGACTCCACCTGGGTGCCAGATCGAACTGAGGAATCAAGTGAGGAGGAGGGGGAGGAGGAGGCACAGCAAACACGAGGCACAACATCCTCTGTGACCAACCGTAGCACTAGCCAGTCCAAGGCATCACATGTCAGAGCTGCTCCGGTGCAGAGCGCTGTTGTCTCAAAGAACATGTAGCGCTGTGGTAAAAATCGTCTTGTTGTGCAGTACCTATTTTTGGCCACAAGATGGAGACTATCGCGATCAGATACTGGACATTGGGACTACAATAACAGACATGCTTTGCAAGAAGCCAGGAAGTGGGTGGGGACTGGACACTTACATCCTCTGCCTCGTGGAGAAAGTTGCAGAGCGCGCCAGGGGATGAAAAAGAGCAGACGCACTGAGGAGACTGCTGGAGGAGCTAGGCCAAAGCCCGAGGGAGACCTGTAATTCCTATTTGGGTCACTCAGCCTGAGGAGAAGGAGACTTGCCAGTACCCAGACAACAGCTGCAGACCGGCAGAATCGAACGGAGAGCAGGCGGGGAGCTGGACAAGCTGCATCAAGGTAGACAACGGATCCGGCCGCTAGTATCCCCAGTCAAAATCGGGTGGAGAGACGTCCTGGGTCAGCGGAGCCTAAAGCAGTCATCGGATGGGTGAGAGGCCTCCAAGGCTGTTTGTATGGTTAAAGGACGCTCTGCTGTTTTCTCTTTAAAGTTTACAGGGCCCCAACTGACTAGTCGAAGACCTTCCTTTAATAAATTCACTGGCCAGTTGAACAGTACCCGGGTACCACACACACACACACACACACACACAGATACGCTTCTTACATTCTGGAACTTAACTTGTACAGGACTCATTTCCTTTTACGAATCGGAACGGGGGTTAAAGACAAAGATACGTTCCGAATACATTTTTCTCTTTTTCAGTGATGATGCAGCTGAGAAGGAGAGCAGGTAGCCAAGAGTTAAAGTACCTGGAACTGATTCGGGTTGTGCGAGAGGAAGAGGCTTTACTAGAAGAGAAATCTTTCAGGCGGGGGGAAAGGGCGTATGCACAACCTGTGAGACATAGCGGCGGCCTGCAGCCTGAAAGCGACTCCCTAGATACCTATGGGTCTGATGAGGACGAACAAGAACACCTAGTTGGTTTTAAATCTACAGAGAGGGCTGCTAGAGAATCGAACCTCCCTGAACGGGGTGAATTGTCCAAAACCGTCAAGGAAGTTCAGGAAGCTCAAGTTGAATTGCAACAAGCGCATGCGGAACTGTGCCGGGTATTGATGAAGGTGACAGAAATGCAGGCAGAAATGCAGAAATTCCTCACAGGTATGCAGACGACGGAAGTTGCTGTGGCGTCTGGTCCAATCTTTTAACCAAATCTCAACAAGCAACTACGTCTCCGCTCTCTAAGAAGAGATGTTTCGGGTGTGGAGAAATGGGCCATTTCCGCGCACAGTGCAAAGGCCGGAAGCCTGAGAAGGATAGAGTCAAGGGACTGTTGGAAGCCCTGGAAGGACTGTTATCTACGTCACCGGCGGGAAACGCCAGAGGGCACCAGTAAAGGAGCAACCTGAGTGCCCGAGGGTTGAACCCCGCTCCAGAAACCAAGCAAAGACTAAGAGGGCGAGGAGGCCCAAAGCCGAGCCAACTGTAGAGCCTGCCAGGACTGAGAGAGTCACTCCCTTAGCATCCGGGTCTACGTCATGGGGAAGCAATGCACACCCAAAACCTGCACGGGCCAAGAAAAAGGCCAGGGTACAGCAAACCGGGTCTAAGCGTCCGGATACCGCCACCAAATTTCCTGACCAACTGATAGGTCCTTCTCCTATCGTGCCAATCCAAGTGGAAGGAGTCTACACCAAAGCCCTGTTAGATTCAGGGCTCAAGTGACATTGATTTACAGAGACTTCTACGAGAAACACTTAAAGCACATCCCTCTGCAAGAATTGAAGGATTTGGAAATATGGGGTATCGGCACTGAGAAACTCCCTTATGACGGGTACCTGCAAGTAAAGTTGGAGATCGGATCTGAAGTCATCGGGCAGTCTGGGGGTTGTGATGCATTGGCCATTGTGTGTCCTCGACCCTCGGGTGCGAACAGAAGCTCCCTGATAGTGGGGACGAATACTGACCTAGTACGGCGTCTTCTGACGCCTATTGTGTTGGAAGAAGGTTCAACTCAAGGAGTGCACCCAATGTTACGTCGGGTCTATCAGAGGATGGTCGAAGAACGAAAGGCACCTGCTGAAGTGGGAAGACTGTGGAGACTGGGTGGAACGAAGAAGGTTCTGCAAGCAGGAGAAGTAGCGAGCTTCCGGGCTTCAGTCAAGTTGAACGGATCGCAACCCGGTCCCTATGTGGTGCTGGGAACCGATTTTGATCATGGGAGTGAAACCGGAGTCGAAGTAATTCCTGAAATAATCTCCACCAAGGCTCTGAAGAGAACACGAGGAAGAGTCTCGGTCAGTGTGTGCAATGTGACGGATTCTCCAGTGGTTCTTAAAGCACGAATGCCTATCGGGCAAGTAGAGTCTGCTACACCCCTCTCTGCTGATTCAGGAGGGGAGAAGGTAAAGAGATTCCAGATGAAAGATTCTACCCCAAGGACGCTCCATTTCACCTGAGTGGAAGAAACGTCTTCAGTCTCAAGTCTTAAAGTGGAAGGAATTGTTCTCAAAAG
Organism: Leptobrachium leishanense; assembly: GCA_009667805.1. NCBI lineage: Eukaryota > Metazoa > Chordata > Amphibia > Anura > Megophryidae > Leptobrachium > Leptobrachium leishanense. The sequence continues at coordinate 111,512,702 of CM019068.1, read as the reverse complement.
ATGAGTTCGATGTGGGCCTAGCTAAGAGTACTGAACACCGTATTCGACTACAAGAAGACAAGCCGTTTCGTGAAAGATCAAGGCGAGTTCCGCTAGGAGACTTAGATGATCTGCGAGAGCAGCTGAACGAATTACAAAGAACCAAGGTGATTCAAGAGTCCAGGAGTCCATATGCATCTCCCATAGTGTTGGTCCGGAAGAAAAATGGTTCTGTCCGCTTATGCATAGACTATCGCACATTGAACGGAGAACCATCCCCGATCAATCTGCCACTCCTCGGATTGAAGATGCCCTACAGTGTTTGTCTGGAGCAAAGTGGTTTAGTGTACTAGACCTGCGAAGTGGGTATCACCAGATACCAATGCATCCTGAAGACAAGGAGAAAACTGCGTTCATCTGTCCACTAGGGTTCTTTGAATTCAACAGAATGCCTCAGGGCCTTACGGGGGCTCCAGCCACGTTCCAACGGTTGATGGAGAAGACAGTCGGGGATATGAACCTAATTGAAGTATTAGTGTACCTGGATGACATAATTGTGTTTGGGAAGACTCTGGAAGAACATGAGCAACGTCTGGAGAAGGTCTTGAAGAGGCTCCATGAAGAGGGGCTGGAATTGTCTCTGGAGAAATGCCAATTCTGTCTGCCGTCTGTTATGTATCTAGGACATGTGGTCTCAGCAGAAGGTGTTTCGACAGATCCTCGGAAGTTGGAGGCCGTCGCTTCTTGGCCTAGACCCCGAAACGTCACTGAACTTAGATCTTTCTTGGGATTTTGTTCATACTATCGAAGATTTGTGGGAGGATTTGCGAAAATAGCTCAACCACTGAACAAACTCCTGCAGAAGGAAACCACAGAAGAAGGCTGCAAGGTCTCTGACAAAAACCCGTCAGCTCCAGGGCCAAGGAAAGCTCGAGAGTCTATACAAGGTGAATGGACCAGTCAATGTGAAGGAGCTTTTGTAAAGTTGAAAGAGAGTCTAACCCGAGCTCCTGTTTTGGCCTATGCGGACCCTCACAAGCCGTATGAACTACATGTGGATGCCAGCCGAGAAGGTCTGGGAGGAGTCCTATATCAGGAGTATGATGGATTGCTGAGGCCTGTGGCGTACGTGAGCCGGAGCCTTGCGCCTTCAGAGAAGAACTATCCTACTCACAAGCTGGAGTTCCTAGCCTTGAAGTGGGCAGTGGTGGACAAGTTGAAAGACTATCTGTATGGAGCTGAGTTCGTGATCAAGACGGATAATAATCCTCTCACCTATATCCTTACTACTGCAAAACTGGACGCAACGGGACATCGGTGGTTGGCCGCTCTGTCAGGGTTTCGGTTCAGCCTGAAGTATCGCCCTGGGGTGAATAATCGAGATGCTGATGCGTTATCGAGAAGACCCTATACTACAGAATGGACTCAGTTGACTCCAGACGGGGTGCAAGCTTTGTGTCAAGGAACAGAGCGCCGGGTCAAAGGAGGGATTGAAGCAGAGGCCATAGGAGTTATGGCTGCGGCTGTTCCTGAGTTCTACTGTAACCCTATGCAGTTAAGGGATGAAAGTTTACCTACCTTTTCAAGACAGGACCTGAAAGCGGATCAGGCCAGAGACCCTTTAATTGCCTTGACCCTAAAGGCCCTGACTGCAAACCAGCGAGAGATTTTGTTAACCAACTCCCCGAGTGGAGCCAGGTTGGTCTACAAAGAATGGGAGCGGTTAAAGATGCTGGATGGGGTGGTCTACCGAAGGGGCCCTCCAACAACGCGGAAGAGATTCAACAGTTATTCCTCCCCACTAAACATAGGGAGAGTGTGCTGCGATCGCTACATGATGAGCATGGACATTTGGGTGCAGAGAGAACTTTTAAGCTGGTGCGAGATAGGTTTTATTGGCCTTGTATGAGGGCTGAAGTGGAAAGTTATTGTCATTCCTGTCTGAGGTGTATTCAGAGAAAGACTCTACCAACTCGAACTGCTCCAATGAGCCATCTGCAGAGCCAGGGACCCATGGATTTGGTGTGCATTGACTTCCTGTGCTTAGAGCCGGATGCTAGTGGGCAAGGGAACATTCTAATAGTGACTGATCATTTCACTCGTTACGCCCAAGCATTTTCCACAAAAGATCAACGTGCTCCAACAGTGGCCAAGGTGTTGATGGAGAAGTTCTTTGTTCATTACGGACTGCCAAGAAGGATACACTCTGATCAGGGTAGAGACTTTGAAAGCAGACTGGTAGGGCAATTGTTAGAGTTGTTGGGAATCCAAAAGACCCGAACTACACCATATCACCCTCAAGGTGATGCTCAGCCTGAAAGGTTTAATCGCACACTGTTAAACATGCTGGGGACCTTGTCGAATGTGGAGAAGCAGAGTTGGAGTCGGCACATAGCTACTCTGGTGCATGCATATAACAGTACGGAGAGTGATGCAACTGGATACTCACCGTACCGTCTTATGTTTGGAAGAGAGGCTCGACTGCCGGTTGATTTGGCATTTGGGTTATCTTTGGACCAGACGTCGGTAGCTTCCCATAGAAGCTACGTGGATAGACTTCGAAGAATTTGGCTTCTGCATTTGAACAGGCTCGGTTGACCTCGGGAAACAGGGAGCAAAGAAACAAAAGGAACTATGACCTGAAAGTTCGAATACAAGATCTACAACCCGGTGATAGGGTTCTATTGAAGAACTTGGGTGCTGCTGCGAGACACAAGTTGGCGGATAGGTGGAGTTCCCAGGTTTACATTGTCTGCAAACAGTTACCAGGTCTACCAGTGTATCAGATTCGCCCGGATGGAAAGGCTGGGCCTCTCAAGAACTGGCACCGGAATCATTTGTTACCTTTGAGAGAGGCTGTGAGAATGCCAGTTGGGGACGAACCGCCTATGCCAAATCCGCCTGTTCCATGTTTGCCTCCTGTTACTCGTCTCAACAGACCCGGGCTGTCGAAGAGAGCGAAAGGGACAGTGAAGAAGAAAGTTTCTGTCTGGACTGGATATGCTCGCCGGAGCCTGAAGAGGTTGTCGTTGTCCCTGAGCAGTGGAGAGTAACTTGAGGCCTGAAGCTCCTGAATTCTTGTTGGAAGTCCCTGAGACTGTTGATATCCCTGAGCCTCTTGAATTTCAGTTGGAAGTCCTGCGGCTGTGGGGATCCCGTAGCTCCGGAAGCTTATTCAGGTGATTACAGTTCTATGCCTTCACTGGAGGGATCATACTCTGAAGAAACGTCTGCTCCAGTGATAGAGGGAAGAATTGAGCCGACGCCTATAGTACTTCCACCTGAAGAGGAACTGATTGAGCCAGAACCAAAACGCTCTGTTCGACCGCCCCAACGACTCACCTACGACTCACCAGGACATAGCACTGAAGAGGCCATCACCACGGTGCGGAGGTTGCCCGAAGTGTCTGCTATGCTAGTTGAGGTAGCCCAAAATATGAGTCAACTTGAGGAAGTGTTATTAACTCACTATATGTATGCTGCTGAACCTGTACATGTTGTATAAACTGCATTCGAATTGTTGGAAATGTAATGTAATTGTTGTACCTCCTTGGAGAGACCCAAGAGTTCTAGGAGGGGGAGAGTGTAGCGCTGTGGTAAAAATCGTCTTGTTGTGCAGTACCTATTTTTGGCCACAAGATGGAGACTATCGCGATCAGATACTGGACATTGGGACTACAATAACAGACATGCTTTGCAAGAAGCCAGGAAGTGGGTGGGGACTGGACACTTACATCCTCTGCCTCGTGGAGAAAGTTGCAGAGCGCGCCAGGGGATGAAAAAGAGCAGACGCACTGAGGAGACTGCTGGAGGAGCTAGGCCAAAGCCCGAGGGAGACCTGTAATTCCTATTTGGGTCACTCAGCCTGAGGAGAAGGAGACTTGCCAGTACCCAGACAACAGCTGCAGACCGGCGGAATCGAACGGAGAGCAGGCGGGGAGCTGGACAAGCTGCATCAAGGTAGACAACGGATCCGGCCGCTAGTATCCCCAGTCAAAATCAGGTGGAGAGACGTCCTGGGTCAGCGGAGCCTAAAGCAGTCATCGGATGGGTGAGAGGCCTCCAAGGCTGTTTGTATGGTTAAAGGACGCTCTGCTGTTTTCTCTTTAAAGTTTACAGGGCCCCAACTGACTAGTCGAAGACCTTCCTTTAATAAATTCACTGGCCAGTTGAACAGTACCCGGGTACCACACACACACACACACACACACAGATACGCTTCTTACATTCTGGAACTTAACTTGTACAGGACTCATTTCCTTTTACGAATCGGAACGGGGGTTAAAGACAAAGATACGTTCCGAATACATTTTTCTCTTTTTCCGCTGCGCGTTTGCCGTAATACGAAGGGATTGTATGTTTGGGGTTTCGCTACCTGTCCCTTTTTCTGAACTATCGGGAAATTGCATTCTTTTATGTTCGGTCGCGAATATTTTATTTTCCGAAATACGAAGCCTCGTGTTTCGTTTCTTTTCCGCTGCGCGTTTTACCGTAATACGAAAATATTGTAATAATATTTGTGAATACCGTGTTTCAACATCTGCTCAAGATTTTAGTAAACTATATAAATGATAAAAACTCACAACGGTGTTGGAGTATATTTATTCCCTAGTGCGGGGAGACTGACCCGTGGTTCATTTTCAGCGGCTCCTCCGGGAGTGAGCGCTACAAACACATGCAGGAACTCTGCTGTCTGGGAGTTCTTTAAGAAATGTGCTGCAGACCCCACCATTGCTATTTGTAATCTATGTCAGAGAAGGCTGAAGCGTGGGATAAACACCGGACACTTGGGTACCACGTGCTTGAGGTCACATATGAACAAGTGCCACACATCCCGTTGGGGCAAAACTTTGCGTAGGTCCTCCTCCTCCTCATCTGTCTCTACCCACACTGTATGTCCTGCCATGCAATTGCCTACAACCTCCACCGACAGGGATGATGCTACAGTAATGGATATACCAGCAGGTTCTTCCTCACAATGTGACATCATCCCAGTAGCTGAAGATTTATGCAGTCAGATTACGTTGCCGCAGCTGCTGCAGCGTAAGAGAAAATATAGTCCCAACCATCCCCAAGCACAGCGTCTAAATGCCAGCTTAGCAAAATTACTCGCATTGCAGCTGCTGCCTTTCCAGCTGGTGGACTCTGCTCCCTTCCGTGAATTTGCTGAATGTGCTGTACCACAGTGGCAGGTTCCAAAACGTCATTACTTTTCACGCAAGGCCATTCCAGCACTATACCAGCACGTGGAAGACAATGTTATTGAGTCATTGGGAAAGGCAGTAAGCAGCAAGGTGCATGTCACTTTAGACACGTGGTCCAGCAAGCATGGACAGGGTCGTTACATTTCCTTCACGGCACACTGGGTAACTCTGATTGCAGCTGGGAGGGATCCAAGATGGGGCTCTGTGCTGGAGCTTGTTCATCCACCACGCCTCCAGAAAGCTGCTTGTATGAGGTCTGTCTGCTCCACCACCACCACCTCTTCCTCCTCCTCCTCCTCCTTCTCTGTCTCTGGCGAAGTGGCAGATAAACCCAAGCCTGACAGGGTCTACGCAATGGCTCAAGCAAAAAGATGCCATACTGTGCTTGAGCTGGTTTGTTTAGGGGACAGGAGCCACACCAGGTCAGAAATTGTGTCAGCTCTGCAGGGGCAGGTGCAGAGATGGTTAACACCACGCCAGCTTGAGCTGGGAATGATCATCTGCGATAATGGCAGCAACCTTCTCTCCGCCCTACGCAAGGGTAAATTGACGCATGTACCATGCCTAGCACACGTCCTAAATCTGGTGGTACAGCGTTTCGTAACCAAGTACCCAGGGCTGCCAGAGCTTCTCATCCAGGCCAGAAAAGTCTGCAGCCACTTCAGACGGTCATTCCCAGCAAGCGTTCGCCTGGCAGAAATTCAAAGAGAATTCCACCTTCCCACAAACCGTCTGATCTGTGACATGCCCACCAGGTGGAATTCGACATTAGCAATGCTGCAGCGTCTGCACAAGCAGCAGAGGGCCATCAACGAGTACCTGTGTGAGTATGGCACAAGGACAGGTTCAGGTCAACTTGGTTTTTAACCCCCCCCCCCCGCAGTGGCTGATGATCAAGGATGCATGCACTGTACTGTCACCATTTGAGGAGGCAACGAGGATGGTGAGCAGGGACAGTGCATGCATCAGTGACACAATTCCTTTAGTGTTCCTGCTGGAGCACACTCTGCAGGGAATTATAGATGTGGTTCTAGAGGCAGAGCAGCGGGAGGAAGAGGAGGCCTTCCCTAGCTCTCAAGGCCCCAGTCTTTCCGCAGACAGCATTCCAGTGGGTCCTACTCAGATCAGACAGGAGGAGGATGAGGAGGAGGAGGAGGACTATTTAAGTAGTGGGGGCATTGAAGGTGGGGATTCCTCAAGGCAGGGTTTTGTGTGCCCAGAAACAGAAGGGCTTGTGCGTGGCTGGGAGGAGGAAGTGCACGATACGGTCATCCTCATTGACCAGGACGACTCGGCACCTAATGCCACCTCCAACCTACACTGCATGGGCTCCCTAATGATGCAAAGCTTGCTAAAGGACCCCAGGATTCGTGCTATCAATGAGAGGGATCATTACTGGTTGGCAACACTTCTTGATCCACGATACAAGGGGAAAGTTGCAGAGCTCATCCTGCCCGCACAGAGGGAGCACAGGATGACAATACTTGAGGATGCTCTAAAGCGAAACTTGTGTAACACCTTTCCAGGCACTGTTAGATTACCAAGTGCTGACACACGTGCTTCTGAGGCTGCAGGTGATCAGAGGAATAGCGGTGAAGGCCAGGGCCGCTTGACTGATGCATTTTTTACTTTTTTTAGTCCTCGACGCCCAGGGACGTCAAATGTAGGCACCCATTGCCAGCGTCTTCACCATATGGTGCAGGACTACCTAGGGGCAAGGGCAGACCTGGATACGTTTCCAGCAGATGATCCACTGGCTTACTGGGTGTTGAGATTGGATCACTGGCCAGAATTAAGCCAATATGCTATGCAGCTACGAGGTTGCCCTTCATTTAGCGTGCTTTCCGAAAGGACTTTCAGTGCCGCTGGAGGTTTTGTCACAGACAAAAGAGTGCGTCTGTCCACCGACTCTGTAGACCGGCTGACATTTATAAAAATGAATCAGTCCTGGATCAGCAGCTATCAATCCCCTGATGCTGAAGTAATGGAATAGATAGGGGATGTCCTCTTCTGCATTCACAAAACCTCCAGCACTGAACTCTTCCACAATACCACAAAAGGGTTACGGTGTGAAGGCACTTGCTGCCATGAAAGGCACAATATCTGTCTGCACTGACGCCCATTAAAAAAAAAAAACTTTTCAATATAGGACCACATGGTCCACCCCTGCACTTTTCCACAATACCACAGAGGGGTTACTGTATGATGATACTTGATGGCCTGGCATTAAAGGCACAATATCTGGGTGCACTGACGCCCATTACCCCCAGATCAAAAACCTTTCAATATAGGACCACATGGTCCACCCCTGCACTCTTACACAATACCACAGAGGGGTTACTGTATGATGATACTTGATGGCCTGGCATTAAAGGCACAATATCTGGGTGCACTGACGCCCATTCCCAGATTCATATCTTTTTAATATAGGACCGCATGGTCCACCCCTGCACTCTTCCACAATACCACAGAGGGGTTACTGTATGATGATACTTGATGGCCTGGCATTAAAGGCACAATATCTGGGTGCACTGACGCCCATTCCCAGATTCATATCTTTTTAATATAGGACCGCATGGTCCACCCCTGCACTCTTCCACAATACCACAGAGGGGTTACTGTATGATGATACTTGATGGCCTAGCATTAAAGGCACAATATCTGGGTGCACTGACGCCCATTCCCAGATTCATATCTTTTTAATATAGGACCGCATGGTCCACCCCTGCACTCTTCCACAATACCACAGAGGGGTTACTGTATGATGATACTTGATGGCCTGGCATTAAAGGCACAATATCTGGGTGCACTGACGCCCATTACCCCCAGATCAAAAACTTTTCAATATAGGACCACATGGTCCACCCCTGCACTCTTACACAATACCACAGAGGGGTTACTGTATGATGATACTTGATGGCCTGGCATTAAAGGCACAATATCTGGGTGCACTGACGCCCATTACCACCAGATCAAAAACTTTTCAATATAGGACCACGTGGTCCACCCCGGCACTCTTCCACAATACCACAGAGGGGTTACTGTATGATGATACTTGATGGCCTGGCATTAAAGGCACAATATCTGGGTGCACTGACGCCCATTCCCAGATTCATATCTTTTTAATATAGGACCGCATGGTCCACCCCGGCACTCTTCCACAATACCACAGAGGGGTTACTGTATGATAGTACTTGCATGCCTGGCACTAAAGGCACAATATCTGGGTGCACTGCCATTGACGCCTGTATCAGATTCATATCCTCAGAGGGGTTACGGTGTGACGCACTGTTGCCGACGCTAAAAGCCCAATTTTAAAGCACCTATTGTTACTTTCATCCAAAGCCTGCATAAGTTTCACAATAATTTAGCCCAAAAAAACACTAAACTTTTTCTGCGCGTCCTAAAATGTCTTTTCATACAGGCTGCCGCCCCAAGCAGTTGTTTATGGATAGAGTAAAGGAAAAGCATTTACCGTCATATGAAACGTCATTTTTTTGTTTTTAAGTGTTTCCATACATCTTAGAAATCCGCCACTTCACGGGCAGGTTATGGGGACCTCCTAGGCACGATATTTGAAGGAATTTTTCATTTTTATTTTTAACCCTTATTTCATGGAAAACTCACTGTCCCTTTAAAAACGTGTTTTTTTTTACTTTTTGTCCTTGTTTCCTGTCCCCCAGGGCACTACCCGGACCCCCATACACCTTTTATGGCAAATATGTAGCATATAGGCCCTCTTGGAGGGCACTCTAAAAAACCGAATTTTCAGCCCCATTGACTTGGGTTCGGGTTTGGTCCCGAACAAATGGGAAGTTCGAGTTCGGGCTCGAACCGAACTCAGGGAGTGTTCGGCTCATCCCTAACTGTAACCTGAAATGGCCCTTGTCTGCACAGTATAGGCATGGTCTCTTATACGATATTGTCTCTCCTCACCAGATATGTCTGAACGACCCAGCTGCACGGGCTCAGGGATAGATTGTTCCATCCTAGGGGGTGAGGAGGTTTGACGTGTACGTGGAGTGGAAGACAAAACCTGTGGAGACCTGCGAGGCTTATCACGACCAGTCCTTCTCTCACAGATCTGGTCGTCCAGAGCAATGCAGTAATCCATAAGATCATCAAGTTCTTCAGGTAGCAACAATGGAGCAAGCTCATACATTAAAGGGTCAGTAACCCCCTAAAGAAATGCAGCAGTAAATGCATCATTAGGCCATTGCAACTCAGCTGCCACAGTTTTAAACTCCATTGCATAGTCAGCTACACAGCGGTTGCCTTGTTTAATGCAAAATAAGGTTCTAGCAGCACCAGTAGCACGTCTGGCTGGATCGAACGTACGTTTGAGATCCCTCATAAATTCATGATAATTGTATACCACAGGCCTCTTTAATTCCCATAAGGGAGTTGCCCACAGAAGAGCTTTGTCGGTTAGGTGGTTTATCACGTACCCCACCTTAGCTTTTTCAGAAAGACACATGCCAGGATTCAACTCAAACATTATGTCCATTTGCATAACAAAACCCCTGCATGTCCCAGAAGTACCATCATAGCTACCGGGGGTTTTCAGACTCACATGAGAACAAGCACCACCCTGAGGGAGTGCAGCAGTAATGGTAGGAAAATGAGGAGGCGACGGTTTGGAGGGAGGATTCAACAATAGCCCTAAGGTCTGAGAAAATTGGTATATTCTGTGGTCCTTCTCTTCCTGTCTATGGTCCTGCTCCTCCTGTCTACAGTACTGCTCCTGTTTATTAATCAGGTCTCCTAATTTAGAGATCAACACAGATAGGTCTGTTGGATCCAGGGGTGGACTGACCCATCGGGCACTCAGGCACTGCCCGAGGACCCGCGGGTGGTAGTGGCCCGGTTTTGATGCGCACAGTGGCCCCGCTATTTTCCCTCAGCTCCGGTCACCGGAGCTATAATCCTCAGTCTGTGCCGGCAGCGCCCTCCCAAACTGCCGCGGCGGCGCTGCAAAATGCTTGTCTCCGACATTCTTACTATGAGCATGGCACGCTGCACTGTTACCGCCCCACCGCCTCACGTGATGCGCGCACGCTGCGGCAGAGGACCAACGCAAGCGGCAAGCGGAGGGAAAAGCCTGGTCAGTTGGAGCTGCATGGGCCGCTGATTGGAAGGACCATCTGATCCCCACCCCACAATCTGGCCTAGAGACATGCGATCCAGGGGAACCACCCTGATGCTAGCCTACTATGTACATATTTAGATGTAAAATGGTGAGCTGGGGGTGATGAACTGCTATGGGGGGTGATGAACTTTTGACGAACTGCTATGGAGGTGATGAACTGCTATGGGGGTGTGATGAACTACTATGGGGGTGATTAACTGCTATGGGGGTGATGAACTGCTATGGGGTGATGAACTGCTATGGGAGTGATGAACTGCTATGGGGTGATGAACTGCTATGGGGGTGTGATGAACTGCTATGGGGGTGATGAACTGCTATGGGGTGTGATGAACTGCTATGGGGTGGGATGAACTGCTATGGGGGTGATGAACTGCTATGGGGTGATGAACTCCTATGGGGGTGTGATGAACTGCTATGGGGTGATGAACTGCTATGGGGTGTGATGAACTGCTATGGGGTGGGATGAACTGCTAAGGGGTGGATGAACTGCTATGGGGGTGTGATGAACTGCTATGGGGTGATGAACTGCTATGGGGTTTGATGAAATGCTATGGGGTGTGATGACCTGCTATGGGGTGATGAACTGCTTTGGGGTGATGAACTGCTATGGGGGTGATGAACTGCTATGGGGTGTGATGAACTGCTATGGGGATGATGAACTGCTTTGGGGTGATGAACTGCTATTGGGGTGATGAACTGCTATGGGGTGATGATCTGCTATGCTATGAAGGGGAGGGTGATGAACTGCTATGGGAGGGTGATGAACTGCTATGGGGTGTGATGAACTGCTATGGGGGTGATGAACTGCTATGGGGTGATAAATAGGGATGAGCCAAACAACCCCGAGTTCGGTTCGCATTCGAACTCAAACTTTCCAAATGTTCAAATTCGAACTCAAACTCAATACAAGTCAATGGGGCTTAAAATTCGATTTTTAGAGTGCCCTCCAAGAGGGCATATATGCTAGATATTTGCCATAAAAGGTGTATGGGGGTCCGGGTAGTGCCCTGGGGGACAGGAAACAAGGACAAAAAGTTTTTAAAAAAACGTTTTTAAAGGGACAGTGAGTTTTCCATGAAATAAGGGTTAAAAATAAAAATGAAAAATTCCTTCAAATATCGTGCCTAGGAAGTCCCCATAACCTGCCCGTGAAGTGGCGGATTTCTAGGATGTATAAAAACACTTAAAAACGATTACGTTTCAAATGACGGTAAATACTTTTCCTTTAATCTATCCATAAACAACTGCTTGGGGCGGCAGTCTGTATGAAAAGAGGAGACATTTTCGGACACGTAGAAAAAGTTTAGTGATTTTTTGGCTAAATTATTGTGAAACTTATGCAGGCTTTGGATGAAAGTAACAATAGGTGCTTTAAAATTGGTCCTTTAGCGTCGGCAACAGTGCCGTCACACAGTAACCCCTCTGAGGATATGAATCTGATACAGGCGTCAGTGGCAGTGCACCCCAATATTGTGCTTTTGGTGACAGGCCTGCAAGTACTATCATACAGTAACCCCTCTGTAGTATTGTGGAAGAATGCAGGGGTGGACCTCGCGGTCCTATATTAAAAAGATATGCATCTGTTAAAGGCGTCAGTGCACCCAGATATTGTGCTTTTGGTGCCAGGCCTGCAAGTGCATTCATACAGTAACCCCTCTGTGGTATTGTGGAAGAATGCAGGGGTGGACCGTGTGGTCCTATATTAAAAAGATATGAATCTGGTAATGGGCGTCAGTGCACCCAGATATTGTGCTTTTGGTGCCAGACTGCCAGGCCATCAAGTACTATCATACAGTAACCCCTCTGTAGTATTGTGGAAGAATGCAGGGGTGGACCTTGCGGTCCTATATTAAAAAGATATGAATCTGGTAAAGGCGTCAGTGCACCCAGATATTGTGCTTTTGGTGCCAGGCCAGCAAGTCCATTTATACAGTAACCCCTCTGTGGTATTGTAGAAGAGTGCAGGGTTGGACCCTGCGGTTCAAAAAACTTAAAATGATATAAATCTGGCACAGGCGACAGTGCAGCCAAATATTGTGCCTTTCATGGCAGCAAGTGCATTCACACCGTAACCCTTTTGTGGTATTGTGGAAGAGTGCAGGGTTGGACCCTGCGGTTCAAAAAATTAAAACTGATATAAATCTGGCACAGGCATCAGTGCAGCCAAATATTGTGCCTTTCATGGCAGCAAGTGCCTTCACACCGTAACCCTTTTGTGGTATTGTGGAAGAGTGCAGGGTTGGACCCTGCGGTTCAAAAAATTAAAATGATCTATATCTGGCACAGGCGTCAGTGCAGACAAATATTGTGCCTTTCATGGCAGCAAGTGCCTTCACACCGTAACCCTTTTGTGGTATTGTGGAAGAGTTCAGTGCTGGAGGTTTTGTGAATGCAGAAGACATCCCCAATCTATTCCGTTACGTCAGCATCAGGGGATTGATAACTGCTGATCCAGGACTGATTCATTTTTATAAATGTCAGCCGGTCTACAGAGTCTGTGGACAGACGCACTCTTTTGTCTGTGACAAAACCTCCAGCGGCACTGAACGTCCTTTCAGAAAGCACGCTGGATGAAGGGCAACCTAGTAGCTGCATAGCATATTGGCTAAATTCTGGCCAGTGATCCAATCTAAACACCCAGTAAGCCAGTGGATCATCTGCTGGAAAGGGATCCAGGTCTGCCCTTGCCCCTAGGTAGTCCTGCACCATATGGTGAAGACGCTGGCAATGGGTGCCTACATTTGACGTCCCTGGGTGTTGTGGACTAAAAAAATGTAAAAATGTCAAGCGGCCCTGGCCTTCACCACTATTCTTCTGATCATCCGCAGCCTCAGAAGCACCTGTGTCAGCACTTGGTGACCTACCAGTGCCTGGAAAGGTGTTACACAAGTGTCGCTTTAGAGCGTCCTCAAGTTTTTTCATCCTGTGCTCCCTCTGTGCGGGCAGGATGAGCTCTGCAACTTAACCCTTGTATCGTGGATCAAGAAGGGTTGCCAACCAGTAATGATCCCTCTCCTTGATAGCACGAATCCTGGGGTCCTTTACCAGGCTTGGCAGGATAAGGGAGCCCATGCAGCGTAGGTTGGAGGTGGCATTAGCTTCCGAGTCTTCCTGGTCAATGAGGAGGATGACCCCATCGTGCACTTCCTCCTCCCAGCCACGTACTAGTCCTTGTGTTTCTGGGCACACAAAACCCTCCCTTGAGGAATCCCCACCTTCAATGCCCCCACTACTTAAATATTCCTCCTCCTCCTGTCTGATCTGAGGAGGTCCCGCTGGAATGCTGTCTGCGGAAAGACTGGGGCCTTCAGAGCTAGGGAAGGCCTCCTCTTCCTCCCGCTGCTCTGCCTCTGGAGCCACATCTATAATTCCCCACAGAGTGCGCTCCAGCAGGAACACTAAAGGAATTGTGTCACTGATGCATGCACTGTCCCTGCTCACCATCCTCATTGCCTCCTCAAATGGTGACAGTACAGTGCATGCATCCTTGATCATCAGCCACTGCAGGGGGGGAAACAAGTTGACCTGAACCAGTCCTTGTGCCATACTCACACAGGTACTCGTTGATGGCCCTCTGCTGCTTGTGCAGCCGCTGCAGCATTGCTAATGTCGAGTTCCACCTGGTGGGCATGTCACAGATCAGACGGTTTGTGGGAAGGTGGAATTCTCTTTCAATTTCTGCCAGGCAAACACTTGCTGGGAATGACCGTCTGAAGTGGCTGCAGACTTTTCTGGCCTGGCTGAGAAGCTCTGCCAGCCCTGGGTACCTGGTTATGAAATGCTGTACCACCAGATTTAGGACGTGTGCTAAGCATGGTACATGCGTCAACTTACCCAGGCGTAGGGCGGAGAGAAGGTTGCTGCCATTATCACAGACGACCATTCCCAGCTGAAGCTGGTGTGGTGTTAACCATCTCTGCACCTGCCCCTGCAGAGCTGACAGAATTTCTGGCCCGGTGTGGCTCCTGTCCCCTAAACAAACCAGCTCAAGCACAGTATGGCATCTTTTTGCTTGATCCATTGCGTAGCCCCTGCCACGCGTCGGTTTAACTGCCACTTCGCCAGAGACAGAGAAGGAGGAGGAGGAGGAGGAAGAGGGAGAAGTGGTGGTGGAGCAGACAGACCTCATACAAGCAGCTTTCTGGAGGTGTGGTGGATGAACAAGCTCCAGCACCCCGTCTTGGATCCCTCCCTGCTGCAATCAGAGTTACCCAGTGTGCCGTGAAGGAAATGTAACGGCCCTGTCCATGCTTGCTGGACAACGTGTCTAAAGTCACATGCACCTTGCTGCTGACTGCCTTTCCCAATGACTCGATAACATTGTCTTCCACGTGCTGGTATAGTGTTGGAATGGCCTTGCGTGAAAAGTAATGACGTTTTGGAACCTGCCACTGTGGTACAGCACATTCAGCAAATTCATGGAAGGGAGCAGAGTCCACCAGCTGGAAAGGCAGCAGCTGCAATGCGAGTAATTTTGCTAAGCTGGCATTTAGACGCTGTGCTTGGGGATGGTTGGGACTATATTTTCTCTTACGCTGCAGCAGCTGGGGCAACGTAATCTGACTGCGTAAATCATCAGCTGATGGGATGCTGTCACATTGTGAGGAAGGACCTGGTACATCCATTACTGTAGCATCATCCCTGTCAGTGGAGGTTGGAGTCAATGACATGGCAGGACATATTGTGGGGGTAGAGACAGGTGGGGAGGATCTACGCAAAGTTTTGCGCCAGCGGGATGCGTGGCAGGTGGTCATATGTCACCTCAAGCACGTGGTACCCAAGCGTCCGGTGTCTTTCCCATGCTTCAGCCTCATCTGACATAGATTACAAATCACAATGGTGCGGTCTGCTGTACATTTTTTAAAGAACTCCCAGACAGCAAAGTTCCTGGATGTGTGCTTTGAGACAACATCGCTCTGTACCTGAGCAGCTCTGAATTCTGATGCCTTGGACTGGCTAGTGCTACGGTTGGTCATAGAGGATGTTGTGCCTCGTGTTTGTTGTGCCTCTTCCTCACTTGACTCCTCTGTTCGATCAGGCACCCAGGTGGAGTCAGTGACCTCATCATCATTGTCATCACCTCCTATCTCCTCGTCACTGGAGCCAACTTGGCAGTATGCTGCAGCTGCTGGGGCAACATGAGTGCCAGTTATTTGTGTGTCACTTGCACCCCCTTCCTCTAGGTTCATTATACTCCCTTCCTCAACCTCAGAGATTGAATCAGAGCACTGTACTTGCTGCACATCCTCAAGTAGCATGTCACTGTCATTGTAGTCAAACAATTCAGCTGACTCCTCCGTGTGTGATAGTGAGGCTACGGCAGGAGTAGCTGTGGACATGGAGGCTGCATTAGATGCTTTGGCAGCTGAGGTTGCCTGTAAAGCACTACAAGCCTGGCTGGCAGAGGACCTGGAGGATGAGGATGGCCTGGTTAGCCAATCCACCAAATCCTCTGTATGTTGCTGCTGCTTAAAACAGCCAGCACCAGTTAGAAAGGGCAAGCGTGCCCCTGCAGTGGATGCACCACGTCCACGATGACCAGAGGCACAGCCTCCCAACACAGAGGCTGCTTGCCCTCTTATCTGTGTCTGGGAGCGTCTGCCTGTCCTTTTTGGTCTTTCTGACATGGTGAGTGATATATAGATTAAAGATATACAGAACTCTGATTCAACTCTGGTATAAAGATTAAAGATTTCCAGAACTCTGGTATAACTCAGTGAGACACCCTGATAGCTGGCAGCCAGTGACAAGACACAGATTATAATTCCCAGAAACCTCCTATAAATCAGTGAGACCCTCTGATGGGTGGCAGTGACAAGACACAAATTACAATTCCCAGAAACCACCTACAAGTCTGTGAGACCCCCTGATAGGACCCCCTGATAGCTGGCAACAGTGACAAGACACAGATTACAATTCACAGAAATCTGATAGAAGTATGTGGGACCCCTTGATAGCTGGCAGTGAGAAGACACAGATTACAATTCCCAGAAACCTGCTATAAATCAGTGAGACCCCCTGATGGGTGGCAGTGAGAACACACAGATTCCTAGATATTTTGTAGAAATGAATGACCCCCAAAATACTTGGTGGCAGTGAGAACACACATATTAGAACAATTCCCAAATATTTTGTAGAAATTACTGACCCCCCAAAAAACTTGGTGGCAGTGAGAACACACGGATTAGAACAATTCCCAAATATTTTGTAGAAATTACTGACCCCCAAAATACTTGGTGGCAGTGAGAACACACGGATTAGAACAATTCCCAAATATTTTGTAGAAATTACCGACCCCCTAAAATACTTGGTGGCAGTGAGAACAACCGGATTATAACAATTCCCAAATATTTTGTAGAAATTACTGACCCCCAAAATACTTGGTGACATTGAGAACACACGGATTAGAACAATTCCCAAATATTTTGTAGAAATTACTGACCCCCCAAAATACTTGGTGGCAGTGAGAACACACGGATTAGAACAATTCCCAAATATTTTGTAGAAATTACTGACCCCCAAAATACTTGGTGGCAGTGAGAACACACGGATTAGAACAATTCCCAAATATTTTGTAGAAATTACTGACCCCCCAAAATATTTGGTGGCAGTGAGAACACACAGATTAGAACAATTCCCAGATATTTTGTAGAAATTACTGACCCCAAAATAGTTGCTGGGAGTGAGAACACACAGATTACCACAATTCCCAGATATTTTGTTGAAATTACTGACCCCCAAAATAGTTGCTGGGAGAACACACAGATTACCACAATTGGCAGATATTTTTTAGATATTACTGACCCCCCAAAATACTTGGTGGCAGTGAGAACACAAAGATTAGAACAATTCCCAGATATTTTGGAGAAATGAGACCCCCCCCCCAGTAGCTGGTGGCAGACTGGCAGTGAGAACACAAACTAACACAAGAACAAT
Organism: Leptobrachium leishanense; assembly: GCA_009667805.1. Taxonomy (NCBI): domain Eukaryota; kingdom Metazoa; phylum Chordata; class Amphibia; order Anura; family Megophryidae; genus Leptobrachium; species Leptobrachium leishanense. Next base: position 111,495,434 of record CM019068.1, on the reverse strand, counting down.
CTCCTCTCAAACACGTGCTGAAGCGCTGTGTGAAGCCTTATATAGTGTGCTGCGGGATTTAGCTCTGTGAACCCGTGATCAGGCAAAATTTGCCCAATCAGGACTCTGAGCCATGATTGGCATAGTCTTGAACCTGTCTTGCACCTGACCCCCCCCCCCCGAGAGGCCTGTTCTCCTCCAATGCTGATAAGGGTGCAGCTGGTCTAATGAGGGCCTTTGTTCTCATCTGTGACTCTTCTGGCCTTGTTGTATCTAAATCAGCTTTTTGGCACCTAATGTTTACTCTGGCCAGATTCTCTATTTAATTGCTCTGCCGGAAAGTCTCTGGAATGTCTAAAATCTATGCAAACTCTTCTAAGTCAGTTAGTATTCGCTATTTACACTTTTGTGGATAATAGGTCAAAACAAGATGGCTACTAGGGAACAAGATGGCGGCTAATTTTTGACCTGCTCCGGTCTCAGGAGGAAATGTAGTCAGGGGCACAGTGTTTGAGAGCTTTTTAAGTGAGGATCAGTATTTTGAATTGGATTCTGAAGGAAATAGGGAGCCAGTGTAGAGATTGACAAAGGGGTGTGGTGTGAGAAGTGCATGAGTCAGGCACAGGCGTTCATAACAGACTGCAGAGGGAGAATCTGGGATCTTTTAAGGTCAGATAGAAGGAGGTTACAGTAGTCAAGACGAGAGATAATAAAGTGCTTGGATGAGCAATTTAGTAGAGTCCTGATTAAGAAAGGGACAGATGCGTGCGATGTTTTTTAGGTGGAAGTAGCAAGATTAGCTCAGTGGCTGAACGTGAGGAGTAAACGATAGATCGGAATCCAAGAGTCAAGGTTAAAAGGTACATTCTACACATTCTGACCACTTTCGGGTTTTAGGCTGGGGTCAGACCAGTGCACTTTTAACGTGCGTTCTGGCGCACAGAATTACGGCCGCACTAGCAGCAGATGTCGGGCAATGACGGCCAATATACGATGTACGGCCGCACAAGAGTCCGGCCGTGCAACGCAAGTGGAATTTGAACGCATTTTTTTGAGAACACTGAACCGCTAGTACTGACGTACTGAGTGCGCAGCTGTGGCATAGCGGCGTGTTTGCGTGATTAGGAGATGTCAGATGCTGCTAATGTCCGGCCTACATAACGTCCAGACGCAAAAAGAGTTTTATTGACGATCCGTACAAAATCACGCCCGAAAATGCGCGTCGTCTGACCGTTTTTGCGCATTCCGTGAAAAAATACGTCAATGCGTTCGGACGCACTTTTTCAGGTTCGCGGGGAAAAATGCTTTCGTCTGACCCTAGCCTTAACCCTTTCGCTGCTGAGCCTTTTCCCACCTCTGTGCCGAGCTCATTTTTACCGGTTTCTGTCATCATGTTTAAACGCGTTTTGAAGCCTTATTTTAATATATGACCCAGACATATTAAATATCGTTCTTTCCGGCAGACTGTGCAGATTCATAATATGTCATTATTATATGTATACGTTATGTCATGTCTGTATATTATAACAAAAAATGCAATAAAATTTGAATTTTCAATAATTTACAATGTGAAAAGTGTTTTTTTTCACATTTTAAAATGCGATCATTTGCGGTTATATTTTCTATGGGGTGCGCTTGTTAAAAAAATTTGAAATGAGGAATCGTGACTTTTTTTGGGGACAATTCCGTGTTTTTTAGCAAACGCCCCCCCATAGAAAAAATCGTTAATGCAGCATCATTGTTCACAATATAATTGAAATGGGAACAATATTGTTGCACTAATAAATCTAAAAAAAAAACAAAAAACTTTTTTTAATAATTTATTTAATTTTTTTTTTTTTTTTACTTTTTATATGGTCATGTTTGGTATCATTGGAAAGGCCACGCTCTGGCTGTTCCAATGATGGTAAACATTAACCCCTAGCTGTCACGGATCGGAAGATAGGGGGTTCATTGGAACCCCCTATCTCCACTATAGGTGGCAGCAAGGGGTTATTTTAAAAACCGGCACCATCGCGCTCTGCGCGATGACGCCAGTCATTAGGGGGATATCCCGGAACCTTGGCCGACATCCAAGATGTCGGCCAGCTCCGGGAGGGGACCGCGATACGGCGCATGTTGGCGCCATATCGCTATCCAGCCCCCTAGGGGTTAAAGACAGCCGCCGCTTGGAAGGGCAGGCTGTGCCCTTCCAGGCGGTGCCTGCCTTTAATCGCTGGCCCGCACGGATGGGGAGGGGGAGAGGTCCGAAGGACCTCCCCCCTCTCCTTCAGGCACCTTCCCTGCAATGGCGGGGGGTGCCTGAAATAGACGTCATCGCCCATGCGCGATGACGCCTATCGTGCCCGCCGCGGGTCCTGGAGGTTGGGCTGACATCGATGATGTCAGCCCGCACCGGGGGCCGAGCGATCAGCCGGAATACTGCTGATCGCGGGCTGCAAAGGGAGGACGCGCTCAGCGCGTCCTCCGCAGCCAAGTACCAATACGGTTGGACGCGCTGAGCGCGTCCACCGCATTGAAGTGGTTAAAGTGGACAGGATGTGAAGAGTGCCCCCTTTCCCTTCCTGCAGCCTTAAAGTGGTCAGTATGTGAGCAGGGCCCCCCTCCCCTCTGGTGTTATCACTGGGTGAAGTGGAGAAGTTTCATCCATCCAAACCAGCCTTACCAGCAGTCTGGATTTTGAATTTCCTGGCTGCCGATCACTAGATCGGTCATTATTGTCATCAGCATGCAGAGCATATTGAGGTCACCTTCTCTGAGGCTGCCTGCAACAGAGAGCGGCCTCAAAGAGACTGCCGATAGATCAGTTCTGCACCGTTTTGTTTTCATGGGTATGAATCCATCACACACTATCCCCAGGCACCCATCATTGTAACTGATCCACTGTTTTATTAACTTCCCCTTTTGCTGATTTCCTATCTAATTAGCAAGTGTGAATCCCCTGCTATTCAAACAGTCGTCACCAGGAGTGAGTTTATATTCTTTGATTACAAGCAGTCATCCCCCATATAACAACAGGGGCAGGCTCTCTTGAGCCGGCTCTCGGGGGCAATTTCCAAAATGGCAGGGTGGAGTTACTAGCTGGAGTTAAATGGCCATCCAAAGTGGTAGTGTGGAGTTACTAGCTGGAGTTAAATGACCACCCAAAGTGGCAGTGTGGAGTTACTAGCTGGAGTAAAGTGGTCGTCCAAAGTGGCAGTGTGGAGTTACTACCTGGAGTTGAGAAACTGTCAGGAACTGCAGGGTCCACATGTTAAATCTGGTTATCTCACTGCTACCTTATGCTCTCTCTTACTCTTCTTCTCTTTACTTCTGCCTTTCTCCTAAAATGGAACACATGCCCCTGTATCATCCACCCCTCCAACATCTACATCTCTCCCTCACTTCTCACATGATGGCCTCCCATGAGATCCTTTGTTTCCCCAGAAACTGGTCTTCCTCTAATTCTCTGGCTTCCAATCATCCCCACTCACACAAATCCCATTCCCACCTTCTTTTTTTCACCCTCTTGCCGTTACTTTATGCAGGTGACATCTCTCCTAACCAGGGCCGGATTTGCACCTCAGGAGCCTGTAGGCACAGAAATGTGGAGCGCCCCTACCCCCCAAACAAAGAAAAGAAACATGCCAAGATTACTATTTAACTTTTTGTTCTGAGGCAAAAAAACTAAAAAAATACATTTTAATAAAAACTGAAACTGTTTTTCTCTGTGCTCAAATCAAAAGAAGAAGAAGAATCTGTTGCCTTAGTTGAATTAGTTACAGTTACAAGTATTTATAAAGCATCAACAAATTCCTTAGCACTGTACAATGGGAGAAACAGAATAACAAATACAGTCATGGCCGAAATTGTTGGCACCCCAGAGCTTTTTCCAGAAAATCAAGTATTTCTCACAGAAAAGTATTGCAGTAACACATGTTTTGCTATACACATGTTTATTCCCTATGTGTGTACTGGAACAAAACAAAAAAAGGGAGGAAAAAAAGCAAATTGGACATAATGTCACACAAAACTCCAAAAATGGTCTGGACAGAATTCTTGGCACCCTTTCAAAATTGTGGATAAATAAGATTGTTTCAAGCATGCTCCTTTAAACTCACCTGGGGCAAGTAACAGGTGTGGGCAATATAAAAATCACACCTGAAAGCAGATAAAAAGGAGAGAAGTTCACTTAGTCTTTGCATTGTGTGTCTGTGTGTGCCACACTAAGCATGGACACAGAAAGAGGAGAAGAGAACTGTCTGAGGACTTGAGAACCAAAATTGTGGAAAAATATCAACAATCTCAAGGTTACAAGTCCATCTCCAGAGATCTAGATTTGCCTTTGTCCACAGTGCGCAACATTATCAAGAAGTTTGCAACCCATGGCACTGTTGTCGGGTATATTACAGAAAGGAAAAATTAAAATGGATGTCTGTAGCCATTGTGTTTTTAACCCTTTCGCTGCTGAGGCATTTCCTGCCCGTGTGCTGAGCTCATTTTTACCGTTTTGTGCTCATCATGTTTAAATGCGATTTGAAGTCAAGTTTTCTTATATGACCAAGACAAATTATATATCCTTTTTTTCAGCAGACTCCACAGATTCAAAATATATCATTATTATGTGTATAAGTAAAGATTTAAAAAAAAAAAGAAAAAAAAAAGGGGGAAAAAAAGTAAAATTTTGTTAAAATTCAGAAGAACAACATTGCATATTTTTTTCTATCTACACTTTATGACCAGAACTATTGTGGTTATATATTGATACATTAGGTGCCTTTTTAAAAATGGTGTAATGGAGAATATTTCATGTTTTTTTTGTACAAAAATATGCGGTTTTCTAAAAATCAAAAAAATCAGCTTTTTTCTTATGTCATGACTCATTGTATGTAATACATAAAATTAGTATATCTAAACCAATTGAAATGGAAAAGCTATATATTTTCTGAAACTAGACAAAATTCCGCAAAAAAAGAGACCTTTATGACACATTTTTAAATTTATTTTGTTATTCATAACTTTATTCAAAAAAACATCATATTTAATGTAAAAAAAAAAATCATAATAGGTCAAGATTTATATTGCATAATTTCATATTAATTTTTGGGGTAAAATATTTTTGTTTTGCTTAACTATATAAATATATCCCTCCTATAAAATAATAGATCCAATTTGATTGCACAGATCAAGTTTAGGCAGCGTTGGAGGTGCTAATTTGCGCCATGCACAAAATAAATTTAGAGAAGCTTTTTATGCCGGTTTTTGAAAGGAGGCATACCTGCAATTAAATGGCTCTAGCTCAACAGGGATCTAAAATATGCCAAATAAAGTATATATCCGGACAAAGTAGACTTCCAGATGAATCAAACGTGGGGTTACTTATTTTTGTGCGCAAAAAAAAATAAAAAAATTATTTCAATCACTTCAGACAGTGGTGTATTTAGGTTTTGTGCTGCCCTAGGCCTGACTAAACTCGTGCACCCCCTAATTTAAATTTGAGGCACCCCCTCCTGTCAAGGGCACACCTCTTCCTGGTTAATCCCCACCCTTCCTCTTTAAGCTCCACCTTTTCCTCTTAGAGCTCCGCCTTTTCCTCTCTTTATATTAAAAGTGGATACCAAGTGCCTACTTGTATATTTTGTATACCATTTCAAATGTATCTATTGAGATAAAGAAAATTATGAAATGTTTAAATTCAAGCATTTTTACAAAGAACAGCCACGCATGTCAAGTATACTGGAACACAGCCTCTCTAATTGGTTGAACAATAAAATCCACAGAAACGTGCACTGCATATGAACGTATCACAGAGCTGTACAGCAATAAAACTCACAGTAATGTGCAGTGTGTATGAGTGTATCCCAGAGCTCCAGGGCAATAAAACTCACAGTACTATGCAGTGTGTATCACAGAACCCACAGCAATAAAACTCCCAGCAATGCAATGTTTGGTGTGTGTCAGCGTATCAGAATCCACAGCAATAAAAATTCCAGCAATGCAATGTGCAGTGTGTATCAGAATCCACAGCAATGAAACTCCCAGTAATGCAATGTGCGGGTCAGCGTATCAGAATCCACAGCAATGCAATGTGTATGAGTGCATCAGAATCCACTGCAATAAAACTCCCAGCAATGCAATGTGTGGTGTGTGTCAGCGTATCAGAATCCACAGCAATAAAACTCCCAGCAATGCAATGTGTGGTGTGTATGAGTACATCAGAATCCACTGCAATAAAACTCCCAGCAAACCGAGTGTATATGAGCACACAGCAATTATTTATTCTACATTTACCGGCCTCTGTCCGCGGTAGGGCTGTGTGCAGAGTCAGCAGGGACTGTGTACAGACTCAGCAGGAGGTCCCTCCAGGCCACATTAGGATCACGGCTGTGACTGTGCGTGGAGCCATCTTGTCAGCAGTCGGGTGCCACTGCCAGAGGGCGCACCGTGGCTTTGATTCCCTTCCCGGTGGGTGTTCAGTCCAGAATAGAGTGACAGTCCATGTTAACGAAAGGGCGGGCAGCTGCGCGCATGCGTGTCACGTGGTCCAGCCAGTCAGGTGGTACTGAGACTCAGTACCACCTGACTGGCCGGACCGAGTGTGACCTGCACGCAAGCAGCCTCACCAGGAGCCAGGCAGCTCAATGAAAAATTTCTATCACTGCAGTGCTGGTTAAGAAAAGGTCCACTTTAAACAGCAGTAAGCAGACAGGGCTTCATATTCTGCTGATAACCCCCCCCCCTTTACCTGCCGTTTATTGTCATCTTCTCTCTCTGGACACAAATCACATCCCCCTCCCCTCTCCAAGAGCTGCTGCGGGGCAGGGGAGGAGCTATGGAGGGAGGAGAGGGGGATTTTTATTCTATTCGATTTTATTCCGTATGCAAACGCCATGCTCAGCTGCTCATTGTTTGAGAACACAGCTCAAAGCTGACACACAGTGACAGTGGCACCTCCTAGTACCCCCTAATGACACCCCAATAATCACTGGTACCTGGGGCGGCCCGCCCTCCGCCACTCCTCTAAGTACACCACTGCTCTGGTGATATGCTCACACACAAGTTTGGCGAACTGCCAGCAAGTACGGTGCTGTTTGAAGGCAGTGCAAATCCCCATAGAGAAGTAATGGTTAATCTATTCAGAGAACACCAAACAGCAGAGAAATGTCAGTGAAATGCCCTGATGTTCGGTGGTTTCAATCAGCAGGTTTATTCAGGCGACCCCCATAGGTTTCAATGTTAAAAATATTCCCATTTTTTATGCAATCTCTAATAAACCATTTATTATTTTAATCTGCAGTAAAAAGTCTTTATTTATTTATTGATTTTTTTTGTACCTTTTTAGTGATTTTTCTGAATTTTTTGGGCTAAATTCCCCCCCTTTTTTTTAATAGCGGTTCTTCTTTTTCTGTAACAGAACTTTTTATTATCAATCATAGGATCTTATATGTAAATTCCAGACATTTTCGTTCAGTAGTTCTTTTGAAAACAGGCCATGGGTTTGCGGTGGCAGCATACAGCGGCCGACTCCATGCACTTTAGGGACCCTGCGGTGAATGGTGAATTCACTGCAGGGTGGGGAAATTTTATTCCCCGAAGTGCAGGGAACTACAGAACACCAAAATGTTGGCGTCAATTAGTGGTGAGGTTTTTTGTTGCCCCCTGGAAAGTGAAAGCCTAGGCCTTGCCTACCCAGGACATACTTGAAAATTAGTGACATCTCAATGTTTCCTTCCTGGTTAAATAGTTTTCAAAAGTAAAAAAAAAAAAAAAATAATAATTTTTTTTAGGGGTGGGGCCACCCAGCGGGCCGCCGCCCCCTGGAAAGTGCCGCCCTAGGCCTGGGCCTTGTTGGCCTAGGCCAAAATACATCAGTGACTTCAGACATGATAAAATCTTTGAAAACTAGGCCTTTCTCTAGCTCAATGCAAAGCCCCAACCCTTGTGATAAAAATGAGACCCAGGTTTAGTGGTCCGGGTCCCCCTAGATGGAGCACAAGGCGCTAATTTGCGCCATGCGCAAAATAAATTTAGAGAAGCTTTTTATGCCGGTTTTTGAAAGGAGGCATACCTGCAATTAAATGGCTCTAGCTCAACAGGGATCTAAAATATGCCAAATAAAGTATATATCCGGACAAAGTAGACTTCCAGATGAATCAAACGTGGGGTTACTTATTATTCTATCATAAATATTGAGCCCGCAACAACTTGTGGAATTTGGATTTGTGCGCAAAAAAAAAAAAAAAATTATTTCAATCACTTCAGACATGATAAAATCTTTGAAAACTAGGCCTTTCTCTAGCTCAATGCAAAGCCCCAACCCTTGTGATAAAAATGAGACCCAGGTTTAGTGGTCCGGGTCCCCCTAGATGGAGCACGAGGCGCTAATTTGCGCCATGCGCAAAATAAATTTAGAGAAGCTTTTTATGCCGGTTTTTGAAAGGAGGCATACCTGCAATTAAATGGCTCTAGCTCAACAGGGATCTAAAATATGCCAAATAAAGTATATATCCGGACAAAGTAGACTTCCAGATGAATCAAACGTGGGGTTACTTATTATTCTATCATAAATATTGAGCCCGCAACAACTTCTGGAATTTGGATTTGTGCGCAGAAAAAAAAAAAAAATGATTTCAATCACTTCAGACATGATAAAATCTTTGAAAACTAGGCCTTTCTCTAGCTCAATGCAAAGCCCCAACCCTTGTGATAAAAATGAGACCCAGGTTTAGTGGTCCGGGTCCCCCTAGATGGAGCACGAGGCGCTAATTTGCGCCATGCGCAAAATAAATTTAGAGAAGCTTTTTATGCCGGTTTTTGAAAGGAGGCATACCTGCAATTAAATGGCTCTAGCTCAACAGGGATCTAAAATATGCCAAATAAAGTATATATCCGGACAAAGTAGACTTCCAGATGAATCAAACGTGGGGTTACTTATTATTCTATCATAAATATTGAGCCCGCAACAACTTGTGGAATTTGGATTTGTGCTAAAAAAATAAATAAATGTAAATTCCACATGCTGTTGCGCCCTCTATTTTTATGATAGAATTTTATTTAACCCCTCATTTGATTCGTCTGGGTGTCTAGTTTCTCCTAATATATACTTTATGTGGTCTGTTTTAATTTTCTGTTGGGCTAGAGACATTTAAATGCAGGTATGCCTTCTTAAAAAAAAAAAAAAAAACCATTCACAAAATTTTCCCCATGAATTTTGATCAACAATTATGTAGTCTATCAACAATTGTATAGTGACTCAAAATGCTGCACAAACACACAACAAGCCCGCCACACATTTTACATTCACTCAATCAGTTGGATTGGCACATGAGGCATCCATGTGAGCAGTAACGCCACGTCAAGGCCCCAACCAGGTTACTGACCATTCACACATCTTTCACATCTGTTTCACTCACCGAATCACACACCTTTCATGCAAGAAGCTAGTAAAAGTGGAGTGAGTGACGTTAAGGGGCAAAGAAGGGAAAAGTGCAGAAACACGGAAGGGGAAAAGAGAAAGATAATGAGGATTAGAGGGGGTGGAATAGAAACACCCCCCCCCCATTCACATCTGTTTCACTCACTGAATCACACACCATTCATGAAAGAAGATAGGTAAGGGAAGTGGGTGAAGGGAAGGGGCAAAGAAAAGGGCAGAGACAAAGAAGTTGAAGACACACCATTAACACCGCAGTTCAATCTGTCTTCAGAGGCTTCTTTCTACATCTGACGTACGGAGGACATCAGATTGTTGGGGATGGGGCAACCTATTTTATTGTATGTGGGGTGAATTACATTATAACTGGGGGTGGGTAGTGAACTGTAGGTGGGTAGTGAAACGTGGTGGGTATTGAACCGGAGTGGGTAGTGAAACGTGGTGGGTAGTTTTTTTATTAACGCTTGAATTAACACTGCTATAAAATAATGGGGCTGGTTTTGGTTTGTTTTTTTATTTGGGAAAATTTAGAGGAATAGCACTATCCAGGAATAAATGCCAGCATGATCCGGGCAAGCTCTGTCCAGATTACACTGCACTGTGTCCATCAGAATGTCATCAAGATCTGCAAAGATCTTAACGGTGCTATAGCCAGATTTATCAAGAAGCACAAAATCAGTGGCATACCTCAACCTGAAATCTGTTTGTTCTCAGCCGAGAAACAATTCGGTCCCGGTATGCCACTAGTAATGTGTCACTGTATGATAAATCTTGAAGCAATCAGGCACACAAAGACCTGGTTTGGAGGGGCAGTCAGGGCAGTGAAGGCGGCTTTCCTTACGCCGCCCTTGGCGCGCGCAAACCCGACACCTTTTACATGGGGTCACTCTTTTCTCAGTTGGTGGAATGTAGCCTGGAAAGTGGCGGTCACGCAACCTAATTACATCTTCCACCTCTTCAACAATGGGAGCATTCTCTTCTGGACAGAGAAGGGACTCGATAACAGATTCCTGAAATTTTAGGAATGTTATCCGTCGGGCATGAGTGGCCTGATACAAGATGAATGCGTTAAGCATTGACATCTGTATCAGATGGACTGCCAGCTTTTTGTACCATACATATGCCTTGCGAGAAGCGAGATATGGTACAAGCATCTGGTCAGACTTGTCTACGCCCCCATGTATCGATTATAATCCTGTACACATAGGGGTTTCATGATAGGGGAATCTCTCCATCTGACGTGAACTGCAGATGTGCATTCATTATGTATCGTTGTAAGTAAATGCACATCCTTTTTGTCTGTGTATTTCACAGCCAGCAGTTCACCGCAGCGCAAGGCAGATGTTTCTCCTCTCTTTTGCTTCCCAAACTGTTTTGTTGGAAAGCCTTTCCTATTCGAACGGATCGTGCCACAGGCTCAAGTACCATTGCTGTACAAAAATTTGTACAGCGGCACACCCGTGTAAAAGTTATCTGTATAAATACAGTAACCTTTACCGAATAGTGGATAAGCGAGGTCCCACACTATTTTTTCAGTGGTGGAGAGGGCGGGGGGGCAGTCAGGGGGGGCCAGCTGCGAGTCCTTGCCAGTGTATACACGAAAGCGATACATGTATCCACTGGAGTTTTCGCACAGTTTATAAAGTTTTATCCCATACCGAGCTCGCTTCGAAGGGAGGTACTGCTTGAAAACAAGACGTCCCTTATAAAGCAGCAAGGACTCGTCGACTGACAAGTTTTGGCCTGGAGTGTATAACTCTTCAAATCTTGCCATCAGATGGTCAAGAAGTGGCCGCAACTTGTACAGTCGGTCGTGATCTGGGTGGTCACGGGGCAAAGCATTTGCATTATCATTATAATGCAAATACCGCAGGAGCAATAAATATCTGTCCCTGCTCATAGTAGCAGGGAAGATAGGGGTGGTTTGGGTACTCTTTTTTGACCAGTATGAGGCTATGCTGGGTTTTTGCACAATCCCCATCTGCAGAGTGAGGCCCCAGAACTTCCTCATCTCTGGCAAACTGGTTGGGGTCCATTTACGCACCCTCGCAGTTGGCAACAATTCTGCCCCTAGACCTTGAAAATATTGTTCGGCATACAGATTGCTCTGCTGAACAATAAATTCCAAGAACCCATCATCTATATATAGTTGAAAAAAGTTGATGGGTTCAAAATTAGTGGTGTCCACTAGTATACCAGGATTGCCAGAAAATTGTGGCAATACTGGCTGGACCATATTAGGGGAGGTCCAGTCAGATCCTGGTTCAGGCATCGCCACAGCCTGTGTTGCAGATACCCCTGCAATAGGCCTTTGGGCCGGTGCAGGATCAGGTAGTGCAACTACAGACCGTGCGGTCCCTGCATTACCACGGGAGCACCCTGGTAACTCCATGCGGCCACGCCGTGGCTCATCACGTAGTTCTTCGTCACTGGAACCGTCACTATCTGATGATGCTCCAGGGACAAAGTCACTGCCTGAATCTTCAAAAGATTCATCAGCGCTGGGATCAGAGTCTGACATCATAAGGACGTCAGCTGCTTCCTCAGCGCTTAGAAACCTTTTAGCCATAATTTGCTTTCTGAAAATGTATTTTCAAAAGAAAATTACGCCGTTTGATAGTATCTATATATATATATATATGTGTGTATATATATATATGCACGTGTGTGTGCGTATATAATATATTCTATATATATATATATATAAGCGTGCGCGTGTGTGCGCGTGTGTGCGTGCGCGTGTGCGCACGTGCGTGTGTGCGTGCGCGTGTGTGCGCGCGTGTGTGCGTGCACGTGTGCGTGTGTGCGTGTGCGCGTGTGCGTGTACGCGTGTGTGCGCATAAATATGTATATATGTGTGTGTGTGCGTATATATGTATATATATGTGTGTGTGTGTATATATATATATATATATATATATATAATGTGTGTATTAGCAATTTATCACCTATTTTATGGAGACAGCCTCTGCGACACTAACACCTCGCAATCCACATGCAGACTGAGGATAGAAATGAAAAAATTATCAAGATTTGAAAAATTCATTCCCCGTGATTGGCTGGAGGGTCAATCGCTAGGTTACGGGGTCATTTTAGGGTTATATTTCTATCCTCAGTGGCCATGTTGGAGGTGGCAGTGATAATTGTGACAGCTAAGTGATCATTGTTACTACAGTGATCACATAGCTGTAACAATAAAAAGTGAAATAAAATAATAAAAAGGGGATTGTAATTTTATTAAATGTGGGGTTTGGGGGCATCTGGGCAGTTTTGATTTTTTTTACTGCCCTTAGAGACCCTGTGTGTGGTGTTTTTTACTTTATGGTTTTTTTTAACATTTTTTTTACATTTTATATTATAATGAGGCACACCGTTGGAAAGCTCAGGCTCTGGGCTTTCCATCGGTGCCTCATTTATTACTGCAGCCCTTACCGATGAGGAGATAGAGAGGTCCTAAGGACCTCTCCCCCCTCCTCCTAAGGGCTGTCTATGTGGCTGTTGAAAGTGACGTCATCACGCCAGGCGTGATGACGTCACCGCGACTCCCATGATCCCACAGTGAGGGCCGACATCCCGGATGTCGGTCCCTCACTGTTTGCCGCCGGGGATCTCAGCCACACCGCCGCTTCGCTGCCGGAAGGATCGGACGCGCTGAGCGCGTCCTCTGCACAGCAGCGGGAACTTCCTGGACGCGCTCAGCGCGTCCGTAGCAGCGAAGTGGTTAAAGACAGTCCTTTTTTTTCAATTTTCTCTAGGTTTAGAAATGAACGAGATTTTTTTTACAGAGTTCATTCCTGGGTGAAGTCTTTTATATTTTTTTTTAGAAGTGCCAGACATGAAGGAACCTAGAATGTTTTTGTGTGATAATGCTAGAGTTAAGTGCTAAGACGTGTCATAATTAAATTTATTGGTCTGTCTTAAGTTTTTAAAACAAAAGATATTTTGTCTTTTGGGTATAGGAATAAGAGTTAATATCTCTGTAATATAGATTTATATTCACAAAATATATGTTTATAATCAAGGTATATTTTATTATATTTACAGTAGGAAATATATACTCCAATAAATATTGTAGAAAGTATATAATTGGTAAATAATAAAAATTAGTAAGGAATAGATTCTGTTGAGTTAACCAGAAAAGAATTCAGCTGATAGGACTCAGTAAGTAATTTTAAAAGGGGGTAGGGATATAAATTAGGTATGACAGATAGAGACACAGTGTCTAGTGACTGAGAGAGAGGTTCTTTGTTACGTCAGATTGAACTTTGACCCAAAATAAGAATATTAAAAAGATATAGTGGAATTAATTAACCACTTCAATGCGGAGGACGCGCTCAGCGTGTCCTCCGCATTACTGCTGGTATGCGGAGGACGCGCTGAGCGCGTCCTCCCATTGGGGTCAGCGTTCGGCCGGGTTCCGGCCGAACGCTGGCCCCTCCGGTGCGGGCTGACATCCTCGATGTCAGCCCAGCACCCGGAACCGCAGCCGCTGAAATTAGGTGTCATCGCGGCAGCGCGATGACACCTAATTCAGGCGCCCCCCCGCATGTGCGGAGGAGGCGCCTGAAAGGGAGGGGGGGAGGTCCTTCGTACCTCTCTCCCTCCCGATCGGTGGCATTGCGGGGGTTAACCCAGGCACCATTTGGAAGGGCACAGCCTGCCCTTCCAAATGGTGCCTGGCATTAACCCCTGGGGAGCTGGATCGCGAATCGGCGCTGAAAAGCGCAGGTTCGCGATCCTTTCCCGGAGCTGGCCGACATCTTGGATGTCGGCCAAGCCTCCGGGAACTCCCCCTGAGGACTGGCGTCATCGTGCATAGCACGATGATGCCAGTCCTAGAGTTAACCCCTAGCTGCCACCAACGGTGGAGATAGGGAGTTCCAATGAACTCCCTATCTCCTGATCCGTGGCAGCTATGGGTTAAAATTTGGTATGGTTGGATCGGCCAGAGCATGGCCGTTCCAACGATACCAAACACTACTGTGAAAAATTTTGTAAACAAAAAAAAAAAAAAAAAAAAATTTAAAAAAAAAAAGGAAACAATTTTTTTCTTTTTTTTGGTTTGTTAATGCAGCAATATTGTTCCCATTTCAATTATAATGTGAGCAATGATGCTGCACTAACGATTTTTGTATGCGGTGCGTTTGTTAAAAATCGCGTAATTTTCCCCAAAAAAAAATGTAATGAGACCCCATCTCTAATTTTTTTAACAAGCGCACCCCATACAAAATATAACCGCAATTGCTCGCATGTTAAAATGTGAAAAAAAACACTTTACACGTTGTAAATTATTGAAAATACATATTTTATTGCACTTTTTGTTATAATATACAGACATGACATAACGTATACAGATAATAATGACATATTATGAATCTACCGAGTCTGACGGAAAGAACGATATATAATATGTCTGGGTAATATACTAAAATAAGCCTTCAAAACACGTTTAAACATGATGAGCAAAACCTGTAAAAATGACCTCAGCACAGAGGTGTGAAAAGCCTCAGCAGCAAAAGGGTTAAGAAGTGCAATACTGCCCTCTAGAGGATAGTAAATATTAGATTTGATGTACCAATAATATTGCTAGTGAAGTCAAATTGACTATAATAAGCGGCAATGTTGGTTGCAAATCAGTCCGAGATTCCAGCATTCAGAGACTCACACCGAAATGCATTACACATGACCCTCTGAGAGTCCAAGATTCCAACACTCAGACTCACACCACGATGCAGGCAGATCCCAGGACATGAGGCAATCAAGATTCTCACCAAATCTCTGACTCTCACCAAATCTCTAACTCACATGCATTGATTATCTGATATCGATAATTTTCACACATTCCAAAAATATTACATCAGGAATTCCAAGGCAGACTTATCAAAATCCAAATTGGACAGGTAGTGTATGAAATTAAGGAATTAATGTAATTATATATATTTGTAGATATTCTTGCAACGTAGACTGAGATTTCTCAGATACTGGGTAACTCCAAAAATTCTAAGTATTTCTATTCTGCAGATAGAAATATGAAGAAGTGGATATAAGGATTTATTCCTAAAAGAAATGTTGTAAGATTGATACCAATATATATTGAATTTGGAAATTACTGTGATTATAATTAATAAGCAAGAATTATAAAACTACAAAATAAAAAGCAAAAGATTAGAAATTTAATTCTCGAGATTAGGGGAGGATTCACTAAATAAGTTTTTATTACTTATCATTAAATTAGCTCATATTTTGTTGATCTATGTAGCATAGAGAGAAATATATATCTATAAGAGCTGGCTGGTTAAACATTGTTTGCTGGGAAATGCATGTTGTATTAAGCAGAAATGTTTATTAACCATTTGTGTATTAGTTACTAACTGATAAGGTAAATGATATTAATCATATATGCAGTTACTAACAGGAGATACATATATTGTGAAGCTAGTTTTTATATGCTGATGGATTGTGGTTTATAAATCTTTGTCTATGACATGAGATTTGAAACTTTTTTGTATACGTAATAAATATATATATATATTTTTATCGAATTATTGATTATTGTATTTTTCAAAGCAAAACACAGACAATTAAAAGAATTCAGGAGAATTTCTAAGAAATATAAACGATTGATATTTGTGTCTCGTATGGATTTCTTATGAAATAATAATCCCTGATATATTGGAGGCAACTGCCGAGATAGGTCCAGTAAGTCCAATATAGACAGATTGGAGGCTTGGCTGATAATTCCAATATATAACGTGTTGTATTCACGTGCAGAGATTATATCCGAAAAATTGGAGGCACTGTACTGAGATTGTAGTTTTTGTTTGGAATATAATTGTCAGTATTGTCTGATTAGACAGAGATAAAATATATATATATATTTTGACTCCTTGTTGTATTTTGATTTATGGTTTTACGGTTGTCTACTAAACAGTGTAAAAATGTCAGAGTAAGAATCTGAGACTCAGGAAGATGTAGAGATACATACAGATCAAATAGTATTGATAGATGTTATGTCTTATCTAAAGGACAAGTTACACGTCACAGACGATTTATTTGATTGGATAAAAGAATTAAAATCAAATGTTTCTAATTATGTTGATTCATTCTGGTCAGATCACTCAAATTTTCTTGAATGTTTGCGAAAGATAAGTGCAGCCACAAATAAAAAAGACAAAGAGATTTTTGTTTTAAAAATTGTGCCTGAATGCATATACTTGATCGCAGAAATGAACAAGAGATTGAATGATGACAAAGAAACCAGAGACAGCTTAGAAAATAAAAATTGTGACTTGCATGATACCGTAAATAAATTAAAAGATGAGTCAGAACGAATGATAATGGAGTTGAAAGTGTGTGCAAGAGAAAAAGATCAATTGCAAGATGAGATTGTTCAATTATCCAAATTAAATAAAGAGCTGAATGCAAAATTGGCGAGAATGAAACGCGAACATGAGAAATTCGCTGATGAGTTACGTCAGATTGAAACTGATGTTCGAAGGGTTAAAAATCCTTCGTTAGAGAAGTTCCCTTTGAAAGCTTTGAGCTATAACTTATCACTGATTAGGCCTGGTGACAGCTCCATTCTGAAGTGCGAGCGAATGCGAAAGTGAAACTAAATCTCATGATGAAAAAAGAGAGAAGCCTCTTACACAGGAGAATTTCAAATCACATCACTCTAGCCAGCCACAGCCTATTAAGAAATCTCATAAAGTTCAGGATTTAACGAAAATCGTTAATTTCTTAAAAAACTCAATAGGTATCTTTGACCTTAAGGGATCGCCAAAAATAATAAATCATTTAAATATGTTAGAAGAAGCTTTGTCAATATTAGGAATTAATTCAGATGCTCAGAAAATTGAGTTGATCCCATGGGTCTTTGAAGGCAAACATAGGTATTTTTTTCAGTCTTTGAAAGAATCTGGTATACGTAACTGGAGTAAAATAGTCTCAAAGGTCAAATCTGAATTTGGGCCTCACCGTACCAGTCTAGCTGCGAAAAGAGCAATTTTAACTCTAAAATGCAGACCTAATCAAAGCCCCCGTGAATTTCTTTCAATCCTTAAAAATGCGTACAGCTTGGCTGAAAGAAACCCAGATTTTGAAAACCCTGAATATATCCAATTATTTTGTGACGCATTGCCAAATAAAATAAAGGTTATTTTGGCAAGAGATTATGACCCGAGAAATGGATTGGATTGGGTACTAAAAGAAAGTATGACCCTATTTACTGTATTTGAATATAGTGAAGAAACTCAGGGGAAAATAGTGAAAAACTCACCTGAGGAAATAGCGGAAACTCATGTTAAAAAGGGTGATATTAAATTTGAGTTCCACAAAAAGAGTTATGCGGAAATATTGCGTGACTCCATACTCCATACTCCATAAGTCAGTGGGTTAAATCAAGGGAAAATGTACCTAGACAGGAAGCAACCAGAGGTAAGACTGAATCTGATGCATCTGATAATGCGCAAGCTTCGTCCCCAAGGACGAATAGAAAGCGGAGATATAATGTACGCCAGCGTATTGGTCAAATGCAGGAAAATTTCCGTGTGCTGACAGAAAAACTGGATCAGATCACTCAGTTAATGACTGGAAATAACCCTGGTCAGGTTGTAAGCAATGAAACACCTGCAGCCCCACCCAACCAGTGACTAGATGATGTTTCTGATGAAGTAAACAGTATCCATGACAATTTACCAGAAAGTGATGATGAAATGATTAATACAAATGTTTGTATGGTTGATGATTTAAACCCTTCCCTGCAAAGAGAAGGAAAATGTATTTTATCTCCCCAGACTAAGTGCGAGCAAGCTAAGAAGACTGGATCCGAAATGGACAGCACAGCTGCCAAAAGCCTGTTTGAGAGAACAAAATCAGTCGGTAAAATCTGTACAGAACCTAATTTCATATCTCACTCTAAATTTCTCTGTAAATTGCATAGCATTGAAGACCGATATTATGTGAATGTAGAATTACAAGATAATTTACCACATATTCCGTCCTTGCTAGACAGTGGAAGCCAAGTTACGTTAATATCAGCACATTATTTTGAACAGGTCCAAGAACTGTCCTCCAGGAAGCCTAGATTAGATAAATCTAATGCTAATCTAGTGAGTGTGAGTGGCGCATCTCTGAAAGTTCTGGGCACGGCTAAATTGGATTTTAAATTGGGGAATAAAGTAATTCGGCATCCAACGTTTGTTGTGGATCTGCCCCAAAATCGCCTAATTATTGGAATGGACCTTCTCAAAAGGTTAAATCCAATCATTGATTTTATCAATGAGGTTATTTGGTCCCAAGTAAATGTTCCAATCAGCTACGATAGATCCCAATCCCATCACACTCAGCGTAACTGCCACGTGATTGAGGAAAGGCCGGATTCTATTGAAGTCCACTTCAGAAATAGCCAGACACCTGATATCTCTTTCTTAAGGCCAAAGCCCCTGACTCCAGGAGAGCAGGAGGATAACCCCATATGTGTTCCCCCCGAGAGAATTCGAGATATATGTTTGGAAAACGACGTGCTAATTATTCACCTCCACAAAAGGGAAACAGAACCAAATGGACATAGTGACCCTGAAGTGATCAGATACCCAAATCCTCAAGATGAGTGGATAACAGATCTAGATAATGACGGAGACAGTCCTAATGTTATTGGTAAAAGTTATGTTATGTATTTCTAGAAGAAATAAAACTGCCAAGCTCAATTGCATGATTGTCATCCTAGATCATCTCAAGATATGTAAAAATGGAGCAGCAGAAGACACTTAACTGGTATCATATGAAGTGATGTTTTAATTAACATGTGATTCTTCTTCCCAGCATTCAGATGTTTAACTCAAGCTAGTAGATAGACTAGATCCGTACGGTTAATTAAATTTAATCAGAAATCAGAGTATCTATAGGGAATTTGAGTGAAATCGCTAGTCTATGAATGGTTATTTATACTCTTTTTTTTCAACAGAAATTGAGAAAAGTGGTTAATTCGAACTGCGACGCTAATCCGCAAAGATGAGTCGGACCACCAAGGAGACTGCGACTATCTGGAAATTCTACTGTTTTCCGCACAATTCCAAGCGGATCCAATGCTCAAGTCCCATGCGAATCAAGCTCATGCAAGCCTGAAAGACATGCTGGATAAAGCCAGGATACTGTTGATTGCTATGTACAAGAACCACCGAAGGAAAAGATTTGCCACATATTTTATTGCAACCGCTGTTTGATACAGAGAGAGAAGCAAATGTTTTCCGGAAGGATCTGGTACAAAACAGGAAAGTGTTGATACCAACACCAGTGATTCTCGTAAAAGTTCCTAAAGAATCAAGAGTTGTTATCGGAGATGTTACTCTTTATCCGGTTGGGAATGAAGTCTGGCATGACGAGATAAAAATTGTTGACGCATTCCAAGGACGAGAGATGCCTATGAATCCGGATTTGAAATTTCTACTAGAGAATAAGCCCGATCATACCATTGAACTTCTAATACAGAAAGATAATCTAACAATTTATGCTCCAATGTATTCACAGATTGATCATCGATTGCTATCTGCTTATAACATATACAAACAGTATGGTAGGCGCCCCTGCTTGTGCCACCACCAACTCTCCAAAGCCAGCCAGCAATCAGTGGTTTCCCTCAAACCAGTGTGCAAAGATAGACAAAATACGTATCTGGCGGCGCGATGACAGTCGCTCTTGGGTCGTAAGGTGGTTCTCTTTAAATGGTTCTCTTTCGATATATCATCCTCATGTATCATGAAAAACAGTAAAGAATACAAATAGTAAAATACAAATATGAAGTGTGAGGTAACTATACAGTATAACGATACCACTCACAAAGAAAGAGCCCTGACGCTGGCTCTGAGCGGGTCATCACATATGGGTCCTTTGTTCCTGTATCAGGAGAGGCGACCCACGACCTTCAAAAGCGGGAATCTTTTTCAATCTAGGTACATGAGAAGACACAAAGAAAAAAGGAAACTTCCTTGTGCAGATATACTGACAGTATATTGGAAGAATTGGTTTGGCAATCAAACTCACATGTGTTGGAGCTTATAGCCAAGCTCTGGAGTGAATAACCTGTGGACTTGTTAAAGGTCAAGCCCATGGAAACCCTCTGGATTCAGCAGCACAACGGGAACTGATGCAAATAATAAGATTTATTAAAACATAAAAACAATTAAAAAAGAAATTAACCTGGCACAGCCAGGTAACCAGACGCGTTTCGCCGTGTAACACGGCTTCCTCAGTGGTTTACAGATAATGGTTCAAAGGTTCATATATATATCCTTACAATCATATACATTTAATTGTTCCCAGGTGTGCATTGCTGTTTCTGGCGTGTGATTCACGCCTCGAGTTCCATTCTCCCAGTGTCTTCAGCGGGTCCGCCATTTTGCGCATGCGTGTTTCCGAACGCTTGCATTCCAAAGTCAATGTCCGCCATTTTGCGCATGCGTTCTAGTTCAATTCGCGTGTCACCTTGCGGTTCCGGTGGATTTGGGCGTCCCAAAGTATCCTGCGTCTCCCTTAACTATCGGGATCGATCATACGGGCTGAGAGGAGACCGGATGGGCCCCTAAACAGCTCCAAATGTTCCAAATTTGCCCTTGATTAATAGAAACATTATATTTATACTGTTGTGGGCAACATTTGATGTTATCAACCATATAGAGTCATATCCATAAATCTAGACCTTTCCAAATCCACGTTTCATGGACATCCCAAGCAATGATTATAGATGTTCTTTTATTACTAGCCATATGGGATGCATTCTATCGATTAATGAAACCAAATGTGACTACAAGTGTAACTGCTTTTAATATTAATATACAAATTAAAAGCTGTGCGTTTGCGATATGTGAATATTAGAGTCCATTAGGAAATGTGTCTTATAAAGAATATAGGGTTTATTCGATCGGAAAATGTGCCGATGGGCTAGTATGTAATACTCATTGTCGTGCCCCCGGCTAACCAGAATATTATGGTAGCTATATTTATGTGTTTGGGCCTGTGTATACTGTAGTGATTAGACCTATAAGTATAAACTTGATAGTGTATATTATACTAACCTGTGTGTCTGGTAATGTGATAATCACCTCTATGTGATATTATTATTTTTTGTGAATTTTTAATTAATAGTTTATATAGTGTCATGTGCCATGTCTATATTAGTTGAATCCCAAAGGTGGAATTAGAGAGGCCTAAACCACCTCTAAAGGAAGTGAATAACTTCGAAATCTTCATTTAATCCATTTGGCACCATAGTGCCGTGTTCAAAAATACACCTCATCTCTGCCCTTCCCAGTTTCCTAGGTAGATCTTCTTCTATCTCTATTTTCTTTATCTGTTTCAAAGCCCAGAATTTTATACCCACAGGTGAGTTGTTATGATGTGTTTTACAATGGAGGGAGACTGAATGCTTTTCATAGCCATTCCTGATGTTCCTGGCATGCTCCGCTATTCTAACATTTAAGGCTCTTTTGGTGCGACCTACATATCCTAAACCACACGGACACTCTAGCATGTAAATCACATTTTTAGAACAACAATTAAGAATGCCATCTATCTTAACAGATTTTTTCTGTTTCCGATTAAAATATGAACTAATATGGTTTATTTTGTTACCAGTAGACCTGCAAGCTAAACACAGGCCACACTGGTAAAAACCTTCTTTCAACCCAAAGTGGTTTCTGTCGGTGTCGTCCTTTTTTCTAGGTTTGCTACGTACCAAGTTAGATTTTATATTCTTGGTCCCTCTGAAGACTATTTTGGGAGTAGGCCCTATAAATTCTCTCAAGTCTACATCGTTATTCAGAACTGACTAGTGCTTATTTAAGATTTTCTTAATGCTTTTCGCCTTACTATTATAGTCACAAATGAAAAGTACTTCTTTTGCTTCTTTACTTTTAGTTTTATACTTGAGAAATTCATTCCTGTCTGTTTGGGCTAGCTCTAAGATTATATTGTCTAGTTCCGTTTCTCCATACCCTTTCTCCAAAAAATCTTGTTTGAGAGTCAGAGCTTGTTCTCTATAGGTGTCCGTGTCTGTACAGTTCCGCCTCAGCCTAATAAACTGTCCTTTCGGGACGCCCTTAAGCCAAGGGGGATGGTGACAGCTGGTACAGTCGATAAATGTATTTTTATCGACTTCTTTGAAGTGGGTCTTTGATTTAATGCATTCGTCCTCCACATACACTTTTCGGTCTAGGAAATTAACCTCCTTTGGACTCCAAAAGTTGTCCAATTTGATACCCCATTCGGAACTATCAAGACTCTTAAGAAAATATCGCAGATCTTCTTCTTCCCCTCTCCAAATGAAAAAGACGTCATCAATGTAACGCCTGTACGATTGGACCTTTCCTTGCGCCCAGCTACGCGAACCGTAGACAAACCTGGTCTCCCAGGCTGCCATATATAGGTTGGCGTAGCTGGGCGTAAACTTGGTACCCATCGCCATGCCTTTCCGCTGGACATAAAAGTCCTCTTCAAATTTAAAATAATTATTGTTCAGAATGAATTTAACACTTTTAAGGATAAACGACATATGGTCAATATCAATTAACTCGGTTTTCACCATCTCTTCCTCTAACTTCATTAAACCAAGCTCATGTGGTATGCTGCTATATAGTGCATTCACATCACATGTAACTAGGAGATCTCCCTTTTGCCAGACATCTTCTTTTAATATTTGTAGCATACTCATAGTGTCCTTTAAGTATGATGGAACACTCCGAACCAATGGTTGGAGGAGTATATCCACATATTCAGACAGACGACTGCTTATAGATTCGATCCCTGCCACTATTGGTCTACCAGGGGGTTTAACCGGATTTTTATGAATTTTAGAAAGGATGTAAGAATATGGTGTTTTCGTAAACTCCATGGATAAATAATCAAATTCTGACCTGTTAAGGATATTATTATCCAAACCCTCCTGAAGGAGAGATACGAGATTGAGTCTTATATCTCCAACCGGATCTTTCTTTAATTTACTATAAGTCGAGTCGTCATTCAAAATGCGAAGTGCTTCCTCCTTGTACAGCTCTTTTGATAAAATTACAACCCCGCCGCCCTTGTCGGCGGGCTTTATAATGATATTTGGATCTTTCTGGAGATTCTTCAGGGCTGTACACTCCTCTTTAGTGAGGTTGTGATTATCCATTTTATTTGATATTTTTTCTATGTCTCTCATGACTAAACTCTCAAAAATCTTAATCTCATCCGAGACCATGTGTCGTGGGTAGAACTTCGATTTATTTATTTATTTATTTATTTTTTTTGGAGATTTTCATATTATGAGGTTTATTTCAACATCAGTTTATTCAAATCTTCAAAATAGTTGGTTTTTAATCTAATCATTAGTTTTAGTATAAAAAAATATATAATAATCCACAAGTGCACCACAGTGTATTAAAGACAACGAATGCTAAAGATTCTCAAATCAGTCATAACAGCCTACAAAACAGTATGGAGAAACAGGACTTGCTCAGGAGGGAACAATTTCCTAAATCCAGGGCAAAACTTCCCTGCATGCCGAAAACGTACAATACCAAACGAGGTCTAGATAACAATGTCATCTTCTTATGGATAGACGTTTTCTACAAACAAGAGACCTGTGGGACATTTCACCGTTTCCTCAAGCAGCAAACTGATCAACACCCATATAAACATCCTAAACACAACTGAATCCCTGAATTGTTTTTATTCTTTAGGCTAGCGGTTCCGAATTTAATCTTCGCCTCCATCGCTGGGAGAAAATGCCAGCATGGGAGCGTTTAGCAAACATCCTCTTCCCCCATCCAGCCACCATTCAAAACAAGCAGATTCAATATGTGCCAGGTAGACAAAGCGACTTCAATGGAAAAGGAACCAGTAAACAGGTTTTCTGTAACGGCACTAATCTGTTTTGACGCTTCTCTCACTCCCCCTGAAGGCCTGCAACCACACCCACACCCACACACACACACATTTGGACCCTACATATGTGAAAACAAAAATAAAAAGAGTAGCAGTTTTATTATACAGATGTTTATTAATAAAAACCAAGTCACTGAAATGTACATAGGTGCTGTGAACCCAAATTACTTCTGCCTTAGTCTGTGGCAAAAGGTAGAATAAAGTATTATGTCTATGCAGATGTAGGGACAAAACATGTAAATTAACAGCAAAAAAAAAGGACAACACTCCACTAAGTGCAACGCCAAGTGTTACAACATTGCCAAATAACTACAGTATTTTCCACAGATGAATCAAGATGTTGGAACATGCAATAAAAATGGAGAAAACATACATTAATTACAATTTTTAAGATTGTTTTTTGGAACAGGACGAATGTTTTCCAAGATGTTCCTCTATAAAACTTTTGGGTCAACATTATGCAACCCTATAGACTAGATCAAAACAATGCACGTAGTACTCCTACCAGGTATTGATCGGAGCGATTACATTTTTATTGTCCTATACTATGAGAATTCTGTTTTTGTTCAGCTTTATATTTCGTACATATAGGATGCCTGACCATGGGTAAATAAGAGGCAGTAACAGCCTTATGTGACCCAGAGAGCAAGAGATTGAGACACTTGATAAAGGACTCAAAAACGTGCAAGTGACAATACCCTACACTTTAAAGGGCTAAATTTCATAATTGGCACTACTGTTAGTGATCAGATGGCAAGTCTTAACGCTAGGACGACATTACTACATTCCTGACGCTACACTCGACCCAGAGATATGTTTGGCGCAATCAGTGGCTTCCGTGTGCTTACTGTACCGTGCACATCCTTATACTTTGCAACACCAGTGATTTTTTGCAGGTAAAGTCAACAAACCCCGGCATTTCACAAAAACGTAAAATCAAAATCGCGCCAGGAGAAGCACCATTGTGAATTTTCTTCTGTGGTCCTTTGGATTTTACTTTTGTGAAAGACTTCGATTTATTTTTTAGTGTTTTGGATGCATTCCTGTGAAACTACTCTTTCCATTGGTTGTTTCAAAAAATATTTTTTTAGGCTAAGTTTTCATTTAAACCTTTGTAGGTCGATAAAGACCCCAAATTTGTCCAGCTGACTAGAGGGGGCAAGCTTGAGGCCCTTATTCAAGACACTTATTTCTGATCTCGTGAGTATTTTATCACTCAGATTGAAAATTCCCTTCATGGGGATCGCTTCCTTTCTCTTTTTTCTCTTCCGTACGTATTTTCCGGCTCTCGCACAGCTTTTAATTTGTATATTAATATTAAAAGCAGTTACACTTGTAGTCACATTTGGTATCATTAATCGATAGAATGCATCCCATATGGCTAGTAATAAAAGAACATCTATAATCATTGCTTGGGATATCCATGAAACGTGGATTTGGAAAGGTCTAGATTTATGGATATGACTCTATATGGTTGATAACATCAAAATGTTGCCCAACACAGTATAAATATAATGTTTCTATTAATCAAGGGCAAATTTGGAACATTTGGAGCTGTTTAGGGGCCCATCCGGTCTCCTCTCAGCCCGGATGATCGATCCCGATAGTTAAGGGAGACGCAGGATACTTTGGGACGCCCAAATCCACCGGAACCGCAAGGTGACACGCGAATCGAACTAGAACGCATGCGCAAAATGGCGGACATTGACTTTGGAACGCAAGCGTCGGAAACACGCATGCGCAAAATGGCGGACCCGCGGAAGACACTGGGAGAATGGAACTCGAGGCGTGAATCGCACGCCAGAAACAGCAACGCACACCTGGGAACAATTAAATGTATATGATTGTAAGGATATATATATGAACCTTTGAACCATTATCTGTAAACCACTGAGGAAGCCGTGTTACACGGCGAAACGCGTCTGGTTACCTGGCTGTGCCAGGTTAATTTCTTTTTTAACTCTTTTTATGTTTTAATAAATATTATTATTTGCATCAGTTCCCGTTGTGCGGCTGAATCCAGAGGGTTTCCATGGGCTTGACCTTTAACAAGTCCACAGGTTATTCACTCCAGAGCTTGGCTATAAGCTCCAACACATGTGAGTTTGATTGCCAAACCAGTTCTTCCAATATACTGTCAGTAGATCTGCACAATGAAGTTTCCTTTTTTCTTTGTGTCTTCTCATGTACCGAGATTGAAAAAGATTCCCACTTTTGAAGGTCGTGGGTCGCCTCTCCTGATACAGGAACAAAGGACCCATATGTGATGACCCGCTCAGAGCCAGCGTCAGGGCTCTTTTTTGTGAGTGGGATCGTTATACTGTATAGTTACCTCACACTTCATATTCGTACTGTACTATTTGTATTCTTTACTGTTTCCCATGATACATGAGGATGATATATCTAAAGAGAACCATTTAAAGAGAACCACCTTACGACCCAAGAGCGACTGTCGTCGCGCCGCCAGATACGTATTTTGTCTATCTTTGCACGCTGGTTTGGGGGAAACCACTGATTGCTGGCTGGCTTTGGAGAGTTGGTGGTGGCACAAGCAGGAGCGCCTACCATACTGTTTGTATATATTATTGTTGGGATAGTAAATTCCCCCACTGGTAACTGGCAGCCCTAGCATGTCTCTCTTTGAATTCAGAAACAGGATTGGGAGCAATGTAGAATCTATGTTGGGCGGCACGTTTGCATCTTCCCAAATTAAGGAGTCAAAAAATGGGGATAAGAATAGACCGCTATTAGACCTGGAGAAAAACCTCATTAAAGAAATGAAAATTAAATTAGAAATAGCCACCCTCGTGAAATATAAAAAAGACAAGATTACACCAAGGGGCCTAAGATTTCAGAAAGCACCTTCTTCTGATAAAGATGACTCCGGATACATTACAGGGTGGAATCTATTGTTAGAGAGTTTTTCCATCACTATGATGGATTACGTGATTCAAAAAAGAAGGGAAAAACTGCCCAATATTAATGACTTGGTTGAGAATCTGTCCAAACAAATCGAACAAGAGTACTCAAGTGAAGCAATTTTAGACATGCATAAAAATTTGGGAGACAAATTAGAAAAGATCGAGAAAGAGGTTTTGATCATTAAAAAGCGTAAATATGAACGTGACGTAGAAGATTATAGGAGGGGTAACGTTCACAAAAAGTATGAAGAGATCAAGGCAGAAAGTAGGTATCCTGAAAATAGGACGGCACCTATAAGTACGGATGGGTGGGTGGAAGTTAATCGAAGACGCGATAGTGAAAGAAGGAATCCCCCCCGTAGGAACTGGAGAAATGAAAACAACTATAACAAAGCGCACGTAGAAAACACCGGTTACTATAGAGCCCCTCATCAGAGAGATACTTACCACCCATTCCCTGAAAGACAGAACTATAGGGACTATGGTAATCATGGTCAACAGGAGAGACAACAGGAGAGACGACAGAGGGGTAGATCACACCACTACGGGCGGGACATGGAGAGACAACTACACAAACGGAACCATGTAAATACTACATCACAAGACTTCACTTCCAATGCACCCCCCAAAAAAAGAGAAAGAGAAGTAATATTAAATAGTGTTCCATTGAGGAACAGATATGAAGCATTAGGAGAAAAACAAGAGGAGGTTTTTTGGCAGGACCCCCTGAACAAGAACAACAGGCAGGGAACACACAGAGACCTCGATACACGACCAGAAAGGGGGGAGGGCAAAAAAGACCCTGGGAAAGATCAGAAGAGGGTCGAGAGCCGGAACATACATACGGAAGAGACAAAAGAGAAAGGAAGCGATCCCCATGAAGGGAATTTTCAATCTGAGTGATAAAATACTCACGAGATCAGAAATAAGTGCCTTGAATAAGGGCCTCAAGTTTGCCCCCTCTAGTCAGCTGGACAAATTTGGGGTCTTTATCGACCTACAAAGGTTTAAACGAAAACTTAGCCTAAAAAAATATTTTTTGAAACAACCAATGGAAAGAGTAGTTTCACAGGAATGCATCCAAAACACGCATACCATTCTAAAAAATAAATCGAAGTTCTACCCACGACACATGGTCTCGGATGAGATTAAGATTTTTGAGAGTTTAGTCATGAGAGACATAGAAAAAATATCAAATAAAATGGATAATCACAACCTCACTAAAGAGGAGTGTACAGCCCTGAAGAATCTCCAGAAAGATCCAAATATCATTATAAAGCCCGCCGACAAGGTGTCACGGTTCCCGGATCCCACCACGCAGTACTTAACCCCCAACACTCCACAAAACCCAGAAGCTACCAACAGTGTAGCTGTGAATGATCCCTATCTGTCTGGTCCTTAGAATTGGCCAGGTAAACTAGCTAGACAGAAAAGGGTTAACAATACGGAGAGGAGTCAGCCGAGCCAGAATCAGGAATACAGAGTTCAGAATGGTCAAAATGGAATAGCCGGGTCGGTATCAGAGCAGTAGCGTAGTACAAGCAAATAGTCTAGGGCAACAGAAGGCAGAATGGTCAGAACACAAGCAGAGGTCTGTAACAGGTTAAATCAATATAGCAGTCAGGTACAAGGAGCTCAGGATGGATAACCACGATCTGGCAACTTCTGAAACTATACTGAGGGTTTTTATAGACCTTCACCAGACCACGCCCCCCACTCAAGCCACACCTCATGCAATCACCTCCCTGCCTGTCTCCATTTAAACCGGGCAGTGGTCAGCGAGCAGCATCAGACTTGCTGTCCTCAAGCACACAGGTAGGGCTGGAAGCCCCCAACGTTACAGTACCCCCCTCTCCACGAGCAGACGCCGGATGCTCAAAAGAGGACAACAAGAAAAATGACAAGAAAAAAGTCAATGGGTCTTGTAGATACGTAGAGCCCTCTCATACACCTCTCGGTCCTCAAGGCATAAATAGCACAGTTAGAGGCTCGGAAACATCCAGCAGGGACAGGACTCGACTCTCGGGCTTGCGGGCCTGAGGTACAGACCTCTTGGGAGCCAAAGCTGGGTCCAGGTTGGAAGGCACTGGCACCAGTCCTTTTGCGTCTCCTACCCCTGGTACAGGACGCGGAATGGACAGCAACAGTGTCCTCTCTGCACTGCGGCAACACGAACACGGCACCAGTGGTACGGATCTGTGGGTCAGGGACCTTGGCACGGCTCTGCGGCGACTGGACTGGAACCACTGGGCTCGAAGACACCGGGACAGCTGGGCTCGAAGACGCCGGGACAGCTGGGCTCGTGGGGCAGCGCCCTTGGTGTGGACCGGTTGGGTAGCACCCTTGGCAAGGACAGGAGGGGCAGCGCCTTTAGCACGACTCTGTGGTGACTTGGACATGGCAGCAACAGCACGGCTCTGCGGTGACTCAGACATGGCGGCAGCAGCCAGCTCGAGTGAGCGTGGCTTGGCAACAGCCAGCTCGGGTGAGCGTGGCTTGGCAACAGCCGGCTCGGGTGAGTGTGGCTTGGCAGCTACCGGCTCGGGTAAGCGTGGCTTGGCAGCTACCGGCTCGGGTGAGCGTGGCTGGCAGCTACCGGCTCGGTTGAGCGTGGCTTGGCAGCTACCGGCTCGGGTGAGCGTGGCTTGGCAGCTACCGGCTCGGGTGAGCGTGGCTTGGCAGCTACCGGCTCGGGTGAGCGTGGCTTGGCAGCTACCGGCTCGGGTGAGCGTGGCTTGGCAGCTACCGGCTCGGGTGAGCGTGGCTTGGCAGCTACCGGCTCGGCAACAATCTTGATCTCACAGTGCTTTGCAACCACCTTGGCTTGGCACTGTCTCTTGAACTGCTGTGCAGTGGACTGGCTCTCAAACTGGTTAACGGTGGACCAGATCTCGCACTGTGAGGCAGTGGACTTGATTTGTTCATGCTGCAGGACAGCACTCTTGACTGGAACTGCTAGCTTAGGCACAGTAGACATGGACAGGACTTGAAGCTGACAAACAGCAGACTCAGATTCTTTGTGCTGCTGAGCAGCCACCTTAGATTGTTCATGCTGCAGGGCAGCACTCTTGACTTCCCACTGCTGGGCATTACACCTGGTCTCTCCCTGTTGGGCAGTGGATTTTGGACGTCCTGCGACGTGCAGGGCAGTGGACTCTGGGGCCTGGTAAGGCTGGAACATGGAGGGTAACTTCTGGGGGCGCAATTGACAGTCCATTCTTTTATGCAGGAAAGAACCGCAATAAAAGCATAAGCCCTGAGTCTTCCTCCATACCCTTTCCTCCAGGGTCAGGGGTCCTCTGGAACCTTAACTGGAACTGGAACAGGCTCCTTTGGGAAGACGTCCCTAGGAGGTTGCAGCAACCTTGCATACAGGATATCCAGGTGCTGAGTAATGAGCTTGTTAGCCCCTCTCAGGATCTCCAGCACCTCTAGAATTACTGCTTGCTCACTATGTACTGGCTGCCTCATTATGTGTACCTGGGATGTCTGAACGACAGGGGGCACAGGTATAGCAGGTGGGGGTGCAACCCCAACTGGTTCCAGGTGTGCAGTACGATTCAGGATAGTTTGTAAGGCAATGGCAAACTGATCCATCCTATGATCCTGCTCATCCTGTCTGGATACAAAGGTAGCCAAGTGCTGTGTTAAATCTGCGGGATCCATATTGGCCAGATCGTAAAGTCACGGTTCCCGGATCCCACCACGCAGTACTTAACCCCCAACACTCCACAAAACCCAGAAGCTACCAACAGTGTAGCTGTGAATGATCCCTATCTGTCTGGTCCTTAGAATT